>OZ034809.1:22950318-24150318 GCA_964028335.1 Altica lythri | reverse complement strand
CCTGTTGTGTACTTAAACATCAAAGATCAGTAGCGCACTCCGATTACTTATTTTTTAGGTTTTAATTAACTCAATAAATAAGTTATTTGAAAAATTTACTTAAATTTAAACAAATGTGCTTGCCAAATTTTTTTGATATTGTAACGGGATAACCGTAAAGGAAGGGACCTTAATTTGAAAGATTGTTGTTGACAGTTGATTTTTAGAAGTTTGTAAAAAAATCAACTGACCATTTTAAATAATGTTTCTAGAAAATTCTAGAAACTTCTAAACACACTGACTAGATTAAATAATGTTGTATATAAGGGGATGCATGGGCAGTTAACGTCAGTTTAAGTTCAAGTATTCACAAGAGTTCATTGTATTGTCAAGTAGTTAGACGTTATCCAGCAGAGTTCAGTGTATCTTAACAATTTTGTAAATAAAATTGTGTAAAAAGCCCCCATAAGTGTTTCAAATTGGTGTCAGGTGTGGGGTGAAGATACAAGAATGCCTGGAAAAAAGATAAATGAACTATTGGTGGCTGAGCTCAGAAGAGAGCTTGAAGAATTAGATTTGGAAACTACTGGAAGCAAATCCGTATTGTTGAGAAGGCTCCGTGAATACTACGTAAATAATAATTTGGAACCTGACGCTGTGGAGTTCGAAGACTCAGTTCAAAAAGCAAATTCTGAACTAACTCAACAACTTTCCCGGTTGCAAGAAGAACAAACTCAACAACTTTCCCGGTTGCAAGAAGAACAAACTCAACAACTTTCCCGGCTGCAAGAAGAACAAGCTCAACAACTTTCCCGGCTGCAAGAGGAGCTATCAGGACGCATGACGAGCCAGCAAGATGAAAAGCCAGCGCGAAGACATGTCCCAGCTGTCCCAACGAATGACGAGCCAACAAGAAGAACAAACTCAACAACTTTCCCGGCAGCAAGAGGAGCTATCCAGTCAGATGAAGAGCCAACAAGAGGAGCTATCACAGCGAATGACGAACCAACAAGAGGAGCTATCCAGTCAGAAAAGAAGCCAGCGCGAAGAGGTGTCCCAGCTATCACAACGGATGTCTACCCTACCAGAAGAGTTATCCAGTTCCTTCTCCCAGCAAATATCACATCTTCGTGACGAGCAAAATCAGCAAGTTGCCAACTTGAATCAGCAAGTAGACAACTTGAATCAGCAAGTGGACAACATGAATCAGCAAGTGACCAACATGCAAGACGAGCCAAACCAGATCAACCAGCAAATGCAGTCCGAAATAAGAAAGCTTCAACAAGAACTGGAAGCTTGTCGCCGAAACCAAATCAACCACCACGGCGACGGAAATGCAGAAAGGAGGGAAACCGGCCACGTAGACGTCGAACGACGAGGAAACCGAGAGGCGGCCCAGGTACGAATGACGATAAAACCCCCGACCTTCGACTGAAAGACTTCCTGGTCAAATTACCTAAAACAATTTGACGCAGTGGCCAGAGCGAATGGATGGTCATCCCAGGAGAAGGCATTGTTCCTAACCATGGCTCTGCGAGGCGAGGCTTTAGACGTCCTGCATGTATTGACACCGGATGAGGTTGACAATTTTAAGCTATTGGTGAATCGTCTAGAGATGCGTTATGGTCAAAGTCATCTACAACCAGTATACCGAGTGCAGTTGAAAAGTCGGAAGCAGAAAAATGGAGAAACTATCCAGGAGTTCAAGGCAGAAGTGGAAAAAATGGTACGGTTTGCGTATCCAAATGCAGCAGAAGATTTTCTGGAGTGCCTGGCGATCCAAACCTTTACCGATGGTCTTCGAGACGCCGAGTTGCAACGGGCTGTACGGTTGGCGAGACCGAGATCTCTTGTAAACGCCTTGACCATTGCCCTGGAGTTCGATGCGGCGACGGAGGCCTCACATGGAGCTGCTCGACTGATGAAAGACACTGGTAACTTCGACCATGCCGTCGAAGCGGTAGTGGAGAGGTTAAAGAAGTTTTCTTCAATAGGAAGGCGCCCAGTGAGGTGCTGGAATTGCGGAGAACTAGGCCACATAAGAAATACTTGCCCCCATTGTACCCAAGTGGAGCAGAACGAGGAAAAAGTCGCCTTAGTTAAGGTTGTGCCAGAAGACGAGAGCTCTATGCTGGAGGAGCAACAAGAAAACGATCCCGTTCTGAGAAAGATTCGGGAGTGGAAGAGAATGGACCGTCGTCCGTTGTGGAGAGAGATATCCTCATCCTCTCCTGCTTTAAAAGCATACTGGTCCCAATGGAACTCTTTAATTTTGGACGGTGGGCTCGTTAAAAGACTGGTAGAAAACTCCGAGGGCACAAAGACAAGGAAACAAATAGTGGTCCCAAGAAATGCTGTACCGGAAATTTTAAAACAGATGCATAATGATAGTTCTGGAGGACATCTGGGTATCACGAAAACGCTGCAAAAGATCCGAGATAGATTTTACTGGGTAAATTGCACTAATGATGTTAAAGATTGGTGTCGTAAATGCACTACATGTGCTGCCAGTAACGGTCCGCACCGAAAACCGAAGGCGGAAATGCAGCAATACCTGGTTGGAAGTCCTTTTGAAAGAATCGCAGTAGATGTATTGGGGCCACTTCCACAGACCGATGTAGGAAACAAGTACATCTTTGTTGTAATGGACTACTTCACTAAATGGGTTGAAGCATATGCAGTTTCCAATCAGGAAGCTACCACTTTAGCAGATATATTGGTTGAAGAATTCGTAAGCCGATTTGGGGTACCATTAGAATTACATTCAGACCAAGGAAGAAATTTTGAGAGCAAGCTGTTTCAAGAAGTTTGCCAAAGATTAGGCATCCACAAAACAAGAACCACAGCGATGCACCCTCAGTCTGATGGAATGGTGGAACGAATGAACCGGACTATAACCAACTATCTGTCAAAAGTGGTGTCAGATTGTCAGAGGGATTGGGATCGACATATTCCACTATTTCTAATGGCAATTCGATCGGCCATCAACGAATCAACTGGCCAAACGCCTGCGAAGGTCCTGTTCGGTAGAGAAATGAGGCTACCATGTGACTTGGTGTTTGGTTGTAAACCTGGTGAAGAAATGGCACGTGAACAATATGTCGCCGACCTTCAGAATCGAATGGAAAATATACACAACCTGGTGCGTGGAAAACTACAATTATCTAGTGATCGGATGAAGAGGTACTATGACACACGGACAATGGAAAAGAGTTACCAAGTTGGAGATTTAGTCTGGCTCTATAACCCCCGACGGCGTCGAGGTATTTGTCCCAAATTACAAAAGAACTGGGAAGGTCCTTACACCATCAAGAAGAAGATTAACGATGTCATTTATCGGATCGTGAAAATTCCCAGAGGGAAACCCGTCGTGGTCCATCATGATCGTTTGGCGCCTTACCAGGGAAACCACAGTGGAGATGCGCAGCAACTCCAAGAAGATGGTTTGGCTGGCTCAGGGAGTGTGCGGGATTCCGATGTAGGAAATAACATTCCAGGAGGAATGAATCTAAGGAGGGGGCGGTGTAACGGGATAACCGTAAAGGAAGGGACCTTAATTTGAAAGATTGTTGTTGACAGTTGATTTTTAGAAGTTTGTAAAAAAATCAACTGACCATTTTAAATAATGTTTCTAGAAAATTCTAGAAACTTCTAAACACACTGACTAGATTAAATAATGTTGTATATAAGGGGATGCATGGGCAGTTAACGTCAGTTTAAGTTCAAGTATTCACAAGAGTTCATTGTATTGTCAAGTAGTTAGACGTTATCCAGCAGAGTTCAGTGTATCTTAACAATTTTGTAAATAAACTTGTGTAAAAAGCCCCCATAAGTGTTTCAATATGATAACTGCCTTTCAATTTGTATTATTTATCTTATATTTAATTTCCTCTAGTAATAATAATCTTCTTGGTTCTCTTTCTACAACTTGACAATACTTTTCTTATATACATTAATTTTAAATAATTCAATCCAGCAGGATTTGAACCCGCAACATTTGCCTCTACGCAGCATCGCTCGAACAACTAAGCTATGAATTAACGTCATGCTATATGTGCTTAGTAAGTGTCTCATGTGAACATGTGACATAAGTAAAATTTAATGTTTAAAAAGCGAAATAATTACTAAGCCTTTATATCTTAGTTGTTAGAGCGTTGCTGCGTAGAGGCAAAGGTTGCAGGTTTAAGTCCTGCTAGATCCGACATTTTTTCAATTTCGCCCTAATGTCATTTACTATATTCACAATACCAGTAGGAAATAGTTGACTGGTGTTCTACTTCATTCCCAAACACAGAAACCATTTTAGCGAGACATTGCTAATGGAATAATCCTTTTTAAAATAATTTTAAAATTTCAAAAATCGCATGAGGGATATCTCAAAAAATAATCGTTTACTAAAAATCCATAGTTCCGGTCTCCGAACCCAATGATAATACATATAAGAGATACCTAGCATAAACAATGTGGTTTAGAGTTTGATGATTCAAATGTCGATTTGAAAAAAATCTCCCTCTCATTAACGTCATGCGATATGTGCTTAGGAAAAAAGTGTCACATGTGACCTGACTTTAATTTAACGACCAAGAAGCGAAATAAATACTAAGCATTCATAGCTTAATTGCTAGAACGTTGCAGCATAGAGGCAAAGCTTGCGTGTTTGAGTCCTCCTGGATGCTACATTATTTTAATTTTTTCTTAATGTCATTAAATATATTCTTGTTTGCATAGGTATTTAAAAAAAATACTACAAAATGAGAGATATCCTAAAAAATGAAATTTCATATAAATATTTTTAGTTCTCCTTTTATCTAAAATCTAATTAAATCGTGTCAAATATTAGAACTTTTAACTCTTAAAATAGTTTAAAATTATTTATACAAACCCTTATGATACCCTCTACCTCCTTCCTTGTATTATATATTAACGCAGCAAGCGGTTTCCTATACTGAACCATATAAATAAAACTTTGACGTATCTATAATTGCACACACAACATATTAGAGAATGTAACCAATAAAAGAAAGAACGTTTATTAATACGATCGGTAGTTTTGATTTATAAGTGCCCCCTGTAAAGAATATCTCAGCGGGGTGTCCTTACCAACGTTACGCCACTGCTGAGCGATGATTTACTGTACCTACATTGTTGATAATAATTTTTAATGAAAAATTTGCAAAAATAAATTGATTGTAATATACTTAATCAATTTGAACATTTTATAGAATAAATATACAAAAAGTAGACGATTGGTATATTTTATTAAACATTATTTGAGGCAATGAAGTACTGATCCTCCAAAATTTAACCGAGAGGACACATTTTAATGATTCTTCTTGCATTCGATTCGTAAGATCTTCAGAAAATTTTGTGATCTTATGCGATCAAGTAATATTGGAAAACTGCATTTGTGCATAGAAAACAATGCACTCTTAAAGTGCATCTAAAACAGACCTTTTTATTGTTTAAAGGAAATGACACATTACAAATGACCTCCGAAATACTTGGTGTCCAGTTTCCCAGTTTTTGGTAATATCATCATATAATTAGTCAAAACTCATTAATCTAGGAGTTTTGGCTTCGCTGAAAACGAACATGACATTAAAAATGATCTCCGGAGTACCTGTGCCCAGCATACTTACTGTTTTAACTCGTCTACTAGAGTTTTCGATAATATCGTTATAAAATTAATAAAAACACATTTTTCGGAGGTTTTTGGGTTCGCTGAAAACAAATGTCTTAATCTTAGTGGTCTTCAAGATACTTTATACGCAGGGCATTTTTATCAGCATTCTTTTGTTTTAAATCATAAAAATAAATTTATTTAAAAAAAATTGAGGAATGATTAAATTTTATTATTATCTTCTTCACCTTCTTCATCCTTGGTTTCCAATGGAGTAATTCGACTATATATTGAAATCAAATCATAAATCACAGCGCACCAGAATGGCGTTTGTACGAGAAATATCTCTTGCAGTAACAGTTCCAAATTTTATCTCTAAATTGGTTAAGCATCAATTATTTTTAAATACTCCGCCTAAGAAAAACGTTTTTTTTGCAGCAACAGTTCCAAATTGTATTTTGAAATTAGTGAAATGATGACACAAACCCTTAAAATCAAATTTTGAATAACAGTGCGCGAGAATTGGATTTGTGCGAGAAATATTTTTTGCAGTAACAGTTTCAAATTACATTTTTGAATTGTTGAAAGGATAAAAGGAACTTTCGAAATTTTTTGCAGCAATAGTTCTAAATTGTAATTAGAGATTAATAGAAGGATAAAAAGAACTGTCGAAATCCGTTTTTGTACACAGAAAGGTAGAATTTTGGCAATAAATGTTTCTTATAGCAACAGTTCTAGTTTCACTGTAAACTGTAGTTCGGGTACAGTAGGATGATAAGAGGTCCTAGCGAGAAAATTTTCGTCATAAACGACCACGGATAATTTTATGAACTAACGGATTCAGTGGATTTTTATATTGTAGGACTCACAAGTAGCAGCAAAAAATGCCATTTGGATATATATTTTTTTTATTTTAAATCTTTTTTCCGACAATAAGGTACTCGTATTAAAAAGTATTTTTTAACTATTTTTCAAATTACTGTTTACTTAAATTAAACCATTAAACTAAACTTAAATGTAGTCAATTATTAGCATACACATAGTCGTAAGTTCCGCTCTTTTAAATAAAGCCATAAAATCCACAGATTAAGCGCAATAAATAAACAAAATTATGTTTTATTTCTTATTACACGATACTGTCGTAAACTTTCCCGCACAAAACCGGCTCTTTATTATCTCTTATTTGGTCTTGGGACACTCGCTCTTATTTCTTTTGTTTTAATAATCATAATTCTACGGCTACTAGATGACCCATGAACCCAGGCTATGGCCGTGAGTGAATTTCTAAGAAAGGTATGAACGTCGTAAGAGTCGTTAGGCCTGATCTTTACTGTGATATTTTATTATAAAATATAGGGTGATGTTTCAATTTATAATATATTTACTTACACCTAAGGAACTGAATTAAAATTCGTCAGTTTACTATGTAAAATTTATAAAAAGGTTCACTCTGTCATTATGGTACATTGCAGTAGAAAATTAGTATAGCTAGCTCTAAAGTAATAAAGCGGTTTTTGGACCTAAAGCCAAATACTCAGAAAACCTAAATGCACACTCAAGAATTTTACAAGCGATAATCCGTGCCATTAAAAAATGTGTAGTATTTAATATCAAAGCATCTATCGTAGACAAAAAATTGTATTATCAAGCAGCCATTAAAGCTCTAAACTGACACACAGTCAGTTCAAAGGCAGGCTGGAATTGCCTAGGCAAACTAAATGGGTTCCAGGACACATAGGAATAAAAGATGACCAAACTGCAGATAAGCTTGCAAAAAAGGATATGAAACCCCACACTAAGGACCAGAACTATCTTGTGGAATCAGCAGTAGCACAATTTAAAAAAAAAACTAAGGAAAAAAGTGAATAGAAAAATATCCAAGTACTGGAACGATTTAGAACCTATCTAAAGACAACCTCCGTATTATATTGAAATATTAACCAGTCACAAGGATTAGTAGATGAAGCAAAGTGCAGATTCTGTGAGGAAGAGGACGAAACCTCAATACACATATTCTCAAAGTTCATTGTATTATGTAATTCTAGGGTCAAATACCTGGGAACATCCGAAATAGAACAGAAAAATCTATCTAACTTTATGAAACAATGGATCTCCGGATCTCCAATTCAAGGTGAGTCAATCTAGTATACCGATGTCTTAGGGTCGGGTATATATAGTAGAAGACACGGAATACATGTCCAATTAAGTCTAGGTGCATACGCTACATTGTTTCAGGCTAAAATACTGGCCATATAACACTATACAACGGAGATCATAAGTCAGGGTAAAATGGGTAAAACCGTAGTCATATACTCGGTATAGCCAAGCAGCTCTAAAGTCTCTGCACAAATAAGCTCAAAGCTGGTGTGGTACTGAGTTAGAGCCCTAATACATGCCGCAAGTCAGAATTCTATGACACTGGCATAGGACACTTAGTGTTTCGAAGCAATAAGAAGGCTGATGAATTGGCCTGAGCGGAAGAAAATATCCAGATGATTGAATCGTAGCCATTCAGTGATGTTAATGACACGTTCATAAAGGCATCCATTTCAAAATGGAGGCTAGAAAAGGCCCAGGACTGGTGGGAAAAATCACCAGGCAAGAAATAAGTCTTTTCAAAAGGTACTTGGAGAAAATTTACAGCAAAGCTGTTACGATAAAGGCAAAATGATGTCAAAAAGCTTATTAGTGTCTTGGCAGGACATTGTTGGCTCAGAAAACAGCTGACTCAGCTGAACTTGGCAGATGAAGACATCTGTCGATACTGTCAAGAGGAGAAGGAAACCGCATTTCATGTCATATGCCAATATGAATACCTTACAGCATTGAGAGAGGAGAAACCGGCTGCTACAAGTGAAGGGCCTACTGTCAAGGCTATTAAATATCATTAAGAATGCTAGACAAGCTGCTCCAATTCTATTCTAGAAATGATGAGTAATGAAAATAGATCTATAAAGGTCTCAGTGATATAGGCTAACAGCAAACCCAATAAATATCTATCTTTTTATCTATCTGAAGTGCAAATTGGAACAATATGTAGAATCATTTTTGTCGGTTTAAATATTCATAATAATATTGATTTCTATTTTTAATGGCTAAAATTGAGCCAGAACTGCTACTGTTATTAATTCTAAAAGGATCGTAATTAATAAAATCATATCAACTTAGTGATCAACACAAAACTAAAATAGTTTTTCTGTTAATTAAAATTTGTTTACAATTGTCGATTGAATAAAGATAATAAATCTTATTAAGCTTATACGTGTGATAAATCCAGAACTGGAATAGCGTAAAAATTCTTGTTTGGAGATTTTTTTAATTTGATTTCAGCTGAGTAAAATCGAGTATTTCATTTCCATTTGCAACATCTAAAACTTTTAAATTGATCCCTGTCGATTAAAATCAATAAACAGTTTTGGAACAATTACATTAATTAAATTTAGTCAATTAATCACAAAGTCATTTCATTTGCAGGATTTTATATACCATTTTTTAAAGACATCTCCCTGTATATTAGACATTACTTGATTTAGTAAAAGAATATATAACGATAAATCCACAAGTAGATAAGTTGATTCTTGTTAATCATGGTTGTGATTTATATTTAAATGTAATTGTAGAAGTAACTACCTTCAGTTGGTATTTATGATTTATAACCATGTTATGTTTATGTTATATTTATGTTCGGCGACTTGTAACCATTTTGTTTTTTGTGATTATTAACCTTACATAAGATAAGAAACACGGATTTACTTAGTTTTCTATCGCGTTTCTAGTTTAGAGTAAGTATTGAAAAATATTCGTTATATCAGAGCTGCATAATAAGCTTATACGTAAGATAATGCTTCAATCGTTGTAAAGCAGCAATAATCTTTGGTAGATTTTCATCAAGTAGCGGAAAACATTAATCGAACCCTAATTTGTATTCTCACACCACGAGCCAATTTTCCAATCTCAAACACTGGCATAGCGACGAGAAAATGATAGTCCTTCATTTTCCGACATACAGGACTATTAATAAACACAATAATAAAGAAGCGTAACGAAGGGACGAAACGTCCCTTAGCTTCCCTTTCGGGCATGAACAACGTCTTTACAAATCATTAGTTATCCTTTAGCAAGGACTCGCCGGCTTGTCCCTACCCCTTTTCTCTTCATTTATTAATTAATCATCTAAAATTTAACATATAGCGTAATATATTAGAAGCTGATGTATGGTGTTTGGTTATCGCCAAAACACGAAACAAGGTTTAGCTCTCGGATTTTCCATGGAAAATATTGATTCAGTCTTTGTTTGTCTCTGCGTTAAAAAAGTTATATTAATGATCCAAATACTAAACACAATAAACTGCATTTCCTACATGTTATTTATTTTATTAGCTTCATTACTTATTGTGGAAATTATTATTTATAGGAACTAATATATTTTTAATTATTTTATTTTATCCTGTCCAGTAAATACACTTCCCTATAATCAATTTGGCGCCGGTAAGTAAAACATTACGGTTAGGTATCAGGTACTGTAATGTGTTGCCTAATGCCTAGCACGCTGCTCTGATTGCTTAAGAGAAGACAATTACTTTTAATTTTTGACATTTAAAAATACTATAAGGATTATAAAATAAAAATAAAATAATTAATTACTTACTTTAACATCCATATTTAAAAAGAAGTCAATGTTATTCAATTTTATATTAACAATTAAATCTTAATAATAAAAAATTATTTGACAGTGACAGATGGCTTTCAAGGTAATTTGACCTAACTAATCAAGTTATGAACTATTTTTAGTCAAGTTACAAACTACTGTTAAAATTTTTATGAATTTATTAATTTATAAAAACAGGATGAAATAAAATATAATACGATACATGATACATGGTCGTTAGGTGTTATTACAGTACTCGTTTTTATTTCCGGACTTGGCTCCTACGTTGCCTCGTCCGTAAACTAACTCGTACTGTAATAAGTCACGTACCGACCTTGTAACGTATAATACTATTCCTTAATCTGATCCCTCTATTCTTTGTCTAGTGATATTTAATTAAAAAATTCTTCTAATCACAATCCTTGGAAAAACAGATATATCAAATCGTTCTCTCAAATGTTCTTTAATAAAATGGTCGTCAATTTTTGAGAATTTAAGACACTACAAATTACTACCAACATTCTGAAATGGGTACCACGATTGAATATTAAAATTAACATAAGTCCTATTAAATTGTAGAGTCCAAAGGATTCTTAAGAATTAAAAATCGTTTGATCAGAACTAGTTATGTAACATAACTGAGAGTTCATAACAAGCGAAATGAAACTAGCTTTTTTAATGGTAAATTATGGACTTTGTCTAGATATTTTAATAAAGGAGCATTACTATTATATTATCGTCCAATATTCGGAATTAGTATCTACTTTTTGCACAAAAGTAATATTGGATTAAAAAAACACTCAAGCATATGGAATCCACCATCTAGACCTGTATAAGAATACCAAGATCGTGCAATAAGTACCATAAATCAATGATCTGGATCTGGAAATTTGGGAGGGGCGAGCTAGTGCTCAGCCAGCACTGAGGCCACATATGACCCATTGTGCATCCTCCCGTATGTAGGGATATTCTCACCTCAGGCTGTCACCAGGCCTATTGATTTAAAATAGGTGATGAGGCTCCCGAGGGGGATCTCCCTGACATCGGCTGGTGTAAGCCAATACTCGCCCAACACGGATCTTCTGATTTCAGAAAAAGCAGAGCAGTCATACATAATGTGTTCTACTGTTTTCTCTTCTTGTTCGCAGCCTCTGCATAGCGGCGATTCTGTTAATTTCATCCTAAAGAGATGTTGTCGCAATTGGCAGTGACCTGTCAGGATTCCCACAGCTGTTCGGAGATTTTGTCTGGTCAATGCCTTAAATTTTTTTGCTGTTTCCTCGCCAGGATGAGGTAATAACTCTCTGGCCAGTCTACAGTTCGTAGTTTCATCCTAGCACTGTATAAATTTTTGGTGAGAGTGCTGTTTGATAAGGTCCACGACTGCGGACAATTTTAGCTTGGTAGATGGGCGAGGGCTAACATATTTGTAGCCCGCAGCCCTCCTTGCTAAATTGTTCGCAATGCGGTTGCTTTTAGAGTTTCCATGTCTTTTGATCCAGCTGAGAGTGACCACGTTATTCTGGCTGGCCTCGATTAGAGATTAGTGACATTCTAGTACTAAACTTGAAGTGAAACGTGGTCTATTCAAGGTCAGTAGTGCTTGTCGGCAGTCTGTGTATATATTTATATTCCTGTCTGTGATGTTTCTATGGATTAATTCTTTTGCAGCTATGGTTATGCCTGTGAGTTCTGACTGAACCACACTTGACAAGCCATCCATAAATCAATGATATAAGTACAATTAGTCTGCAGTACAAAAGATAGATTCCAGAGAAAACAAAGTTTAAATTATAATAGTTAGGTGTTTGCAGTTTTTTGTTCTTTTATTCAAGCTCTTCTGCTTTCTTAGAGGGGTCAAATCATAATAGACTTCAAAAAATCCAAACAGCGGAAAATCTGCAAAGAAATTAAAACAATTAAAAAAAAGGTTTATTGGTCTAAACAAAAACATATTATGAAGCATAGGTACTAACAGCAACACAGGGACAGGATACTGTCGAGTAAAAAAACACTTAACTTAAAAGACATTGCAAAACTAGATTATGTAAGGAAGATGTCAAAAGATTTTTCTCTTAAATTACTGTGAAAGATGATCTAAATAATTCGTATTCTAAGCTAAAAAGCAGCTATAAATAAAATGGACAAAACTAAATTTGTTGCTTTTAATAAAATTAAAAATACCTAAAGTTAGTTTGATTGCCGATTTATAAATCTACCTAAAGAATTTTTTTACATTAAATAAAATATTGATACCAGAAACCTAGAAATTTCAATCTAAAACATTAATATCTGCTTCCTTTAAACATAATCTTTGCCGCATATGGCACAGGACAAATGATCGAAAGGGGAAAACATGAATTTAAACTTAAGAACCTAGTCGATCTGAACGAGACATATTAGGCCAGTCAAGAAGATATTGTAATTTATAACTTTTGCTTTTATGCTTGATAGTAAAAAATAAACACCTGATCAGTGGTGTGTATTGATGATAGTAACAAAAGGAAGTGAGAAGTCATTTAAATATTAACAAATATGTGTAAGACCATAACTAAATTTATGAGTGGCAATTAACTTTTAATAACTCTTTTTGTTTATAAAATTGACAGAATAAAATAGAAATTAGGCGTTCAGGAGCTTGCCTACATGTTTAAACTTATATTTTGTAAAAGAATCTAATCTGCCGTAGTACTTAATTGAAAAATGAGATGACCCCAATCATAGCATTGTAAATTTCTCAATGTCTGTAATAAAAAATAAAAAATTACTTGTCAATAACGAGAATGGTCTAATAATTCTAAAACTTCTCAATGGCGCTCTTATTGTAAATATATTTCTACTTCAAGAGAGTATCATCTGATATCACTATCCACACAAAGATTTACGTCTATATATTAAAAAATTTAATTTAGTGTGACTAGTGCGTATAGAAACACAGAAGTGAAGCTGAACGTTCTGGTTGCCCAAAAGAGAAGACTACTCAAAATATGGTCAATAAAATCTTTATTATGCTTAGAAATCGTGAACTGCAATATTGCAAGATCAGTAAGATTGTAAAGATTTGAAGTTAACGCTTAGTTTATGCATAAATGTTGGGGTATGAGAAAGCTACCGACGTTAACCCACAGTCAATAACGGAAACCTATCGTAAATCTTGGAACGAGATATTTAATCATTTTGTAAAATGAATAATATCATAATAATAAGCAAAGAACCAAAACGATGCAAACTGGAACTATACAACAGAATAATAGAACAGGTTATGACATTTAATTACTTGGGGGTTGAAATAACAAGCAGTAGGAAAATTATTAAAGAAGTAATAGCACAAGCCAACAAAGCAACAAAATTGAGCTGATGTTTTTATGGAGCAGTATGGAAGAACAAGCACATGACCACAGAAAGTAAAGTAAAGATATACAAAACAGTGGTAAGACCTGTTCTAACCTATGCAACCGAATAAATAACATTGAAATGAAATTTCTAAGATCAATAAAAAAAGTTTTACCAAGAGACAGACAAAGAAATAAAACCATACGAGAACAATGTGGAATACAAAGCATCACTACATTTACAAAAAACAGACGAAAACAATGGGATCAACACGTGGACAGAATGAAACAAAATAGACTACCGAAAATTACCAGAAAAAAACCATATAGCAAAAGACATCAAGGAAGACCACACAAAAGATGAAAAGAAAACTGACAGACAACAACCACATAGGCAGACAAACAGGAGAAATCCTAGTCGAAGGAGAAAGAAGAAGGAGAACTATTGTTACCTTATCTAAATCGGTAAGAATTACTTAGTTTAATAGTTGTAGATCAAAAATGTGCCGTAAGCGGTGTTACAGCAAAATTATGGACTCTTTATGGTTGTGATTAGTAATTCTTGGCCCAGTACGTGTTAGTTTGTTAGACAAATTGGTTTCTTTTGTGTTAAACCTCTTCGAAATAAGAGTAACTCGATTTTAATTACGTTTTCTTTAATTGTTTTATTTACTGTCAGTGTCTAAAAAATGGATATATTTTATTAATACTAACCAAAATCAAGTAGTTTTACTTTAGACAAACTAACCAAAATCAAGTAGTTTTACTTTAGACAAACATGATTTGATTTTCATCAGTCAAGACCAGTATTTACTTTAAGATTTAGTTTACTCTCAATAAATTGGAAAAATACGATTTGGCTAGAAACGGATTTTACTTAATAAAATGATGGATGTGCTCCAATTAGTGACGAGATAGAAGTTATTATTATTAAACTGTTTATTTTACAATGTATTGATTATATGAAGTGGGTTTCAAAAATTCCTCCGCCTATGCATTTACTTATGCAGAAAAATAATCGATTTTATCGCCTTCATATATTTACGGAACTTGAAGGTGTTCAGATAAATGGCATAATTGTGTTATTGGAGATTGTTCTTGCGTTTATTTATGATCTGATATTTGATATTGATTTACAAGATTTTATTTTGCAAGATCTGTTACTGGTGTGGTATGCAAATTATTTATTTTTCAAATATGGTCATACTTGTACAACGTAGTAACGTATGATGTTAGTTTATCCGGAAAAGTCGGTTTTAATTTATATTCATTGCATATTTGTACAAAATTTTATACTCAATGATTCAGCATATATTTATGATGTTTTCTGTTTCTTTATACAATTATTTTTATTTCGTTGTTTTATGAGAGCAAGTGAGATTTCTTTTATGTGTTTTTCGTTAATACGTTGGTATAAAAGAAAATTTTAATACACAAACCCTGTGTATGGTATGTGAAATATTGGCAGACTAATGTCTATTAACAACAAAACACAAGAGTGTTGAAGAATGAACAGGAATTTAGAGGACTTATTAGATGCGAAAAGTTTGTTAGGTCTTCTTGACGAACATATAGTTTAAGAAATGTGTCTAGATGAAGTTTTTAAGATAGATTAAGGGATCTTCTTGTTAATTTGTTTAACCAGATTTACAATACAGGTAGGTTATCAGAAGAATGGTTGGAATCCATATTTATTCCTTTACCAAAACAACACCGTTCTCGTAAATGCAGGGACTTTAGATTAATAAGCCTGATCAGCCACGCTTTTAAGATACTGCTTAAGATAGTACATGACAGATTGTTTAGAAGTTGCGAAGCAGAAGTTAAACAGGATCAATTTAGGTTCCGGTGCGGTATGGGGACCAGGGAACCTCTTTTTAGCCCCCAGGTACTATGCCAAGAATGTTACGACCAACGAAAGGATATTTTTCTTTGTTTTATCGATTTTGAGAAGGCCTTCGATAGAGTTAAACATACAAAACTGATAGAAATACTGCGGAACAGTGGCCTAGATGGAAAAGACTTAAGATTAATAAGCAACTTGTACCGATACCAAAGGGTTAAAATCAGAATTCAAGGTACAACATTCAGCAGTATAAAGATTGGGCGCGAATTAGGCCGGAATTCCGTTTTGTCGCCCATGTTATTCTACTTATACTTCGAGCTTCTGTTTAAAAAGGCAAAATAATGCAGATACAGAAAAATCAAAATGTACCCATACCCATTATCGTAAATAACAATATACTAAGACAAGTTAGTCAGTATAAATACTTGGGCTGTTGGATAAACAGCCTATTAAATCCTGAACAGAAAATAACCGCCAGAATTGCACAAGCCAGAAACAGCTTTGTAAGACTTCGAGGACTGCTCTTTGACCCACATCTCGATATAAATATTCGATTAAGATTAACTAAATGTTTTATATGGCCAGTTTTTCTTTAGGGGTTAAAATTCGGACCTTAAGCATGAACAAATTAGAAGCCTTCGAGATGTGGTTATATCAGCGTATTCAAAAAATACCTTGGACAGCTAAAGTACGGAACGAGGAATTTTTAAAGAGAATACTCAAAGAAAGTTAACTTCTTTTAAACGATTAAGAGGAAGAAAACAGCCTATCTAGGTAATTTGCTGCGTTATCTAAAATATTACATCCCTCAGCTAATTATAAAAGGCAAAATACAAGGGAAAAGAGGCATAGAAAGAAAGAAGCTCTCATGACTGAGAAACATTAGATGCTGCACAGAATTGCCTTCCGTAGAATTAATAAGAAAGGCAGAAGACAGAGAAGAGTTTGCTGGTGTAATTGCTAACCTCCAGTAATGGAGATAGTACCCGAAGAAGAAGAAGATGGGACTTTTAGAAAGAACTTTTTGAAAATATCTTTAGTTTTTGACAACATTTCTGTTATACTTTTTTACAATATTTCTGGATTATTTAAAATCATCAACATTTGTTGAAGACTCTTTAAAAAGTATGCGTAGTTGTTGAAGATTTAAGGAGCATTCAAGGGTTTTAAGGAAATACTATTTAAAGTATGAACACCCTACGTTTTTTTAACTCTTATTGTTATTGGAGTAATAAAACTACAAAAGAGCTGAATAAATATTATTTAGTCTACTTACATGGTCAAATTTTGGTTTCGAGCATTTCGTAGTGGTCTTATATTTATATACAATAAGCCATATACCGAAAGATTTTTCTGTGCAGTTACACCAATAAATTTAAAGAAAATCCATGTGTGGCAACATGGTTTCAAATCAACACACAAGATGACATCGCTACCAAATTAACGCGAAAGGGAAGATATAGAAACCTTGATTAACACACACCAGACATGAATGTTCTCACGTCTATGGCAGTTGAAACTAGTATTCTCCTCGGAATATATAAGAGCGATATGTCTACGGCGCTTAGACGCCCAGGGTATTACAAGCTCCTATGACACGAACGTTAAAAAGCACAATCCTTAAGAAGGACACTTCCACCGAAAGTCGTGTAGTCGCTAAGTGTATAGTAACTGTTACACTAACAGCAGAGCTCCTCTGAATACTTCTGACTTCATTATTCCTAACCATCACCAGTTAGATTAGATTAGATGTTTATTGGGTTGGCTGTTAGCCTGTATCACTGCGACCTTTGCAGATCTATTGTGACCACCCATTATCTCAAGAATAGGATTAGAGAACCTTGTCCTGCCCTCTTAATGAGACTTAATAGCCTTGACAGTGGCCACTCCGCATAACTTGGAGCAGCCGGTTTCTCCTCTCCCAGTACTAGATACTGCGTCCTTGCAAGTCCTTCGCATTGGCATAGGACATGAAATGCGGTCTCCTCCTTCTCTTGGCAGTATCGACACATGTCTTCATCTGCTTAGTTCAACTGACTCATGTGTTTCTTGAGCCTACATTGTCCTGTCAAGAGACTGACAATCATTCTGACATCGTTTCGCCTTTGTGATAGCAGCTCTGCAGTAAACTTCGCCGAGTGTCCCTTTATGAAGACTTTGGCTTGTCGCTTGCCCGGTGATTTTTCCCATCACTCCTGGGCCTTCTCTAGCCTCCATTTCTCAATGACGCCCAGGGTATTACAAGCTCCTATGACACGAACGTTAAAAAGCACAATCCTTAAGAAGGACACTTCCAAAGTCGTGTAGTCGCTAAGTGTATAGTAACTGTTACACTAACAGCAGATCTCCTCTGAATACTTCTGACTTCATTATTCCTAACCATCACCAGTGCTACATACTGAAAGTCCATACCAGTAACAGCCAGTAAAATCTACAAAGCCGTAGACCTGATTGGTCCACATTTCGAAGATCCACGACGTTTACCGGTCGCCGACATCTTCGGGAATCTATAATGTAATAATTTTAATATATTTTATAATTTGTAATTAATTATTTATTTTTAGTGAATTATATAAATAAAACCATTTAACAAATCAAGCTGACCGTAAAGTAACGGTGCGTTAATTTACTAAGTCAATAAAAGAGTGCGCTAATCATATTTGAATAAAGTTTTAAATATATGAGAAAGCTACCCTGCCGATCTTTAGCCGTGTTTAACTCTTATAAACCACAATCCATCGGAGTTTTGGCATCGATTGGTAACAGTTTATGAAACATGAATACACTACACTACACCAGGTAACAGAAACGTTGAAAAAGTGAATCAATGAATAGGGAAGGTTGCCTATGTATACTGTTTTATGGGATTGCAAAAGGATAATTTAATTTGAGTGTCTTAAATGAGATAAGACCATCAGTAGCCAACAAAATTCTGCGTTATTGGACAAATTAAAGTGAAAAGTGAGAATCGGTCTCGTATGCGGAAGAAAAGCGTTGATTGGTCAAGACAAGACTATGATGATATACCTACTGGCCAAAATTTATGAGAAGGCCGTCAAAATTCTTCCTTATAAGGCTTATTTTCCTGAATTAGCCCAATTCAAATTAAATGGTTCTTAAATAAAAAATTCAGAGTAAACCAAAGATTTGTCGAAACAAACGCCTATTTTGCTACATATAATGAAGTTGGAACATCGCTAGAATCCATGCATTGACGTAAAAGGAGGCTACATCGGAATTAAGGAATTTTTAGGAAATAATTGTTTTTAATTGTGAAGAAAGTAAAAACAAATATTTTTATTTTATTTAATACAATATTTGGTTTATAGTATTATTCTCTTTTCTTTTGAATATCCATTTCCTGTTAGATATAAAATTTTAATTTTATAATCACTATCTTAGCTCGAAGACAGTTATATGTTAAATATAATAATAATCCCATTAAATGTTTCATTCTTATCACATAAGTAATAAATTAATAAACTTCCTAAAATATTTATAATTCGATAAAAACTAGATGTTTTACAAAAATAAAACAAATATCGTTCGTTAACATTCGAAAATTAGTATGTATAAAGACTCCAGATAAGATCTTAAAGTGTGAAATAAAAAATTATGAAATGTAAATAATAAATACCACTAATTTAATGGTATTATAAACGCATGTGTGTCTGTCCCAAATATTTGTTTTATGCACCTAAATGTTGAATGGAAGATAGTGTCATGTCAGAAAATGTAATACTAAGTAAGAATATATAACTGGAGCCAATTTCTATATTCAACAAAAAAGTGTCACATACGATGAGAGGGCAGTTTTGCCCTACATATTAATTTATTAGTTTATATTTTTCTGTATTGTTTTGTATTACATTTTACCAGGTCAAAGTCATTGCGTTAGATCTCGACACGTGTTTAAATAGTTTAATTTTTATTCTCACGTAGAATATGAATTGGCTATAAAAGCAAGTTGTTGAGGTTGGACACAAGGAGTTCGGAGTCTGAGGTTGTTTGTAAGGGTCACCCTCTGGGGTGTCCCTAAAACAGACCCTTGGGTCTGGGCCGTTGTGACTCTTGACATATTTTCGTGAGTAAGTGTGACATGCCACCATGTAGTTTATTTGGTAAGATTGGTAAGATTATTATTTTTAGATATTTCATATTTATATTGTTTATTATTCATTGTTATTGCTTATTTATTCGTTAATATATTTGTTGTTTGTTTCCTGTTGTTTATCTCATCTTTCCCTTGGTTAGTTTTCTACCTTCAGCAGGATACCAGGAGGCAGATAACCACGACCTGAGTGGGAAGTGCCTTCAGTAAGCTACCCCTCATCCCAAAACACTATGGCACATTCCTCCTATCCCCCAGGCGTGACATGATATTTACGAAGTTCTGCTGAGAGGCAGCAGAAAACTGAGTGTGCAGGAAGCACGGAGAAGTTTTTTTTTTAAGCAAAGCACCAAAATGAGCAGTTGAGGGTTCCTGCTAGTATTTTTTTAATATAATTATTTCTGGTGAGGGTCAGCAGAAAAGTTTGTGTGCAAAGTGTACACAGAGATTTGGTGTTGATGATGGTCTCTGCTAAAGGAGAGCGGAAATGTTTTAAGTGCACATGAAGCACAATAGGTGACAATATCACCAAGAAAAGCAGATGATGGTTCCTGCCAATGATATTCGATGAGTTTTTTTAGGTATAATGATGTCTGCTGAGGGACAGCAGATAAGTTGGTGTGCAGGGTGCACACATTTATATAATTCAGTTAGATAATGTCTGCTGGGAGATAGCAGGCGAGTTTGTGCGCAGTGCGCATATAAGTAGTATTGTATATTTGGGGCGAGAAGTTCGCCCAAGAGTTTTATATGCCATGGTCCCACAAACAGGACTGGGACAATATGTAAAAATATAAATATAACACTCACTGACGAGTGTTCAAAAAAAAGGGGAACTAATGACGTAAGGTGTTCGTATAGGAAGTCAAATACCTGTATCGGTATAAGTTCAAATTTGAGTTTAATGTAAAGAATAGTAATTCCCTAATGCCCTTGCTAGACATATTCTAATAGTATTTGTTTTTGTATGTTTTAGGACCAAGTTATTGTTTTGATGTTTAAATGTTTAACGTTTTCCCCACATCTACTCAAGGAAGACGCGATCCAGGAGATGCTTGCTCAGTACCAGAATTCTAGAGAGTGAGGGTCCTTCATCCTGAGTATGGTATAGGTCTTGTCTCAACAAGTAAGGAAGGTCTCCGTCGAGGAATAGAAATGGTTAGCATCGATACTCCTATCGCAATAATAGCAGACCTTCCCAATGGATGGGAGCCATAGGTGGGAAGACTGTAGTTGTATGGTTTCAATGTTTTAAAGGTGGATGAAGTTATGGAGTACTGTCTAATGTTGGCCATGGAACTCGAGAGATGGAGCTATAGATAATGGTTGGTTTTTAAAGTAGTTGCAGACAGACCAACATACCAAAAAGGGATCCGTCTAGCCAGCGGTGCACCTGGCGGTTTCTAGACGAGGGCAAGACAGGACATTCTCCGAGAAGAGCAGATTCTGAAAGAAGTGTGGCGGATTTTTAATTTTGTAAAACTCAGTCCTATACATACACCCCTGTAAGCCAGAGCCGAGCAAAGCCAGTGGCTGGCTTTAAGGGAAAGGGGGCATGTCACATACGATGAGAGGGCAGTTTTGCCCTACATATTAATTTATTAGTTTATATTTTTCTGTATTGTTTTGTATTACATTTTACCAGGTCAAAGTCATTGCGTTAGATCTCGACACGTGTTTAAATAGTTTAATTTTTATTCTCACGTAGAATATGAATTGGCTATAAAAGCAAGTTGTTGAGGTTGGACACGGGGAGTTCGGAGTCTGAGGTTGTCTGTAAGGGTTACCCTCTGGGGTGTCCCTAAAACAGACCCTTGGGTCTGGGCCGTTGTGACTCTTGACATATTTTCGTGAGTAAGTGTGACATGCCACCATGTAGTTTACTTGGTAAGATTGGTAAGATTACTATTTTTAGATATTTCATATTCATATTGTTTATTATTCATTGTTATTGCTTATTTATTCGTTAATATATTTGTTGTTTGTTTCCTGTTGTTTATCTCATCTTCCCCTTGGTTAGTTTTCTGCCTTCAGCAGGATACCTAACCAGGGGATAGATAACCACGTCCTGGGTGGGAAGTACCTTAAGTAAGCTACCCCTTAACCCAAATCACTATGGCACATCCTCCTATCCCCCAGGCGTGACAAAAGAATGAAAAAAAAACTCAATAAGTATGTTTACAAACTAGTAAAATATATAAATAACGCTTTAAAATAATGATATGAGTAAGCAAGGATCACATTGTAAATTTTCTAGAAAACTTATAGAAATATTATAAAAAATCATGTATATTCTGTCCTATTTGGCTTGATTAATAATAGATATTTGTGAAGGACATGTTTATAATCCCAATTTCCTATGACATTAACATCAAGAAATGACAGTGAAGTGAAGATAAAATCCTTGGGATTAAAACGGATAGACAAGGATTCAAACAGAGAATTGTACCCGTTTTCTAGCATGACATTTCTCAATTTTAACCGGAAAATCCCTTGTTTCTATGAAAAATGGTTCTTAGTTTCCTTATAGGGAGAAACAATTTAATCAGTTACATTAACTCCTAATACATACTGTTTTGTTTAATGTTTTACTGAGAAAAAAGATTTATATTGCAAAGTTTTGTAAGCGAAAATAAAAGAATGTGTATTTCTTAATGAAATTGTTTTTCTTTATTTATTATAATCATCCTTAGCTTAAACACCCTTATTCCAATGATCCAAGTTTGTAAAGCAGAATTGCGTGGTCAAGAAGATCAAATGCCTTTGAAAAGTCTGTGTAGACTACATCAATTTGCACTTGATTATCTACAGTCTCTGAAATATGTTAAAATATTAGCTGTAAGTTAAAAATGATAGATCGATTTTTAATTAATTCATGTTGATTAGGAACAATTTGACCAGATACCATTTTGGATGTATGTTATTATAAATAGCAATTTCAAACACCTTAGCTAAGATATTTATTATTAAAACAGGTCTGTAATTTCTTATATTCGATCTTTCATCGTTTTTGTATATTGGACAAACTCTAGATGCTGTCCATATATCTGGAAATTTTATACACAAGATAAACAAGTAAAGTAGAGGGTAAATGAGAACAGTGTGTTTTATCTCCTTAATAGCAATTTCAATATCCTTTCCCGTGAATTCGAGCTTTTTTATATTCTACTCACGGTACTTACTATATATGGTGAATTAGATATTGTATTAAAGGAATGCTGAAAAGATTAGAAAAAGCATTTACAATAGAGCTAGGATTGTATCAATGGTTTTTGGGCTGTTAGGCCAGCGTCGATTGTCATGTTGACTTGACGTTTCGCCAACACGAGCGGTTGGCATCTTCAGAAGTTGCTTTCTGGTTGACAGTCTGCGAACTACTAAGCTCTGCGTGAACGGAGCCCGTATTTATACGTCGGGAAGGAAGTGGGCGGGGCCTCAGTTGCTTTCGATTCAAAGCGGTTCTGGTCGGTGTTGTTCGTTAAGGGTAGAGTTTTCGCACCCTTAGTTATGGGGCCCCATGTTTTGTTGATCTTGACTGCTTCCTCTTTTTTATTAAAGTTGTTCGGGTGCTTCTCTATCTCTATGGCTTCTCTATAGAGTCTGGAATGGTATGCTGATGTAGTAGCGAGGACTTGGGTCTCCTCAAACTTAATCCGATGGTCCATAGTGAAGGTATCTTCCGCTACGGCGGATTTGTCCGTCTGCCCCAGACGACAGTTGGCCTTGGGCTCTTTAATTAAGGGTGCGAAAACTCTACCCTTAACGAACAACACCGACCAGAACCGATTGGAATCGAAAGCAACTCAGGCCCCGCCCACTTCCTTCCCGACGTATAAATACGGGCTCCGTTCACGCAGAACTCAGTAGTTCGCAGACTGTAAACCAGAAAGCAACTTCTGAAGATGCCAACCGCTCGTGTTGTCAACATGACAATCGACGCCGGCCTAACAGCCCAAAACCATTAGACAATGGCCGCGAAAGCATTTCACAGAGTTAGGATTCTTTAATGCTTCTCCATTAAAAGTCGAGTTTATTGGTAGTCCCTCTTATTCTTTATAAATGCTTATAATTGCTTATATGCTGTGTTTATGTCTGTTTCTACTTTAGCAAGAAGTAGATACTAAAGTATTACATGCATTCAATATTTTGAGTGTTTTATACTTTTGGTGAGGTTTATTTATCTTTAATACCTCTTGTAATACCAAGAGTGAAGGATCTCTGGTAATTAGAACATGGACGAGGCTGAAACTATACTAGATAATAGGGAAAAATTCCTCCCAAAACATTTGTTTGTCAACAGATTTTACAATTTATATTTATAATCTGATAAAAGAAAAAATTTGTATACTTTATTCTGTCTGTTGAAAAGCTTGTCGGTCGTAAGAAGCAATATTTGTATGATCTTAAGAAATTATCAATTTTTTTTTACTATTGCTAATAAGTGTCTTAACTAACTCTAACTGGAAACATAATTAATATCAGCATTCTTACTTAAAACAAAACAACCACCTTCTAATTTCCAAACAATTAAAATAATTATTACAAATAATTTGTATGAAAATTGAAAGTTGAAAATGTACACGAGGAGAGAATAGCGAAATATAGAGAATAAGCAATAGGAACGGCAATGGCAATAGTGTATGGGGTTTGTAAATTAAACAATACCGGTGTGCGCAATTTCAGAATAAATAGTGAATTTAAATTTAATTAAACACAGAGCATTTGCTGAAATTACGTAAAATTAATGTCTTCATGATTGCGCCTGAGGTTTCGATCACGATCGGCATCATTGGTACACAGTACCGTACTACAATTCTAAATTTTATTCAAAGGTAAAAGTGAATATCAGAAAGTACTCGTGTGATTTAATTGTTAACATGGATATTCCTCAAGTAAATGCCACCTCCATTCAATATTTCAAAGGTAAATGACCATTATTAATATTTAATCACTTTTATATCTTTAAGATATCTGTATTAATATATCATTAACCTAAGAATAGCAGCTCAGGACCATACATAAGATTTTGAAACGATTGACCCATGAACTTTTACGAAAATACTGTAATGCATCCAAGAATATTAACAATAGAAGTAAATAACGACATACCAATAAGAAAAACTGTGATAATTTCGTGTAAAATAATAATAACATGAAGTAAAAATGCAGTATATCTCTCAGAAATAACAGAAGTAATCAAAAATTTAGTAAAAATCACTATTTTAATACAAAATAAAAGATTACGAAAAAAATTAAAATACAAATTAAAGGATGAAAAAAAATAACAACTTTAATTATTTCAATTAGGTAAGAAGGTTTAACAGCAACAGCTGAGATGGATCGTAAATCACCGTATATGCACAAGAATAGTAGGATCACTCTGCGCGTCTCCTTTAATGTTTTTGACTCATAATTCGCTTAGGTTTGCCGACTTTTTTTGTGGAGCTTGGTGAGAACTGGTGAGCAGCAATGTCAACTCTACCAATTATTCGCTAGATTTATAGATTTAGGAAGAAATCTTCCAATATACTGTTATAATTTTCCTTGAAAATTGTTTAATTTTTTTTGTATCTCAATTTAAACTTTTTTTTTATTAAATAAATAGATACTTTTTTAATTTTGCCACAATTTTTTTAAATCGGCCGTTTTCTACTTATTTTTTGTATCAATTTACCAATTTCAAAATTTTAGGTTGGCAACGTGCTGGTGAGCGACATGGTGTCAGTTTTAGTGAGAGTGATTCTACTATTTCTATATATGGTAGTTAAACATGTACAGAGCTCGTTCTCTAGAAAAAATAAATAAAAACCTGATAAAGAATCATAGCTACTTTTACAAATTAAATAATTTACGAAAGTACGAGTACAAAACGAGCAGTATGCAACAAGCTACAATAAAAAAGAAAAATGTAATGGCTTTAGATGTTGTTCACAGAAGAGTAAACTAATATTTAAATGCCAAATGGTGTCCAAAAAAATAGTTTTTTAGTAAAAAGATAATGTATCAATAATACCTCTACAAATGATTACATTAACACACTGTCTAAAAAACGTACCACCATCAAGAGGAAAAACTGTGCAATCACTTTCTATAAGGTGGACAAAATAGTGAATCGACAACCAAATGTCAAACGTCAAATATCAAACACAGTGAAGAGGCTAATTCTCTATTTGTTAAATCATTTCAAAAGTTGCAGGGATTAGCGAAATGTAAAAAAGCAACTCAAGATGACCAACACGCTAACAAAATAAATAATCAAACAGCTACTTCTATACATTAGCATACACTATATAAGCAGGATGTCCAGAAAAATATGCCAGTACTAAGAGAAATGATGTATCATTAAAAAAAAAACTGTTATACTGTGATAGAAACTAGTGCTTGGTTTAACAAAAAGGCTAATTTTTCAATTGCCCAATACACTGCAAAAGTCGCTTTAGGCAGGAAAACACTAAAACGCTGGCTGATCAGATAACAAATTGCTACTGCTTTAAATTGACTTACTGGAATTTTCACAAAAAGAATATAAGTCGACAAAATATGCTGGTACAATAGTAAATTATAAAACGAAAAGGCTGCAACGAGCTACGATAAAAAAATGTGTATGATAGTGATAGATTTCTGTAGGATATAAAGAAAAGTGAACCGATAACCATATTCAAAAGCAATTGTGTCCAAGGAATACGATCAGTTTTTAGCAAAAAGAACGATTTTCTAATTTATTAATTAGCTCCAGAAGTTAGAAAGAGTATCGACAAATAAAAAAAAATAAAGAATTACGGTTTTGCAACAAATAATGTAGCTTAATTAGCCCTTTAGCCTTTTAAATTGGCGTTGGGCGCCAACTTTGTAACATTAAAATTTCCCTAGGCTAGCTCCTGAGGGTCGTGGCTTCCTTCTGAGTTTTTTCTAATTTCCTCCAAACATTAATTAAAGGGCGAAAAGTACATACCTACACACAAATAAAATTCAAAAAATCAGTTTTAAAATCGTTTATTATTTTAATTATGATTAGTGAAAAAAATTAATAATAATGAATTAATTAATTCTCTTATCTTTGGTGATTTTCGGTGGTTTCTGACGGAGTTTCGATAACTTGTGGAACGGAACTGTAAGGTGGATGGAGTTCCTTCCAAGGGACAACCTGTCGGATTTTCGTATGAGGTGGAACGGAACTGCAAACGGGTTTGAACACCCTTCAAGGGACTTCTTGTCGAATTTTCGTTAATGGAGGAACGGAGTTGCAAAATGGCGTCGGCTTCAACTGATTGTCGACTGACTGCGTAAATACTGATATGTTTTTAGATGGTCCTTAATAGGGCCCTTCTTATAGTTGGCAATAACCCTATTAATAAAATTGTAATCAAAAATCCGACTTTCAAATAATATTTATCGAACACAATTGCTATACGTATCTCCAAATTTCGAGAAAAAATTAATTACCTTTCATGTTTAAACATTATAATACCACAAAAACTGACGTTGAACAATAGCAATTGTATTCGAAAATTTAAATTTTAGTAAAATACATAAAATATTATATTCACCGCATTTTAGATTATATTTAACTAATAAAATTAAAACCAAGGCAAAATGGTACTCACCAGAACTGAATTTAATCAAATTCACCGATAAAATGAACGAATTTAAATCAAAAACTCTCGAAGAGACAAATTCTCTCCTACCAACTGGCAATCCCCTCTCGTATCGGTGCGATAACAATAGAAAATATAAAAATATATATAGTCCGGACGAAATGCTCGAAAACCAACGTTACAATAAATACACACAGAGGACGTTCAGTAAGATATACAAGTACAAGACAAGAAGTGAGCAAGGAGCTACAATGTAGACAAAAAATTATTTAATAGTGTCCAGGAAAATACTACTTTTTTATCAAAGAGGACGATTTACTTAATAATAAATCAGTCCCATACATTCTAAAGAGTTCCAATAAGGGAGGAAGCAGCTTAAAATTACCAAAACTCTGTTAAGATAAAAAGAGTCACTGCTTCTATTACAATCTACCACACAAGCAGGATGTTCAGAAAAATAATGTACGCATAATATGGTATTACAAGAAGAAAAATTGTATAGTACACAGAGAGTGTACCAAAAATTCAAAACCAAGCAAGTGTTTAGAAAAATAGTTATTCTTTTTAACAAAGAGGATGATTTCCCATCAGCTCCAAAAAAGAGCGATATCTAAATAAATGTTGTAGATTATATGTAGGGTCAATTGGTATAGCTGATCTTTTGTGTATATCAGACATCTAATTATGAGTCCATAATATCTAGACTATTAAGAAAGACGATTATCAACTTTAGATGTACGTTTGTAACTTGATCAGGTTCAAAGAAGACCTGCGCCAGATATTTATGCCGTGAGAGAACAATTAATCTGCAGTTACAGATAATTTGTTTAGTCATTTTATTTACATACTCACAAAATTTGCATATTCGACTGTCCATGCACTTTGTCCATTTTACAGAGATGTTACTTCAGTAGACAGTGTCCTGTGAGAATTCCTTTGATATGTGAGAAAGCAAATTAAGATCGTTAAATATAACAAAATTTGAAACTGCTACAAATTACTACACAAAATATGCCAGTATAAAAAGGAAAGTAAACAAGAAAGTGCAATGAAGAAGAAAAATTGTGTAATGACTTTCCGTAATGTACACACTAGGTCCTACATGTACCTAACAAAGCAGCTGATGATCACGAGCA
Source organism: Altica lythri (assembly GCA_964028335.1). Lineage (NCBI taxonomy): Eukaryota > Metazoa > Arthropoda > Insecta > Coleoptera > Chrysomelidae > Altica > Altica lythri. Next base: position 24,122,051 of record OZ034809.1, on the reverse strand, counting down.
TGCTGTAAAAAATAATGCTACTGATTGGCATAAAAGCATTATATCCAACAAAAATTATATACAAGAGGGATGATAGCAGCCTAGAGAAACGACAACTATATTTGAACTAATAATGTATAATAAAAGTGTACTTTTTTACCTACAAAAAGTAGCGAAAAGTAAGAAAAAACTCATTCACGCAACAAATTCTAGTGGGATAATAGTGAGATAAATAGGGATACAAGTCAAGAAGTTCATAATCATATATAGCACAATGAGAACAGATAATATTAATTATTAATTTTATTGAATACATATATAATAACTTAGAGTAAGATGTATTTTCTACTTGATTTCCAGAGAAACACAAAGCTACATTATACATGTTATTTTATGAAGCTAAATATCGATTTTAGATTTTTCTCATTGTTATAGGCCAGTACCACCCTTGGGGTTCTTCTTTATACGTAGTTATTCTTAAACTAACATTTATTATATATTATTTTTCTTTAAATTAGTTGATCTTAACTACTCTTAACTGATTACTTTCTAAAATTTATAGGATCAAAATCTTCTTTCTTGTGAGCTAATCTACCACTAACTAGTTTTACAAAAAAAAAATCCTTTGTCTGACTACGTTGCAATCAAAATTTTGTTTTATTATTGATTTAGTTAATTTTAGATCTTAAAACTAGTCCGGGACTGTTCCAAGAGGCGCGAATGGTAGCATGGTACTTTGGATATAGTGTGTGCCTCTGCCGGCGTTGCTCTGTAATCTTTTCTGTTCTAATAGCATTATTACAGTACTTGTCCAACGTTGGTGGGCCTTGTTCGTCCATATCTCTCGGTTTTCTTAGTCCGAAGAGATCCCTACACTTATATATAGGGTATTTATATACAGATTGTCTTTACAAATATGTTTAATTTAATGTATGTGACTTCATACAGATGAAAGAGTTCTAACAGGATTTGTTAAGAAAGTCTAAATGAGAACAAGAATTTGAAACCTTTTAAAAATAATCATATAATAATAATTTATTCTGTAATCCTTCTATACGGCTGGGCAGAATTTCATAAAATTTTCTGTATGTGTTCAAATGGATTTTGGAACGGATTAGATTTACTATTTGGTTCACTATAAACATGTTTTTTTTTACAATTTATTTATATTTATATTTTGACTGTAAAGTGACATGTATTATTTAGTTCTACAACTTCATAATTGATGGCAGTTAATTGATGTAACTCTATCAACCTTTGACTTCTAGGTCGGATAGATACCCGGTAGATGGCACTGTGTTTTGATTTTTTAATTACTCAACATCCACGTTGTGAGAAAACCCTGTAGATGGTTTTGTATATAGATTTATAAATAAATAGGTAAACGTAAAACAAAAATAAAATGGAATAGATATTGTAAAAAACAGAAAAAAAAATGTCATAAAAATACCTTGCTCAACTAAGTAATAAAACGCCACCGTAAGGTAATATACTATATATTTAAACGAGCAATTCCTAAGTAATTAAGTACTATGACGCCACCGTGAGGGGGCGCAGTTAATATCACATATATTTAAACGAAAAATTCTTACTTAATTAATATGATGCCACCGAAAGGTGGCGCAGTTAATATCTCATATATTTTAACGTACAATTCTTACTAAATTAAGTCGCTACTAAAAGGCGCGCCGTTGATATCTATTATATTTAATCGATAAATTACAAAATACAACCAAAAAAAAATTGTATAATTCACATAACTAATGAGAAAATATGATGAAAACGATAAAACCAAAGAATAAACAAAAAATTTGAAAAAACGAAAAATGGAAAAAATATGTTGTTAGGTGGCGCAGTTAATATCTTATATAACTAAACGAGTACCTAATTGTTACGTTATTAAGTACTATGACGCTACCGTAAGGTGGCGCACTTAATATCTTATATATTTACACAGCAATTCTTACTTAATTAAGTAGTATGAAGCCAATGTAAGGTGGTGCATTTAATATCGTATGTAAATAATATTTACAGGAGCAATTTTTTAGTTAATTAAACACTTTGACGTTACTGTACGGTGGCGCAGTTGATATCTCAAACAATTCTTAACTAATTAAGTACTATGAGCCCACCGTAAGGTGGCGCAGTTAATATCTCATATAGTTACACATCAAGTTTTACTTCATCCAGTACTATGAAGCCCCTATAATGTAACAGCGCAGTTGATATTTAATATTGGAACGAAGTCCGCCAGGTTAGCTGAATATGGGAAACCCTATATAGGGTAGTAGAATCCAAGCTTCTCTACGGAGCTCCAGTGTGTCACTCTGCTATGTCCACATAAAAGTACAAGACCCGAATGGAAAGATTCCAGAGAAAACTCCTCTTAAGAGTCATCGCTGGCTACCGTACCATATCGGCGAACGCGGCGCAGATCATCGCGGGCATTCCGTCGGTAGACCTAATGGTGGTGGAAAGCAGATTCCTCTTTGAAGTTGGCGCGACTCCGCCTAATCGACAGGAAGCCAGGAAAAGAACTCTTGCTTTCTGGCAGAGAAGGTGGAAAAGCGGAACAAAAGGCGAGTGGAGTAGAACACTTATTAGGGATGCCACAACTTGGGCAAAATGAAGACATAGGGGCACTTTATGACACAAATTCTGACAGGAGATAGATCATTTAAATACTACACAAACAGGATCGAAAAAACTAGGGATGCCTACTGTATCTATTGCGGGGAAATGGACACAACTGAACATACTATATTCGAAAGCCAGAGATGGCAAGGGGACAGGGCAGAGACCTAAGCAACGATAAACAAAGACAACCTAGTGGACAAAATGATAAGATCTAAAACAACATGGGACACTGTAAGCAGACTAATAAAAAAGATCATGACATAAAAAGAACAAGACGGAAGACTAAGACAGGAGAGAGACGAGGACATCTAACAAGAACAAAGAAGTCGAACAAAATGAGTGATTTTTAGTGGGTAGCCCAGACTCATATGGTCTGGGAATCCCACACTACCCGCAAGGGTGTGTATAAAACATTTTTTCCACTCGAGCCGGCACCTGCCTGATGCATCTCATTCAATGACGGTTCCGGGTAGGTGTAACAGCAAACGGCCTTAAAAAAAAGGTTAGCTACATATATATTGAATACAGAGGAAGTTCAAAGGACTTTTAGAGTTTGGTATTCCAATTAAAAATTTACAAATATTGTTTCTTTAATATATGTGCTTAAAGAGAAATTAAAAAGGTATTCTAGAAGAAAAGTTTAGAAACGCTAACTGACCAGTGGTTATACAACCGAAGCCAACGGTTAAAGACTATAGATAAAGATCTATTCCTGTCAGATGTAACATTTTTTTAATTTATTCATAATGTCAATTTTTATTTTGTTTGTCTATTTTCTAAATTTTAAACACCACAGAAAAAAATTCGCATCCAGCAAGACTTGAACTCGCAACCTTTACCTCTACGCGGTAACGTTCATAACACTAAGTTACAAATGCTTAGTAATTATTTAACTATTTGGTCTTTTTAATAAGATCTTTTTTGTATACTTTCTGAAATTTTAAAAATCCCGTGAGAAATATCTATAGATACATATATATATTACATATACGCTTCTATCTTGTGACAAGTTTACTTGATTCTATAACGATGAACTATTAGAACTCTATACAAAATTTTCGAACAACCCTATTATAAAATTACCCTATTTATTTGTCTAAATTATTTTCTCTTTGTTGAAATATTGTGTGTAGATAAATTTTAGAGACATTCCGTATACTATCGATGCCTTCTCAAATTAATGACAAATATCATCGGTAGGATTCCTCGATGACAGACGAAATTAATTCAATGGATGACAAATTGTAGGTTCAGTCGGTATTTATCTGAACATGGCTTGTGTACGTATCGGAATCAAAATAACTGCCAGGCAAATGTTATTAATTAGTATTGGAAACATAAATAGCCTTCACGACTTCGTGATATTTCTTTTATTTGCATTCTCTTATATTCGCAAATATCTGAATGGAAGATGTTTATTGCTCTTTGTAAAAATACGGATTAAGTTTGATGTAGGTATGCATCCTAATTGTATATAAATTTCTCTGGTATTAATTATTTATTATATAATGAATTCATTTCCAACTTATTTTAATATGAATATATTGTTTTAATTGTTATGTTATTAAAAATATGTTCGTACAAAAAAATCAATATAAAGGATTAAATCGTTTTCGGAACTATTATTAATCTTTAACAAGAAGCTTCCTCTTTTTCCTCTCCTCTTACACATAATCGCGTCAAAATCAAAACCTTAACTTTCAGAATTTCCCAAACAACCTTAACAAAATCAGAGATTAATAAACCGTTGATTGATTGCAATTACTATAAGATGTTTGTTTTTGATACACGTCTCAAAATCTGCATGTTTTGTGCTTATACCCTTGTGAGAGAGAGATGAAAAGTTCGGAATTGTTACAGTATAGGCCTTAAAAATATTTTTTCGACAATGTAACAGCAAAATAAATTAACAGTAACTACGAAGCAATATTTATTTTAATGATATTTGTTTAAACGTGGTTCATGTATTGATCGTCAAAATACAGTTTGGTTAAAAAGTTTTTATAATAGAATATTAGTTCTCTTCCATAGAGATACAACAAAGTGAGAGGTGTCAAGGGACACCCGGATGGAACGAAGTTCCTTTCGATTAATTAGTGAAGGAATTGTAATTTGTAAACACAACAGAGTGTTTATACATACATAAACATTTATTATTGCTTGTATAAAATCTCTACTTAGCTAACTCCATCAGCAATATCGGGAACTTGTGCAGAAACACTGTGAGGATACATTATTGTTATTATTTTCTATTATTTTATTATTTATTATCCACAAAACACCTGTATAAACTTAACAAAGTCACGACACTACACTGTTCAAAGCAAAATAGAAAATAGTAAATCCATTATCACCTGAATATTTTCAACAGTTTGTTTCTTTTAACAAAAGTGTCCATTTATACAATACCGGAGGTTTAGATGACATACATATACCTAGAATTACTTTTTATTTCAATTTAATTTAAAACAGGCATTAACAATTTAATACAAAATTTTAAAATTAAAATATTTGACAGTAACTGACAGTTAGGGTAATTTGACGTACCTAACTAGTCAAGTTAAGAACTATTTTTAAAATGTTTATGAATTTATTAATTTATAAAAACAGGATTAAATGAAATTTTTTTTTCTACAGTATTTTCTTTTTAATGTACATTTTCTTTTAATTTAAATAGTGTCTTTTTAATTTTAATATAACTATCTATAAGAGAGAGAGAGTTTTTTATTTTTTGGTCTGTGAGAGAGAGACAGACAGACAGAGAAACATGCGTGTGTCGTGTCGTGACAACTTTTGGTCTGAATTTTTTTCGGCTAGCCTCTAGCCTCAGTCGTAACTGGTCGTAACGCCCGAAAGGGAACTTCGTTCCAAAAACTTAAGAATCCCAGGAAGAGCTATTTAAATCTATCTTTTTATCAACAGCAACTTAATTGTTTCTCACTGAAGTATAACAGAAGGATCAATGGTTTACTTTAGTAAATTGATCTACGAAATATTTGTTTTTTGATAAATAATAAAATAGCCATCAACTTTTCTAATTAAAATTTTACTCTTTCAATTGCATCTAATAACGTCTTTTTATATTCACAATTTTATTTTAATGTTCTTTTACATTAGTTCATATTTTTAATTTTGTAAGTTAGAAGAAGAACTATAAAAAATAATATTTTGTTTAAACCTATTTTATTAAAATGTAACTGGTAGTAAAGCTATTTTTCGTTCAGCCGTCCCTGTTTGTTTGAAGGAAAGTTTTCCGGCTAAGGAGCAAAATTTGTTACTGAATTTTGTTGCCAGTTTATACTTAGTAAGTTTAGTCATGCGAGGAATCGCAAATTTGCGATTATGGAAAATATATATTTTCTTACAAGTTGGGGATTTTATTAATTAGAAGTTTTAACGAGGTATCCAAAATTAAATAGTGGCTTTCCTTACATTATGTATGTTTGTACTAAAGCCGTTTCCCAACCAGAGATATCTGACGAGTATTTTGTAAAATTAAAAGATATCAAATGAAAATATTTTTAAGTGATTACTAAAATAAATTTTTTAAACAATTTTTTTTTTATTTTATAGGTATTATATAGGTATGCTAAATTTACGTCATATTTATTAAATTGTAATAAGTAAAACTATTACTTTTATATTTAAACTAGTTGACCCAGCGAACTTTGTACCGCCTATCAATCAATGATTTCCTTTTCCTGTTTTTCGTTTTTGTTGATTTGTTTCCATGTATAGACAATTTTTTTCTCGTTGTACTTTGTAACGTTTCTAGTTATTTTTTTAGTGGTTTTCCACATTTTTCGGTTTTTCTTGTTCTAATTTTTGTGGTATTTTCTGGAATTTCCTTTTTTTCTCCTGTCTTGTTTCAATTATTTTCCATATTACTTTAGTTCTTATATTGTTACCAATTTTTTATTGCTAGTTTTTTTTGGTTTTTAATTTTTTTTCGCAATTTTTGTATTCTTCCTACATTCCGGTCAAAGACAAATCCAAATAAGATTTTTAACTCTATTATTTATCATTTGTTTGTTTTTTTTTTTCATTTTTAAATTTGTTTTTTTTTTCCTATTTTTTTGGTTTAATCCTATTTTTTTCCTTGTCTCCACTTTCTTACATTTAACATCCACATTTTTTTATTCTTTTTTATAGTTTTTTCATCTCGTCTTGTTTTTTAAGTTTTTCGTATGTTATAATTTCTTCAAGTTACTTTTTTATTATTTTTTTCGCTTAATCTTTACTGGTTTTTACAAATTCTTTTTGCTTATTTTTTTAAAGGCTTCATTTCGTTTTCACGATTGTTATTATTTTTTGTATATTTCCCATTTTCTTAATTTTTATTGTTATTTTTTTTTATATTTTAGTATTAATTATTTTTTTCAGTACAAAAACAAATAATACAAAACCTAAATTAGCCAAATCGGTCCAGCAGTTTTAGAATTTTAGCCGTCCTGTGTGTAACCCACCATAAGGCCCATTTCACACAGAACGTGAGGCAGAGACAAGGTGCGGACGTTTTTTCCTTTCGCGTCTCCCGTATGTAAACAAATGGTACAATTTTCACAAAATTGACGTGACGCAAACGGTCCCTCTCTCACCTTTGCCTCGTCTCTTTGCCTTTTCTCACAATCTCGCAATTTTCTCCAAATTACCTTCGAAGTTTGATGTACCACCATCATGAGTGTTATATGTCCTTTTAGGCAGTAGTAGGAAAGGTCTTGGCATAAATACCCAGTCGCAAGTATCTGAAACACAAAAATGGATATTCATACTCATTGCAATAAAAAATTCTTATTAGTTAAATTTTTACCAATTAACAGTTTTATGTAATTATGTTCACTAATATATATTATTATTTCTTATTTCAGTGACATATTGCAAGGACCGTCAAAAAAAGTTGGAGACGTTATACGAAATACAAAAACCAATTAAAACTGCGGTTTGAGTACAAAGAAAGAGGCTTAAATATATTACTTGTCTAGCCACCTTTATTTTTTGAACTCTATCCTAAAGTCACCTGCATGTAAAGCAACATCGTTACCGATGAACTGCCAACCCAGCAGAAAGCAGAATACAGTGATGATGGTGTTCTTAATTTGGGCATAGACCAGAAAGAAACCTAATGTTTCACGCAAATTACCAACCAACTCACAAGCGAGTTGCCATCAAGTACACAGCTGCCTCCTTCAACTCCTGAACAGAAAAACACCGGTGGTTACCAAAAGGGAGTTCCTTAGTTATAAGTTTAAAGGACGTGAACACATCTGTGTGTTCCTATTTTGAGGCAAAACAACGACTGTTAGACCAAAGGCAACAGAGTTACTTTACTAGCCACCCTGACCCTGATATGGCATTCTTGCAAGAGTCTTTTGCCAGACATGAGAGTAATAAACGGTAGAACATAAGTTTTAAAATGGCATTATTGCAAGTGGTGGATGAAATACTTAACCCAACATCATCTGTTAACTGGCACTTCAGTGGACGCTCAAAGAATCTCATCGTTTTTAAAAAAACGACCCTTAACAAATTTGACATATCCATAAAGATTAATAAGCAAGGGTAATTTTCAAAATATTAATTTATTATTATATTATTTTGATTTTGTTGGCGAAAGTTCCCCAATAAAAACAGTAAATGTATATAGTTAATGCCAGAAAAAAGTTATAGAGAATATTTATATCTTGATCATCTTTGTTACTTTATTACAGCGTATTCTTATGTACCCAATTTTCTGTAAACCAAATAACCTGATAATAAGTTTAGTAAAATAAATAGTTTAAAAAATTCAAAAGATATAAAACCATTTGATTTAACATACATAATTTTTTACCTATATACGCAGTATTCGCTTGTGTAAAAAAATCTCAATCAGCATTCATCTCTTGGTTTTATAATCCAACCTTAGTATGCTAGTGCTTCCGAAATGTTTCATTAAAAAAAATCTCTCATTAATTCCCTCACTTTTGTACTTATTCTTTTTTTGATTATATCGCTTTGAAATATTTCATTTGCAAAATTTTCTAGCGAAAATTCTGTTAATTGCTTTTTAATCCATCGGAAGAATTTCTTTCACGTGTCTGAATAAGGCTGAAATAATGCGGCCGTTCGCGGTTTTGCTAGATTCCGAGAAAATTATTATGCGTCCGAACGACTGACGTTTTAATGCATTTCTGATTAAATACCTATTTGAAAAAACATTATAGAATGTAGAATTTAATTACAAAAATTTCTTTTACCCTTCTGTTAAATTTTGTTTGTTAAAATATTATCCCTAATAACAAAAATTTACAGTGTTTTAACACTTGGTGACAATTTTTATTTACTTAATAATTTGTCACACTGGAGGGCAATGAAAAATTGGTTGTTTCAAATCCAATGCTATCATTACTCGTACAGAAAATGAGAAATGCCCTCTAGTTTAAATTTTTCCAGTCGAAATATTTACAAAAATGTCAAAACTATTTTTCAAAAACGAACAGCTAATAAAATTTATTTATAAGAAACACATGTTTATCATCGAGGTATCCGTGTTTCAAATCTACCTAAAATTAATATTCCAGCACAGTGACATTAGTCATTTTGTCTAGTTAACATAAATATTCGATGTCTCGATGAGGCACCCATAACCAGAAGAAATTCGATCCCACATAAATTCTAAATAAATCAATGGAATAATTAAAATTTTGGGTAGCCAATAAAAAGTTAAATATTTTTTCAAAGGCGTAACAATAAAAAAGTATCCAGTCCAAAATTTAATTATATTTGTTCATATTTAAAATTTATTCTCATGAACCATTTATTTTCTTATTTTATCTAAATATAAATGTTTTATTTTTTATAGAAATGCACTAATTTTCGATTGCTGTTTAAGACTTTCAAGTGATATTCAAATATGTCATTAACATTTACCTTTTTGATCTCTTGATTTGTAAAAAAGCCCTTCTGAACTTTTAATATCTTGTTTATTCTTAGTCTACCTTCCTGATCCCTAGCTTTATAGTTTTTTTAATAGGAAAGCCGTTCTGAATTCATATCGTTGAGTATGTCTGTATGTTGCGTGTAAGTGAAAAAACATCTTATCGGTCATGAATTTTAGAAAAGTCTTTCTGAACTTTCACTGTTGTCTTCTTCTTATCTTGTTTAAGCTACCATCCGGATATTTTTCTGCATCGTTTCTTAATAAGTGACCTTCATCTGAAACGCCGATTTTTTGCTCTTCTTCTTGAAATTTCGCTCTTTTATTTCTTCTTGGAGTACCTACTATGCTAAATAGTCATTCCTGAGTTCCTCCTTAAGCTACCTTTCTGATCTGTCACTTTATTGTTGTTTTTTTGAGAAAAAAAATGGGCCCTTGGCGAAGGTTTCTGTGGTTTCCTTCGTCCTTGCCAAATGGAAGGGCTCCACGACGAAAGAAACGCGCCACAGCGTCAATCTCCCAACCCTACATTGCACCACGTGGGTGACACTTCCACATACACTCACAGTCACACCAAAAAGAAAAAACTCTTACGTTCAAGCGCTATATATGGCAAGAAGATACAAGACCATCAGTTGCAGCTATTCAACCTGCTGGAAATGGTTTGCGATGGCTAATCCGGCGACCGATACTAACACCATCCAAACATTCCTATCCACTCCCAGAAAAGGACATAAGTCCTACAACAGGGTCCTCAAATTCAACACTCCTATAACTATAAGTCGTTGGCGTTGTTCTTATAAAAGAAAAAAAATATTTGTAATTACAATGGCACGTAAATCAACTGGAGGTAAAGCTCCCAGAAAACAATTAGCTACCAAAGCCTTTTTGAAGTTCCGCTCTCCTATTTTTGTTCAGACCAACTTCCTAAACCCTCGCTGTATTGATTCTCTTTTGGAAACTCGCGCTCTCTTATTCTCTCCTGAACTCTTGGTCTCGTTCCTCCTTATGCTACCTTTTGGAACTTTCGCTATGGTATTTCTTATTAGGCTAGTTTCCTGAAATCTCATACTTTTCTTGAATTCTCGGTCTCTTGTAAATTATTAGACTAGCTTCCTGAACAACATTTTTTTTTATTAACCTTTTTGATCTTTCTTTTTTTGTTAATCCTTAAAAGTACTCCTCTTGACTTTCAATATTTTTTCTCTTCTCAATCTACTTATCTAAATTCTTCCTTATTTGTGTCAATGGTTTTTGGGCCGTTAGGCCGGCGTCGATTGCCATATTGACTTGATGTTTCGCCAACACGAGCGGTTGCCATCTATAGAAGTTGCTTTCTGGTTGACAGTCTGCGAACTACTAAGCTCTGCGTGAACAGAGCCCGTATTTATGCGTCGGGAAGGAAGTGGGCGGGGCTTCAGTTGCTTTCGATTCCAATCGGTTCTGGTCGGTGTTGCTCGTTATGGGTAAAGTTTTCGCACCCTTAATAATGGGGACCCATGTTTTGTTGATCTTGACTGCTTCCTCTTTTTTATTAAAGTTGTTCGGGTGCTTCTCTATCTCTATGGCTTCTCTATAGAGTCTGGAATGGTATGCTGACGTAGTAGCGAGGACTTGGGTCTCCTCAAATTTAATCCGATGGTCCATAGTGAGGGTATGTTCCGCTACGGCGGATTTGTCCGTCTGCCCCAGACGACAGTTGGCCTTGTGCTCTTTAATTCTGGTGTTGATCGAGCGTTTGGTAGTTCCTATGTACACGCTCCCACATGTGCACGGAATGCGGTAAATTCCCGAAGCCGACAGTGAATCTCTTCTGTATTTTGCCGATCGAAGACATTCTTTGATTTGAAAATAGTTTTTACATTTTTCTTTCTTAGCAATCGACTAATTCTGTCTGTCACTCCCGGAATAAATTGGTCGATTGCTAAGAAAGAAAAATGTGAAAACTATTTTTAAACCAACGAAAAAATCAGCCAAAAAACCATTGATACATTAGACAATGGCCGCGAAAGCCTTTCACAGTTTATTTCTTGCTTATTTGTTCACTTTTAGGAAAACCTTCCTAAGTTCGTATCAATGAAAATGGCTGTATGAGTAAAGATTATCTTATTCATCACGATTCTTAGGAAAATATTCCTGAACTTTTTATTTTTTTCCCTCCTTAGGCTATCTTTTTGATATTTTTTCACATTGTTTGCTCAAATTAACTTCCTAACTCTCGCTTACTGGTTTTCTTTCGTAATGTCGTCCTGTACTCGCGCAGAAAGACACTGCGCTGCTCTAAATTATTCTTAGAGCTTCAGAAACCTGAACTCGAGTAATAGAAGGAATTCTGACAGGAAACTGTCCACTTAAGTATCATCTCTGTAAAATAAACAAATTGGACAGTGGACCATGCAAAGTCTGTAAGTATGTAGATAAAACGACTGAACATATTATCTGTTTCTGCAGAGTATTATTTCGCCAAGACATAAATATCTGAGATAGGGTTTCTTAAAGCCTGATTAGGTTACAAAGGTACATTCTAAGCGGATAACATACCTTATGGACTCAATGATAATGAAACACTTATGGGGGCTTTTTACACAATTTTATTTACAAAATTGTTAAGATACACTGAACTCTGCTGGATAACGTCTAACTACTTGACAATACAATGAACTCTTGTGAACACTTGACTCGAACTGACGTTAACTGCCCATGCATCCCTTTATATACAATATTATTTAATCTAGTCAGTGTGTTTAGAAGTTTCTAGAATTTTCTAGAAACATTATTTAAAATGGTCAGTTGATTTTTTTTTACAAACTTCTAAAAATCAACTGTCAACAACAATCTTTCAAATTAAGGTCCCTTCCTTTACGGTTATCCCGTTACACTGCCCCCTCCTTAGATTCATTCCTCCTGGAATGTTATTTCCTACATCGGAATCCCGCACACTCCCTGAGCCAGCCAAACCATCTTCTTGGAGTTGCTGCGCATCTCCACTGTGGTTTCCCTGGTAAGGCGCCAAACGATCATGATGGACCACGACGGGTTTCCCTCTGGGAATTTTCACGATCCGATAAATGACATCGTTAATCTTCTTCTTGATGGTGTAAGGACCTTCCCAGTTCTTTTGTAATTTGGGACAAATACCTCGACGCCGTCGGGGGTTATAGAGCCAGACTAAATCTCCAACTTGGTAACTCTTTTCCATTGTCCGTGTGTCATAGTACCTCTTCATCCGATCACTAGATAATTGTAGTTTTCCACGCACCAGGTTGTGTATATTTTCCATTCGAGTCTGAAGGTCGGCGACATATTGTTCACGTGCCATTTCTTCACCAGGTTTACAACCAAACACCAAGTCACATGGTAGCCTCATTTCTCTACCGAACAGGACCTTCGCAGGCGTTTGGCCAGTTGATTCGTTGATGGCCGATCGAATTGCCATTAGAAATAGTGGAATATGTCGATCCCAATCCCTCTGACAATCTGACACCACTTTTGACAGATAGATGGTTATAGTCCGGTTCATTCGTTCCACCATTCCATCAGACTGAGGGTGCATCGCTGTGGTTCTCGTTTTGTGGATGCCTAATCTTTGGCAAACTTCTTGAAACAGCTTGCTCTCAAAATTTCTTCCTTGGTCTGAATGTAATTCTAATGGTACCCCAAATCGGCTTACGAATTCTTCAACCAATATATCTGCTAAAGTGGTAGCTTCCTGATTGGGAACTGCATATGTTTCAACCCATTTAGTGAAGTAGTCCATTACAAAAAAGATGTGCTTGTTTCCTACATCGGTCTGTGGAAGTGGCCCCAATACATCTACTGCGATTCTTTCAAAAGGACTTCCAACCAGGTATTGCTGCATTTCCGCCTTCGGTTTTCGGTGCGGAAAGGTCTAAGGTAGAAAACAGAGTTGAACCCGCCAAAGCGTCGAGGGCATCATAATCCTTGGCAGAGGATAACTGTCCTTCTTAGTGACATCATTTAGCTTTCGATAGTCGACACAAAACCGCATTGATCCGTCTTTCTTTCTCACTAATACCACAGGAGAAGCCCACGGACTACTGGATGGTTCGACTATGCCATTTTGAATCATTTCTTTAAGGGCTCTGTCTGCTTCTTCCTTTTTAACTTGAGGCATCCTTCGGGGAACCTATCGAATCGGACGTGCATCACCAGTGTCAATTCTATGTTGTACAACATCAGTTCTTCCCAGTTTACTTTTAGAACCAAATACAGGTTTATACCGGTAAAGTAGATCTCTTACCTTTTTTTTTCCAGTTTTGACAAAGAGGGGTCTAATTTTGTCATTAATTGTTCAATTTCGTTGGTCTCATCTGTTTCCGTAACATTTATCTTGTGAATTATGGCCATTACCGGTTCTAAACTTCCCATTTCCGTGTCCTTTCGGAGAAGAACTGGATGATCGTTCAAGTTGATAACTCGGATGGGTACCTCTTTGGCGGATCTAACAAGAGTCTTACCCACAAGGAGTCCTTTTCCCAATTCATGGTCATGGTTCTTCGGCTCTATCATGGCTGGGGCACCATCTGGCTCCAGTCCATCCAACCGCGCTGTGACGACACATTCGCAGCTTGCCGGAAGTTCGATATCATCGATTAGCTTAATCGAGGCATTGTCAACTTGTTTTCGGTGCAGGAATATTTCTTCATTACCAGTACGAAGGATACGTTGGCGAAGATCCAAATGGAAACCACAGTGGAGCATAACATCCATGCCCAGAACAACATCTTCATCAACGTCAGCCACCAGCACTGAGTGAACAAGAGAGGTTGAACCAAACTGTAGCGTCACCTGTATCTCACCGTAGACTCTAGCAGAATCTCCGGTAGCGGTACGCAGTCTCCAACTGGTAGACCACATCTTCTTTCGCATAATGATGGATGGTCGAACGATAGTTTTTGTAGCTCCAGTGTCTACCAGCATGCTAAAGTTCTTCCCATCAATGAGGCCATCCACATATAAGCTGTCCACGTGATGTCGCAGAGTTGCCAATTTAATGGTGTGAGGGGCTTCGGGAATGTTTGGGGTCGATTTCGCCCTCCAGGAGTCGACCCGTTCTAGTTTTCCTGCTGCTGGGGTACTTCAGCAGAAGATTTTTCTTTTTGGGGGCAAGTATTTCTTATATGGCCTAGTTCTCCGCAGTTCCAGCATCTCACTGGGCGCCTTCTTTTTGGAGATAACTTCATTAATCTCTCTACTACCGCTTCAACGTCGCTAACGGAATGAACGGCATGGTGGTAGTTGCCGGTGATTTCCCTTAGTCGAGCAACTCCACGTGAGGCCTCCGGCGCCGCCTCAAACTCCAGGGCAATGGTCAAGGCGTCCACAAGAGTCTTCGGCCGCGCCAACCGTACAGCGCGCTGCAACTCGACGTCTCGAAGACCATCGGTGAAGGTTTGGACTGCTAGGCACTCCAGGAAATCCTCCGCTGCATTTGAATACGCAAGTCGTACTATTCTTGCTACATCCGCTTCAAATTCCTGGATAGTTTCTCCATTTTTCTGTTTTCGGCTCTTTAACTGCATTCGGCACACCGGTTGTAGATGAGTTTGACCATAACGCATCTCTAGACGATTGACCAATAACTCGAAGTTGTCAGCTTCATCCGGTGTCAATGATTGCAAGACGTCTAAAGCTTCGCCTCGCAGAGCTACGGTTAGGGACAATGCTTTCTCCTGGGATGACCATCCATTAGCTCTGGCCGCTGCGTCGAATTGTTTCAGGTAATTTGGCCAGGAAGTCTTCCGTCGAAGGTCGGGGGTTTCATCGTCGTTCGTACATGGGTCGTCTCCTCGCTTCTTTAACGTTCGACGTCTGCGTGGCAGGTTTCCATCCTTCTTGCATCTCCGTCGCCGTGGTGGATGGTTTGGTTTCGGCGGCTAGCTTCCTGTTCTTGTTGAAGCTTCCTTATCTCGGACTGCATTTGCTGGTTGATCTGGTTTTGCTCGTCTCGCAAGTTGGACACTTGCTGATTTTGTTCGTCTCGCAAGCTGGACACTTGCTGATTTTGTTCGTCACGAAGAGTGTACATTTCGGAGCGCAAATGCGATATTTGCTGGGAGAAGGAACTGGATAACTCTTCTGGTAGGGTAGACATCCGTTGTGACAGCTGGGACATATCTTCGCGCTGGCTCTTCATCTGACTGGAAAGCTCCTCTTGCTGGCTCTTCATCTGACTGGAAAGCTCCTCTTGTTGGCTCGTCATTCGTTGCGACAGCTGGGACATATCTTCGCGCTGGCTCTTCATCTGACTGGAAAGCTCCTCTTGCTGGCTCTTCATCTGACTGGATAATTGGGCCAGTTGTTGGGCTAGTTCAGAATTCGCTTTTTGATTTGGGTCTTCAAACTCCACAGCGTCAGGGTCAGGTAGTATTCACGGAGCCTAGTCAACAATACGGATTTAGTCCCAGTAGTTTCCAATTCCAATTCTTCGAGCTCTTTTCTGAGCTCAGCCACCAATAGTTCATTTATTTTCTTTCCAGGCATTCTTGTATCTTCACCCCACACCTGACACCAATTTGAAACACTTATGGGGGCTTTTTACACAATTTTATTTACAAAATTGTTAAGATACACTGAACTCTGCTGGATAACGTCTAACTACTTGACAATACAATGAACTCTTGTGAATACTTGAACTTAAACTGACGTTAACTGCCCATGCATCCCCTTATATACAACATTATTTAATCTAGTCAGTGTGTTTAGAAGTTACTAGAATTTTCTAGAAACAATATTTAAAATGGTCAGTTGATTTTTTTTACAAACTTCTAAAAATCAACTGTCAACAACAATCTTTCAAATTAAGGTCCCTTCCTTTACGGTTATCCCGTTACAATATTTTAGATCGCAGCAACTCTTAAATATAAAAAAAAGCAATTTGGTATGAATTGCATTCGTGAGATCATGGAACTATATTTTTCTTAAATAAAACTAGTCGTGTAGTAGCAATTAGAGAGCTTTATTGTATAAAGCTTTCTGATTGCTTTTAGATAATATTGATAGGAGGCAATCAGAGAATATACAGCTGTATAGCTGGCGACACAATTAGCAAATGAAAAGGCAAAGTTATTTCTAAGAATAGATCTGTTATCTGGTCTTTTTTTCATTTTAAATAAACATCTTGAATTATGCCAAAGCATAGGTTAACGCCAATAAAGCACTAATTTTAAACGCATTGACAGTTAAGCTGGACCTAGCCTTTGCTGGAATTTAAGCAATTTTAATGGTTAAAAATCTTCGTTCATATTAACAGAACTTTTTAAATTTCCAAAATATTTGTTGTTTAAAAAAAAACATTAGATGTAAATGATTAAACTTTGCTGAAAATACCTAACATAAAGAAAGGCTAAATTTCTTAACAGCTTTTTTATAACTGTATTTTTATCTATATCCCAAAAAGTATGAATTAATTTCACATAATCATCCCTCCAGAAAACAAGAAATGTCCCAACATCAAAATTTATAACTTAATTCGTTGTACTCACTAACAGCAATAAAAAACAACCCACAGGTAATAAATACAAAGTGATAACATTTCTCAGACCAAACTTAGAAAAGTTAGTATCTTCAAAAGTACGTATATTATTTTTGTCACATTCTTCAAAAATAACATTAACATCTCGAAAGAATCTCATCAATATTCCCTTCGAATTCTCAAAAATTGTTTATGGGCGCCTTCTTGGAATGAAAATCTGAGATGTTTTCGATGCGTAGGTAAATCAAGTGTCTTTCTGCTACTATGCCGTATAAATACAGGTGTTCTGATCTTTGAGGAACTCAGATTACTACTGTCGATAAGGATAAGAAATGGAAAACATGGGCGCAACCCCAAATTAGCTAAAAATATGTATACAAATTACGATAAACATAAAAAGAATTAAAGAGATTATTTTTCTTTGTAAACTGTATTGTTAAAAACTGTTTATATTATTATAATACCTAACCGTTAATGATAAATTCTTCATATAGTAAGCATATTGGTAAGAAACATATCTAACAAACTGAAAAGATATTGATGTAAGGCCCAGTTATACCCAACCGAGAATTGTTTTTAAACACTGTTTTCAAACGATCGCGGTTGGAAAAAACAGTCACCCGCTCCGAACAGAGTTTGCGAACCCTTCTCTAGAACAATCTAAAATCCGTTACTTGTCGTTAAACCGGCGAATCATCAAAGGAATTCAATGGTTTTACGTGTGAAGATAGTCTAAGAGCTATAGACGAAATTTCGCGGTCATCCGTAATATGACATTTCTCTTTTGCCGGATGTTCATTTCATACAGTTATTTAAGTTCCTGCTCATATGAGCAAGGAATTTTAAAGGTATATTTAAAAAATAAAATCAAAGGATATTGCTCTCATGATGAATTATCTGAAAAGAATGCTGTTTTTTTAATATCAACTTCAAAGTAATTTAACAAGCTTAATCGCGTTTATATCAGGCGAGTTGCTTGGAGTAAAAACTTTAATTTTTTCTGGTTAAGATACTTTAAGCCTTGGGGTAAGGGGCTCTATTGTGCATAAATATGGCTGCCTGTTCTCCAGGAAACTATATTCTTCTAGCTAGGGCAAAAGTCTTGTCTCGAGTACTTTCTGGTACTGTTCTTGTCTTATCGTATTTTCCACCACGTACAATCGGCTGGTACCTTGGCCGGATATCGCAGCCTAGACCAAGACTGACACTGGGCGTTTAATTGTGGGGTGTTCGGGGGAATACATTTGGGCTTGTATTTCTCATTGGAGCACCTTCGAACAATTGTCAAATCTTGAAAAATTGATTTGTCTGAGAAGCAGACCCAAAATCAACAGATTTCTTAAAAAATATTCTTGTTTTATTCATTATTATGTTGATATTTTAGCAGAGCAACACTAACATACCTTTTTCCAGTCGTACACTGACCAGTTTTTGTATTTTTGTGCTCTTTATTCAAAACGTTTCTTCATTATAGCCGCAGTAAGCCGGAGTAAGCCAGGATGGTTTTCTGGTCGAACTGTTCTTTCTAAAACGCCAATTCCTTTATCTTTTTCCTGCTAAGCAGTAACCATTCATAACAGTTGTTATCGGTTTGCTAGACAAATATCTTATATTTTACGATCAGTCCTAGGAGTAGTCACACGATGTCTTTCTCTTTGGTCCTTTCTCTTCAGATTTAAACGGACTCCAGATGCCATTTCCTGTTTATTATTCCTGACTGATCTTTTTGATACTCCTACCATTGCTGCTATTTTAGTTTGAGACATTTGGCCACCTTTTAGAAGTCCACATATCTGACCTACTTTTTTGGTGATAGATCAGGATTTTTTCCCATCTAAAAATGTAAATACTATTCATTATGCCACTGAAAAAACTATATGTGTTTATTGAAAAATAATATTAAAAAAAATTACTCACTCTACAATGAAATTACATGTTAAAACTCAAGTGGCCACACAAAATTCACATTTTTTCATAGAACGCTATGCTGGATAAAAAAATGTAACCATGGTATATAAAATGTTGCTATGCAAAGAAAAATAAGATTCCTGGTGATAAAAAGGGAATAGCTAACACTAAAATTAAAAACTATACAACAGAAGGAATACAAAAGAGAAAGTTAGTGTATTAAACTGATTCTGGTAAAAACCATATAAAAAATAAATCCCACAATAGGAGAAAAAGAGTTTACCAGATAGCCTTTTTTATTTAGTCACATCTTCAAACCAATATGTTTGTTTGTTGTCAATTATTTTTAATAAATCTTCGCCTCCATTATATTTCAAATAAACTCGGCTTCGGACGTGTACACAAACGAAGAAATCGTGTGGCCGTGACAATATCGAATCGAATGAGTTGGTACAATAAAATAAAGAAGACAGTGTTACAGAAGTGCAAGCTTACATTATTTATTGTCTGTTAAAGGTGGTTTCACCGGGTGCATGCGGCGAGGGGTGCCTCTATGGACAAGGATTTATAGTCGACCACACACTATGAAACCGAGATCTGCGGAATTTTTAACGATTACAGAATCATGTGTGCTAAGGTCGATTTATTACTTTATTTTGTGTTTTGCGTTTTTTACATATCGATAACGAAGGAAAAAATAGGTAATTTTAATCTCATTATCTATTTCAACTTTTTTTATAAAGTGGTATGGAATTTATAACAAATATGTGGTCTGTTAATTTGTTTCTAATATATACAGATATTTGGTTTTAATGGTTCAATTCTATACTAAATAGGTCCATTAGAAATCCTTTCTTTTGAGTTATTGGGTTTTTACGTGTTAAGCTTTTTTTCAATTTCTTTAATTATCTTGTCTGTTGCTTTTATTTAATTTTTTGCAAATGTTAAAGTTATTTTTTTACATCAGTAACGCAACAACTGGAGATTATCTATTCTAAAGTGATAAACAAATAAAATAATTTTAGTTTTATTTACAGTACTGTTGCCAATTAGTATGCTAAATGGTAAAAAAATCCTTACTTTAAATTAAGATTACTGTATAGTATCGCAAACAAATTTCTTCATTGTTTGATCTGAAAACGATGAAAAAAGTTGTAGACAATTACATTAGTACAGAAGTCGTGGAACAGGTGCCACAGCACCTTTGTCAATATGTGTATCAAGTGGGTAAATCCACGGCAACCGCTTTGATACAATTAAGTGATAAAATCCAAGCTGATCTTAACAAGAAAAAAACCGTAGTATGTGCCTTAATAGACATAGAAGGAGCTTTTGCCAACACTCCACATAGGGCTGTCAAATAAGCACTTAATGAAGTAGATAGAAGGACTTCCACCCGCAATTGCTGCCTACAAGACAAGTGGAAATGAAGATAGGCCACGACACTAACTCCATTAATATGCATTAATATGTTGTTTCCCCGATTTGTTTAAGGTTGCACTCGTGACGCCTTTACCCAAAAAATCAAATCCGCAATTTTTTTCAGACCTAAGACCTATAAGTATATTGCCTACTGTTTCTAAAATACTGGAGAGGGTAGTGGGTTGCAGAGTCAGGAACTTTATTGACGCAAATAACATCTTGCCCAAAATCCAGTCAGGTTTTCGTCCAGGTTTTGGCTGTTCCACTGCACTTTTAAAAATAACAGACGACATAATCTCCGCAAGTGACCGTGGCCAAGTAACGATTTTGACCTTGTTGGACTTTTCAAAGGCATTTGATACTATAAATCATCGACTTCTTCTATCAATTCTATCAAATCAAGGCATGTCTGACAGTGTAGTTAAGTTTTTTTCTAGTTATCTTTCTGCCAGGTATCAAGCGGTCAGAATGGGTGGTGAGATATCTACATTTCAATTGGTAAGTTCTGGTGTTCCTCAGGGTTCCGTGCTGGGACCACTTCTCTTCGCTCTATATACAGCAAACTTTCCGTCAGTGGTTCGGTCGTGCAATGTTCATCTTTATGCGGACGATACCCAACTGTACAAGTCATTTCCCCCATCCGATGTTATTTTCGCTTGTGTTCAAATGAATAATGATCTGTCTAAGCTTAGCGAATTGTCCTTGAAATTTTCTCTTCAATTAAATCCTCTCAAGTCCAAAGTTATGGTATTCGGTAGAAAAAATAATAGACAACGGGTTCTGTCTGAGGTCGTTATCAAGGTTAATGGTGCACCACTGCCAATTTGTGACACAGTAAAAAATCTTGGTTTAGTTATTGATCATTCTCTTCGATTTACTGATCATGTTTCTTCATGTATCCGCAGAGCTTTTTCACAGCTGCGTGTTCTTTATCGTCAGAAACAATTTCTTACAAGGGATCTGCGAATTATGCTTTGTAATAGTTTGGTTCTGTCTGTCTTCAATTACTGCGATGCAGTATACGGTCCTTGCTTGAATTCGATTGATGCTGGGAGGGTTGAACGGGTTCAGAAATCTTGTCTTCGATTTATTTTTGGTATGCGCAGGCGCGACAGAATATCTTTTAGACTTTTTGAGGTGGGTTGGCTTAACATGCGCAATCGTCGTTTGCTGCATTCTTCATGCCTTTTCCATTCTGTCATTCTTAATAAATCTCCTCCATATCTATACGAAAAAGTTACTTTTCGAACGGATGTCCACCATTTGAATCTTAGGTTTGGCAGTCACCTCACCGTCCCTCGGCATTCCACTGAGTTTTTCAGACGGTCTTTCGGGTACAACGTTGCGATGGTTTACAATGCCTTGCCTGATGATATCAAGCGGGTCTCGGTACGGGACTTCAAGAGGGTGGTTAGACGATGGATTTTGCTGCGGCAGCTGTGAATATTCTAATTTTCGTATTCATGTACATGTCAATTCTTTCATCCTTTTTTATGTCATATAATATGTTAAGAACTATTATTTTGTTGTTGTTTATAGTTTTTTTTTTGAGCCTCCAATCTTGTTTCTGTGGAGAAATGTGGAGAAGACGCGTATAAGGGACAATTTTAATTATTCATTTTAGAATTAAAATTTTTTTTTTTACTCACTCACAAAATAAAATAAAATAAATTTAATTTTGGTTGTTTAGAATTAGGTATTTATTATATGGTTAAATGTAAGAGCAGGTAACTGGTCTGCCAGTTAATCTGAATTTCGCCATTTTTGTAGCACAGTTTTTTGGTACAGTATTGTAAGCTTAATAAAGACATTTTGATTTGATTGATGATTTGATTTGAATATGACCAGAGGTTACCCGCAGGAGGGAGTTGCATCCTACTCATGTGGACTCTTACTGTGGTCAGCTTACTCTGGCATTTGAACGAACTAGGTATACCATGCCAAGGGTATTGCGATGATATGGTGATCTCCGCAAAAGGGAAGTATGAAAATGTCCTCTGCGACATAGTACAGAGAGGACTAAACGAAGCAAAGCAATGGTGTAATTCGGTGGGATCATTCAAAAACCGTCAAAGTCAGTGAAAATATCGTTGACTGGAAAAAAGAGGTTAAATATCTAGGGCTGACCCTAGATAACAGGTTACTCTGGAACAAAAACAAAAACGAAAAAATCTGGTGTGGGCACAAGACCACAGTAGCATGTATAATAACAAGTAGTGGGTGGTAGAATTGGAGTGGAATTACATGTTCTTTCCATAAAGTATAAATATTTTGCAAAAAAGTATATACAAATCAAAATTATGTATTCTTTAAAAAATGTCGCAAATCATCTGTATTTTCTATAATAACTACCAATTTTTGTTCAAAAAAGCGAATCCACAATTTTTATTTCACATATTTCCAGTTTTTGATAAAAGTGTCAATATCTCGAAAACTAATGAAAATGTCAAAAAAATGTGTTTTTTCAAAAATGTCGGAAATTACATGTTCTTTCCACAAAGTATAAATATTTTGCCAATAACTATATGAAAACTCAATATTTTCAAAAAATTCCATTTTTTGATAAGAGTAAACGTCCACTTCTGGTCGGCCGATTTTACTAAAATTCTATCAGATTCCTCCGATGGTGATTATAAGTAAGGTTTTATAGTTTCATTCCGATCCGATAAGCCGTTTAGCCGCAAATGTGTTCACAGACACACAGACAGACAGACAGACATTTTTTATTTTTGGTTTTTTTAGGCTCAGGGAACCCTAAAACGCGTATTTCCGCTAAAAACCCCAGATCGAAATTTTTCGCGATCACAATACCTTCCTCTAACAGCGTTGCTGTTCGGAAGGTAATATAACATATCGCTACAAATGCCTTTGTCATGTGCAAAATCAATACAGGAAAAAATTGGAGTTGTAATTCAAAGACATTGGAATGGATGTAGTGATTTCCACCATCACTTATGGCGTAGTAGCTTGGGACACGAAAGCTATTCTGATTACTACGAGGACAATTATATCGAATATTCAAAATCTAGCCTTTACAATCATCAATGTAGCAATGGGAATATGCCCCACTACTGCTGCAATGGAAGTAATCCTAAATCCGCCACATTCAAGTAGAAAGTGTAAGGAACGAAACAATATATTGAATGGTCAAAGAAGGAACAATCAAGGAAAAACCTTGATCACTTTGATACATACAAAGCACACATATGACGTTAATAAAACAGTTTATTTATTCCAGTTTCCCAACCGAATAAAAATATAAGACTGTGCACAAAAAAAATGAGTTTCATGTTTCAATTGTCTAGTTGACAAATAATCTCTTTCATTAACTTCTCATAGGTCCTTACGGAGGAATTGGTTATATACGTGGATTTTACAACATGAATTGAATTGAGATCTGATTAAAAACCCAACTAACTACTGAAGTATATATATTTTTTTCTACGCCCATGACTGTAAACGTCAAAAATCGCACTGTAGACATTCCGTGTAAGTGACATTTAACAATAACATGCACGTAATGAGATCTCATAACATACATGTGCGTTTAGATAAGAAAACTTAAATTTCTTTGTTTAATCAAATTGCAATAAAATTTTTATGTACGTACTACTTTATTTGGTCTATTTACAAACTTTTAGTCAATTTAAAAACATAAATATATAATAGTTTTCATTAACAAATAAAATAAAAATAAAACAGATATAGGCAACATACATCACATTTTAAATTATAATTTAATCTAGGATGTTACTTATTGTCACTACTTTGATAAATGTTATTTTAAACGGCAAATTTCGTCATATATTTTTTAAGAGATGTCAAATATTTAGAATTAAAATTAAAATATTGTGTCGTAGAAAAAGCATAGTACGTAACTCGAGTGGTAAGAGGTATTACGTACTCGTGTAATTACGCACTCGCCGCTACGCGGCTTCGTGCGTAACTTTTCCACCCGTACGTAATATCCTATTTACCACTCTTGATACGTAATATACTATAACAAATTGCATTAATCTTATTTCCTGATTGCTTATTTTTAAAATTCCATGAGATGTCACAAAATAATTAGATTTCTAAAAACTCTACCGAGTTGATTTCCAGACCTTAATTAATCTACTCTCTAATAGAAAACTTAACAAAACATAATAAAATGATTGTCCAGAAAAATAAAATACAAATAGCTGTAGAGATCTTTTAGCTATTGATATTATGATGCAAAATACCTCACTCAACCTTCTAACTACAGAATTTTCAGAAATTACTCAAGGTATAAACTTAACACAATCTTCTTTTCACGAAACAAAAAAGACAAATGCGAGCAGAGATTTTTAAAATTAATCCATTAACTTACCAATAGATGTCGTAATGGGTATCTACTTTTTCTTTAAACCCTTTATCTCAATACGTATTTCTATTTGGTTCCTTCATATGCTTTATTAATTCTTCAATTTTACAGGCTGCATTATATATTTCTCGTAAGTTTTATTTTTAGTATCCTTTCTAATTATCTAAAATAATAGCAGGTATCGAGAAAAAAAAAGATTCTAAAAATTCTAACTGTATTCTAGACCGTTATGGTTTCAATAAATGACAAAGAAACAGATGTAATCGTTTCTTAATTTCTAAAATTATTCTGTGGTTCCTTAAAGCAAAGTTTCAGTTTCTCATGGTTTTTATTGGGGTAATTTAAGACAGAAAAACATCGACGATTTCGAGAAGCAACCATTACTTGTCGATACACATCGAGATAGGACCGGAGGGCGATTGTTTTATCGGACTACAGGGCAATAATCATTAGTATACAACCTGGAAGAACGTCTCTGAAAAGTAAGCTTCAATAGATTTCGATCAGATAAAATCATTTGGAAACTAGTCGAGAGTTTTTACAACTCTTAAGTTCTCCTTGATACTGTGTATTGGAATTTCAGGTATTCTCGAAAAAATTTGGAATAAGATATACAGAGTGTAACTGTATAACGTGTTCTTTAAGATATTTTTGATGTATATATCAATGCAAAATACAGATTAAAAAAAAACAAATCAATTCTGTAATACGATGGTTACTTTTCAAGTTATTATAAAAATTATAAAACGATATTTTTAAAAACTGTTTTATCCTTTTTAAAAATATTTGTCTTTAAGATATACACTTTTGCATAAACAGTTTGACATAGTTTTTTTGTTTTAAAATTATTATCGCAAAATTTTGGTTTGAAAGGTTGTAGTTTTTTAAACAAATTTACTTTAATTTTTTTTAAATAAATTCTTTTCTATATATCATAATACGGCCCTATTTCTTAAAATTATCCAGTACCTAGAATGCCTACGTGCGAAAAGATATATTAGACCTAACACGCGCTTTTCCGGTGCAACTTTATGATTAACCAATCATAATCATATCTCGTTCGCTGTTATCCCTGTAAGGTAAGTAATTTCCCCCTTAACTACTCCATCCACGGTATATTTACTGAAAGTAATATTTTTACCGTGTCTATATCGGTGAGAATTACTTATTTTCATATTTGTAGTTCAAAAATTTGCCTTGAGTGGTGTTGCAGTAAAATTATCGACACTTCTCGTCGTGATTGCTAATTCTCGTTTCTTTACGAGTTGGTACACCAAACAATCTGGTTCATTTGTGAAGACTCCGGTTCAATTTTTTTGAAATCCAAGGTACCTACTTCCAAATTTATTCAAAGAGGTCAACCTGAGTTGCTGAAGAATAACTAGATTGGATAGGTACAAGCCATTTTAAAAGAAATAGGAAGGAGTGTTAATATGGTATTTTGTAGAGTTTGTTCTATAGCGCCCTAAATTTTATTTATGGAGGACACTGGTAATACTTTTTAAACGTAACCGACTTGAGCTAGCTAAGAAAATAACGCCTGTTAAGACATTTTACCGTTACAATTCTATGCTTTCGTGTCATATCAGACATATTTAAAAAAATGCCGAAAATATTTGTCGTCATTGTTATTTCTCATTCTTTTACGACTTGGTACGCCAAACAATCTGGTTCACTTGTAAATACTCTGGTTTAACCTCTTTGAACAACAAGTTACTCCCAAATTCCATGCATTCTTGTTATATCAAAAACGGCGAAAACCTTCAAAAGTGATTTTGCTTTTCTCCCTACTCTTTTTTTAACACCCAACTGTCAATAACTTATGCGATGAATTTTAAGGCTCTTACTGATTCCAGGGTAAAAAAGAATTTCACGAAAATCTTCGTGTAATGGCCATTTGAGAACAGTCCATGTATAATACTTTAGCAAAAATGTTAACTTTCTCATTAAGAAATAATGGAACTACAATCTTGTATATTTTGTATTTTACCATTCCTGTTATATTTATAAAAGTCTATTAATTTTGAAATACGATCATTTCTTTTCGATATAAAATAAGTACCAAACAACATTTTTAAGTACCTTTCGAAATCCATTAATAATAAAAGTCCTTACTTCTTAAAATATTTACAACCTCCTAAAATTTTAAAGACCAAATTAAAAAAATTTATAGAGTCATTAATACCACCATCCCTTTACAATAAAATGATATACAGGTACCTATCACAGAAAAAAAACAATTCACCAATCAAAAATTATATGGCTAATAATAATGTGATAACTATCTAGTTTATATCTTTTGTCTTAAGAAAATCATAAAAGTAACAAAGATTTGATTTTTTACTCACAAATAGAAACAATAAAAATATTTTATTGTAAAAAGAATAAACAAATAAAAAAATACTCAAGAAAAACATCAAAAACAAGGCTACAAATTGTAAAGGGTATCACTTCTCCTCGATATTTTTTATCAGTTGTAGTTTAGCTTAAATTACCTGAATTATTTGTTTATAAGAGATTGGTGAGCCCGGTTGTATATTTACTGATATGTTGACAACAGGATGTTGAAATCTGTGAGGTAATGGAAAAAGAGCATATTTGCAAATACTAACTGATTTGGACACCAGAGTGTTGCAAACATGTATTTTTTTGTTAAAAATTTGACAAAAGATGCTTCTGATAACGAAGGTTCTAAAGAAGAAATGACTGATTTCGAGTAAAACAAAGAAAATAATCAAGGCAGTTTCATGAAAAAAAAAAAAAATAATTAGTTCCTAAATCCAAGGCAGAAAAACTAAGGTTAAATCAACTGCTGTTAGCAGATGATTACATTGTGAAGGATTGGCTTGCGGATCAAATAGGATTCTATCTGGACTTCCGCTCATAACCAAGGCAGAAAAAGAAAAACTAGAAACCTGATGAGTAACATCACACAGAACCAACCTAATGCTATAGAGCATGGATCTGCTCAGTAACCTAATATTATTTTTGTTGTTCTTTTGTTTTAATATTTATGATTTTTTAATATTCCAACAATGTTTAATTGTTAATTAATACCTAAATCTCTAAAATATTTTCCCACAGAACTAGATATTTAAAATCAGTGTCAATAGCCGTTAGCATCTGGTGGCAACATACGCTAGCATCTAAAAATATCCAACTCTGTTATTTCATACTATCAACAGCTACATTTTTTAAGACCGTTAATACAACTAAACTTTAATATTGAAGTTTTTTATGA
Organism: Altica lythri; assembly: GCA_964028335.1. NCBI lineage: Eukaryota > Metazoa > Arthropoda > Insecta > Coleoptera > Chrysomelidae > Altica > Altica lythri. The sequence continues at coordinate 24,094,105 of OZ034809.1, read as the reverse complement.
ACTTCTTTTGCTGTCGTACGCTAAGTGTAAAGTATATGCTGGTTGTAGGATGCACAGTAACATTAAGGAGCGTATAATTGTCATTTATTAGCCAAGTATGAAACCTGTGTTTCTTTAGCAAAATATTATGGAATTCTGAGTATTCTTTTAAGACACCACATTATAACTTTAAGTTAGGTCTAAATTCAGTAAAAAAATGGATCATACCTATATAACAATTTATCACACAGGTTTAAAGATTTATATGTTTTAGTCAACGGGTAATTCTGCTTGTTTGAAGAATTTTTAACAGATTATAACCTTTGGTGTCCCAAAAACTTGACAAATTGTAATTGTACCTACTAATTTCTTTAGCTATATCTTTTAATCTGTTTCCTACTTTCGATATTTTATTCCTACCAGTTTTATAAGCATTAACAGTTTAAATTGTGTATTGATCAGAGATTGGTTATGTCGATCTTTTATCTCTTGTAACTATTCTGGTACTTATAGCATTGATTCCTCAATTAAAATGCAATATTTTTTTAAATTGCTTTCTATTGTTTGTTTATTTTTACCTATTTCTATATACCATTAGAACCTTTGGTTTAAAATCTGTATAAAATATAGTAAATATAACCCTATTTTCGAGTCCACTTAAATTTTTCTATTGATTGCAGAATTATAATCTGGCATTCATAAATCCTTCAACTGTTATCGTCACCTTCAATCTACCCCTTTCATTTTCCGAAAGGATATTTCAGCCACCAATAATTAAATATCCTGATTAATGGCTTACAGTACAAATACAGTGGCGTTTCCACCCTTCACTAGAATCATTTTTTATATTATTTTTGCTATTTATATTTTAATAAAAAATACGAATAAAAAACTATGTCTTATATATAAAGTATTATGATATTGTAGGTTGTAGTATGGCCCAAAATATGCAAAATAGTTTTAATAAACATATGTCCGCATATTAACGGTTTCTTTCAAATTTTGATTATCTCTTTTTTTTTTCATCTCCAAAACTTGCTTTGAAATTCGACCGATGTTTTACTAGATATTGTTTGTAGCTATTATTTAGTTGTTGGTAAACAATTTTTTAAATTTTCATTATGCCTGTTTACAGTTCAGTTTGTGTGTTTGAAAGTCTGTTTTAAAGTTTGCGTAATACAAGTACATTCGGGAAATTCCAGGAGACCAAGGTCGGTGTCTAACCCTGAGACAGAAAAATCCAGGAACTTGTTTGCGGAGAATATCAGCAAAGGTAGGAATTGAGGCTCCTCTGGTTTGAAGAATCCTCCACGAACAGCAGCTTTACACCTACCATGTCCAACCAGTGCATGCTCTGAATCCATTTACTTGGACTTGGACGATCATCAGGCACGTTTGGAGTTTTGCCACTGGTTTCTAAGAAATTATGCTGAGGACTCCAATTTTAATTGAAATGGAAGAAGGGCACTTTGAACATCTTATTTGACACTATGTTTATGTTTTTTTTTAATAAATATAATTGTTTTTTTGTACACATTAAAATATAGTTTCGAACGCAAAATGGTCCGTATCACAGAAACCGTTAATTTGCGGACATCTGTTTATTTACACTTTTTTGCTTATTTTGGGACATAATTACTATTACCCATTTTGTGTTGTGACACTTTTTTCATCACCCTGTATATATCTATATTTAAAATTGAAAAGTAAAAAATTGTACTCCAACTAACCTCTTTTGAACCAAAATTTTTATTAGGCCAATGCTCATTTGTCACATTATCTCTTTTTTTATCTTATTCAAAGTCAACGGCCCTCAATTCTCATAAAAACCGGATAGTGCCAATTTGTCAATGTGAGCAACTTGTTTTAATTGTCTTTTGTCAACGTCGTCTGTCAGTCAAAAGTCGGCCATTGGTTTAAGACCATAACCTAAATGCCCATTTGTCTTTCTCATTCAAGGTCAACTGTCGTCACAATTCTCATGAAGAGCAGATGGTGCCAATTTGTAAATATGACCAACTTGTATAAATTGTCTTATCTCAACATCGTCTGTCAGTGAAAATTCGTCTATTTGTTTAACCCACTTGTTTAACCCACTATGTTTAACCCACTGCCTATTTGACACATTATCTTACACTTTTTTATATCATTTAAGGTCAACTGTCGCCACAATTCCTATTACGTTCAGATGGTGCCAATTTGTGAATATGACCACCTTGTTTTAATTGTCATTTGTCATCAACGTCATCTGTCAGTCTAAATTCGTCTATTCCCTTAAGAGATGTATATCCTCATTTAACACATTGATTGATGATGTTGACAAATGATGACACCTTTTGAAAAACAAAATAAAACCGAAACCCATACAATTTAAAGTCCTTATTCGTTTTTTAATATAAAGTAGATAAGCTCGTATTAACATTTTCCATTTTCAGTACACTAACACAAAAAGAGATTACACTTCCTACAAACAAAAAAACTGTTTCACGCAATAAAACGACAAAAATCAACTATCCCACAAAAAATGTTAAAAATTATTAAAACCTCTATTGGCCACGCCTGAAAAAATTTTTGTCTAAACTGCTACGCTCAAATACACTTTTTTATTGATTAAGTTTATTGTTATTACCCTCAACCTCGGACCGCTAAGCTACAAAATAACCAAAAGATAAACATTTAAAACTATATAATATTAGACCCTTTTCTGGATTTAATTCTCCTTTCCTATTGACCATCTTCTTTATGTGTAGTCACCTTCTTGTGTGATAACAAATATGCAATAACAACTAAAATATCTGTAAAGATATTTATCAATATTTGGTTGCGGTTAATACTGAAGATGTTTTTAATGTAAGAAAACTATCCCTGTCTATTAAGAAAGCAGCAGCTGGTCTTGAACGGGGCCACAAATCAAAAGATACAAATGCTACACAACCGTAGTAGACGAAGAATTATAAATGAGTATAGTTCGTATAATATCTGATCACGGGGGATAAAGTTAAGGATCAAAGTCTATAATTCACCGATGTGTCAAGCGATCAAACCTTGGCAAATGTATCAAATCTGAATATATATAGAGGATCGAATATAGCTTCGTTGGGATGTATCAAATTTCTGAAATATGGGATTTTTAATCTGGAATGTCTGTGTGTATGAATGTTTGTGAAATATTGCATTTGTGAGCTAAATACGTTTAAGCAATAATTTCAAGACTTTATTAACATTTTGAAGATCTGTATAAATCCAAATAACCCTTCTGCCCAATTAGACATCGCCCTTTTCAAAGTCATTGTTGCAAATCAAATTATCAGGAATTCCACCCTCTTAAAGAACTCTAAAAGTGTTGAAACGCGTAATTAAAAAAAATAATATCGAATACAAATTGAGTTATGGTCGCAATTTCAACTTTAAATAAAAGGGTTACAAAGGAAAAGTTGCCAAGAAAAAACGTATAAATCACAAATTAAGTGGTTTTTTCTTCGTAGGTAGATAAGGGGTGAGTTATATAAAACAAGGGGTCGTCTTAAATTAAAAAAAGGGGTAGACGCGGAGTCGCGGTATTGGATAATAAATTTTGGATCCTATTTAAAAGTTTAATACACTTGTTAAAGTGAATATTTGAAGTTTTTTATTCCTCTTTTCTCAAATAAGTCATCGATTCCTTTCAGGTTCGTAAATTCTTTAAGGAAATAAAAGTTTAATTTGTTTTCCTTTCTATATAAGAGATTGTCTCCCTTGAAAGATAACTTAATAAATTAATAATAATTAATAATTAAAGATATGTTAAAAAGTGCTTAATGAAAACCTTATTTAATTTAAATCAGTAATAAAAAATAGACAAAAAGTATTGGTTTTATTTATGTTTTATCTACAACATTATTTCACCACCTTATGTAGAGAAACTAATGACAGAAAAAGCAGTGTTAGCATTATTTGTTTAAACTTTTGGGTTAGTTGGTTTACTTTGCCTAAGATTCTCAATTTTTCTTTGTACACATTTAAAGATTCTTAAAGGATCTTCTGGAAACAATACCTATACCTACATCTCCGAGTGCAATAGATAGAAAAAAGTGTAATAAGGTTCCTATTGTGGGGCAAGCAGCAACAACTGTTTTTTGTAAGTTTGTTCTTTATAAGTTTTCTTATTGTTAAAGGCGCCTTCAAGCACAGCTCTTGTGTATAAAGACAACAAAAACAAGAGAGCACTTTCTTTTGGCGTTTCTTGGTTTTTCTATTTACTCTAGTTATATTTCAACGACTATACCAGAAAACACCTTCAGATGGTTGAAACCTGCTATGTTAAAATAGTTGTATGTAGTGCCAACCCAGCAACTAAATTCTAATACTTCCTTAAGAAAATTCATCCTTTAGTACCTAAGTACTTCTTGCTACGGTGATATCTCTGAAGTAAATGTTTTTTTTAGAAAGGAGGTTTTGCTAAAAACTTATATTAACGTTATGTTATTACTTAATTTAAATAAATCTGAAAGCTAGTTTGTTAGATGGATAAGATTAAACAACGCCTTAGTGCGAAATGTCCTCTAAAATCATAACTACCTGAAACTTTTACAACTTTGAAGTAATTTCTTATTCGAAAAATGCTTTCTTAGTATGCGTGGTCTGTTTTTATCTAAACTAATATAGTTGTCAAACCGTCTGGGGTTGTAAAGTCTCTAAATGATCTTGTTTTAATTGCTAACTTTAGCTTTTATTATCCTTAGGCGTTTTTTCAGTTGACAGTATCTCCTAAGGTTTTATTTCTCTTTGTTTCAGATTCTCGTAAAACGCAATCTATAGGGATCCAACACCGCAGCCAAGATGACTCTTCAAAGCTACTAAAATGGAGGCCCCTAGAGGACTACAAGAAAGCTGAAGAAGAAAAAGATTCTCTTTCCAAATCTAAGAATCCCCCGTACAGTATAGATCGGAGGCTTCGAATAGAGTTTAACAATCTACAAAAAAAAACTACATTGTCCAACAATTTCTAAGTCCTAAGCAAAAGTTTCTGTAATTTCCTTTCATCCTCGCCAAATTTGAATTATCATGCCTTAGCTTAAATCCCTCAACTCCACATTGCACAACGTGGGACTAGAATACAACTACGTGTACTCACACAAAACCGATGATTTTGTTTTCCGTTAGAGTGCGTTCTTCCACACAAGAACAACAACACCAAACACCCACTGATATTAACTCCCATCACATCCACCTTCTGCGTTTCTGAAGAGGATGCTAAATTCTAATACCGGATTCTAAATTCTAAGACGTAAAATTATTATTTAACACTTCTTAATCCATCTTAAACTCATTTCCTGTTTTCATCAAAATCTTTGTTTGTCTACTGTTCACATATTCCAGTAGATGCTATTTCCCCAGTCTTTTTAGCTATTTAGTTTCAGTGCAATTTACGTGTCTTTATATCATTGAATCATTTGTTTAATATGAGTTATCTTTGTGGTAATCTGATAAACAGTACATTATTAGAAAAGATGATTTAGAGACAAAGTATCTAAATGTGTTATTGCATAATATAAGGGAAAAACAAGTAAATAAGACGTGATATGAATGAGAAGAAGAAAAAATAAATGTTACGGAAAAAATAAAAAATATTCAGTAAATTGTGTGTTACAAATCAAAATACAATCTACCTTTAACTGTTTAAATTGTGCCTTTAAGATACCTGTTGATATGTTGAAAAGGTCTGTTATGGTAAGTTTCTTTAAAAATTAATTCAAATTCTATTCCCATAATTTACCATCAAAGCTGTTATTGACGAACAATATCTGTTTCTGACAAGACGCAATATACATCACATATACCTATACATACATATTCTCCATCACACATCTATATTCCCCATTTCTGACAATATTAATTGTATATATATCCTTATTCAACATTCGATTGTTTACATATGAGGCAGCAAAAGCAATTACTTGATAAGATTGGTTGAATTTCTGACTGTTTCTAAGAGATATATCAGAACAAAGCAAAGACTGAGTATATATTCATTTTATATTTGGTCGATGGGAATAATTATTTAGCACATAATATGGATCTTATGAAGGTTGTACGATAAATACGCTTCTGGGCTTCTGTTAATTTATATTAAATGAATATTCGAAATGATGTTAGTATATATGACTAAACATGTGGTATTGAACAGATTAACCTTCATTTTATGTATACTTTACTATATTTAGATTTATTGCAAAAACATCCACAATTTAAAAAAATATATCTATAAACACGCACGCTCACAATTTAGGGATATTAAATATTTTAAATATTTATTTGTTTATTTTAAAAATTAAGCTATTTTGTACCGTTATAACATGTATTAGTGTAAATATAGGTACAAATAAAATAATATATTCTATAAAAAAATGCTTTTTTAAAGAAATACAAAATAAAAGCATTTATGGTAAGAAACCATTGTGATAATTTACAACTTTAGTCGAGATTTCATTAGTTGTTTATCAATTGTTTTGTTGCAAAGGTATTTAAAAAACTGTTTTAACACGTAGGTATTGATGTCATTTGGCCGAAAACGAGATGTTCAGGGCTATGGGGATGATTAAGGCAGGAATGCGCCAAACTGATGTGGCAAAACCTATAGGAAACCACTCAGGACGATATCCCACCTCTTTGGACTCGTTTTCATAAAACGGGAAGCATTCGGGAAAGGCATTTAGAACGATCAAGGGTGACACAACTTATAGTAAGAAGTGCGAAGAAATCACATTGTGGCGGCACGGCAGTTGAGAAGGTAATTTAGTTAGCCGAAGACTTTGAAGGTGCCAACCTTTAAATCGAGTGAATCGCGCCAGTCGACTACGTTGGACACAAGAACATGTTATATGGGAGCAAAATAAATGGTGGCAAAATGTTCGTTTTACCGATGAATCTCGGTTTGGTTTGAATCTAGATTCTCGAAAGATACGCGTATGAAGAGAACTTGGCGCAAGAAGCAAATACAACACACGCAAGAGGTTCACAGCGACGAAGGAGGCACAATTATGGTATGGGCAGAAATTTCGCTGGGCAGTAGAACTGAGTCTCTTTTGCTGGATCGTTTTTATTATCAGAGCGCTACGTTATACAAATGTTCTATTACCTGTATTTTCTCTTGATGCATGATGCAACTCCACATACTGTGACAAGAAATTTCTTGAAAGAGCAGAATATTCCAGTTTGCTTAGGCCAGCTCAATCGTTCGATCTCAATCCTAATTTCAAACTTGCAATCAACTGTTTCAAGCGATCCCCAAGAAAATCTTGATAACTTGATCTTCAGGATAGAAAGACTCTGTAGAAGCATCATAAATGCACGAGGATTTATTTTAGTTTCATTGTCAATTTTTTTTATAGACAATTGGATTAATGTTTTATTTTTTGGAGACATTTTAAATTGTTCCTATTTTTTCATGAAAATGAGTAATTTTGAAATCTTCGTTCATTTACCTCTTCCCACGTATCAGGCTTACGTTTATTTTATAAAACACTTTTCAACCATTTTAAAAATAAAGTTTTTAATTATCCCTAGATTTTTATCTTGTTTGACCGCCTTCCCTTGAAGTCACTATAAAACATGGTATAGCAAAATCGCATCTGACATGGATTAACAAAACACAAATGACAACTAAGAAAATAAACTAAGAAAATATTTACTAAATTAAGTACTATAACGCCACCGTAAGATGACGCAGTTGATATCTTAGATATTTACACGTCATGATTATAAGGCGCAGTTGATATTTCATTTATATAAACGGACAATTTTTACTTAATTAAGTATTACGACCACGATGCCACTATAAAGTGGCGCATGTTGATCTAATATATTTAATCAAAAAGTTACAAAATAACGAAAAAAATAGTAAAACAAGGAAACTAAAGAGAAAATATGATAAAAACGACAAAACGTTTAAAATGACAAATAACGTTAAAAAAGGTCTTAAAAGACAAATTTAACACATTTTGTGCACAAATAGCTAATGTTTGTGGATATTTGCGTTAAAAAGTGTTGTTTTTGTTTTTTGCCATTTTTGACAAATTTTTAGATGAATGTTAAAATGAAAAATAACGTTAAAAAACGGTTTAAAGCTAAATTTACCACCCTTTGTGCACAAATAACTTAAATTTGTCAATTTTTGCGTTAAAAAATGTTGATTTCGTTTTTTTTACCTTTTTTTCCCGTGACAAATAACGTTAAAAAACGCTTTTAAAAACAAATACAGAACATTTTTTGCTCAATTAACTTATAATTGTCGATATCTTTGTTAAAAAGTGTTGATTTCGCTTTTTTGCCATTTTTTAGCATTTTTATTTATAAACGTTAAAAATCACTGGAAAACAGAATCCTATAAATTTAAAAACGGAAAATGAAAGAAAGTTATCAGTGTTAGGCGGTACGAAGTTCAATGGGTCAACTATTTTTTATATTAAGTTAAATCAAATCAACAAGTCTTGAGAACAACATTCAACACAATATCTTTTTCAAAAATATAAAAAGTACAATAAGTAATAAAATTGTACACCTTTCAGTTTTCTCTTCTTGTTTGGGAATAAAAAAACAAAACACCTAAGGCTGTATATATATTTTTTACTATACTAAATTATATATACACGAATATGTAAATTAATTTAAGTAATAATTTAATACAAAATTACTATTTATTTTCACCACAACTACAATAATCAAGCACACCTGGACCTGAAGAAATATTTTCAAGACAACAACCTTCTCTGCCCTTGTAAACAAATAACTATTACACACCAAAATCGATTTCCATCCAATAATTATACCACCTACATCGCACATAAATCGCTACAATCGATTTCGGTCCCAATCCATCATGCTCGGAGAGATCATTCTTGGTCGAAATGCTTTGGTATACCTCTCAAATTATCAATTATCTCTGGACACACGTAATAATCGGCTAATATCGATATAATATCGGGTCGATCAATACCGAAACGTGCTATTAGATGCGGTATTTGCTTTCGATTTGTTGCATTACACGGTTAAATTGAAAGACTGAGATGGGTTTATGAAGGCCTCGGATATGGGCCAGTGAAGCGCCTTAAAACCGAAGGGTGATTGATGATTTCATTATTATTTTTTAATGACTTAGTTCCTTTAACACAACGTTATCGTTAAATAATTCGGATGGAATAGAATGGAATAGAAAAGAATAGATTTTTCTTGATCAAAAGACATAATACAATATGTGTAGATCTCGTCTAAGTTAAACTAAAACAGAGGTAACAAAATCTGTATATAACACATTCACAAATGTTTTAGAACAAACACAAAAATAATAATAGTTGGCACCTTTTTTAAATTGCAAGCTTAAAAGTGAGAAATTATTTTTTACACAAAAAAATGGTCAAAAGAGCATTTTTCAATCAAAATTTTTTGAGGTTTCGTTTAAAGCTGTTCCAACTTTCGCTTTCCCGTATATTTTTGGGTAAACCCAGATATTTAGCTGATTTGTGTCAAAGACGTCAAAGTAAAGTCACATTTTGGCACATCACAATCTCTTTTTGATCTATTGTTTATATAGTCCATTTTATCGTTTTTGGCCGATTTGATATTAGAAACCACTGAAATAAGATTAAACTGTCATCCAAGTTGCCAATGGCGGAGAGTTTTTTTTCTAATTAGGTCGTAATTTTCTGAAACTCTCAGTGTGGTTTGACATCTACAAAAATATGACATTAATAATTAAATTCAACCCTTCAACAACGAGCCGTACATGACGGTTACTAGGAATGCGAATATGGAGGGTAGAGGTAAGGAGAACTGTCTCCGTGTATTAAATGTGTCTGTCAAAATGTGGTAAATAAGGGTGGCGCTACGATCGTAGTAGTGTAAATTTTAAAAAAAGCGCCATAATTTCTTAAAGTAGGATAGATAAATAAACAAGGAAAGACACATTTCCGATTTCCGCTTTATTATGACACATACATAAGATAATAATTTTATAAATGATTATTTTCCAGCAATAAGTGAATAAGTATTTAAAAATTCATTACCACGTTTTTTTATAGCACTTATATTACGAAATCATACGACATTTCAATCAATTTGTCAAAAACTGCTACATTCATTCTGTACCCTACATCTACTTCAGCGCCATTGTAGTGGCAAGTTTGAGAAGTGTTATGTACCTCTAAAAAGTGGACACATTTTTAATCATTTCCCATTTAAGATCGTCCTCCTTACCTCTACCCTCCATAAATGCGAATTAAGTCAAGGACGGAAGTCTTGAGTCAAGACTTCCGTATTGAATACTTTTTATCCACTGGTGAAACAAGATGCAGTTACGTAAGTGTTGTATTAAAAAACAAACGTCTTCATTTAAATTTCTAACTTGCCTGTACCTAAGAGAGATGTAACTCTAAATTTACTTCGAGTATGATTTCTGTCATCGGCCAAAATCGGTGAAATGGGCGATATCATGTAGGTACCATAGAATTTGTAATAAATTTATTTAGATTACAGTAAATATAAATACAGATATGGTAAATAAACAGACATGCAACTATGATTATTCTATATTTTTAAAACAGCGGCCTACATGAAGTTATCATACTAACATTGGCTATGTTTTTTAAAATGCTTTTTTGCTTGATAAAAACAACACTCGCTAGCAAGTAGCTACACCAAAAATTTATACCGTACGCAAGTCTACTTTTACCCTCAGCATGGTATAAAACTACCAACTGATGGTCAGTCAGAATGGAGCACAACATAATAATTTGGTGAGATATCTGGCCTAATTTAGAGTTGAACCCGCTTCAAAAAACAAAAAAAAAATGCACTAAAGGGCAAAACAAATCTTTATTTTTAAAAAAAATTGGAAGCAACTAGGCATCTGATTTCCATTTCCTTAAAGTCGGCTCCAATGGTTTATATCTTTGTAAAAGCTTTGAGTAACTAAAATAGCGAGTAATTTGCCATTGGAGCTGACTTTTCAATTATTTTTTTTTAAATGTTTTTATTTTATCCTTTTTAGTTGCTACTTGGCTTTGTCAGATGTGAGGACAAATTCATGATGCACCATTTTCAAAATCTTTCGAATACTGTGCAAGAGGTTATCGGTTTAATCCCCAACAAACACGACATGTACCGAAGTGTCTTTTCGGGGACATAGGGAAATTCTCTAACACCTAGAGACACAACGCACATACGGTGATGTAAAACAACGTGGACTTAATTGCCTGAAACAGTGAGCAAGCCTTAAATGCTCATTCCTACTCCTTGTGGGAAGAGGCCTTTGCCTATACAGTGGGACAGTAACGGGCTAATATGTTTTTATGTTATACACCCATATTAACATATTAACTTAACTGCAGAGGTTTTTCTGTTGATTTTTGAGGCGTTGCGTTCCTTGGAATATCTTCCGACAATTTTACGAATTTTTTAAGGTTTCCAGATTTTTATCTGTTTAAAGACTTCTTTCCATTTTTTGCGGATTTTGTAATATTTTCTTTTTTTATTGTTATACCAATGTTTACTGTTTTTACGAGTTTGTCCTGTTTAACGATTACATATTTTAAAAATTTGTAAGGTTTTTACTTTTGAAGTTATACTTCTATTCGTGCACTCGACGGAAAAGATTTGTGTGGGGTTAAATGCAAGAAATCATTACATATGTAATGGTGTGAGTAAGAGAGAGAGACAGAAACACATATAATGTATATTGGTCGGTACAAACAAAGATGAAATATTTACTATATGTTTAGTCATAACCGTTTAAACATTTAGTACATTGAAAAGAGATAGATATAGAAAAAACAGTCTCAGCTAATGTTATAAATATAATAGTAACGTATCATATTGTGTTTGACAGATTATTTTATAATTCTGTCACGTAAGTAAACATATAAGTTTAGTATTTTATAGTACCGTCAAATGGTTGCATTATATCCTGCACTATGCTTTTAAGGTTATTGGCTACATAAACAGAGTTTTTAAGAATAGTCGAAAAGTGCATTCCGAACAGACAATTGATAGAAAAATAACAACTCGGTAAGTGTTTGGTATGGATTTAATTTATGTACTCGAGGTTTTTGGGGTCGCTGAACACGAATATCATGATGTCGAAAGTCTCCGCGGCAGCTGGTGCCTAGTATTTACCTCTTTTCTGGGGTTTTATGTAAATTCTGTACAAAAACAGTTCACACTTAAGAACTCGGTGGTTTTTTGGGTCGCTGAATACGAATATGATAACGGCGATGGTGTCCGAAACACCTGGTGCTTAAGACGGACTTCGTCTCCAGGAATTTTATGCAAATTCGATACAAAATGAGTGTGTACTCGGTACTAGGAGGTATTTGAGGTCGCAGAACACGAATATCATATAATGATTTTGCTAAATCATGCGTATACAAATTTATGAATCCGGGTGCGTGCATAGAAGTATAACTTCTGCCGGCAGTCTCACTGACTGCCACACCTTTTTTTATTTGTTTTACGGCAATACTACGATTATATTTTTTTATGGTTTTACGATGGTTTTACGTGTAACGAGAATTTTTACAAATTTTTTTAATTTAGTAATATTGACAGTAGACCCAAGATGGTGAATGATAGTACTGATATCACAACATTAAACTTTGTTATATTAAATGTATATTCTTTTATTTTTTCTTCTCGAGCACTACTTTTGCTTTCGTCAGTACTACTGGTACTCAACATCGGTGTAATAAAATAAAATCTAGCAGGCTTTGTTAGAATGCCAATATTAGCCGATACAGGCGTGTCTGTAGTGGAGTCTGACTGTCGGCAGCAGATCAAAGACGGCGGTGAATTTATCATTGATACGCCATAGTCTACCTAGATCAATGATACAAATGATGTTCCTTTCCATTTAATATACTTACTTGATTTGCGCAACTGAAAAATTTATAATAAATGCCTATGTTGGGTTATTGGATTAGTACCACAGCAGTAAACTCAGTAAGAAATAGCAGCAATATATAGTAAGAAATAAGTAGCCACTGGTTTTTAATGTATACTTACTATTAACTTTTGTTTATTATTCGCGTACTGTACAAACACTTGCTTAAAATATAAAAATTTTAATGAAACTAACTTTTTTTTTTAAACTAAATATGGTAACCTGGTACATGCAAGCTTAATAAAAGACATCAACAAAATTATTTCGGTTGGCATCTATCAGTTGATAAATGCAAAATCTAACATTTTTGAATACTTGTAAATCTATTAAATGAATATAAAAAATTGTGATTACTAACGATCGAACTATCATTTTTGTTAAGATTACGTACACCAGTGGACTGGAAGAGATGGTCCAATTAATTGGCCACCAAGATCTCCAGATTTTAACTCCCTATAAATTTTCTATTTTGAACTACCTAAACTACATAGTTCAGCGTTTCAATAAAAAAACATCAATTTAGAATTTATGTATTCGAGCTGCTTGATATAAAATTTAAGGTAACTATTAAATCAGTTAAATAAAAAATAAATTTATATATTTTTACAAATGGCTAATATGTAGAGCACCTGTTGTAAATTTACCTCTATAAAGTTAGCACTGCCACATGCGAAATAAAAGATGGCATTATGTGATTAATTTGTCGCTTTTTGTCGTGCAAACAAAAAATTTGTCGCGAATTTGATATCAAGTTGGCAATACCACCTCTTGAAAACAATCTTCCAATGATCGGACAAATGTCTTATGTAGTGCATAATTTGTCGCTTGTTTGTCGTGATTTTGTCGTGCAAAAATAAAATTTGTCGCGATATTTTTTTGCCTTAAATCGATGATAGTGCTAACATAGCATCAAGTTAGCACTACCAACCATCTTCTGATACTCTGATAAAATTCTCGGCTAGCGCATAATTTGTCGCTTTTTTGTCGTGATTTTGTCGTGAAAAATAAAATTTGTCGCGAAATTTTTATGTTATTTCAATGATAGCGCCAACTTAATATCAAGTTAGCACTTCACCACCTTTTGAAAACGGTCTTTCAATGATCGGACGAGTTTCGCATCTAGTGCATAATTTGTCGCTTTTTAACTTTATTGTGATTATTCAGAAATATTAAAAATTTAAGGGAGAGACAGGATATGTTTAAGCCATCATAATTTTTTCCTAAATTTGAAATTTATTTTATTAATATAATAAGCGTATTAGATTTTGTATATAGTAACTTCAACCAAAAAGTAGGAAAATCTAACTACGAAAAATATTAAAAATTTAAGGTAATTTTTAATATAATCACTTTTTTTAAGTTTAAATATAAAAAAAATACTTTCCAACCTAGTAAAACAAAAAAAAATCAATTAAATCATCAAATAAAAAACTGATAATATCTTAAATTATTTCTTTTTAATAAACAGTTCTAAATCTGTTCATTTTTCAGAATAAATTGCTTCGTTTATCCTAAATTAAAATAAAATTATGTTTGGTGTGATGGTGTTTGGGATTTCTGTTTAAAGCACAGTTTTAATAATAATTTTTTTTAGAGTATTTTTTTAGAAATTATTTTAAAAATGTAATTTGATTAAATCTTAAAACATTTCTGATAACATTACTGTCTCTGGATCTCTGGATCTGGAAATTTGGGAGGGGCGAGCTAGTGCTCAGCCAGCACTGAGGCCACATATGACCCATTGTGCATCCTCCCGTATGTAGGGATATCCTCACCTCAGGATGTCACCAGGCCTATTGATTTAAAATAGGTGATGAGGCTTCCGAGGGGGATCTCCCTGACATCGGCTGGTGTAAGCCAATACTCGCCCAACACGGATCTTCTGATTTCAGAAAAAGCAGAGCAGTCATACATAATGTGTTCTACTGTTTCCTCTTCTTGTTCACAGCCTCTCCATAGCGGCGATTCTGTTAGTTTCATCCTAAAGAGATGTTGTCGCAATTGGCAGTGACCTGTCAGGATTCCCACAGCTGTTCGGAGATTTTGTCTGGTCAATGCCTTAAATTTTTTTGCTGTTTCCTCGCCAGGATGAGGTTATAACTCTCTGGCCAGTCTACAGTTCGTAGTTTCATCCCAGCACTGTATAAATTTTTGGTGAGAGTGCTGTTTAATAAGATGGGCGAAGGATAACATATCTGTAGCCCGCAGCCCTCTTTGCTAAATTGTTCGCAATGCGGTTGCCTTTAGAGTTCCCATGTCCTTTGATCCAGCTGAGAGTGACCACGTTATTCTGGCTGGCCTCAGTTAGAGATTGGTGACATTCTAGTACTAAACTTGAAGTGAAACGTGGTCTATTCAAGGTCAGTAGTGCTTGTCGGCAGTCTGTATATATATTTATATTCCTGCCTGTGATGTTCCTATTGATTAATTCTTTTGCAGCTATGGTTATGCCTGTGAGTTCTGACTTAACCACACTTGACAAGCCATCCATAGACCATTTTGTTTTTAGGCTTAAGGATCTAGAGTAAATTCCACATCCCACACCTTGCTTTGTTTTTGATCCATTCGTATATACGCTTAGAGCGTTCACTACGTTGGGGTCTGCTGTCTTGTTTGTTAATATTTTGTAGGGTTTGTCAAAGACAAATCTTGGTGCGACGGCATCCGTGACTGCCTGTAAGAGTGGTATCACTTTTATCGATTCCCTCCACAGACTATCCCTATATGTGCCAGTCCCTACAGTGGGTTCGATACCAACCGTGCGAAAGCGTACCATGGTCATCAATGCGACCTCCTTAACAAATATATCAAGGGGGGTTAGACCAAGTATGACTTCCATTGCGCTGGTCGGTGTGCTTCGCATGGCTCCTGTTACGAGAAGGCATGCTGATCTTTGAATTTGGTTTAATTTTTTGATAGCTGTCGTTTGTTTCACTTTAGGCCACCACACGACAGCACCATATGTTAACATAGGTCTTATGATTGCCGTGTAGATCCACATGGTGACGTTGGGGGATAATGGTTCGGCAGCATTGCTCATAATATATAAATGCTTTTTTAACTCTGCTTTCTATGTGTGAGTTCCAAGTCAGCTTGCTATCAAGGATAACACCTAAGTATGTCACTTCTGTAGCAAAGCTTAATTTAACGTTGAAAAGACTGGGTGCGTTTAAGCCCCTAGGTTTCGTTTTCTTCGTGAAAAGAACCATCTCTGTCTTTTTGGGGTTAATAGACAGCGACTGTTCTTTACAGCATGTCTCTAAAGTTCTGAAAGCCACTTGCATTACTGTCACATCTTTAACGTTCAGTAACAATTTTCAAGATACTTTTCTGTTCTTATTATACAGACCTCTTCTAAAATTTGCTTATATACTGTATCAGTTATACCTGCAAACATTACTTTTGACTTCGAGTATAAAGTGTGTCTGTTTGTATTGTGTTTATTCAAGAAGTCAATATCTGTATCATTTCCGACCCTCTGTATATCAACAGGTGAACCTTTGAGTTTTAGTTTGTTTTCTTATTTTATTATTATTTATTATAGTGTGATACGTAGCTTAACTTAGGGTATATTGTGTGGGGTCCCGGTTGCTACAGTATGTGTAATTTTTTGTTAGCTAGATTGCTTTGATTTTGGATTTATGATGTACTTCCTTTTGGTGTAAAATTCAGTTTTATAGCGATTTTAAGGTAAACACAATTTTAATGTAGCATCTTTTACAATTTAATTGTATAGCTTTAGTTGATCTTGTTGCCTTGTAATATAGTTCAAAAACAAAAAATATTTAATGTTTTAAAAAATAATAAAGGGTGTTGGAGCCAAAGAGTTTGTATTTAATAAGTTTTATTAATTATTATAAAAGAAATTAACTTTGATAAGATAATAAAAGTTTAGAAATTGGTTAGTTCTTTAATTTTTATTTATTTTACTTAAACTCGTCAGAAAACCTACAGAATAGTTAGACAGTAATTTGGTATTTCTGATTTTGGATATTAGATATTGACGTCGTTCCCAATTAAAAAAATATAATTAAAGGCATTGTCAAATTTATATCCTGGCGTGCTAGTTAAAATCAAAAGTAAAATTGTGACAATGAAGTTAAAGGACGAATACGCCAAGCCAACATTTTTTAAAATTAAAAACATCCTTTTTTGCAAACTTTTAACAGTAAATGCCAGAATATGTGTAATACCTTCTAACATTTGGTTTACTTACAGAAAAACTGTAAACAGGATCACAGCTTTTGAACCAAGGACAGCTGACATAACAAAAGACGAAGTTAGTACAAATATATTAAGGTCTAAGATCTATCTTGGCTAGTTTTCAAATGAGTTTACGAAGGTATCCATTAAGATCAGTGTATTCTAAGAGCATCTAACAACAAGAAAGCTAATTTTATATTTATTCTTTGTAGGCATAGTTGTATCACTGCGACATTTACAGATTTATTGTGAACCCATTATCTCTAGACTAGGATTAGATCACTTTTTCTAGCCCTGCTCTCTTAATGAGACTTAATAGCCTTATTGACAGTGGCCTCACCACGTAACTTGGAGCCGTTGTTTTCTCCTTTCCCAATACTAGATACCAAGTCCTTGCAAGGCAGTTTCTTCATTCTCTTGGCAATATCGACAGATATCTTTATCTGCCAAGTTCAGTTGACTGAGATGTTTTCTGATCCAACAACGCCTGTCAAGCGACTAGCCATCATTCTGACCAGTCTTTGTGATAACAGCTCTGCAGTAAATGTCGCCGAGTGTCCTTTTATAAAGACTTTGGCTTGTCGCTTGTTCGGTGATTTTTCCCACAACTTCTGGGCCTCCTCTAGCATTCATTTCCTAATAACAGCCTTTCTGAACGTGTCAGCAACCACACCGGATGGTTCCGGGCAAATCATTAGGATATTATATCCCGCTTGGACTTCATCAGCCTTCTCATTGCTCCTAAACCCTGAGTGTTCTGGTACCCATGCCAGTGTCAGAAAATTCCGGCTTGAGGCATGTGTCAGGGCCCTAACGCTTTCTCACTCTAGCTGTGAGCTTATTTGTGCTAAGACTATCGCCTTTGGAGCTGCTGGGCTGTCCAATTATATGACAACGGTTTTACCCGTTATAACCTGACTTATAAATTATAATCTTCTAAGCATAGTTGCCTATCGTAAATTTATATGAAAACTAGGCAAGTCAGTTCTCAGACTTTAATATATTGTTCTAAGTTGAAAGAACAAAGAACATTTTAAGTTTTTATAAATTGTTTTATGCTGTTAGAAATAAATTGCAGGACTGACGATTAAACTTAGCATCTATTTGGATGTAACCTCTTTTGCCGTAAATAACAAAGGCTAATATCGTAGGCTTGACTTTACTGCTCTCCTTTCTAGCTCCTTTTGGTTTCTGGTTTGGTTTCTGGATTATTCTGCTTGTTCTGGCCTTAGATCTGGGTTTTTTTTATACTCTATTTTTTTATATATTTGTTTAATAAATACTTTTTTATATCACATGCGTTGAAACAGCTTGTTTTGATCCCTGTTTTGTCAGTCGAAACAAGACAATTTCAGACCAATGCAACTGTCAGTCAGAAACTGACAGTTTTTTCTGCCCTAGGGGAGAAAGAACGTTATTCCTGCCCGGCACATTCATTTATTTATTATTTGTCTTTATTTCAAGTCTATCAGAATCGCATTTGTAACAAACAAAAGCGAATCAAATCATAATCGTCTGACAGCTGTCGTCAAATCGTTGTCAATATATTACTACGCTATTTGTCTGAAATAGTTTTACTTCAACTGGCTACAGAGATCAAAACTCGCTGTTTCAATGCATGTGATATGAAAAATATAGTGTGTGGCACGGGATGAAACAAAGAAGATTTCTGACCGGGCGAGGACAGCCCTCGCTTTGCTCAGGCAGTCAACTCTCGCCTCAATCAAAAATCGTCTTGTTTCACCCCTTGCCACACAATATACTATTAATTATTTTTCATAACTATTTTATTTCTCCGAAATTTTTTACATTTCAGTAGATTCTGATAAAGGTTATCGAGTCCTTTACGAGTCTTTCTATAAAACAAATAGGTAATTATTCAAAACATAAAAAAGTCTCCTTTTATAATCTCTTTGTTTTAGGTTACCAACAAATTAAATTAAAGAATAAACCAAAGCAAGCTCTTCAAGGTACAGATGATTATATCAAAGGTTCGTTGAGGCTCATTACAGATACAGTACTGTACTATAAATTCCATAACACATAATATTGAAGTTGGCTCTTATTTTACATTTCTGTTTTGAAATGGATATCATATAAATAGAAATTGTGAGTAAGTAGGAGTAGGTTCACAATAAAATTACTTTCCTGCGCTTACCGTTAACCTTTTTTATGCTATTATCAATTTTGATTGCTATTTTTACATTAGTGAATGTAACTAATTAAAAGTCTTTATTGAAAATTATAAAAGATAAAAACAGACCCGTTTCGGATTGTTTCCTATGTATTCATCCAATTACCCAACTGAATGCCAAATTTTACTCTTCTTCTTCTTCATCTGGAACTGTGTTAGAATTTTGGTCTATAGCTCAGTCAATATATGATAAAACTTGCAAATTTTGGATGTTTACATCTAATTAAACGTTTGTTGTGTGTTTATAAAATTTAATACAGATATGTATCTCGCTGGTCTCAAATATGAGTCAAATTTGACTGGTGTATGTAAAACAGTTTTTGAGTTACGAGAAGGTAAAAAGTGACTCCAAATGGTTCATGTGATATAACACACGATGTTGGTCGCCAGTTCTGTTTTAAGAAACATAAAGAGTAACCAATTCTTAAAAATCATCAGACTTCCTATTAGATTTGTCATTAAATTTATCAACAATGTTCTATCGAAAACACCGAAAACTCATAAAAGAATAAATATGATAATTTTAGCTAATTTGTTATACAATTGGTTCTTTGACCTGTTTGCTTCATATAAACGCGATTACATATAGACCTATACAAAAATAAATCTTTTAAGAAATCACATTTTTTTCTTCATTTTTTACCATGTCCACACCTTTTATGTCACCTTTCACAAATACGCAAGGCACATGAAGAAAAATACGACCATCTTCACAATTTCGATCTTTTGTGTTGCCTATTCAAAATACGATTGTAGAAACCTTTCAAATTATGTCTCATATTTTATAATCAGCTCTGAAGGTGTATGTGAACAGAGAATTGTTCAAAAGACTTGATATAGGGGATCAATACAACGACCGAATGAAACGAAAAGAATTAGTATTCTTTTTGGAATTAAATATTCAAATTTATTAGTCACAGGTGGTTTTAGTTCGAATGGAATCAGAAAATTAGTAAAATTTATGACGAAATATACAATAAAATATTTTTTTCGGGTTTGTTATACAATACTCATAAATAGGCAAAGCCTATTTGAATATATAATGCAGGCAGAAATTTATTAAAGAGCTAATATTTTTTTACTAGTAATCAATGAACAAATACCTAATAATAAAAAAAGAGTGTGCGTGTAACCTTTACGCGCGATTGAAGTAAAACTTGTTGACGTACGTATCGGAAAATAAATATTTAATTACAATTCAATCATATTTATTGCCTATATACTTTACAAAAAAAATGAGATGTTATATTTATATTATTCATTAGAAATAGGAATTTGAAAGTTATCATTATTTTTTTTATATATGAAATAATAGGTTTATGATAACTAAAATGTGAAACATAGATTTTAGTCTATAAATACCATTTATGTATTTGAAACCGTTTGAAAATTTCATAAATAAATTTCGGAAATTTAAACTCCTCCCATAGCTGAAATTATACAGTTACTTCCATCAGAATCTTCCGTTAGAATCTACCCCTAGTCGTGCCTAAAGAAGTTTTGCTTCAATAATAGGTAAACAATATTAAAAATATACACACATTACGTTTAGAATGTGTGATTTTGTAGCTGTATCTACCTTATTGTAATACATCACAACACAAGAGCCTTCGATAGTTAGATAACCATTTCATTTTGTAGCATTTTATAGCATATTCCATAAAATTTAAAATCCTGAGTTAAGTTTGTTTCCTTCACGTCTACGAAGGATCTGTTATTGGTGGTAAAAGATCAGCCATCTTGACTAGTGGTTTTATGGCCTTTATGGCTACCTAACCAAACCTAAAATAAGTATAAGAAAGTGTTAAAATATTTTGAATATTATTATTTTATGAACAAAAACGTGCAACATGCTTCTTTACTCAACGTAAAGATTCCGTATAAACAATTGGCGGCGCTATAGACGGTGGCCCATTAAGATATCAATTTGAGAGTTACCTCGTTTGAAAGCTTATGATGAGTGCTTTTCAACAAGGTATGTCACAACCATACCACGCATTATGCTTAAGACCCATATTTAAAAAAAAAAAAAAAAAAAAAAAAACCCTCCACTCAGGTTAACCTAACCTAACCTAATCTAACCTAGGTTAGATTAGGTTGGATTTTGGATAGGTTATGTCAATGTACCCTACTTTAACATTGTAATTTCACGAAATTACTCTACAAAATTTCATCAATATCTGAGGATTAGAATGTGTGGTATGGTTGTGATATACCTTGTTGAAAAGCACTCATCATAAGCTTTCAAACGAGGTATGTCTCAACTTGATATCTAAATGGGCCACCGTCTATAGTTGTGCCCTCGTCTCATTTTTTCATTTTTGTCATTTTTCTTCAAATCTTTCTGGCGCTTATAATATCCCCTTTGACGTTCACAATTTCTTTTTCTTTTTAGCTCTTTAAGTCTATAAAACGAAAATAGCTAGGTATAAATAATAGGTATAAATAATTAGGTATAAATAGTGTAATTACACACCAAAAATAAAATTTATGCATATAGAGTACCTACCTATTCACTCATTTTCAATCAATATTTTTTCATCACTTTCTTCATTAATAAATCCACATTGTTTATTCATATTTAATACAAACACTTCATACACAAAAAACTATTTATATATAAGCAATGTATTTCGATTGACAAGATGATCAGCTGTCAATTCATACAATTACAGATTTAATTTTATTTAATATAGGAGGCAAAATCGCATGAGCGCCGCAAGGATTATTTTCAGGGGGTGCATCTGCATCTACACACTATTATGATCTAATATATATATGGAATGTAGAATGATTTGGACAGCAACCGCGACGCCTTTAGTTTTCATTCAAACAATAATTTAATAAAAAAATTAAAAAAATATATAATTTTCTGGTAAATTCAGGTATTTTCTTTCATAGCAGGGGGTGCAAGCGCACCCTCTTGCACCCTGCTGCCGGCGCCCATGCAAAATCGTGTCAGTATTAGGTTTTGTTTCCGGTTTCTGTTATTAGAATGACGTCACGTCCGTTAGGATAACTTTTTTACTCCTAGTCTCGCTAAAGAAGTTTTACTTCAAAAATAAAACATATTCTGTAATAATAAAAATGTAACGGAATAAAAGTTGAATACAAATTAAAATTCTTATGAACTGTTTGTAACGCGAGCCTCACAGACAGGGATGTTCGCTGCTAATTTGAAGCCAATAATTTTCATAAAATTTATAGGTGGCTCCACACTCGCAGCGCTAAAGTAGGTACTTAATAGCTTCTAAGCATACTTTTCGTCTGTTTTATAAAGTTCAATTCTATCCTGCTCGAGATTCTTTTTTAAGAGTGAATTTTTTATTCTAAAACGCAAGAATGTGAAGTAAAGTATAAATTGTGTTCTTGTAGATTGTCAGTTTCTTAGCTTTAAAATAACGGTGAACATTCGCGCGCTGTCTTATGGATTATTTTGTATTTGAACCACGCGAATCTTTTCACATATACTTTGAAAGTAAAGTAATCGCTTTTGCAAATATATACATAATATACTCACATAAAAAATGAGATAAAAAAATTATTCATTAATGAACTGTGCTAATAGATATGTAGATAAACAGAATAGGGTACCGGACAGTAATCGAAAAAAAATCTAAGATGTGTTTTAAAATAAAGTTTGTTATACAACAATATCACTCAATAAAGATTTTTAAGAAATAACAATGATTTATATTTTTAAATCAATAAATAAAGTTGCGTAAATTATCTGTCACGTGTAAGAACCCAAACGCCAATCACAGTGCGTAACGTCATGTGTAGGTAGCCATAAGTAAACAGTACTGCTTTGTATGTTATTTCGCGTTTTTCTACGTTTTATTTGCATTTTTCTAAAAATATTTAAGTGTAATTACTTACAAATTGAAGGACTATAGTCATAACAGAACTTTAGTTATACATTATATCTCTAGTATAAGTGAATGTTGGAAAAAATATATTCCATATTTTATATGAAAGCACTAAATAAAATAATTATACACAATTTGTCAATGGTTTTTTTATCAACATTCTCAATATAAAGTAAAATAAAATGTATATAAAAGATATAATTAAGTTTAAATATTCTCTATAGCTTCTTTGGCAGCTAAAACACAAATACAAGATTGTTTATGCACACGTAAAACATTCTACGTAAGACATAACCTATAACACCTAAATTACATACACACTAAATATGATTATTTGTATAATGGGCTGTGTAATAACACTCTAGGTACAGTACTTACATCAAAGTGATCTTAACAAAAGTAAATTGGTGAAGTAACAGACATTCCATCGCACTTTCGTCTTGCTAGGTCTAATCATTTCTTACATCAATAAAAAAATTATTTGGAGTAGTTACTGATGTATTTTTACATCAAGGTACAACACACCAACGATATCTTTTTCGGTCCATGATGATTAAGAAACACAAAAGACTTCATTTATCCAAGCATTGATCACTTTTAATATGGTTAGAAGTTTGTTTACCTTCCACATGACGTCACTTGGGCTGAATTGACATGAAGTGCTGTTTTCGCGGCAATTTGAAATAAATTATGTTTTTGACGTTTTCAAGTACACCAGAGGATTTATTTAATTAAAATATTATTTTTTATGGCTATATATATAAATAAAGATTATTTTTAAACACTATTTGAAAAGTTGTCCGGTTCCCTATTAAAGTTGAATAGTACCTAAATAAAAATCCTTTCAAACATCAAAATTCTTATGACCTATTTGTAATATGAGTTTCATAGACAAAGAATGTGTGAATTGCTGCGTGAATATTTGCTACTAACTTAAAGAGTAAACTCGCCATTGATTTTTGTAAAATTTATAGGTGGCTCCACACTCGCAGCACTAAAGGAGGTACTCGAAAGCTACTAAGCATACTTTCGTCTGTTTTCTAAGCTTCAGATTCTTCTTTAAGAGTGAAGTTTTTGTCCTACAATGAAAGAACGTAAAGTAAAGTATAAATTGTGTTCATGTAGGTTGTCGATTGTACATTTTAAAAGTACCTACTCAACTTCAAAAAGCTAATTTTCTCTACTCCACATTTCTTTTACCATTTCTTTGTAAAAATTTATCAATTTGGTTTACATATAACATTTTTTTACATATTTGTAGTAAAATTTTTTATTTTGCGTAAAAAAAGTGTATACGCGCGTACGTATTTATACTTCTTTATAGTACCAAAAAAAAATGTTTCTAAAAATGTTATCTTTGCGTTATACTACCTTTTTTTCAACGCGCCAAAAGAAGTATAACTGCAGAAAAATATATTAAATGCACTGAACTTTTAGTGGGGTTGAGCGGTTGAGCATAACATTTAAACATACAGTTTTATATGAAATATTTTGGATGCTTTGTGGTTTGCATTAATATTTCTTTTTGTATTCATACTCACAAAACCTCGCACAAAACTTATTAGTTTAACCATATTTGCTGCTTAAAAGTACATAAATGCAAGTGTGGATACTTTGTTTTATGGATTCCAATTTTCTCTGCTTCAAACTCTTTCATAGTAAAGTACTTTTTGTCTGACAACTAAAGATTTTTATTATACGAACGCTAAATTATGTGTAAATTGTGTTAGTGTTGATCTCGGTTTCTTAGGCATTTTCAGCTGTGTAAATTTAGCACCCCATCGATGGAATTTTGGATCGCGAATAACGTTAATCGATACGTCTCCGTTAGGTCCTTTAAGATCCTACAAATTTTTAGTATCAATTTTTCATTTTTCAAGCGGAAAGTCGTAAGCAATTTAAATTTCGCACCATTTCTACGTGATGAGCGAATGTGCAGGTCTCAATTATTATATAATTAAAAATAATACAAATAAAATGAATTAAATTAAACCGAATCCTATAGACCAAAACTGACCTAAGAATAAAAAAAATGCAAAAATGATCAAATTGTTTAGTTTGCTGTTAAATGAGGTGCTAAAATGCATTTTTTTTTGCAAAATTTAAAAAACTATAAGGTACCTAACAAACAATTTGTAAGACCTTAAAGGGCCTATTGATTAAGGTCATTCTCGACTCAAAATTCAATTGATGGGGTGCTAAATTTGCATAGGTCACTTCTTTGCTCTAAAATTACGGCACCTGAGTGACTGTTTAAACCGCGATAATTTTTCTTTCTGAAAGAAGAAACTTCAATCCGAAAACCAAGCGTGCGCGAATTTACGGTTAAGAAAACCACGTTTAGGAGTATACAGCTAGCAGAAGAATTGAAGATAAAAAAAATTGCAGTAACAGATGGAAGATTTATATGTCTAGATAACTATTATCTATATTATAAATAGAAACAAGAAACACGAAAAAGAATAGATTTAGCTAAAATGCGTTTGGAATGAGTATATTAAGAGAGTTCATTAAATTAGGAAGTTATTTAATGCTGCTTACTGAAACTATTTTAAATTTTAGTAAGATTGAGCAAACAACTTTAATATGCATTTTGTATACCAATTTTGTTTATTAATATAATATATATCATCAAACATAATGTTCAACATTCCTTATAGAAAGCATCACACAAAAAATTCTATTGAAGCTATTTGAATTTAAGTGAGAAAAAAATAGTAAAATAGTAAAATCGTAAAATATGATAAGATATAATTTTATTAATAAAAAAAATATTAAAATATATTTTTATTAATTTTTAGTAGAATAAAAAATTAACAATGAAAATGATTTAATCCGAATCTGTATAAAGTGTAATAATTATTTTTTGTACCAGAAGAACTTTTGCAATTAAATTAATTTATCGTCGTCCCTTTCAAATCTTGTTTCTATATATACCAAACACACTCATAATGTCTCTTTATCTTAAAATTTATCACTAGGTTATGTACTTTTATATTTATTATTTAAATTGCAGAATTATACAATCCCTTGATAAAGTTCTTCGAAATATTTTTATAAAAATATCTTTTCTGCTTCCGTTACACCCATCAGTCTTAGAAACGATCGCTGATGACAGGTGACAAACCCCAACACCCATATAACACATACCATAACAATAAATCGAAAAGAACCATACATCACATTATCACAAAAATCTAACCACAGTAAAAAAAGTATAAGAACAACCCGCACCAGCCACCTATTAATAAATATCTTGGACGTCTTGATCAAGGCATGCGAAAGATAAATTTTATAGTCAGGGAACTTTGAGCTATTTATTAACATATAGCTTTCCACTATATATTTTATAATTAAATAAGTATATTTTGTGTTAAAGTTTAGAATTTCTTACGACCAATTATCTGTTTACTTTTATTGTCTTAATTTATATCTTCAACAACTAATATATAACTATCTTGCCATCTTTATAGAGCTATTTATTAAAAAACAAAGACTGACAGATGTCTTCGTTTATTAGTTATTTCGCCAACGACAAACAACGATTTAAAAAAATGAAACTTAAAGTTTTTAAACACGAAATTTGGCTCAACTAAAGATCAGTATTACAAATTGCATAGACAGTCAGGTGGCTACTGCAGCGTTAAAGAACACCAAATTATACAAGTAGCGAAAAGAACTTGTTTTGGTAAATACTATAATAATAATAATAATAAAACAAAGGATCAGCGACAATATTCAAGAGATAACAGAATTGCGATCTATGCTCAAAGAAAAGACTGACTCCAGAGATAACACAACTATTATAAGGCAAAAGGTATATTAAAGACACATATGCTAGAAGAGTTAAAGTACAGCGTAGGGCGTAAAACAAGCAAAAATTAGACAAGAATTTCTATAGGATTTAACGCAGTGTTAAAGAAAAACATGCAAACTATAAATCTTTTTAACTGCAGATTATACGTTTGGAAACGTGAAACAGTCAAACAAACACTGTGCTATTGTGAAACATTGGATTGCAGGAGAAAAACAATTTTTATACCCTTCAAAGTGAATTAGCAAGGAAATGGTTATAAATTATAACCAAAATCATGAAATATCAGTCACAAGAACTCTACAGGGAACAAACATCACAGCTTAGAGGATCCTCTGAAATGGAGGACTCCAGAGAACCTCAAGAATTCCAAAAAATCACATCCCCCTTTCCTTTCGTAAGAATACTTCGAACCGTAGAAAAGGACCTTAATCCAGAACTCGACGACCTACTTGACGACGCCCTCCTATAGGTAGAAACAGGAGGAAAGAAAAAAAAAATGAGCCCTTGACGAAGGTTTCTGTGGTTCCCTTCGTCCTTGCCAAATGGGAGGACTCACGCCGGAGGAGACATGCCACAGCGTCAATCTCCCAAACCCACATAGAACAACGTGGGATAATATAGCCACACATAACTACACAATACCAAAATATTTTGTATCAATTTGAGCATGTTCCAGATTCAAGGAAATAGGAAAATAAAACCAGGAAATGAGCACCGAGCAAATGATACTGACACTCCATCTCATACTCCACCTTCCATTCCTTAAAACTAACACCTAAAACTTAGCAACATTACAATCCTGTTAATCGATTACTCCTTTCATTCTTAAAACCTTACATGGAATATCAAACGGCTTTTAAAAATTTTCAAACACTATTATGTTTCCTGAAGAAAAAACGCATTTACAGTGACAGTTAAAATGAAGTGTTACAGAGACAGTAATAGTGACAGTTGAAGCGGTGACAATTATAATTACAGTGAAAATACGTGTTGCTTTAGACTTGTTGTTTCTAAGCATTCGCACTATAATATGTCTCCAATCTAACTTCAAAAACAGGTAATAACATATTCAGGTAGCATAAGCCGTTCCGAATCTCTTTTCTCTCTTTTAAAAACTTGGTTATACATCAGGCCTATAATTGCACTAAGAAAGATGTGATCTTGAGTCGTAAATTTGTAAAATAAATACTGAAGATGCCTTCTCGGAGCCTTTACGTGTAGTCATTTTATTTAGATGCCGAGCTACGATTTTGTCTTGTTTATCGCCTTGGTGACTGTCTTATGTTATAGTTATGATTATTTCTTTTGTTTTTTTGGATTTAGTTTGTGTATGCCTGCACGTATGTCAGTTGAAAAGGTGTTTTATTAGAAATCTGGAAGCCGGTAGCCACTCTAAAGCATGTTCATAAATAGCTGAGATTAATTGAGTAGGAGGCCGAGATTTTTTTAAAACGTTTAGGTATTTTAAGTAAGTTTTATTATAGATTTATTTGAAGATATGATACATTGTCAGCCATATGGTTTAATATATTTTTAAATGTTTTGTGAACTTCTTCTGTTGTTAAGTACCTACCTATAAAGTCTGTATAAGTGATGAAATTATATTAAAATAATTCATTTATGCTTTTTTAATATACACTTTTATAAATATAATTATTAAGTACAGTTTAAAGTTAAAAAAATTATCTCGGGTGTTCCACAGGGCAGTAATCTAGGTCCATTGTTATTTACGTTTTTATAAACTTGTTACTTAAAGAATTAACTCATACAACCGGGTTATTCTCTGGTGGTGATACCAAATTTATTTAAGAGTTATACTTAATACATTA
Organism: Altica lythri; assembly: GCA_964028335.1. Lineage (NCBI taxonomy): Eukaryota > Metazoa > Arthropoda > Insecta > Coleoptera > Chrysomelidae > Altica > Altica lythri. Next base: position 24,065,304 of record OZ034809.1, on the reverse strand, counting down.
ATTTAAGAATTGGTAGATTAAAAAATGCTACCTTTAAAGTTCTTTCTACTACATTATACTCCGGTTTTGCAGCCGTTTTTTGTTTTGTGAAAACTGGTGAGCAGCGATGCCAACTGAACCGACATTTCAGTAGATCTACCGATTTAGGAAGTAATCTACCGATATACTGTCACAATTTTCCTTCATAATTATTTAACTCTTTTGTAACTCAATTTAAACTTAGCTTTTTTATTAAATAAACAGTTTTTTAAATTTGCCGCCATTTTTTAAATCTACCAATTTCTGTCTATTTTTTTTTGTTCTACCGATTTCAGAAACTTTGGATTGGCAAATTTAGTGGTGAGCGACAACGATGCGGAGCGGACCGAAATGCGGACCAAAAGCTTCAGCGACCTAGAACGAGTTTTGCGGAGAGTGGTCCTACGATTCTTGTCTATATACGGTATTGCAACGTTTGCTTTAAAAACCCCTGCTTCTGTTCCTTTAATTGTCTTGGAGCCACCTGTATACCAGTTTATGGCATTGTGATTTAACTCAAATAAGGTGTCCTTGTCTTATTTAGATTAACTACCCAGTTTTGTGGTGAATATTCTTACATAGTTAGATTTTTTTGGAACATCATCTTGAAGCATTTCCCAAGTATGATCAAATTGAAGTAATCGAGGTTTTTCCTTGAATGTTTCTTCTTTGACCATTCTAAATATTGTTTTTTCCTTACACTCTCTACTTGAATGTGTAGTGGCGTGAGATTTAGGATAACCACCATTACAGCAGTGAGGCATGTTGCCATTGCTCAAGTGATGCATGCATACTCTCTGAATCTTCGGGAGGTTTGTCCTCGTAGTAGTCAAATTAGGTCTCGTGCCCCAAGCTACTGCTTCATTATAGTGATGATTGGTCTCACTATTGACGTGTACATCCGTTACAATGTCCTTGTGTTACAACCCCAATTTTTTTCTGCAATGTTTTTGCACACTATTGGGACTTTTGTATCTTTGTGTATTATTTCGTTTTCGCAATTGTGTAATTAAAAAGATAACCAATAAAAACAAATATCATTGATTCAGGAAATTCTAATAACAATGTCAATTCTTTTTTATGTATTAAGTTAATGGAGGCCACAATTACAGACAATTAATTCTTTTAAGATACCAATAAACCATTCAATGTCGATTTTGAACTGAAAATCAGCCTTACCTGCGTTACTGTGATTTACAGCCAATAAAATTCATTTAGCCTTTATGCCGTGCCTTCTGGAAAATTATCGCAGAGATTAAAAACGAATTGTTAATAAATAAAAAGCCCCAATAAAAACAAAAGATTTAGTGATTGACTCATAGAACAGCGGTATGGTAGGTTGTAAAACTTAAATTGTGCGGTTCCAAAAGACGCTGCAAACACCAGTGGCGGGTTTAGTGTAATAACATCACTAAGGATTAAGAAAAATTAAACTATTTGAACAAAGGAAATAAAGGCTTTATATTTGCGTCATAAGCGAACACTCAAAGAAAATTAATACAAAACTATAAAGGATACACACACGCATCAAGAATCTTCACAAAAGCGGTACAAAAGTCCGAAAAAAAAGCAGCGTGAAGGTCCAGAATAAACAGCATTGAAACGTTAGACAATGTTTTAGTACAAACTAGTCTAAGAGCTACACAGAAATTTCTCCATCATCAGTAACATGAAATTTATCCTATGCAACATGTTCATTCAATACAGGTGTTTACGTTCCCGCTCAGGCGGACTACCACGTGGATAGAGGGGGTAGCTAAAGGGAGTGAAAGTTACCAATTTTTCGAGAAATTATCGTCAACGATAATATGGATAAAAACTTTCCCAGTCGAAGGTGTTGATACGACAATTCAAAATTACGAAGGGCGGACACCTGAGTGTATCCAAAAGAAGTGGCGGATTAGAATAAAGAGGGCCAAAATTTGTGCAAAAAATCTTTATTGATAATATGTCAGCCCTTTCTACCATGTAATGTTGGACTGTTGAGGAATCTAAAATGGCAGACAACTGAGTGGATACAAAGGAAAACGAAAAAAATTGACGTGGAGATACTTATCAAAACACGTATATGTGGATCTTTTTGTGGGAGTTTCTCGGCTTGCGAAATTCTCTGTCGAAATAAGTTTTTTTGTCTTATTGGACTAGTAGTTAATAAGTATAATCTATACAGCATATGCCCATATGCGATAGGTAAATCTAAAACTAAAATGATTTTGTTTGGTCGGTTTCTTTCCATTTTTCAGGGATCGAATAATTTGTTAGTTTTCACCTCTAACTAGGTAGGTACTTACAAACATTGCTTAGTTATAGTTGTCCAAAATCGCAAAAATATATATTATGTCAAAAAACAAGCATTTAATGTTAATTTTTTTAAAGATTGTATTTTTATTTATAACTAGCTGACCCGGCGGACTTCGTACCGAAAATCATTTATGTCATTCTTTCATTTTTCGTTTTTTCAATTTATTTTAATCGATAAAATATATTAGATGCATAACAATACTTAATAAGAATTTCTCGTTTAAATATAAGTGATATTAACTGCGCCACCTTCCGGTGGCGTCACAATACTTAAGTAAGGATTGGTCGTTTAAATATATGTGATATTAACTGCGCCACCTTACGGTGGCGTAACATAAAGTAATCAAATAAGTAGTGGTTGCTCGTTTAATGGAAGCGCCACCTGGTGGTAACTTCCATCAATACGAATATCATATTCATCTTAGCTATTAAAAATACATCATCATACTGATTTTTATGACAATCGGTTGAACGGGGCAGCAGTTGCTACTCTGTAGTGCCGCCTGGTAGTGAGTTACATCAATGGGCATAGCATATAAAGCTTCTCCGTGGAAAAATACATATGCATACCAATTTTCATGACAATCGGTTAAACGGGACAGAAGGTGCTACTTTGCAGCGCCACCTGGTGGCGAGTTACATCAATGTGCATAGCATATTTGTTTTCTCCGTGAAAAAATACATATACATACCAATTTTCATGACAATCGGTTGCACAGGGCAGAAGTTGCTACTTTGCAGCGCCACCTGGTGGCGAGTGGCATCAATGAGCATATCATATAAACCTTCTCCGTGGAAAAATACATATATATACCAATTTTCATAATAATCGGTGCAGTAGTTTTTGAGTTCATCGATTTCGTACATAAAAACACATCCTTTTTTAGAAAGTTAGAAAGTTTTTTATATTTTCGCCGTGTTCTGTGTCTCTGTGTCATTCCGTGGAATTTGTAATCGAATTTAAACCTATTTCCCGACTACCTAGACCTCTGAAATTTTCAGGATAGCTAAGAACTGGATGACAATGCATGTTTCAAGTGTGTTTAGGCATATACATAGATTTCGAAATTTATACCGAATTGATATTAAACATGATCTAAGTTGTTTATAGATAATATTATTTTGAAAGTTATTAAATAAATCGTTCGTAGCGTAGTTGGTTAGGCGGCAGATCAGTCCACTTGTAACAGTTCTGTTATGTTATCATAATGGGATCGATTACGCGACAGAGAAGTTTTTTTTCTTTTTTTTTTGTTCTTACATGTGAAAACAGTAATTATTATTTTAACTGGTAATAAAATAAACTGTTTTAGAAAGTTTTTAGATACAACTACCCTTGATTTTGTTAACAAGGAAACAATCTTCTCTATGATCAATCACAGCGTTGTATGACTTAATATTTTTACAATGTCAGGGATGCTGTGCATTGTTGAGATGACACAAAATATGACCTATAAATCAGTAAAAAACTTTCTATTATAAAAAGTTCTTTTTGTAAATTGTGCTTATTTATATATATAGATAGATAAGGATTGCTTGTTTAAATATATGTGATATTAACTGCGCCACCTTACGGTGGCGTGATATAAAGTAATCAAATGAGTAGTGGTTGCTCGTTTAATGGAAGCGCCATCTGGTGGTAACTTCCATTTATACGAATATCAAATTCATATTAACCATTAAAAATACAGCATCCTACTCATTTTAATGACAATCGGTTGAAAAGGGCAGAAGTTGTTACTCTGCAGCGCCACCTGGTGGCGAGTGGCATTAATGAGCATATTATACAAACTTTCTCCGTGGAAAAATACATATGCATACCAATTTTCATGACAATCGGTTAAACGGGGCCGAAGTTGCCACTCTGAAGCGCCACCTGGTGGCGAGTTACATCAATGTACATAGCATATTCGTTTTCTCCGTGAAAAAATACATACACCTACCAATTTTCATGACAATCGATTAAACGGGGCAGAAGTTGCTGCTTTGCAGCGCCACCTGGTGGAGAGTGACATCAATGAGCATAGCATATTCGTTTTCTCCGTGAAAAAATACATAGACATACCAATTTTCATGACAATCGGTTGAACGGGGCAGAAGTTGCTACTCTGTAGCGCCACCTGGTGGCGAGTGGCATCAATGAGCATATCATATAAACCTTCTCCGGGGAAAAATACATATATATACCAATTTTCATAATAATCGGTGCAGTAGTTTTTGAGTTCATCGATTTCGTACATAAAAACACATCCTTTTTTATATATATAGATTTTGTTTTTGTAAAGCATTTTAGTTTTGCTGCTATTTATGTTTCCTTTTAAAATTTAGTTTGGTTACGTCTCTCATAGGCGCCAATATTTATTGGCCCTATTTGAGAGTTGTAAAATCTCGACTGAGGTCATTAAAAATGAAACCTTTATTAATGAAACAATATGGCGTCTTATATTTTAACGTACGACAGTATTATTGAGTTTTAATGTTTGTCTAAAATTTAAAGCAATGGGATCCCATGATTGATTGTGTTATTAAACACACCTAACTGTTATAGAAAGTTAGATTGTTAGAACTAATAAAACAAGTAAGAGAAAATAAGTTGCAAATAATTAGAGTAAGGCGATATCATTTTACAAAAAGTAAATGCACCGTATATAGACAAGAATAGTAGGATCATTTGGCCTGCCGACTTTAAAGTTCTTTGTACCACATTTCACTCTGGTTTGCCAACTTTTTTGTTTAGTTTTGTAAAAAACTGGTGAGCAGCGATGCCAACTCTACCGATTTAGGAAGTACTTTACCCATATACCGTGATAATTTTCTTTTATAATTATTTAACTTTTTTGTAACTTAATTATGTAAAACTTTTTTTGTGGTATAAGAAAACAGCTTCCATATACTTTTGTTCTACTCATTTGGAACTATCTATTCACAAAATTTCTTTATTTTATTTATGATTTTTAAACGGTGCCATATGGGTCTTTGGTATGGCCCCCTCATCATGCTATGCAAGGTTTAAAGATTTGCTTGCCTTTAAATTATAAGATGCAAGTATAGGTTTGTTTCTATTGGCAGAAAAAAATCTGATCAATATTTTTGTTAGATCAGGACAACAAAATTTAGCAGATTACGTAGAGAAGACATCTGGGGGATAAAATCAGACCACACGGTTTCCCCATACCTGCCTACGACAACATTCCAAGTAAATATACTTCAGTTTAAAAAATTGCACAATTTGAGCATTTAACACAAGCTATTGGGTCCTTTCTAAGTGGTCTTCACACCAGTATACGACCAATAAAAAGTCGATGTTCCAATGGAAGAAACTAGTTTTAGTGCCAGGATATAAAAGAACAAAAGACTAGAAGCAAGCTGATAAACTTTCCAGGTAAGGATTGTCCACAGCCTTTTCTAAGGAAATTAAAAAGCACCAAAGCACTCTGTAAAATAAGCAGGAATGGACTAAGATTTATCACATAAATTTTCACAGGTCATGCATCATTAGGGGACACGTACAAACCATAGGCTGTGTGATAATGACCTTCGCTGCAGATTATGAGGCACGTAACTTGAATCATTTAAATACATTGGTTGTCATTGCAATGATCTAGATCGCAGAAGTCAGTCAATTTTGGAGACTTTAGAGTGACATTGTAAACATAAATCTGCACACAAATAAGTAAAGGACACCAAGATCCTGGTCTGCAGATTTAGAAAAAGTTCAGTATGGTACAATACGATAGGCGAATATATTGGACGGTTTAAAAAATTATTATAAAACACGCTTCTATCCAGCTATTAATTTTATTACATTTTAACATCTTAAATCAAATCTAGATATTCAAGATTGTTAATGGTATATAGCTACTCTTTGGTTAATTGGTGTTGATTTTTATACTAAGCTTGAAGTATTATGATCATCAAAATTTCTAAGCAAAAAATCATATTCATTAGGTATTCCTCCCTTAATATTTTTTTCAAAGAAGATAAAAATCCTGAACCACCATTCTCTTGCATAATAATTATTCTCATAATGCATCTTCATGTTTTCGTTATTAGCAAGTGTGTGATAAGTCCAAAATAATCTTGTTGTCAAAAAATAAGCAATTAAAACATCAATCATATAATGTCCATGAGCTAATTCTAATAAAATAATACCAAGCCATGCTAAATACCAGTATATCCATTGAAAAACACATAATCGTGGAGTTGTATATTCTGATACAACTAAAGCTAAAAGTATTAATACCACAGTATGTCCACTAAAAATTAAATCTCCACACATTACTTGCGGGCTAATTACAGATAATCCACATTTTGGCAGCATAGAAATAATTCGGTGAGAAATGGCAGTATAGTTACGATTTTCCAATTTTGGTGCACATTGATATGTTTTAGATGCTGTTGGTAATATTGTAACTGACATTGTTATCGTTCTATACAAATACAAGATAGATAACATAAGAAATATTCTTCTAAGGATAATACTTCTGTGTTTATGAAATAGAATAATTGATGTTATTACGGTAAAAGTCACAAATATGATAATAAACTCTGTAATATCCAATCCATATGGATATATTGGTGTTGAATCGAGTACAATATCCGGTAAAGGACCACTAACGTTATCTGGTACTTTATCATGTATGAAACATATCGATACAATGTTTAAAAGAAACACAAACAGTAATATTATTAAAGCTAATACTGTTTTCCATATTTCAGAAGGATATAAAGTTTGTGTTGTGCTTATAGACGATTTTAATCTTAAAGAACGATTTTCAGATGGATATCTATTATCTTTATCCTTACGGTAACGAGTACCTTTTGTTAAACGAGTGGGATTATAAAAAGGTAATCTATCAGTACAAACACATTTGCATTTATTGCGGCTTTCATTGTTACTATTAAGTTCATTCATTTTTTCTTCTATTAGATAACTAGTTTCTTCACCTGTCTCTTCATCCACTTGTACTCCTTCACTTTTGTAAATGTATTTTGCATGGGCTTTAATAATATCATCAAACGGATCTGATAGTTTTGGGGTTAAAATACCCATCACTTAGGACATCGAGACATTCTGAATGTATAGACCGGATAATATTATCAAAAAGTCTTTTTCTCTTTATTTTATTTTTTTAAAAAAGGTCGGAATCGTAGATTTAAGATCCGAACGATTGCAGTTTAGGACGCGTTTTTTCCACTAGTATAAACTGTCATTGACTGTCATAATTTTTATGAACTTGATAAGATAGAGCACTAATAAGTATTATAGGAGCACTAAAAAAACAAAGGTATTTTGTATCTACTATCTACTACCATAGAATTTGTGGTTTTGTTTTACTGGGAACTGTTCTTGTGCTAATCCAAGTTACTCATTAACTGGATTATAACGGTTTTATGAGACCAGAAAACATTATTTGGAACTGTATTTTTATTACAAAATTATATCAAATTATTAATTTTAATCCAACTCTTAAGATTTTTTTATAGGTAGGTATTGTCAGATATGACAACGCTAACATACAATTAAGGCTGTTAATACGTGACAATGAGTATTTAAAGTTTAATGGTAGGTTTGTATGCTGGGCAAGTCTCGGCAAGCTTTCACAAACACACGCGTGTAAAGGGATTGTTGGGCTTGACTCGTTTGATATGAGAAGAGTTTGCTGCCGATCCAGGTCAGTGTCGGTTTTCGAACACAGAACAGTATATTTTCTAAAAAAATTCAAAAACTCATACGTGTTACGTGTTTAATGTTTTACTCCATTCTTAGATACGACAAGAATTACAAGAGATAGTGCAAAGTTTAATTTTGTCAGTAAAAAGCCACAATGGAGGCAAATTCTCGATCATTACACTAAAAATAAATGAAGTCAAATATTCTGATTTTATTTGATTTATGGTACTAGATTAATAAGCACCCGCTGAGGTGACCCGCGATTTAGAATTGCATCAAGTGGGTGAACTGACCGCGGGAGGAACTTAATGATGCTGACGGGAAGGGAGTATATCGCTTTTATCTGTTGATCTTTCCACGGTTACACCATTCGCCAAAGGTCCCAAAGAAGTATAGTTTCAAAGATTTAGGTATCGTGGGACTAAAGAACAAACATTACGCTTCTACTATGCATGCGTTTTTCCCAATCTTTTGCTCCCAATACTCTTCACGGATGCATCTAAGGATTAAGATCATGTTGGTTCTGCGATTGTTACCACGAAAATAATAATAGCTACATACCGACTCCTACTTCATTGCAGTACCGACACTTAGGAACTATATGCTATCATAACAGCTCTATTATCCATAACACTGGATAATTCAAACTTGGCAATTTGCACAGACTCACTCTCTTTCAATTACTCGATAAAAATATGTACCCTTAGAATCCACTTGTCCAGATCATAAGAAATTTCTACTATCCGTTAATCACGGGAGGCACCCACGTAACATTCATATTCGTACCATCCCACACAGGCATCAGTAGAAATGAAAATGCTGATGAAGCCGCGAAACGAGCCATTTGTTCCAACCTGAAGTAAAAAGTATCTAACTCCACAATCAGATCAATGGTACAGACATTCTGGTAAAGCGATTGGTGTAGACTGCGTATAAGTTATACTCGATGGTCCCATGATTACCTAAAGTCCAGTGAATGCCCCCCGTTGCAACACTCGTTGCTTTGAAGAACACCTCCTTACCCAATGTGAACTTTATTTAATCAGTGGAAACTTCAAGCAGATGCAACTGAAAGTTATAGTGCGTTGTTAAAGTTTCTAAAAGAGTTTCAGTTGTACTACTTAATATATATAATTGTTTGTAAACTTTTTATAACCGTGTCAATAACGTTTAGCTCTGAATAGACGAATACTTTTTGATGTCGTTTTTATTACTTTTAGTTCGAATACTAAAACTTATGATAATAACTATACGAATATGGTTAAATGTGTATGTAATAATGTTCTGGTCATAAGATGAACTATCGTATGCGTGCGCGTTTTACTCCTACCGCCGGAGTGTCGTATATTCTATATAATGATTTTTTGTTTCTGTTTCTACGTTCGCTTCGTTTGCCAAACCGATACTTATGAAGAATAGCTTTAAAAATTAAGTTCTCGCTTGGTTTTGTTCATATTGCTAGTCATCCATGTCTGACCTTCTTTAGTATGGAATATAAATTTCCTGTAACTCTGATTACCATACTCCTGCATCGTTATAGTTTTTCTTTTTTCTTCGTAAATAACAGTACCTACCTCTGATATTAATCAAAACTCGTCATTGACATACAATGATCGGTACCTTTAAAACGATCATCAGACATACCACACCACTAAGATCATACATCATTTCTGTCTATAGACATCAACGGTAGCCGTTGAATAAGTCAAGACAATTCACTGTCGGATGTTGTGAAGTTACATCCATTTGTTATGTTTCGCCTGCTTTGACTACCTTTTGACTGACATGTTTGACGCTACTGGACGATGCGTATACGTTTATGAAAAAAATTTGATAAATGATCGGCAAGCGGATGGAATTTCGATTTCGAATTTGATTTTTACTAATGATATTAAAGGTTTATGATAGATTGATTTTAGACGTCTTTGGTTCATGGTAGGAATATATAAGTAGTATAGGTGTAATTTAAAATTATTAAATATAGATTTATAATTTTATATTTTAAACTAAGAATTAAAATTTATGGCAAATTATAGAACTGTGCTTACAAAGAAAACGAAATAATAAAATAAAATAATAACATTTTTTCTTTTATTTTGTATTTTATTATTCTTTATAATGTAGCATCAACTACTCCTTTCTTTCTATTTATGAATGGGACAAACCTAATTCTTCCTTTTTTTAAATATTTTTCACTATTTTTCACAATATTTCTTGTTCACACTAAAACTATTATTGCCTACCCAATAGCTGTTTACGATTGGCTGTATTATCTCTTTTATGTACAGAGATATTATCTCTTTTATACCATCTCAGTAATGATTTTCCGGAAGCTCTGCAAACAGCTGCAATAGCTTCTTCATTCTACGAAAAACGCTTTTCCCGAAGGAATTGTTTTAATTTTCTAAAGAGGTAATAGTCTGAGAGAGAGTAAAATCTGGTGAATATGGTGGGTGTTCAAACAGTTCATACTTTAATTCGTCCAATTTAGCCATCGTCAGAAACTTAAGTGAACACGTACATTGTCTTGATAAAAAATTAATGTGTTCTTCTGTAAATCGGGTCTTGTTTTATGTTTTTTTTATCCAACTAGTCCAAGAGGTTGCAGTAATATTCAGAGTTAATTGTTTTACCTTTTTTAAGAAAATCAGTCAACAAAACCACTTTTGCATCCCAAAAAACTGATACATAATCGTTATGACTTTACCTGTTTTGGAGCTGAAGAACCAGCTTTTTACCGCACGATATTCCGTTTTTTTCATTGAAATAAAATACACTGACACGTCACTTTCAAATGTCTTGTAAACAAAGAATAAATTTGCAAATTAAAATAGAAATTTTTGTGTAATCAAATCAAAGATAAAATATAATATTAAAATAGGGTATAAATTTTGATTCTTCTTCTGGTTAATAGGTGTCGTTTTCAAAACTATTCAACCAACCCTTTATATTGGTTCAATATAATAAAGAAAATATAAAAGAAAACAAATAAGTACCAATATTGACCATAGATTAATTACTGGTATTGATTGGTTGAAAAACCGTATTACTACATACACCGAGTTATAACCCCTTTATTCATACCCAGTGTAAGACATAGGCCTGCTTTAAAGGTATCCTTATAGTTAAGATATAAGTATTTAAATAAACTCAATTAGTGCCACTTAAAATATTTCAGTTTATACACATTATAAATGTAAAGTATAATTAGAAATATGTTTTATCCACATCCATTAAAAATTTATTTTTAACTAAAAAGTTGTAAGAAAGGCTTCCGTACTACACGAGTCGGCTCTTTCAAATTACAGAGAACCGATTTGATTGCGTATTGATGACCAGCAATCATAAAAAAACAATCGCTAGGATATATGATGAAGTATTGATCAAAATTGCCATTGCGTTTCTTACGACCATTTGCATTTTTTTTATTCTGAACTTGCGGAATGCACATTGGTTCAATAAATGCACAAGAAGCTATTAATCGAATTTCTCAATTCAAGATTGGCAACAGTTATATTTATATAAAAATGTATGAGGGTCAGTTTACAATTATTTCTAATTCAGTAACTTTGTATAATCTTTTCTGCTTATACTCATTGAATAAGTCTGGAAATTTTTGCGTATTAAAAATTACAAATAAATAAAGGGTTGAATATTTCTACAGTTGGCATTTCGTTTCATGAAATACCACCACAGAACTGGTCAGTTCGATGTAATCGCAATCAATAATAATATAAAAAGAGAATAAAGAACATTTTCATCCCTAACCAAATTGTGTTACTCACCCTTTAATTCAAAAAGGTTGAATTTCAACCCTCAAGGTGCGTGTGAATAGTCGATAGACGGCGATCATTATTACTTTCCTTTCTTTCTTTAGTTCATGTCCAGTTCGAAGTTGAATATTAAACAGGGCATGGGTGATGGTCGATGCAGGTGATCAGATAATCTATAACGGTCGCTTTTTATACTTTAGAATAGACGTTATGTGATATGTTTTTATTCAAGTTTAAAACCATTTAGTGTTATGTTTTTAATTTCAGATTTTAATAATATCAAGATTTTAATATTAACATTTGTAACTAATATAGATAGTCGTGGTTGTTTAGTCGATATGTAATAGATACTTTATTAAAACAAAATTGCAATAAATAACTCTAAGATGAAAATATTATTAGCTGCGTTACAGTCAAAATAAAAAAAAATGATATTTTACTTTGATATCTTTTTCCACTTAACTATTTTGTGTTTGCACAACACACTACTATTATGAGGGTTGTCTTTTTAGTTTTGCTTATAGAGATAAAGACAAAAAATATATAAGTCCTTTATTGCTTTTTTAAACATGTCACAATTCGATACACTTTTGCATACGTTCAAACCAATTCGTAAAACAGTTATTCCAGTCTTCATTTGACACCTGCAAAATCGCTTTTTTAAAGGCATCGATGGCATCTTCTTGCGACTGGAATCGCTGCCCACGCATTCAATTTTTGATTTTTGGGAACGTGAAAAAGTCGTTGGGATTATAGCGTGAAAGGTCTAACAATTCGATATTGTGAAGCTTTAAAAACTCGATTGTCTTTTGAGCAGTGTTCGCACTTGCATTGTTCTAATGTAGGATTATTTGCCATTGTGTGGTGCTTTGTCAGAATTTCGCGTTAAGTTCTAGATTTTGGCACAAAGTTGCGACCATTTTCTTTGACATACTTCGAAAACGGATCACTTTTGTTGTTTTTTTTTTCATTGTGAAACACTCACCCAGCAACTTGGCGTTTATTTTTTGGTTCTATAAACGTTTTTTGAGTTTCTTTGGTTGAACCGTTTCAATGTTTTTCGACACCAATTGACGCGAACCACTTTTTGCTTTTCTGGGAGCAAATGAGGAATCCAACGGGAAACTATTGTATAACACAATATAACACATACATTGTATTAATAAAAGCATCCATTTTTTATCTGTTCTATTCAATTTACTATCTAGAATCCCTAAACTCAATCTTATAGACTCGTTTTTATCAATTGGTATGGACATTTGTAGAGAATCAGAGGGAAACAAAAAAACAATTTTATTTTCTCTTTTTATTAAAATTTACTCCAATCCTCAAGAAATCAAAAGACTGAGATTTCGTTCTTTTCCTTAACTGTTCTGTATTCTAAACTGTAGCTTGTAAACAACAGTTTAAATGTAGTTAATTTCATTTCATGTTGTCACGTGCAGAAATCGGCGTCAATATATTTAAAAGTTAAGTTAATGTTCGGCTCGATTGTTAGCCTCTAAACGGGTTCCGATCCGTGTGGTGGGAATCTTATTGACCTGACCCGTGGGGAGAGTAGAGAATTTGATTGTCAGGTCGAAAACATATCGGGTTTTTGCTGTTTAAACTAACACACTAATAGCTAAAATTTTAAATTAAGTAAATAAGTGCATCGATTCCTTTTAATATTAATAATACATTTAGTTTAATGAATTCGATTTAATTTTAACATCATTTTGTAAATCAATTTAACATTTAGCAAAGTCATTTTTGGCACAACAGAACACACCAGTTCCCCTTCTTATTCCCAAATGTCATTGCGAGAAACATATGCGTAAATTTCCGGATTCGAGACCCTTTCTTTTCGATTTGAACAGTTGAACGAACAATTTCAGTGCTATTATCGAATTAAGTGACGCCATTTTGTGAAGTTGAAGGTTCTTTTGGCAATATTCAAGCCATCCGTATGGGTTTTTGAACTTCACTTCAATTTATTTTATCTAAGCCTCATTTTTGGTTATTCCTTTGTGGTATTTTTGAGTAGGCGTATAGATAAATCCATATTTTTGGGATTTGATTAAATGGTGCTTCCTTCGTGTGATTGCTAAGAGGGTTGGTTTCGAAGAAGCGTGGACATCCGATTTAAGATCACGAAATTTACCACCGGGTGTTAGCGAATTAACATCGCAGTTTGGCTGCTTAACCCCTATTCCTAATATAAAAGGGTAAGTGTTTACCTGTGTTTATTCAATAAAATCGTAAATTATCACCCATATAATAGCTACACGTACATACCTAAATATTACGTTAAATTATGGTATTTTGTTAATATTAGATCTATCGTTTTCTTTTATGATTAAATTCATTTTGTGTAATTAAATTTATCAGTCATAAATAAACCCGACTAAATTACTAATTTTAAGTTTTAATGGTTATTATTAATTTTTATATAAACTGTTGTAAATAATTTTGGAATCAGGTGCAATGATTATTTTTTGTGATATGCTTAACCTGTTTTAACTATAGTTTGATCTATGAATTTTGAATTTAAATATATTTCATTGTGTTCCAATATTTTTATATCGTATATTCTTTTTATTTGTAAATTGGATTTCTAAATTGTAAATTGTATAATGACACACGTGCATCTGATTTAATTGATTTATTTACATATTAATTTCATCAATAATTCTGTTATTGTTTATTATTATAGTATACCTTCAGTTTGTGTTATCAGTAATTTAATCTTTAAAATTGCTTTTTTTTTCTTCTTTTTATTAAGCAGAGTCGGTACTTGTAACTTTAATATATTTTGTTTCTTAAATAATTTAGTGTGTAATTCAAACTTTAATTTTTTTTTTTTTTTTTTGTAACAAGTAGAGTCAACATTTGTAAGTTTAACTTTTCTTTCTTAAATAATTTAACTTTGGAATTTTTGGCTAATTCGCTTTTTCGACTAGGGTTTTTTGGACCTGGCGAACATTTGTTGTTTTTGGACCTGGCGAGTAAAATTGTTTTTGGTTCTGGCTGAAATTATTTTTGGTATTGGCTGAACATTTGCTTTTGGACCTGGCGAATATTGTTTTCTTTTTGGACCGGGTGAATATTTCTGGATCAGGCTAAACTTGTACCTTACCAACATCAAAGCAGCAGGCTAATAACGAAAGCCTCGCTACCAGCACTGCAGATAACAGATAAGCCAAAAATTTAATTTTAAGATTAAGACATTGTAAAAGTTGTTGGTCGAATATTGATTATTTATAGTAATTTTTAATTTTTAAATCTTTCATATTGCGCTGGGTGATCACTCATAATTAAATCTGCCAGGGTTTTGACATTATTGTGGAACAAATTTTCTGATAATCGCTAATTTTCTTTATTTCATTTATATATATTTTTATATATTGTATAACTCAACTGTTGGGTTTATTGTGCGGGGGGGGGGGGATTATTTTTTTTTGTGAATATAATTGATAGATCTAACTTTGTGTTATTTTACTCAGGTCTTCACCCACTTACCACATTTGTTACTCAATCAATTTTCTTTTTTTTTTTAATTAAGATTCTTAAATTCATTATTTATCTCCAGTAAGATAGGTCAGTGCCTGGAACATCAGGGGTTTCCGATTTGAACCGTTAAAATCGGTGGCGCGACTCACATTATTTTGTTTTGAATTACCCTCTACGGCTGAGCTGGGCACAAATTTGCCAGTAGAGAAACCACTTACCCATCTTAACTGGAGTTGGAGATTTCAATTTAAACCATAAGTTTAAATTTTCAAAATTTGATTTTATTTTACTTTTACTAAAAGTACGTGGCAATTTTTTTCACCATATTTAAAACGGCACCGAATATATTTTTAACTGATTTTCTATAAAAATGTTGATATTTTTCTATAGTATTTTTCATCTTTTACTAGTTGTTTGCTTCAACAAGTGTTTGTTTATACAAAAGTATAAAGTAACACAAATTATTATTTGTATATATAACAAGGCGACCTAAAGATCATTTGTGTATGCCCTAAATCCAATTATGAGTCTCGACTGTTCAGAAAGTCTATTATCCGCTTAGGATGTACTTTTATAAGCTGATCAAACTCTAAGAAGACCTGTCCCAGATATTTATGTCGTTGTCAAGTAATTACTCTGCAGTTACAGATAATATTTTTAACCATTTTATTTACATTCAAACAGAATCTGCAAGTTATACTGTCCATTAAACCCATTTTACCTTAGTGGACAGTGTCCTGTAAAAGTTCTTCTGATAACTCTGAGTAAGGTTTCTAAAACTGTAAGAATAAATTTAAGTAGCGCAGAGAAAGACAAATTTTTTGCTTGCCTTTAGCCTAGACTGTTTTTCTAGTAGGCTGCATTGAGTTATTTTTCCCAATTTTTAATTTCATCCATAATGCGGCATTTTAAGTTTCTGCAGAAAAATTCAGACCCGGTAAAAGTAATAACAGCTCTTTTTTTAGCAAAACAATCAGCAATTTTATTTCCTCTATGCCTTGGTACCCACAGAAGTTACTATGTTTTGGTTAGTTGGATGCTTAAAAGATTGAATGGAGTTCCGGGCTGTTTTGGTCTTAAACGTGGTAGATTGTTGAGCCTTTAAAGCAGCTTGTGGCTATCGGAGGCAATAAATATAATATTACATTGTCATCTGTCACTGTAACTGTCAGCTTAACTGCCGGCTACACCATCTTACGTTTATTTCCTTTAAAAAGACCACATGGATGAGATGTTTTTAAAATTTTTAAAAAAGTAAAAACAAAAAAAAAAATTTTATATATGTCCTAGGACATTATGTGTTGTTTAAATGTTGTGTGTGTCTAATAATCCTTTTAACTAATTTGATGACATTATCAGATAACTACGCTTTCTGACAAGTAAGTTTATAAAAACTGTCATAAAAACTTTTAAGATGTTTATAAAAAAAAACTTTGTTTTACAATTGTAGAAGCCTCTGAAGATGCCCTAACCGGCGAAAGCGCTTAGGCTAATTTTAATTAAATACATTTTAATGCACTGAGCCTCTTTTTATTTACAATTTTGTAACTGTGCATTTCAACCATAGGAGATTCCAATAAATATTCTTGCTGGATTG
This sequence comes from Altica lythri, assembly GCA_964028335.1. NCBI lineage: Eukaryota > Metazoa > Arthropoda > Insecta > Coleoptera > Chrysomelidae > Altica > Altica lythri. The sequence goes on along the minus strand of OZ034809.1, from coordinate 24,048,449 downwards.
AAACGTTTTTTAAGGCACTCTTGAGCACAGAAGTTTATTCCTAGAAGTTTCGCGTAGAAGATTGTGAGAGTGTTTCCACGGCTATTAATAGTCCAAAATTATTATCTGTATCCACTAAACCTAATTCTTTTTTGGTGTATTAGACCCATCAGTGTAATAAATAAAGGCTCCTTTTTAAGTTTTGTATTACCTTAGACTTATTAATACTAACATTAAGTGTGATTTCGAAATTTGATCTTGGAGATTAATGTCTATTGGAATTTTTGATAATTGAGTTGCTTTAATTAACAGAATCCTAAGATGTCCTGTACAACTGTTTAGTTTTATAGACTTAGTCCTTGTTAACCATTATGCACCTTTTGAGCTATTCTGTTTAGATAAAATGCAAATAATGAAGGTCAAGAGTTACTTTTAAGGAAACGATCTCAATTTGCCAGTCAACCCTATACAAGCCAGTTTGTGTACCTTTTGCAATTCTATCTTTTTAAAAACATCTTATCTATATATATAAAAATGAATGTTTGTCTGTATGTATGTCTGTATGTCTGTATGTCTGTATGTACTCAATGAACTCAAAAACTATTGGACCGATTATTATGAAAATTGGTATGTATATGTATTTTTCCACGGAGAAGGTTTGTATGATATGCTCATTGATGCCACTCGCCACCAGGTGGCGCTGCAGACTAGCAACTTCTGTCCCGTTCAACCGATTGTCATGAAAATTGGTATGTATATGTATTTTTCCACGGAAAAGGTTTGTATGATATGCTCACTGATGCCACTCGCCACCAGGTGGCGCTGCAGACTAGCAACTTCTGTCCCGTTCAACCGATTGTCATGAAAATTGGTGTGTATATGTATTTTTCCACGGAAAAGGTTTATATGATATGTTTATTGATGCCACTCGCCACCAGCTGGCGCTGCAGAGTAGCAACTTCTGTCCCGTTCAACCGATTGTCATGAAAATTGGTATGATGATGTATTTTTAACGGGTAAGATAAATATGATATTCGTATTAATGGAAGTTACCACCAGATGGCGCTTCCATGTATCAAATTCAATACTGATTAATAGATATCTACACGAATTCGTATAAATATAAGTTCGAAAAATATATTTTTGGTGCGATAAGTAAAACAAAACTATAAACTTTCTTTCCTTCTCTATCTCTTCTTCTCTTTTATTTTTCTTAAATTTATTTTAGTTGCTGGTGTAGCAACGCGCGCCGGGTACAGCTAGTATACTATAAAAATAGATTTGACACTTCAAGAATGACCAAAGAGAAACAATATAGTATTACTTTACCGCATATGTATATGAAAAAACATGCAATCTCTTCTTTAACTTGAAATTACTTGCAATCACTTGTCAGTACTTGTAGGTAATCATTTTCTAAGGTATTGTTTGACCAAATTTGGATGATCGTACATATCGTGTTGGTCGGACTTCTAGTTTTAGAATCTATGTTTTTTTTTATTTAGTAGCCAATTTCAAAGCAAATATTTTATTAAAAATTTGAGACGCCTCTGAATAATATCTAAAATCCACATCTATATCTGCAAGCGGCGTGTAAAAGTTGAGTATTTTTTCTTCATCCTGAAACATTAATTAAAATTCACGGAAATCGGAGTTTTGTTTTAATAATTTGTTGAATTGAAAAACCGCTCTGCGCGGCCAACGGAGTTTTGTTTTTATTCATTCAATGATTTGATTAAAATTTTAATATCGTTGATTTGCTTTCGTTTGTAAAAGCTCCTTTGATAATTTAATAAATTTTTCATTTGATTGTATTGAATCCAGTCTCCAGGAGTTTCGACTTGTTTTTTTATTGTTTTTCCTGCAAAAAATTTCTGGCATTGATTATTTTTTATTTAAGCGCATTAACTCTAACAAAACAAAAACGAGATATAGCACTTTGCGAATAACCAAGTAGAAGAAGCAAAGCTTTCTTAACGCTCTGAAGTATTATTGGTCCAAAACATACATATAGAAAACATGCAATCACTCTCTTAAAATCTGTTCTCATTACTTGTGATTCCTAGTAGTTACTTGCTAATACTTGAAATCCGTTGTGATTACTTGTAATCATTGTGATCAGTTAAAATCACTTGTAAATTGTTTGTAATAAACTACTTGTATTGACTTTAAATCAGTTCTAATCACTTGCAATCACTTAAAATCAATTGTGATGCTATGCTTCAACTTTTTTATAAAGATGTTTGTCATTACTCAACAAAAATAAGTAATAGATACTAATTATAAAATATTAACTTCTCATTTCCACACATTGTAATTCAAACTAAATTAATAGATCTCTGCAATAAGAAGTAATGTAATATATATGTTCGTTAAATTTTAAAATAAATTTTCATGTATAGATATTTGTACTGACACGTTTGGCAACGAGTTTTCTGTAATAAATTGATACGATTTAAATTCAAGAAATAACATTAAATGTGCTTTAATGAAGTTTATTGCATTCATGTTTTGTTACTTGTGGTGTATTAGGTATCCGTTGCCAATTTTCTTGAACGGTGTATACTTTTTTGTCGTATTTCTTGATTTTAAATATTTATCAGGTGTAAATGAATCGAGGACCACAGTCGCTACCGTTTTTAATACTTTAAAAATTAAATTAATAGGTTTTGGCAGAAAATAAACATCATACTATATAAGTTTGTTTGCTGATAGTATTTTGATCACATTTTCTTGTTATTAGATAAACAGATATACATTGGGTTGGCTGCTAGCCTGTGTCACTGCGACCCTTACAGATCTGTTGTGAACACCCATCATCTCTAGAATAGGATTATAGCACCTTGTTTAGCACTGCCCTCTTAATGAGAATTTATAGCCTTGACAGAGGCCTCTCCAATTATCTTGAAGAAGCTGATTTCTACTCTCCTAATACTAGATACCGTATCCTTGCAAGGCCTTGCTCTTCCTCTTGGCAGTATCGACATATGTCTTCATCTGCCAAGTTTAGCTGACTGAGGTGTTTTCTGAGCCAACAATGTCTTGTCAGGGGACTGACAATTATTCTGATATCTATTCGCCTTTGTGATAACAGCTGCGCAGTCAATTTAGCGAGTGGTTTTTCTTACCACTCCTAGGCCTTATGTAGCTTCCGTTTCTTAATGGTTGCCTTTCTAAACGGTTCTGGGCGAAGTATTGGAATATTAGCTCGTGCTCGGGCTAACTCATTAGCCTTCTTATTGCCCCGAAACCCTAAGTGTCCTGGTACCCAGAGAATTCCGACTTGTAGCATGTGTTAAGACTCTAACACAATCCCACACCAGCTGTGAGCTTATTTGTGCCTTATGTGTGCCTTTAGAGCTGCTTGGTTTTTCGACTATATAATTACCCATAATAGCCTGACTTATGATCTCCGTTGCACAGTGTTCTATGGCCATTACATCAGCTTGGAACACTGTAGCATCTCGCACCTAGACTGAATTGGATTTGTATCTTGTGTCTTCTACTGTATACACCCAACCTCTGTACCTTTTTCAGTCTTTTTATTAAGACTAAGATCCCTTAAAATTTATTGGAATTGACGTTTTCAAAGATTCAGTAGCAATCTAAGAAACATTTTTTTCCTTACCCAAGAATTGGTTCATACCGTATATTTTAATTATCATCACGGGACAATACAACACTTTCGTTCTGATAATTTTTACTTTAATCCTACACTAACCGAGTTGGTGTCAAAGGTTTCAGCACCGTATTTTTATTTTATTTTTTATTATTAGGGAAGTCCTTGTAGGTATAGACCTAAATACAAATTTTACGAGAACATCTACTAGGGCAGAAGAGACAATTTATTAATTTGGGATTTACTCTAAGATCCCGATATAGGACGACCTTCACCGAGCTGGTTAATGGACCAAACATATTTTTTATGTAATTTAATATATCAAAAAATATATTGCATATGAGTTGCCTATCGAATTTCAGTCAAGGATATTTTTAATTAATTTTTAAAATTTTTTTGTGCGACTGAGAGGTCCCTACCTACCGTCCCATGCGATAGAAGAGGACACAACATAACAGCGTTTGTATCCCGGCCTTTTAAAGAGAGAGAGCTCTCTGCTCTCTGCTCTTGAAGACAAGAAGGATAGCGATACACGCGTACATTCTGAGCATTATTTTGGAGTAGTTTCATATTAAAATAAAGGATTAGTTTTTAATTTTTTTTCAATCAGTTAAATATATATATGTGTATATATTTTGTTACATTAAATTATATATAGTCCATTTCACCGATTTTGGCCGATGACAGAAATCATACTCGAAGTAAATTTAGAGTTACATCTCCCTCAGATACAGGCAAGTTAGAAATTTAAATGAGGACGTTTGTTTTTTAATACAACACTTACACAACTGCATCTTGTTTCACCGGTGGATAAAAAGTATTCAATACGGAAGTCTTGACTTAATTCACATTCCTAGTAACCGTCTTGTACGGCTCGTTGTTGAAGGGTTGAATTTGATAATTATTAATGTCATATTTTTGTAGATGTCAAACCACACTGATAGTTTCAGAAACTTACGACCTAATTTAGAAAAAAAAACTCTCCGCCATTGGTAACTTGGATGACAGTTTAATCTTATTTCAGTGGTTTCTAATATCAAATCGGCCAAAAACGATGAAATGGACTATATAAATCTTTAGTTAATAAGAAGGTTATATAGCAATACATATATAATTCTTATCTTACAAATTTTATTTCTTTTTTTTTCCTATTTAACACGTTGACTGCCATGTGAGGCAAGTGTGCCTCGCACGAATCTAATTCAAAAGGCCGCGCCGCACGCACATGCCTCGCAGGTAATGTTGTACTCAAAGCCTCACTGCACAGAATTGCTTCGCGTTTAAGTAGAAATGCTATGAGAAATAAAAGTACATGGCCCAATGAACAAATTAACTTAGTTGGCCCGGGCCAGGCCTGAATATATACGATTTGATAAACGGTTCAATGTCTCAATAGCATAACATAATATTTTTTTGATGTATTTTATTCTTATTACTGTTGTATTTGTATTTGTGACGTAGGTAACTAAAAAATCAATGAATTAAGACAATAAAATATCATTTTATTTTTAGAACAGAACAAACTTGAAAATTAAATAAGTATAAGTATATACACTCGCAAACATAAAATTCGTATTTCGACAATAAAATAAAAAATAAAATGTAAAAAATCGCTATTTTGCAGTATTTATAATGTGCACATATGAACAGAAGTAAAGCAAGATGTACAATAAAATTTGTCGCGTTGTATACATTTATAACGTGTGCATCGCATGGCCCAAACTTGACAATTCTATTACTTAGGCCGCGCGATGCACACTTGCTTCGCGTTTCAAAATCATCTTTAGAATAAAAATTTGCTATATTTAAAAATTGCGTTGTTTTTCTATTGCATTTTTATGCGTTTTAAACGAAAAAAATAAACTGGCCTGGGAGAGAGCAAAAATTTTATCATTATGGCAGTCAACGTGTTAAAAATATTAACTGAAATAAATTAAAGCAATTTGCTCTATATAACTAATATATCTATAGATATAATATACTGTGCGCGTCTATCGCTATCCTTCTTGTTTTCATGACCAGAGAGCAGAGAGCTCTCTCTCTTTAAAAGGCCGGGATTCAAACGCTGTTATGTTGTGTCCTCTTCTATCGCATGGGACGGTAGGTAGGGACCTCTCAGTCGCACAAATTTTTTTAAAAAATTAATTAAAAATATCCTTGACTGAAAATCGATAGGCAACTCATATGCAATATATTTTTTGATATATTAAATTACATAAAAAATATGTTTGGTCCATTAACCAGCTCGGTGAAGGTCGTCCTATATCGGGATCTTGGACTAATTTAAAGGCCCGCAAGTTAGGACGAGTGGAGAAGACGAGGGAAGGTAAGGAGTTCCACAATCTAGAGACCCTCGGGATGAAGGAACGGTCAAATCGATCCGTTCTCGATGTCCAGCATTAAACAGTATAAGGGTGCATGAAGTTGGCACGTCGCGTTGCTCTGACTGGTCTGACAAGTAAAGGCATTATATATATTCTAAGCAAAATCCGTTTATGTATCGGTAAAACAAGGAAAGATATAGACAAGAATATAGTGGGTACCACCTTTTGCTCCAGTTTGCCAACGATTTATCTGTAGATCCACTGATATAGGAAGTAATCTGATGATATACCGGTTTTGCTACCTCATCCACCGATTTTTAAAAATCCTCATCAAATAAACACAAACACGTTAGGTTTCTCAAACTTTGCGTACTTATTAAGAATCATTTCAAGAAAACCTTATTGCAAATTATCAGGTTTCTGCTCGTCCAATCCGCGCTGCCAAGATAAGATCCTTGCAAAATTTGACTGACATTATACGAGAAAAAAGCTCTTATGATTTAGATGTTTCACTAGCCAAGCTTGGTCATCCAGGTACTATAATATAATGTATTATTTTTTTGTATTTTTAACTATACCTATTTATTAAATAAGAATTATATTTTTTTGTAGTTCTTACTCTGCTTATATTCTTGTATTTCCATATTAAAAATTTTAGCAAATTTTCTAGGATGATTCTGTGTAAGAATAATTTATTAAAAAGATATATATATGGAAATCCATTTATCGTTTCAACAGTAATCACATTTCATTTGCACCGGTGTAAATAAAATCGAGTTATTATTGGATGAATTCTGATGTTATATTACAAGCGATAATTATGTCGTTTGTAGTCATTTAAAATTTATTTCTGAACCTAAAATAGAGAGATTATCGGACCTTCGACTAAAATTATCCCTAATACACTTATTTTCCAAAGTGTATAAATTGAAAAGCTGCTTCCAATAACTCACACTAATGGGTTCTTTCACTTAACTTTATTCCCGATATTTATTACATGTTAGACGCAGTCATCCGCCGAAATAAATACTACTTAACATTTTCGTAATTAGAACTCAAAAGTTTCGACGCGTACGCAGTGCCAAAAGAAATTATAGCCAGTCGTTATTCTTCCATTGAACGATCTTTTTTGAAATAGGTCCAATTAAATTAGCAAATTGTTGATGTTGATTTCTCGAAGATATGTTTTTATTAGCATAAAATACAATTTAACTTTAAAATGTTATAAACAATGATGAAACCAACATGTTTTTGTTTATAATTAACTCCAAATTGATTTTGGAGACATTTAAGAAACGAGTAGCATTAAAAAGAAAACTTACATTATTTTCTTTTAAATAAATTCTTTACTATGTATGTTTTTTAAAATTTTCCATAAATTCTTCAAACAACGCAGTCCCTACAATACCAACGAGCGAGTGCAACTCTATGATTGACCAATCAGAGTATGTTTGTCTCTAGCTTTTTCTATACGGCGCGTATAGTGCCGAAACGTACTATTCAGTGATAACTTTTTTCCACGCGCCTTTTGTCTCATTTTCCTACTTTTGCTGACCTGAAGCAAAAGTTCTCCTCCTGGCTTTCTTTCGGTACTGTGGGGCATCCTCGTCAGTAAAGGGGCTAGGCTGCTTCTAGCGGAAAATCGATCATTTTTACATGTAAATCTCCATAAGAAAATCTAAGGTCCATTCTGGTCATTTTTGTCTCATTTAGCCACGCCTCCAAATCACGTGAACAGTCATAAACCAGTCATAGGTCAGTCATACATCAGTCATACCTTAGTCATACGTTATGCATACGTCAGTCATACATCAATCATACGACAGTCATACGTTAGTCATACGTTAGTCATACGTTAGTCATACGTTAGTCATACGTTAGTCATACGTTAGTCATACGTTAGTCATACGTTAGTCATACGTTAGTCATATGTTAGTCATATGTTAGTTATACGCCAGGTCACGTGATTGGGAGGCGCAGGCGTGGCTAAATGAGACAAAAATGACCAGAATGGACCTTAGATTTTCTTATGGAGATTTACATGTAAAAATCATCGATTTTGCGGTAGAACCGGCCTAGCCCCTTTACTCTCGTCTTTAAAGATCTTCGCTATCCTGGAATAGGCGAATTGTATTGGAACCAAAATTTGTAAACGAGGAAGATCATTGCTTGTGACGACCAGATATCAATATGATGTATTAAAATTCAAAGCACATTTTGATTAAACAAGTTATAATTATAATATTATTTGGATATTCCCTTAAAACAAAGCATCAGATTTTACAAATACCTCTTAGTTTATACATAAAATATGGGGTTTAATAAGTCATTTGTCAACTTAAAAACACAACTGATATTTCACACGTCATATGTCAGATAAACTAAAAGTGACATCTTAAATGCAATTTTCTATTCAACACCTCTAATTTTAAGTATGTAGGTATACAATAAAATATTAAGTTTTGGTATGTTAAACAAGTGCAGAAATAGTGCGTGAGAACTTTTAGTTTAATATACATTCAATTAAGATAAAAAATTTAATTTAAAGTGTGCATGTATTGAAATTCTTCTTCGATTATGAAAGCACCTGAAAAAAAATAATCCTAATTAAAAAAAGTCCAGAAACTTTTCCAATAACAGCAGCTACACTGGATTTATAACTTTAAACTCCATCCACCTGAATTGAAAACTATTAAAAACGCAGCATGTTCTTACATTTTCAAACGCGGTAGCCTTGTGGCGATTTTTATTGAAGATCAATTGAATAGACGTCACGCAGTAGGCCACTTCCTCAGCAGTCGGCGGAAATCAAAGGATTCGATCATCGGTCGTCATTTATCGGGATTATTAGACGATTTTAAATGGGAGGCCATGCAATTCAGAACCGGATTAAAGAATATTTGTCCACACTTATACACTCTATTTTCTTTTACAAAACACAAAATGGTCCTACATATATACTTATATCCGAGTCTACATCACATGTTATATACCGTGTGTTCGTATATATTAGGTATACAAAAGGTAACGCTCACTAGTAACAAATTGGATTCAAGGGGAAACTTTTTTCAGCTCCCTCATCTCCACTGATACTAACATAACAAAAATTTAAACTGAGGTTTATTTATTTCACATGCACTATATCTATTACGAAAATTTTTTATGTTTATCAACTTTTCTGTAGAGGCAGATTCTTTATTTTACTTTATTCCCTGTTTTGTTTTGTACTTTTTTATTTGTTTGCATCTTCAAAATGTTACTTTAAACAAAATTTTAGATCATCTACCTTCGCCAGGACTTTAAAGCACAGGGCCTTAAAAGGATCTATATCATAACAGCAGGTATTGACTGTTATCTTCAATTATTTGTGCTCCAAAACCTGTACAGATCAGTCTAGGTAATATAATACAATGGAAGTGATAACCAGCCGTCATTAAACCCTCATGCAGATAAGAAAGGTCAATTTTTACGAATTTGGAACAAATATTACTCCTTTGGTTTGTATAAAAGCTTTAGCGCCGTGTGGCGTAGGATTTATTATTTTTTGTAATATTTAAAATTACACCTGAATGTTTGTTGTTTAATCTTTTTTTTAGCAATCTATCATTGCTTATGGAATTTCTAATTGGATTTCTAATGTCCAGCAAATTTTCACGGTAGTCTGTCCACTAGAATAAACTTTTTTTTGTTTAAGATATTTAACCTTCTGAAAATTTGTTTGCTAAATGCTTCAACTTTTTTTATTTCTCTGGACAAACCCAACTCTAACATTATCTCTTCTTCTCTAAATCGCGCTGAATATTTTAATTTCTCTTTTCGGATTTTAACATGCTGTATATTGTAACGTTCCAAATTGAATTTTGAAACGTTAACTTACCCTTGCTAGCTCTAGGATCGTGGTTTCCTTCTGGTTTTCTTCAACTCCCCCCAAACAAATATTTAAGGGCGCCAAAATTACAGACAAGCAAATAAAAGATGTTAAATCAGTGTAAATTGTTTATTGCCAAAAAAGAATTATTAATTTAAGTTAATAAAGATTGAATAATAATTAACTAATTTCTTATCTTTTACTATCCAACTTTGGATGACGTCTGGAAGCCAACATAAGGATGCGGTCGGGTCGAGGTCTTCCCAAAACTAATGGTTCTGTAGATGGGTTGGCAAGAGTTTTTCTAACACTTGACGGATCCTCTGAGGCTTGATGGCAAGATGTTTTCAACAAAAGGAAGCGGTAACTGTTAAAACCTGCTTACAAGCTTCTCTTCAAAAACCAAAAAAATGGCTATCCAAAACAGCCCTATCTTGGGACCCTTCAACAAATTTGGCAATGGCCCTATGAATAAAAAATTCACACCGTCAAAATTCCATCTCAATAAATCTAGTTTTCGATTACAATCATCCAAAGTTACTCCAAGTTCGAGAATAGAAAAAAGTTAATCACTTTATCTGTTTACATATTTTTAACACAATAAAAACTGATTTAGACAATGATTGTAATCGAAATAATTTAAAAGTTAGAATAATAAAATTATTATAATCAATAAAATATATTCACCAAGTTTTTGACTATTAATAAAAATTATTAAACAATTAAACTCTTACTCACCAAATGAAGGGAGAAGAAAAACGAAGAGAACTGCTGGCTAAGAAGCACAAAATGGTAATGATATTCAAAATACCGACTCTCTTTTCAAATGAACAACGGTACCCGGTTTTAAACAGAAATCTATTCTGCGTCGACTCCAAAGAATCTTCGATAAACTCGAACCGTCGTAGGCCAGGCCAAAATATCGTAGCAAAATAAACGAGAAATTAATGAAATAGAATATTTGTAGGCCAGGCCAAACAATTAACGATGTAATCGTTACACCACGGTAACCTGACGGAAAAAAAAAGAATTGAAGATTCTTTTTTTTTTTTTTTTTTTTTTTTTTTTTTTTTTTTTTTTTTTTCTAAAAACATCAAAAGGGGTGAATAATCAAAAACTGGTGAATCGGTAAAAAAAAATAAACAGTATTACATAATTAAAGGCAACCAAGAATTTGAGTACTTCTTAAATAATAAAAAAAAAACATTCTCGAAGAAAAAACAAAATTTAAAGGCACGAAACCTTACTTATTACGTCACAATCGGTAAAAATAAATTAATAACTGTCCTATTTAAGGTCGTCTAAAAAAACAACACTAACAAGATGTACGAAAGAAACAAAAGATTAATGTTCACAATACAAGGCAAAAGTCTATCTCCAAAGGTAAAATAATTTATCATAGCAACGAAGACAAAGATAAGACTGACGTCAACAGGAATCATTGAATACAAAAGAAAAATTACTCAACTTGAGTAATAAAAATGAGCCCGAAAGCCAAGGAAATATTCAATGAACGAGATAAATTGAAACCAAATATCAGCTGAACGAAAATGTGACTAAACACTAAAAGATAAATCAACTAATATTCAGATCCAAAAATAAGTTATCTTATCGCTAAGCAGACAAGAGACATAAAAAAGATAAAAGGTAATTGCTATCATAAAAAGACAAGAAATAACTGGAGATAATGAAAAAGATAAACGAAAATATTTATCATTCAAAATGACAACAATCAACGGTAATAATGTGAACATCAAAAAAAATAGGACAGTAATAAAGGTAAAAATGACGAAATCGCTCGGATCAGAAAACGAATACTCAAACGCTAAGAACACTGAAAGGCAATAATAGTCCCTAAGTAAAGAAGGAAAAAAAATTGAAAAAGGAATAAACTAAGAATCCAAAAATACTAATACTTATCTTTCCTATAAATTTTTAAAAAAAAATTAAATGACAATCGAAGTTAATTTAAAAGGTTGAAATTAATTTTGAAAAAGTTTTTTAAGAATTTAAAAAATCTAAGAAATGGAAATTGAAAAGTTAATAACTTATGCCTTCAGCGAAGTGACTCCAGTGTAAGAAATCCAAAAAATATCAATCAAAAGTAAGGAATTCAAACATGACGAGAAAAGATAAAATATAAGACGATAACTTAATATTTTTCACAAACAAGAAACTACAAGAAATTACAAACAACGAAACAAAGGAAAAATCACAAACTTTTTTATCAAAATGTCCTAGATATGTGAAAAACAGTCATAGATATTAAAAGTATTTCTGTACTTGGTGTATCACAAAATCAATACAGATAAAAAAATGAAAGAATGGTATGTGGAAAACAAAAAAAATCCCGAGTAGGTACACAAATTCATGGAAAGTCTATAAGTTTCCCAAAGATAAGCCCTAACGGCCGAAAAAGAAACCAATATAGACCATAATCCCACAATACAATAAGATACGAAAAGATAAGATAAATTTCTATTGTGTCCCAACCATACGGAACACCAATAGAAGCGATAAGAAGCAGTTACTACCAACTGCTCCACGATAAAGAGGTCTCACAGACCCCTACAAGATACTAAGGTCTCACAGACCTTACACGGTAATAATGTGGTCTTCCAGACCACACCAAAAATATGCCCACGGCAAACAACGATAAGTACCCACACTCAAGATATAAAAAAAAAAATTCCAATAACCACCTTCCAAATCCTTACTGCAAGAAATGAGATAAAAAGAGAGAAAAAAAGAAAAACCAAAATACAGAAATGAAAGGAATTCAAAAAAAAATTTTGACTGTAACTCTCACACTCACACAATAAAGTCAAAAAAAAAAGACAAAGGCTAAGATAGCAACGAAAAAAAAAGGACATAATGATAACACGACACAAACACTTCAAAATCTGCTAAGAAGCCCTAACTGCCTAAACGATTCTGCCAACAAATCAGGAATAATAAAGATAAATCAAAGATAAAGCCATATTTTACAACCATAGATAATGTATAGATAAGAGACAAACGGTATCGTAAAATATCTAACTGGAAAAGCGACATTATTGTAAGGTAAAATATTTAACTAGAGATAATAATATTCTCGATAAATGAAACTCGGTAAATTAAAAATTAAACTCGAAGTATACCAAACAATAGTGGTTAGCCTTGAATCTATCGATAATGAATTCCGACAAAACAAGTAAGATAAAAAGTGTTATTTGTTAGAAAAATATTAATAAAATATTTGCATGTCTGTAATTAGATTGATGGAAAATATAAAAATTAATTTTTAAAGTGAATGATTAAGAAAAGTTTCAAAAAACCAGAATACTAAGTTGGGCGCCAGTTTGTAACGTTCCAAATTGAATTTTGAAACGTTAACTTACCCTTGCTAGCTCTAGGATCGTGGTTTCCTTCTGGTTTTCTTCAACTCCCCCCAAACAAATATTTAAGGGCGCCAAAATTACAGACAAGCAAATAAAAGATGTTAAATCAGTGTAAATTGTTTATTGCCAAAAAAGAATTATTAATTTAAGTTAATAAAGATTGAATAATAATTAACTAATTTCTTATCTTTTACTATCCAACTTTGGATGACGTCTGGAAGCCAACATAAGGATGCGGTCGGGTCGAGGTCTTCCCAAAACTAATGGTTCTGTAGATGGGTTGGCAAGAGTTTTTCTAATATTGACGGATCCTCTGAGGCTTGATGGCAAGATGTTTTCAACAAAAGGAAGCGGTAACTGTTAAAACCTGCTTACAAGCTTCTCTTCAAAAACCAAAAAAATGGCTATCCAAAACAGCCCTATCTTGGGACCCTTCAACAAATTTGGCAATGGCCCTATGAATAAAAAATTCACACCGTCAAAATTCCATCTCAATAAATCTAGTTTTCGATTACAATCATCCAAAGTTACTCCAAGTTCGAGAATAGAAAAAAGTTAATCACTTTATCTGTTTACATATTTTTAACACAATAAAAACTGATTTAGACAATGATTGTAATCGAAATAATTTAAAAGTTAGAATAATAAAATTATTATAATCAATAAAATATATTCACCAAGTTTTTGACTATTAATAAAAATTATTAAACAATTAAACTCTTACTCACCAAATGAAGGGAGAAGAAAAACGAAGAGAACTGCTGGCTAAGAAGCACAAAATGGTAATGATATTCAAAATACCGACTCTCTTTTCAAATAAACAACGGTACCCGGTTTTAAACAGAAATCTATTCTGCGTCGACTCCAAAGAATCTTCGATAAACTCGAACCGTCGTAGGCCAGGCCAAAATATCGTAGCAAAATAAACGAGAAATTAATGAAATAGAATATTTGTAGGCCAGGCCAAACAATTAACGATGTAATCGTTACAATATCTAAAAAAAATCTTGGAATCTTTAGAGAAGTAAATTTTTATTCCATTCTCCTCTAAATCGCGCTTAATATTTTAATTTCTCTTTTTGGATTTCAGCATGCTGTATATCTAAAAAAAATCTTGGAACCTCGGAACGTTATCTTTCTTTATTTCCTAGATTTTCTTTTCAGCTTAATTGATTCAATCTGTTCTTTTTGTTTAAACGCTTCCAACTTTACTTAACATTTTCTACAAACATTTCTTTGTGTCTTGTCTGTGTAGTTTTGTTCTATTTTTTTTTGTAAAATATCAGTGATTCTAAAAAGTCAAAAAATAACAATAACCATCAAAAATGTACAATTTTCATTTGTAATCAATCTTTTGATTGGTTTTAAAATAATTATAAATTTTTTATTATTCTTAAAAATTTATTAGAATTAATAAAACATACATACATTATATACCCCATTAAATGATACCTATTTGAGAATAGTGGAGCATCTAAACCAAATATTGATTATTAAACTTCGTACAAATATCTGCATGTTCTCTTAATAAATAGATATAAAAATGTAAGAAGTAAATTAATGATTATTTCTATTTTAACGTTTCTCTGGGTAAGTCCGTTTCTGTTAGCGATTATATGAACTGAATGTCATTGTAACAGTCAGCCGCCGAAGAAAGAATTGATTATTGTTATCGAGATTATTATTTCGGAGAAAATTGGCTTTTGATTTGAATCAGAACTTAAAAATTGAAACAGGTGTCGATAATAGAGCAATTAATTTAAATTGATCAATGGAAAAAGGATTTAATGATGAGAAAAAATAACATATGAGTAATATGAGCAAATATAGTCAGGCTTCAAGTAAAATTCGCTCTTATATAGGGTGGACACCGTCCGGCCGTTAGAAATGTCAAACCAGTGAAAATTGTAAAATTTTATTTTTATAATCCGTTCTTTATTACACTGACTAATGTACGTATTGAAATAAATACCGTGGTCAGTAAAGGACCTACAAGAGAACGAGCCCAAAATCCCATGCTTTTTCTTATGAAGGTCCGAAAAGCGAATTTTGTTACCGTTCAAGGTCGTCTGACGTCATAGCCCCACCCGGCCCCACCCACTTTCACTTTTAACCTGATTGCTTGGTTCTGATTGGCTGACAGACTCCGCCCTTTAATTGCTTATTAATGACTTGTTAATTACTAGTGCCCCATTGCTTCGTTCTGATTGGCTGTCTGACTCCGCCTCTTAATTATTATTAATGACTTGTTAATTACTAGTGCCCCATTGCTTGGTTCTGATTGGTTGACAATCTCCGACCCTTAATTACTTAATAATTAGAAATGCCCCATTGCTTGGTTCTGATTGGTTGACAATCTCCGACCCTTAATTACTTAATAATTAGAAATGCCCCATTGCTTCGTTCTGATTGGTTGACAATCTCCAATCCTTAATTACTTAATAATTAGAAATCCCCCATTGCTTGGTTCTGATTGGTTGACTGCTAGCAGACAACTGTCAATTTTCGAGTGGCCTTTGACGTTTGGCGCAAGCAGCCAACCCTCTTTTCTTCTTTTTGTATATTTTCGAATTTTTTCGCGCTTTGCTGACATCGTACCAACTTTACATGCTACCAACTTTACAGTGCTACCAACTTTTGACCTTTTACATTCGACGCAAGCAGCCAATTCTTCTTTTTGTATATTTTTGAATTTTTTTTCGCACTTCGCTGTCATCGTACCAACTTTACATGCTACCAACTTTACAGTGCTACCAACTTTTGTCACAAATGCCCCATTGCTTGATTCTGATTGGTTGACAATCTCCGACCCTTAATTACTTAATTACAAGTGCCCCATTATCCGCTTCCGATTGTTTATTATTTAATAAACCCCACCCATAATTTGATATCGAGTAGCCATTGTTTTAAATAATTAATATTAAGAGTAATATATTGATAAGCATTATAACACTATTAAAAATCATTAGGGTGATTATAGGATTAAATAATAAAAAAATATAATAATAAGAAGTTTGTTTTATTAAAAAATATATACATATATTTAAAATGGTAATACAACAGTTTTAAACTAATTATTTATTTCTACTTAATAATTAAATGTGTTTATAGACATATTATACATAATCTAAGTCGTTTAATACTTTTGCTTTATAGAAAAACATGTATTCTCTTAAAGCTGTAACTAATAAACAATCAGTACACATTTCACAAAATTTTTTTAGAACTTCAAATAAAGTGAAATTATTATTATTAATATTATTATGAAAAAGAGTCTTAATTATATCTAACACATGATAATAATAACTACAAAAGTTTATACTGTCCAATAGTGAGACGTGATATGATAATAAATTTTGATCAGCTTCCAAAATTTGTTTTATATCTTCCTCATTTAAATGAAATTCAACATCATGCTTTCTAACACTTAGCAGTTTTATACCATCATATACAACTTGAGTAATAATGCAGTAATCACCACATTGAAATGTTATAGGAATGTGCTGATCCAATGTATCACTTATAAAGAAATCATTCACGTTATTATTCAATAATTCTATTAGAATGCTCCATTCAATAATACTAAACGATATTTTAGATGTGTGATAATATTGCGATAAAGTTATAGCTGAACTGAATGATCTGGCTGGTGATATTCCAACTTTTATCACATAACTTCCAATAGGAAATGATGTTTGTAATAAATTATAATGCTCCAGTTTAGCTGCAGTTTCATATCTTTCTAAAATTTCATCGATTTGATCATTATACTCTTGACCTACTGATGAGGATGTTGATGCACTAAAATAACCTTCACTACTCATATTTAAACAAAATATTGATCACAACTATGATTTATTATATTTTAATCATACTATTTATAATACCAACCCCACTACAATTACTTTTTATAGAACAGCATCATTATAATGTCATTACAAAATAAATCATTAAAAATATTTTTATAAGATTATTAAAAAACATCATTATAAGACTATTAACAAGTTATAACAGGTCAACATGTTCAATCCAAGAATTATGTTTATTATCAAAACCAAGCCACTTAACAAATATTTTGTTTCCCTTTCTTTTTAATATTTTTTCTACTAGATAGATGTCTGCATTATTTGTTTTCTGTAATTCCTGTTCATAGAAAGCCCCTTTAATCGGATTTCCCTGTATATCCTCCAACAAATAAGTTGTAGGATTAGTAATATTAACTTTTATGATTTTAAAAACTTCTGTGGTCCAATTAGGAGTATAACCTTTTTCAAAAATATGTTTAGCCTTCGATATTCGCACCAGATCACCTATTTTATATTTTCTTGGTCCTGATGTTTTTATATAATTAAAACGATCATGTAAAATCGTTTTTTCATTTAGCTTATTTATTTCAGATGGTCTAAATTTAATTGTAGAATGTATCGTATTGTTGTATTCTTTAGTAATTTGAGGTAATACATTAATCCATTTATAATTACCATGTAAACTAAAATATTTGTATAATTTTGATTTCAAAGTTCTTATAACTCTTTCAGCTATCGCAGCTTTCTTGACAGTATATGTACTATAATGGTTGATATCATACTTTCTCATTAAATCTTGAAATTTAACGTTATAAAATTCAGTTCCCTGATCAGTTTGCAGGTTTTTAGGATAACGTTTTGAATGTTTCAATATACTTGCAAAAGCCTTTGTAATTTCTTCTCCAGTTTTAGTTTTTAAAGCTACTGTCCAAAGATATTTAGACAAGCAATCAATGACTATCATTATCATTTTATAACCCTTATTACTATTAGCATAAGGTCTCATTTCCGCAAGATCCATTTGCCATAAGTCATCTAATCCTTTGAGAATTATTTTTCGACGAGGATAATTTTTACGAGCAGGTTTGTGAAGCTCGTTAACTAATTGAAGCTTCTCTTTCGTCGTCATGATAATGACTAATACGATAGATGAATATATTATTTAGTGTTTAATTTTAGATTTAATATCATAAATTTCCTTAAATACATCATTAATTTTCATATCATGTAATTGTAACAGATCAGAGGTTTCTCTAAATTTTTGTAGCCATATTTCTATTTGATTATTAATTTTACTTATCTCATATTCAACTTTATGTCTGCTAGTATTCTGTTCATCCTTATATTTGTTTAGCTCCCGTATTAATTCACCATGTAGTTTTGCTAAATCAATATTGTAAAGTGTATTTGCATCATCTACGTATTTCTTTGTTGCCATATGTTTTTCAGAAGTAGGAGGATGTCTTGAAATAAAGTTTTCAATTGAATCTATTTTGTTTTTTATAGATAAAATTTTAATTGATATTTGATCTTGTAGTTTTGGTAAATCTTCATTATACAGCTGATTTTTTAGAGATAATAAACCAAGCCTAAATTCTCCTTTTAATTGTTTTAATCCAATTATTTGACTTTGATGACTACGTCCAAACTTATCAAGACTCATTATGAAAATGATCACACTACAACGTTACATTAGTATATAATATCTGCTTCTCGTAATTCATTAATGATGGAAACAATTTCATTAGAATGAGATGTATTACCAGCTTCTTTCGAAGCATAGAGTAATTGCAATCTTTCACATAATTCATTTGGATCATCCCAATACACATATTCTACAGGATCATCATTATATGTTAAATACATTCCATTACCTAAAGTCTTAGATGTATACATAGGTTTTATAATATACTTATACTTAAATGTCGAACTATTTTTTAAATATCCTCGCTTATTTCTATGTACATTTGTTGCTTCTAATAAGAGTTTGTAATTTTCTAAATCTTTAGAAGTGTAGTCTTGAGGTGCATCATAGAAAAGTAATTCATATAGTTCAGGTGATCCTGAAACATATCCTTCTTTTGTGAAAACTGCTCCCGTTTTAGTATCAAAGTTGATATTTTCTGCTCCAAGAAACCATTTAGATGTCGATATATCATATGTTGGACCATATACTTTATCTATTTTATCATCATTTTGCCAAAATTCTTTTAAATATTTTAGAACTCCTTGTGGATATTGCTCGAGGTACTCATTTAAAACAGTTTCTGGAATATCTTTATCATCTAATTCTTCTGATACTTCCGCGTTATCCTCAACCTCATTCTCAACATCACTATTATCACCTGCTACATGTTTAAGTTCTAGAAATGATATGTTTTTATTCTCATGTTTTTCTTTTTTAATATTAGGTTTTTTTTCATGTTTACAATAACTTAGATTAGCTGTCGATTGATTTAAAAATTTTGATGATTTAGCGATATCCTCCAACGGTTTTGATATAGGTTGAAAAAGCTTATTTAACGTTTCATCTTCTTCTGTTCTATTAAGTTTTAATGCAAGATA
Organism: Altica lythri; assembly: GCA_964028335.1. Lineage (NCBI taxonomy): Eukaryota > Metazoa > Arthropoda > Insecta > Coleoptera > Chrysomelidae > Altica > Altica lythri. The sequence goes on along the minus strand of OZ034809.1, from coordinate 24,028,908 downwards.
TTTTTTTCTAATATCTTTGGTTAGTTGAGCTATTTTTCTTTTTCGGGCAGCTTCCAAACTATTCAACATTTTGTTGTAGACTGATTAATATTATTCAAAGCTTAAATTTTAATATATTTATCAAAACCCTTACGATAGCGACCGTTATTTAGAGGGAACTCCTTAACAATAACCATCATACCATGTTTTTCATTCCAACACTGTGAACATATGTTTTTAAATTGATCAAAATTCATATCTGGTGATACATGTCCATCGAATATATGTTTAAGATTTAATTCATCTTGTTTGAATATTACAATCATGTTACAATTATCTCTTATTAGCACTTTCGGTATTTTAGAAAAGGTCTGACAAAGATATGCAACATCAATATTTTTATGTCGACACATAGAAAAATATTCACGAATTTTTTGTTGTTTGTCACATGCAACGTCATCAAAGATGAAAACTGAATTAGATTTCGCATCACTAACATTTATGATTTCATCATTATCTCTAAACGGAAAATATTCAACACCTTTCACATTATTTAATACTTCTGCTAATAACTGATATTTAGGTTGATAGAGCGATTTAGAATATACATAAACGTTTTGAAACTTTATCCCATTTGGATTAAAGAGTAATGACATCATTGCGTTTGTTTTACCACATCCTGATGGACCGCATATGATAATACGAAGAGTATTTGGTAGCAATTTGCTATGTTTACTTTCTTCACATTTTATATTAAAATCTAAGTTATCCACAGGTAGCGACTGTACTTGTCGAATGATTTTCATTTTGTGTTAAAATATATAGCACGTTTTTTAATAAATATATGTTTATTGAAAACAAAACAGTTAGTTCTCATGCTACTGTTTAAAGGTGAGGGTCTAGTAAATAACTTAATAAACAAACTTCCCTTCGAAGCACATTTATTGGGTGGTTATCAGTATTGTGGACGTAAGTATTATAAAAAAAAAAATGTTTAATTTTTATTAACATTTTTTTGTTTTTTTTAGCTGGAACAAAACTACAAAAACGTCTATTACGTGGAGATCCTGGTATTAATCCATTAGATGTTGCTTGTAAAGAGCATGATATTGCATATTCAGGCGATAATACAATAGCGGAGAGGCATAAGGCTGATCAAATTCTAGAAAATAAAGCTTGGGAACGTGTCAAAAATAAGAACGCGAGTTTAGGTGAACGAGCAAACGCATTATTAGTTACAGGTGTAATGAAAGCTAAGCGAAAACTAGGTATGGGTATTAAACGAAAAATTTCTTTTAAACGTGGAATTATAGATAAAATTAAAAAATCCTTAATACCTAATCTAACATTAAAAAAGACTATTCAAAATGCATTAAAATTTGCTAAAAAGACTGTTTCAAAAGCTGGAAAAAAGAATATTCGAGTTCCTAGAATTATACCGTTTGAGAGCAAGATGGGAGGTTTTTTGCCGTTGATTCCTATATTGACAGCTTTAAGTGCGATAGGGACAATAGCAGGAGGAAGTTCAGCTATAGCAAAAACTATAATTGATGCTAAAAACGCTCAAAAGAAACTTGATGAAGATCATCGTCACAACAAAGCTATGGAGTCTATAGGAAAGGGATTGTATTTAAAGAAAAATATCAAAGGAGGCTACGGCTTGTATCTGAAGAAAGAAAAAAAAAACTTCCAATAAAGCTACCCAATAGACCACTAACTAACATCGATTTAATTAATTATGCAAAGAAATTAAAAATACCATATTTTCGTGGTGTTTTTATGCGAGATAGTCTTCCAATTAACGGATCTAGAAGATGCGAGTGTTCAATTGTTAATTTAGATATATCGCAAAATGCTGGAACACATTGGGTAGCTTATAAAAAGATAAATAACAACGTAGAGTATTTTGATTCATTTGGTAATTTGAAGCCGATGAAAGAGCTTGTTAAATATTTTGGTTCAGGTGTTAGAATTTTCTACAACAATAATCAATATCAAACATATAATCAAATTAATTGTGGACATCTGTGTTTGGAATTTTTATATAATGGCAGCTTACTTATCCAAAGAGGCACTTAATATCATTGAAATACTTATGGAAAATATTTCACCTTCAGTTTGGTATAAACTGCCATGTGAAATACGTGAGGATTTAAAAGAATATTTACCATGCAGTATAGATCCGGATTGTCATGAATGGTCAGATGTTTGTGGAAATATGATGTCAAAATGTCTATTTTGTTTTATATGTTATAAATAAATTTAATGATTAGCATATTAGTCTATTATTTAAATCATAACATTTTCTGATAATGGTTAGTCATGTCGCAACTTTTAACCTTAACGAGTACCAATAACGAGTTCTCTTTTACACCGTCAACACCTCTTGTACTTAATCCATATAAAAGTTACTATTTAGCAGTGCTAGGGTTTCATTCCTACAATTCAATACCTAATATTGATGGTGAAAAATTTTACTACTTCGAGTACGACAATTTAGAACAACTTAGAGAAAGAGAAATACTTCTACCTGTAGGTTGTTACGAGATTAGTGATATAGCTGCTTATATAAAAAAACAATTGATGTTAAAAAAAAACATTGCTGAAGAAGATTTTTTCTTAGAACCAAATAATAATACCCTTCAGTGCGAAATTTATAGTAAACTATATGAAATCTCTTTTGAAAAGACTGATAGTCTTGCTAATCTCCTAGGATTTTCTAATAAAATATTAGAACCTGGAATAGTTCATTCTTCAGATCTACCTGTGAATATTAATAAAGTGACAAGTCTACTTTTTGACTGCAACATTACTGAAGGAGCTTTCTATGGAAATACACCAGCTCATATAATTTTAGATATTCCTATAACAGTAGATCCTGGTTTTGCTATCAACGAGAGACCTATCAATCCAATATATTTGCCTATAAAGAATTTGAAAGAAATTAATCACATCATTGTAAGGGTGTCTGATCAAGATTTAAGACCTGTTAACTTTCGCGGAGAAAGAAGCACCCTTCATCTAGTTCTACAAGAACGATAAATGGGTCTCATTATAGAACATAAAAGGACGGTTCCAACTAAAAAATCATCAGTTTTATCTAGATCTTGCAAGCATCGTAAACTAACTAGAGTAAACAGAGATTTTTTACAATCGATTGGACTTAAAGTTAAATATGGTAAACCGTAAATATATACGATCTGAAGTTGAATCTAAGCGACTTAAAGTTGACCCCATTTTTGATCTACATCGTGAACCAAAGTATGATGATTCGATTAGAAAAGAAGAATTTAGATCGTACACTCCATATGTGAAATCATTTAATAACAATGATGTCGTAGAGTTTGTAATAAATCAAGCTGATTCGTTTTTTGCTCTACATGAATCTTTATTAGAAATTAAAGGTAGATTAGATATAGTTGGAGGTGGAAACGTACATCTAGCTCCCAATTTTGGGGTATTTCTATTCGATTCCTGTTCATATAGTGAAAGTTCAAAAGAAATTGAAACAGTGAGAGATCCCGGAATTGTTAGCGCCGTACGTAGTATGCTATGCTATCGCAGTGATTATGCAAGATTTATGAGTATTGCTGGATGGAATTTTCCTAACCATCCGTTCTTAAATGAAGATGATAAATCTTTTAGTTTGTTGATTCCTCTTAAACATATTTTCAACATTTTTAATGATTATACAACAATAGCTTATGGGAGACAAACATTTCGTCTCGTACGAGCTAGTTACGATAATGATAGTATTATTGTAAATGAGGTAGGTGCTGGTAGTACCGCAACTACAACAACTGTTAAGATTATTATAAATAGTATGGAACTGAAAGTGAAACATGTGTTTCCCAATGATGAAATTAAAATTAAATTGATGGAACCTATTAAAAATAATATACCAATATATATTCCATTCAGAAAGTGGGATCTTAATGAACTACCCTCAATTAAAGACGGTGCAAGAAGAGAAATCTGGAATGTTAAAACAAGCTCATCAATTGAAAAACCGCGTTATGTTATAGTAACATTTCAAACTGAGAGGCGCAATAGAAAAGAAAAGGATTCAACAATTTTTGATAATGTTAATATATCAAGTGTTCGAGTATCTCTTAATGGTGAATATTGGCCTAATGAAAGAATGCAACTGGACTTTGAGAAAAATGATTATGCTGCAGCTCATTATAACTACACTGAATTTTATCCTAGTTATTCATATTCGACTGAGAGACGATCACTTTTAGATTATCAAGCATTTAAAGATCATGCCTTATTTGTAATAGATTGTTCAAAACAAGAAGATGGAATGAAATCTTCAACTGTCGATATAAAATTAGAAATTGAAGCTAACAATGGTTTTCCAAAAGATACAAAAGTATATTGCATCATTATTCACGATTGTTTAATGGAATATTTCCCTCTTACGGAGGTAATCAAGAGTATAATATAAATACCTAATTGAAATGTGTTATATTACCTATGTAAATATTTTACTTTTTTATAATAAAAAAATAATAAAAAAATGTGGTTATTAATAATAAAACAATTTTGCAATTATTAAAAAATATATTTAATATTTTATATTTGTACTACTTCAAACGAAGCCGCAGGCTTCGGTTTACCGGTGTCCACCAGCCCGTGGAACACCAAGCCATATTTTTGGTTTTTCAATTCGTCGATGAAGGGGGTGTAGTCCTCCAGCACCCTTTTCGGTAGAAAAACTACCATGTCCTCCATCTCGAACAAAATTGTTTTTCCATAGGTGGAATTCACAATTTTTGCATCCACTATTTTGTAGTTTTTATTGACCTCTAAGGCGCTTAGCTTTACCAACGGCTTACTATTTTGTTTTTTTATTATGGAAGATTTGTTGATTTTTGTTAAATCCATCTATAAGAAATAAATAAAATTGTAAGTATATAAATAACGTAAAGCTCATTATATATCAAAAAACAGATAAAATGTATAATAAATAAATAAGTGAATAAATTAATAAAAAAATCATGTATAAAGAAGAATAGTAGACGCATATATATAAAAAAACAGATAATATACATTTTAAATAAATAAGTGAATAAATTAATAAAAAATCGTGTATAAAGAGTATAGAATAGTAGACTTACTGTAATAATTATAGATAATAGCACTTCAAGAAACAACTGGAACTAACTTAATAAAATTGTATATTTCGCTTATATTTATACCCACTCTTTATATTAAAATCTAATTTACAAGAAAAAAATAAATATAAAGTAAATAATTTTAGGGAAAATTTAGTATAGGGCAAATTATATATAAAGGACTTTGTAGGAATTTTTACTAATTAATTTTTAATGGGAAAGTTATATATATAAAGTATTTGGAGAAATTTTTACTATTTAATTTTGGTAATGGGAAATTTAGAATATTAAGTATCGATTAAGAGTCGATTATATTTTTTTATCTGTAACACTTTAAAAATTAATAAATTTCCGTTAATATATTTATTGTTAAATACTTAAACGTAAATTAATGACTTTATATTTCATATTTTCTAATTATGATTGAAAAAACTATTTAAAATATGGTGTTAACAGTATGAGAACCTTTATTGTCAAAGATTTCATAGAAGTTGGTTGATTTTAATAGTCTGCGAAAAGTGATAATTGAAGTGTGTGTATAAAATTTTTTGGTAAGTTTTTTTTATTAAATAATTTTAAATAGCTATAACTGTTTATATTGATTTATTTGTATCAAATTGAATTTCAAATTAATGTTTTTTTTTTACTAATATATTTTTTTAAATTTCATTATAATATTTTACCATTATTATTTTTAAAAATTAATTATTTAATATTTCTCTTGCAGTGTAGTTACTTTATATCAGACACATAATTAAATTTCTTTTTTATCTAACTATTTAAAATTTAGCATTATGTCAATAATTACTGATCTTATTCAACATATAACAGCTATTTTAGGATTTATAAGTATTACCTATGATGGTAAAACAGTGGAGGAGGGGTTGCTGGAATGTACAAAGGCTGTCAGAAAGATAAATAAAGATATTAAAAATGCTACTTCCATGGGCGAAAGACAACACCTAGAGGCTTGTTTAAGAAATGTTAAATCGTTAAGATCTCAGATTAAATTAACAAAAAAGAGAGGATCTGGAATTATGACTAGGGCAAAAGAGTCTGGAATTAAAAAAGTAGAATGGGATGATTTGACTTCAGCTTTTAAGTCTAGAATTCGAACTGGAGTCATTTCAAACCTTAAACATAAAGATCCTATAGCATTTCTTGTTGATTGTAAGACACTCTTCAAACGTAGAATTGGTAACGCACTCAAGAAAGATGAGTCTGTTAAAGTGAACACAGTTTTTTGTGGTGAATTTGAGATATATAGAGGCCTACAGATCATAACTGAATATAAATATTTCACCACAGCTAACTCTCCCATCTATAGAGATACAAATTTAAATAACTGGTTTGATGATAATGTGACAAAACTTATTCTAAAAGACCTGGAAGAATTCCAGGAACGTGACAGCGGGTGGTCGTTAAAAAGAGTAGTAAACTTGGGCGTAAATATTAATAAATTTGTTCCACAACTTGGATCATCATATATTGAACTACCACCTCAAATTAAAAGAAAAGAAGCATGCATTAATGTTAAAAATGATGATCAAGCCTGCTTTGCATGGGCAGTTACATCAGCTTTGTATCCTGTTAATAATAATCCGCAAAGAACAAATAAATACCCACATTATTCTGAGGTATTAAAACTTAAAGGTATTCAGTTTCCTATAACTATCAAGCAGATTCCAAATTTTGAAAAAATGAATAACATTTCTATCAATGTTTATATCCTAAAAAAGTATAATAAACAATTTTCGACCCTCCCTACATATTTAACAGCGGAAAAAAAAGATAAGCATGTAAATCTGCTTCTAATACAAGATCAGTATGACAAAGAGTCTACTAAATATCATTACGTTTGGATAAAGAATCTTTCACGGCTTTTGTCTAAACAACTCAGTAATGAAAATGGTCAAAAGTACTTTTGTGATAGATGTTTACACTACTTCCGTTCGGAAGATAAGCTAAGTAAACATATAGTAGACTGCGTGAAAAGGAATGATACCGCCACCAAAATGCCTACAGATAGCAAAAAGATGCTTAAATTTAAGGATTTTAAAAACAAAATAAAAGCCCCCTTTGCTGTATATGCAGATTTAGAGAGTATTTTAAAGCCTTGTGCAGAAAAGACTGCTTATCAAAAACATATTCCAGCAGCAGTAGGATATTATTTTAAATCTTCTTATGATAACAGTCTATCATTCTACCGTTCATATCGAGGATCCGATTGTATGCAGTGGTTTGCTGATGAAATGAATCAGCTTGCTGAGGATGTATCTACCATATTTCTATGTCCGTATAATATACACATGACTCCTCAACAAGAGAGTGATTTTCAAGCATCCACCCGCTGTCATATTTGTGAACAACCCTTTAAAGTTGGCGAGAAAAAAGTGAGAGATTATAATTACTTAATTTCTGAAAATAATTACCGTGGAGCTTCACATAATGAGTGTAATGTTAATTATCAAGACACACACACAATCCCGGTAATCTTTCACAATTTGAGTGCTTATGACGCACATTTCGTGATAAAAGATATTGCAACCCGAATGAAAGGATCTATAGACTTACTGCCTCTCACTAAAGAAAAATATATTTCGTTTACGAAGCATATTGATGAAGCTCGAATTCACTTTAGATTCATTGATAGTTTTAGATTTATGGCATCATCCTTAGATAAATTATCATCTTCTTTAACAAAATTTACAAATCTGAGGTCTCAGTTTAATAACATACCTGAAGATAAGTTTAATTTGTTAACAAAGAAAGGTGTGATGCCATATGATTACATCAATAGTTTTGATCGTTTTAGTGAATCTTGTTTACCTCATCAAGATGCTTTTTATAACAAATTAGATAATAAAGCTTGCCCCCGCCGTATGTATAAAAGAGCACAACAAGTATGGTCTTCGTTTAACTGTAAAACTCTAGGTGATTATGTAGACTTATATATGAAAACAGACATTCTACTCCTAGCAGATGTCTTCGAACAGTTTAGATCGAGCTGTCTTAAGACGTATGATCTAGATCCAGCCCACTATTTTACGCTACCCGGATTTACTTGGGATGCTATGTTAAAGTTTACGAAACAGGAGTTAGAACTTCTTACTGATATGGATATGTTTTTGTTTGTAGAGCGAGGCATTCGAGGTGGTCTCAGTCAAGTCTGCTCTAAAAGAAGGGTTCATGCAAACAATAAATATATGTTGAATTATAATCCAGCAAAACCTGAAAACTATTTAATGTATTTTGATGTCAACAATCAGTATGGTTGGGCTATGAGTCAAGCTCTTCCATATGGAGAATTTGAGTGGGTGGATTCAAATATTGATGTCACTACAATTGCTGATGATAATAATGTAGGTTACATGCTTGAAGTTGATTTAGAGTATCCACATGATTTACATGATAAGCATAAAGATATACCTTTCTGTCCAGAACATATCAACCCTAAGACTATGAAGCCTCCTGCAAAGTTAAAAGAGACTACTAAACTTATGGCTACACTTTATAATAAAGAGAAATATATCATACACTATCGATCACTAAAACAAGCTTTAGAACATGGCTTGAAATTAACGAAAATACACAGAGTATTAAAATTTAAGCAGTCTCATTGGTTAAAACCGTATATTGATTTAAATACGGAGCTTAGAAAAAAAGCTAAAAACGAATTTGAGAAGAATTTATTCAAATTAATGAACAATGCTGTGTTCGGTAAAACTATGGAGAATGTAAGAAAAAGGGTTGATGTAAAACTTCTTACCGAATGGGAGGGTCGTTATGGAGCACAATCATATATATCTAAGCCTGAATTTAAGAATTGTATAATATTTGACGAAAATTTGGTGGCGATAGAGATGAAAAAAATTGAGGTTTATCTAAATAAACCTATATATGTAGGGCAAACAATTTTGGATCTTGCAAAGACTACAATATATAGCTTCCAATATGATTATTTACATACACGATTTGGAGAAAACTGCTCTACTTGCTACAGTGATACAGATTCCGTTTTATTAGAGATACGAGGAAAAGATCCTTATCAAATTATAAAGAATGATTGCGAGAAATACTTTGATACTTCAGACTATCCTACAAATAATGTGTATGGAATACCGCAACTAAATAAGAAAGTTTTAGGTATGATGAAAGATGAAAATAATGGCTCCATTATGACTGATTATGTAGGACTGAGATCAAAATTATATACTATGAAAGTGGCCATCTCAGAAGATGAGGTGCAAAAACTGAGGGCAAAATTAAAAGACGAAGAATATGATGATGATGAGATTGAAAAAAATGTTATGAATTATGGTGTAACCAAAAAAGCAAAGGGGGTTAAAATGTCGATAGTAAAAAATAGTATAACTTTTAATGACTATATTGAATGTTTAGAAACATCTAGAAGTAAGACCACTTCACAGAATCTCATACAATCGAAACATCATAAAGTCTTTTCAATAGAACAAAAGAAAATTGCTCTCAGCTCTGATGATGATAAAAGATATCTGATACCAGGGAAAGATGAGACATTACCATGGGGGCATTACTCTATTAACCCTAAAATAAATGTTTATGATGATGATCAAGTAATGGATTGTTTATAGAGTTCAAAATTATTATTTTAAATTTAAATTATTTACATAAAATTGTTTTCTTTTTTTTTTATCATAATTTAGTATAATTGTAATATAATAAAACTACTTGTTTTATATAAATTAGTATGTATAAGCGTGTCTGATATTATGAAGTTTGATCAAATTGGATAGAAATTTACGTACGACTATGGATTAACAATGAAGATGGAATATATAAAATGCAGTCTGATAATAGATGAGAGATATATATGGATAAAATAATTCTACAAACTGTTTTGAAAATATTTTTAAGACCAAATTGGATAGAAATTTACGTACGACTATGTATTAAAAGATGAAGATGTAATATATAAAATGCATTCTGATAATGGATGAGAGATATATGGATGAAATAATTCTACAAACTGTTTTGACAATAATATAAATTTTTTGAGTTGGATATTATATAGGTGAGTCTAAAAGTGACTTTAATAATTTTTTTATTATAATAATGTTTTTTTTTTCTTATATATGATTTTAGATCGATTTCAAACAGATGGGAATAATATTTAATCAATCCAGAATCAATCAAAATTTTTATATAAACCTATCATATAGATAAGAAGATTAAAAGTGATTGTTTAAAAGGAGAAATATTAGATTGAAACCCCACTTATCCAGCCTTAAAGCTTAATATAAAACGAAACTTTTATACAAATTTTCAGTTTCATAGAAGGCATCATGAGAATAGCACTTGTAGATATTCAAGGAATTATCTTTGAGGATATATTTTATCCGAAAGAATTGTCTATACTGATTGGAAAACATATTACTAGTTTTCTGTTTAAACCACCAGTACCCTTCCACACATTGAGTTCTAAGGATAAGAGAACTAATAATTATGTTGAAAAATATGTTCATGGAATAAAATACGACTCTGGTGATATTGAATATAATGAAATTAATAACATACTGGAAAAATATTTATTAAATTCAGCAGACTGCATATACGTCAGAGGTAGTCAAAAACTAAATTTTTTAGAAACCAAATGTCGAGAACTTGGAATTTCGACAAATATTTACGATGTTACAAAATATGATGGAACCCCCTGTTGTACTGACGTCTTTCAACCTGCATTCACTCAATGTTTCAACCACGCTTATGGAAAATATATGTGTACTCAACATAATGTAAATTGTTTAAATAATTGGTTAAAAAATGTTGTCCTACCATTTTAAATATATATTTTTTAATAAAACAAACTTCTTATTATTATATTTTTTTTATTCTTTAATCCTATAATCACCCTAATGATTTTTAATAGTGTTATAATGCTTATCAATATATATTACTCTTAATATTAATTATTTCAAACATGGCTACTCAATATCAAATTATGGGTGGGGTTTATTAAATATTTATCAATTATATATTTTTATTATAATGTAATTATTTCATAATAATAGTTGTGGGGCTAATTAAATAATCATCAATCAGAACGAAGCAATGGGGGTAGTAAACATCAAAAAATAATTAAATAAATACAAAATGGGTGGGGTTTATTAAATAATAAACAATCGGAAGCGGATAATGGGGCACTTGTAATTAAGTAATTAAGGGTCGGAGATTGTCAACCAATCAGAATCAAGCAATGGGGCATTTGTGACAAAAGTTGGTAGCACTGTAAAGTTGGTAGCATGTAAAGTTGGTACGATGACAGCGAAGTGCGAAAAAAAATTCAAAAATATACAAAAAGAAGAATTGGCTGCTTGCGTCGAATGTAAAAGGTCAAAAGTTGGTAGCACTGTAAAGTTGGTAGCATGTAAAGTTGGTACGATGTCAGCAAAGCGCGAAAAAATTCGAAAATATACAAAAAGAAGAAAAGAGGGTTGGCTGCTTGCGCCAAACGTCAAAGGCCACTCGAAAATTGACAGTTGTCTGCTAGCAGTCAACCAATCAGAACCAAGCAATGGGGGATTTCTAATTATTAAGTAATTAAGGATTGGAGATTGTCAACCAATCAGAACGAAGCAATGGGGCATTTCTAATTATTAAGTAATTAAGGGTCGGAGATTGTCAACCAATCAGAACCAAGCAATGGGGCATTTCTAATTATTAAGTAATTAAGGGTCGGAGATTGTCAACCAATCAGAACCAAGCAATGGGGCACTAGTAATTAACAAGTCATTAATAATAATTAAGAGGCGGAGTCAGACAGCCAATCAGAACGAAGCAATGGGGCACTAGTAATTAACAAGTCATTAATAAGCAATTAAAGGGCGGAGTCTGTCAGCCAATCAGAACCAAGCAATCAGGTTAAAAGTGAAAGTGGGTGGGGCCGGGTGGGGCTATGACGTCAGACGACCTTGAACGGTAACAAAATTCGCTTTTCGGACCTTCATAAGAAAAAGCATGGGATTTTGGGCTCGTTCTCTTGTAGGTCCTTTACTGTGGTCGAAAAGTGCCAACCCTGAAGAAAATTCCATGTTTATTGGGATAAATTTGTTGTGGGTAATATCAAAGAAAGAATGTTACTTTTTAATGAAATTAGTTTTTTTATTCAATATAATCTCCATCAGCTTGAACACACTTATTCCAATGATAATTTTATACAATCTCTGTAATGATTTTGCCGATGCTCTGTAAAATATTGTTCCATAGCTGCAATAGCTTATTTATTCAATGAAAAACGCTTTCCACGAAGAAATTGTTTCAAGTTTCTAAAAAGATAATAGTCGGAGGGAGCTAAATGTGGTAAATACGGTGGATTTTCAAGCAATTCGAACTTAAATTCGTTTAATTTTGCCATCATCAACCAACTTGTGTGAACACATGCATTTTCTTAAAGAAAAATTATTGTCTTCTGTAAACCGGGTGGGTCTCTTTTTACTATTTTTTTTTATTCAACTGGTCCAATTAGTTGCTATTATATTCAGAGGTAATTGCTTCTTTTTTAAAAAAATCAATTAACAAAACCCATTTTGCATTCCAGTAAACTGATGGCATAACTTTTATGTCGATCGTTTTGTACGTCACCTGTTTTGGAGCTAAAAAACCAGCTTAATTCCACTATAAACGTTCTTTTGTTTCAGTATAGGATCAGAATGGTTAATTCAAGTCTTATTCATAATTATAAAATGACATACAAAACCGGTTTTATTTTGCCTAAAATGCTCCAAATTACGCTAAAAATTTGTTTTCGATTCATTTTTTGTTGAATTTTCAACGAATGCGCTGCTATCTTTTCGTACAGGTTTTGCATATATAATTTTTCGAGTAAGATATGGAGTTTTTGTTAATCTGATATGCCTGTGGTGTCACCAATTTTACGCTGAGTCAAATTTGGATCTTTACAAACAATATCATACACTTGGTCAACGATTTTTGGTGTTGTTACACTATGTGTTTCATTTTTAACTCTTGTAAACTCTAAAACCGATAAATGCACAGTTGAAAATAAAAGAGCAGATTTCTGTAACACCTTCTTTTTTTTTAATTCCTGTTGCTAAGAAACCTTCCAAAACAAAGAATTTTCACTGCACGGATTTTTCCAATGTAACAAATTGGCCTGACACGTCAAATTAAAATGAATGAAAAAATGTATTGATAAATCAGAATAGAATCTTTTTGGAATTCAAATGGAGGATAAAATATTAACATAGCGTATAAATTTTGATTCCTCTGCTAGTTAATAGGTGTCGCTTTCAAAATTTTTTAACCAACCCTATATATATATATATATATGATAAAAAACGTAAACAGCACAAAGATTATTGCCAGCTGATAGCCCCTTCGTGTTCAATACCATCTAAGCATACAAAACATTCTTGCTTTTTAGACTAATTATTTTGAGTTATATCATTGTGACAGATGGCTCATTTTACTCTGCTTAAAAGTGATAAAACGCAAAATGTTGCAGCACTTAAAATTCATAAATAAAAAGAGGTGCTTTTTTATTTGCCAATAAAGGAAGTTTGGAGAAATCAATACTCAGATATAGTCATTGTTTGTCCCGTGCTTTTTTAAAGATGATAATGCTGCCACAGTAACGGTCACGAAGCAGATGAAAATGACATGGATGATAACTGGTTTCAATAAAATGGCGCAACATGCCATACTGATGGTAAACCAAAAGATTTATTAAAGGTAATATTCCTTTGTCGATTAATTTTAAAACAATGCAATTTGACTGGCCACCACACTCACCCTACTTGACTCCACCTGATTTTTTTTTTGTAAAAGTCTTAAAATGCCAGGTTTGAATTTTTCAAATAATTGCTTAAAAAAATTGACAAATTTAAACGATAATCACTTAAAAAAGTGATGGCAAACGCTACGTTTTGCGTAACTAAATATAAAAAAAAATTATTGTGAAACATATTTTTGGTGTTAATTATGGTAAATAGTATCAATTTTATTTGTACCAACATAAAGTTTTATATAACGTTAAATAATAGTAACAGAATCAATTTTTTATTCTATATTTTTATTCGCATTAAATAACAAATTATAATAATTCGAAACGGTGCATAGGAATAAGACCTCTCGTTATCGGCCATAAGAGACCAATTCAAGCCGAGCATTGTCTTTATTCTTATTATGAAAATTGTAATAATGATTTCGTTATTTACATATTGGAGCATTCAAGAAATAGCTAACATTCTCATGGTATTAGCTCGTTAAGGTATGTTACTGTTATGTAAAATGCTTAAATGACGAAGAAACCATGGTTGAAATATAAACTAGCACGAAGCGACGTTTAGTTAGTAATAGAATTCATTTAAGTTCATATAATTAAAATAATTAATTAAGTATGGACTGTAAAAAGAATTCACAAAAATGCACCAGTCCCTGGATTAACAAACAGTAATTAAAGTAATTTTAGCAAATAGAACGTTTTATGACCCTGTGTTGTTTATTTAAAATTACAGAATAATCTACTAATACTTCATTAGTAATATTTTGTTTTTGTAGAAGAGTTAGCAAGGGCCAACCCTTGATAAAATTTGGAGCTTTACTGCTCTTCTTCTACTTAGTCTTATTGCTATGAATTCCAATTGATAAAAGAAAGAATATAGACCGATAGATGATATCCAGTCTGTCAGCTATTTACTTGCAGTGCTATATCTTTGTTCTTTGTAAAATATTTATGACTTTTGGTTGGAGAATTTATTTTTTCTAATTCTTTGTTTTATGATTTCTAACCAATACTAGTTTGCCTAATCTTTTTTACAGAGCAGTGTTCTCTTGTGTTTAGGTTCTTAAAACATCAACTGGAATAACTTTTCGTACCTACTTACTTAGTTTTTTAAACAAGACTAGCATACATTAACAAAAACAATTTTTTTTTAAATACAAAAGAATCGACTCCTTTTGGAACTTTAGCGTTTATAAATTTTTGGTGCTTTACTTTTTCTTCTTTAACTTTGTTGATTTATGATTCCAATTAATAAAACAAAACATACCGACAGACTGACAAATGATATCATTTCTTTCTTTGATTGACTTTGCTTTCTTTTATTAACCTTGTTTTCTTTAAGACATGTTTATAACTTTTGTTTAGAGAAGGTATCTTCTCCAATATTCTCTAAAACCTCCTGTTTTGATTTCAACTCAAACAACGATTTGGTGTTCTCTTGGCACTATTTCCTTCCATACCTAACCTACTCGTTTCTATTTTACCAGATCCAATGTTTTGTTTGTAAGTGTATATATATATGTTACGGTTAAAGTATTTACTTGGCTAGTATATAAACTAGTTGGATAGTATACAAACTATCCAACTGCGTGGTTATTTTGATGAAAAATCATATTTTCACTAAAATAGCTACGAGTAATGGCTGGTTTGTATGCTATCCAGCTAGTTTATAAACTATACAAAATTTATCGCTAAAATACAAACCACAAGGAAATTACACAAATTAGCTAGCATTCTTGGCTAGTTTGTAAACTATCCACATTAGGTGGATAAAGTGTGAACCTGATATTGGTAGTAATACATAATAACCAACGAGTTGGTTAGTATGTAAACCAACCAACGCGAGTTGGTTATTATGTAAACCAACCAATTCTCTTTGGGTAATTTAGTGGGGTTATGTTTCGTCAAGTGTTGTGTGTTGTGCCGCCGTTGTATAGTTGTGTCTCGTGAAATTTGTTTAAGATTAGTTATCAGGTTATTAAAAATGAATCAACAACAACAATTTGAAAACCTACTATTAGACGTTTATGACCAAAAGTCGCAAAATTCAAAATTAATGAATGATAGCGATTATAGCGAACTTTTGCAACGTATTAAGAGAATACGCGAAACTGGACCTGACAGTAGTAACAAGAGTGATTATCATGTGATAAATACTTAAGATTTACAAAGAATCGAATCATCTTATGTAATTCTACATAGAAGATCTGAAAAGATTATTTAACGTTTGAGTGAATGTTATGATGCGATTAAAGCTGCCCATCAGGGAACTGGGCAAGGAGGGCATTAAGCAACAACAGAATTATTAAACGAAAAGTATCACAACTTAACATAGAAAATGGTAAAATTGTTTATTGAAACTTGTGAAAATTGTCCGCTTAAACGGAACAAAACTAAAAGAGCGACAATGGCCGAGAATTTGCAAACCAGGTGGGATAATACTCATAGCCCAGTTGTATTATTCGCAGATAATACTAAAACCCCAATTTTACTCCAAGTTAATACTGAAACCCCAGTTTTACCCGAAAATAATACTGAAACCCCAGTTTCGCTCGAAGTTAAGAATAAAACCTCAGTTTTATTTCAAGAGCAAGCAATGGCGTTGCTCTCTACTGAAACAACAGAAAATACTCTCAATGAATCATTACCACAAAAATGCTTATTATGTTCTGAAGAAAACGTATGTGACCATTGTCAGAATAAAAACAATATTAAAGCGATAAGGGATTTATGCCAGGAAAGTCTAAAAAGGCAAGCACAAAAAATGCTACAAACTTCTCGCAAGAAATTTAAACCAGAAACTGTCGGCATGTCCGTGAGAGTACCCATTTCAGATGTAGATCGAAGTCGGTCAGATCATAGAAATATATTGGGCGTCATAATGAGTGTAGAAGATGAATTTTGCCGAATTAGAACTGTTCACGGTGTCCTAAACAGCTCTATTCCCGCAAAGAATTTGAAATATGTAAGCAACAATTTTTAAAGTTGGAAAATGTCAAGACGGGCACCTAAATAATATTACGAAGCGCTACAGGAAAATTTTCAGTATCGGGTTCAACCCAAGGATATGTGCGATGTCACTGCAAGAAGAGTTGTGCGAATAAAAAGTGTAAATGCCTTGCGTCTGAATATACGTGTAATAAATAGTAAGTGCCACAACAATGGAACTTGCTCCAACAAAAAATACTGTTCTTTATTTGGTGGTTCTAATGCCCTGACATATTTTATTGTTAATATTTTGTCACCTGGTATTATTTGAGTTATATTTCTTTTACATACTTTTTCTAAAGTATTAATAGGTACCTGTTACAATCTTACATTGTACCAATAAAGAAACCATTTTTGACTAAGGATTTTACTAAACTAAATTAACTCAAGAGAATTGATAAGTTTGTTGAGTAATATAATATATAATAACCAACTCGTTGGTTATTATGTATTACTACCAATATCAGGTTCACACTTTATCCAAAGTTTACAAACTAGCCAAAAATGCTAGCTAATTTGTGTAATTTCCTTATGGTTTGTGTTTCAGCGATAAATTTTGTATAGTTTGTAAACTAGCTGGATAGTATACAAACCAGCCGTTACTCGTAGCTATTTTAGTGAAAATATGATTTTTCATCAAAATAACCAGGCAGTTGGATAGTTTGTATACTATCCAACTAGTTTATATACTAGCCAAGTAAATAATTTAACCGTAATATATATATATATATATATATATATATATATGTATATGAAAGACGTGTTAGTAACACTATTTATAATTCAAGAACAGCTGAACCGATTTGGCTGAAAATTGGTTTAGACGTAGCTTAGAATTAAGTATGGAAGATGCCATACTTAATATCTAATATATTAAAACGAGCAATTTTTCTTAATTAAGTACTACGACGACAACGTAAGGTGGCGCAATTGATATCGTATAGATTTAAACAAGCAATTATTACTTAATAAAGTACTACGACGCCACGGTAAGGTCGTGCAGTTGATATTTTATATATTTAAATGAGCAATTCCCACTGTAAGTACTATGACGCTACCGTATGATGTTGCATATGATATGTTTTATAAGGTGCATGGCGTAGTTGATATATATTGAAACAAGCAATTTTTACTTATTTAAGTACTATGACGCCACCGTAATATAAGGTGGCGTAGTTAATATCTGATATATTTAATCGAAAAATTACAAAATACAACGAAAAAAATACTAAAAACGGAGAAACTAAGGAGAATATATGATAAAAATGACAAAATCGTATAAATTAAAAAAAAAAAAGGAAAAATCAGAAAAATATATCCGTAACAACATAGAACTGTGACGTATTTACCAAAGTATAAAATACATACTTATACATTGCATGGTGAAAAGAATGTGTCAAGGAAAAAAAGCTCTAAAAAACAAAACGAAATAGTAAGATAAAAAAAACGATAATAGGAAAAGGTAAACATAGGTTTTTTACCGGTTTGAAGTATTATTTTACCGGACAAATGTATGAAAAACATGCAATTAATTTTAACCACTTGCAATTACTTGCGATCACTCAAAATTACTGACTTGTTCTCATTTGCTAAAACTGGTGATCCCTTGCAGTTACTTGCAATCATTGCTATCACGTAAAACCACTTACAATTAGTTGTAATCGTTACGATCGTGTGAATATAGTGAGATGACGTTTTTGGGCTTAATACGTTTTAGCGATCCAGCTGATGCATACCCCCCAATAAGAAAACTATGCTTCCACTATAAATATTTTATTATATATCGCAACTGATATACATGAAATCAAAACAAGATTAGTAAAAACTTTCTATTTGATCCTCGTATCATATCACATTAACTGATAAAGAACCACATTTTTTAAACATTAACCCTCCTTACACAAATCATATTAAGTCTATAACCGTATTATTTTTCTTAATCTTTCAAAGAAGTCAATATTGTATTTGATAAATCGAGTGCAGGGGTCCAGAAAAAGATCGGCAATTTCAGTAATATGCCACAATCAATCAATGGCGAACAGCTTGATAACTTCCAGAGAGTAAGTTTTCTCTTTTCACAAATCTCATCAAAAGCTGATCTCTTACGACTTCTGTTACGAACCAAGATAATGGCTAAGGCCATAAAAGAAAACCCATGATCTATTGCGTTAATCAAGTATTTTTCAGTGGCATTAATGAGGTCTATATCAGAGACATTTTGGTAAAAAAAAAATTTAAAGAACGATCTTTTATACGATATAGATCTAAAAAAAGTATTTTTAAATGGCCACTCATATTTCTGGTTGGAATGATAAACAAATAAATAGAATTGCAAAGTAAATTAGTTATTAGAATGTTGTCAAGGTATGCGGGCAGAGCCAACATTACCAATAGATTGATTACGAATGAAATGTCCGACAAAAAGGACCGGTTTGATTGCCGAAAATGGGCCTTTTGTCGGCGACCTCTATCCTCTAATGAGAACACGAACATATGTCTTCTAAACATTTCAGGAATTCCCTGCCAGTCGATCGACAGTCAATAATTTCTTTTGGAGTTTTTTGGTATTTCATTTCAATTAACCAGACACTGGACGGTCACTTGAGGGTCAAATAATTAAGATAATATATTTAGTTGTTAAAATAGTGTAATTTAGTATTTTAATGAGATTAGAAATTAATTAGTATAATGAAATAGAAGATTATATCCAAATTAGTTTCTCTATCTTCTAAACATTTCAGGAATTCCGTGCAAATTGATATAGGTACACATACAGTCAATGATTTTTTTTTTTTCGAGTTTTTTAGTATTGCAATTAACCTGACACTGGACGTTCTTTTCAGGCGCAGTCCAGGCAATGAAGCACTGAGCCTCCGAAATTTAATGAATCTTTTTCTATTCGATTTGTGAGAGCATCAGGAAATTTTGTCACCTTATATCATCATGTAATATTGGAAAACTGTATTTGTGCATACAAAAAATGCCTTTTTAAAAACAGAACTCGTTATTTATTGAATGAAATAAGTTCAATTTTGTTACTTAGGTGTTTCTGGGGTCGCTAAAGATAAATATGTCATTGAAAGTGATCTCCGGAGTACCTGGTGCATGGTGCTCTGCAATTTTTGGGCTCCTTAAAAACGAATATGACATTGGATACGACGTATTCTGGACACCAGGTACTCCGAAGATCACTTTTAATGTCAATTCGTTTTCATCGACCACAAAAATCTCCGAATTACAAAATTAAACTCATTTTTCCCAATCAATAACCAGTTATATTTGAAATGCACTTACAAAATGCACAAGTGCCGTTTTTCAATATCACATAATAGCATAGGTTTCCTGACGCTCTCACGAATCGAATGCAACAGGAATTATTAAAATCTGTCTTGTCATTTAAATTTGGGAGTTAAGGCCGATTTTAGTGATTGATTGCCTCGACTAGGTAAAATAATTTTCATAATTTATTTAGTTGTAAAAATAGTCTAACTTAGTATCATAATAAGTTTAGAAAATGATCGTTATAAATAAACATAAGATTAAATGCAAATCAATAGTTTTCTTTGTTATTACAACCCCCTCTCACTTTACACCCTCTTTCGTGTTAATTTAACCTTGCGCTTGCATTATTTGCTTCCATAAATTACCTTTTATATTTATTAATACTCGGCGTTATTTTAACAACTTGTGGGAACTATATTTGTCCCCACTTCACGATAAGAAAACTTTATGACGGTTTTGTATGCAACTTATTTATAACTTGGTATTTATAAATGGCATTAATTTTATTAATATAGAATGCATGCATCTCGAATACTTTGTTTGTTTATTAAAAGAGGGTTGCATATTACTTTCATACATATTCTAACAGACTACCTGCTTACTCCCCTAAATATATTTTAATATTTAATTATCATTATTTTTTAAGCATTTTCTATT
Organism: Altica lythri; assembly: GCA_964028335.1. NCBI lineage: Eukaryota > Metazoa > Arthropoda > Insecta > Coleoptera > Chrysomelidae > Altica > Altica lythri. The sequence goes on along the minus strand of OZ034809.1, from coordinate 24,008,100 downwards.
ACCTACTTTTTAATTGGTAAACGACATTTGATTAGTTTCTTACATCTGTGAATGTACCAAATTTTATTTATTTTTTCTTAATAGCCATTATTGATTATTCCACAAAATCCAAATTTCTTTTATCTGGAAACAGAATACATCACACGATGCTTTTTACATCGACAAAACCCACCCTGGAGAATATGGCATTTCACGTTTGCTGATAAAGACATCCTCATAGCGTGTTAAAAGAGCAAAAACTCAGTCTCTGGTCCCGTGTCTATCTCCAAAAGAACATTAAAAGTAAGGATGTTCAAAAGGCTTTTGACAAGGTTAGACACGCTGATTTTATCAAAAAGTTAAATGACATTCAATTCTTTATTCAAGCCATAAAACTAATTCACTCCTACCTCTTCAACAGAATAATCCGTGACAAAGTTAGAAATGCTATTTAAAAACCCTTTACCCCCTTTCAGGAGTTCCAGAAGTTTTCATCGTAGCCTCTATTATTTACACCATCTACGCTATCCATATTCTCCATCTTCAAAATATCCAACTATATGACATGGATTCACCTTAGCAACGTCAAATTTTTAACCGAAAACCTCAAAGATGGCTACACCAGTTCGCTACCTGGTGCAGCAGATAGGGAGTAGCCCTCAACCTCGACAAACAATCTCATCTTCAGACATTTAATCCTCAGCCGACGGAAAAATTTCACTTCTGACAATATCAGCCTCTTACTATGGGGGAACCAGCTCGTTTCTCAAGACCAGGTGCCCTACTTGGGCGTGCGATTTACGTTTCAGAAACCAGTAACCAGGAAACAGGGAAATAACACCAGAAAAAAACAGGATACGTGCACCAAATGGCATGGGGTGACTGATACTGACTTTATCCATCTCTGAAAAGGACACCAAGTCCTATAACAGGGTCCTTAAACTTAACACCCAAAACGCACCAACTCCTGTTACCAGTTTCTCCTTGTATCCTTGTATAAATGTTTTAATTTATTACTAATAATTTTAAAGTCGTGTTTAACAATAGATATTAACGATTAAGTAAAAAACATTCCAAAGGAGAAAGTCGTTCATCGCTCCCGGCGAATAAATTGACTGGAGGGATAATCATTTTTTGTTCAGTAGTTTTACTTCCTTATTCAGAAGAAAATGTGTGGCGAATCTACAGCAAATAGATCTAATCCTATAACAAAGTGTGTTTTGTCCATGCATATACATCTGGCAGGAACATCGAGTTTCCATGGAAGCATAAGTAGTCAAAGTCAAATTTTTGAACAGGATAAGAAGGAATAGTAGATTACATTAGAAACATCAAAAGTCAAGTGAGGCTGCAAAAGCTGTGAATGATAAGGGGCAAAGTCTGAAGACCGCTTTTAAAAAATTCGGTATTAACCCGATTTTTAAAGACATTAAATAAAGCTTGTGATTCAGCCATGGGTTATGCAACACCGAGGTAAGTATGGTCTCCAATGCAAGAAGATTCTTTAAAATATACTTGTTAGAAGTAGCGTTAATATTCTATGGATATTCCTTAAAATACATTGTCGCCTTGCTTACGAGTGTGCTGTTAAATTTGACATTACAGTTTCATCTTCTTAGACTGCAAACAAATAGGCCGGAAAGAAATGGTTAACGTTATTTTTAAAACGAAATCCTTACCATTTTTGGGCTATAACCGAGCAAGTAAAAATTTGTTTAACTAGCCCCGCCCTATCCTACTATTTCCTACCTTCAGGTATATCTCAACAGTTATGGCGTAAGTATTTATTAAACTAAATCGAATATTTAACTAGGAAAAAACGAATATGACGTACACTCCATTATGAGAGCGCAAGTCGATCATCACCTGCTCGATGAGTTGCCGAGGAGTGCAATCCATCAGCAATTATGTAGTAAGGGAAGTCGATTTTTTGACCTGAGTAAAAAGTTTTTGTTCCTTAATTGTTTTATAGTAGACAGCCTTGTTTTTGGATTCGTTACAAAGTAAAATATAGTTTAAAATAAGCTTTTATACACAATATAAGTCATTGACTCTATTGGTACTTGGTTTATTATGTAAACGATTTTGTAACTGTTAATTGTATTTTTTGTTGTACGTTGTGTTGTATTTTTTCTTTTTACTAGATAGACCCAAATTTCTCTGATGGTTATTAAATTTGTAAACTAAGTAATGGAAAATTGTGTAGGTATTCCGATATATTAAACATTGTTCTTATTTTGTATATCCTTTAATAAAGTATGATACTTTAACCAAGCATGTAAGAAAATAAATAAAAAAATATAAAAATAACATAAAAATTATATTTAACTCATCCTTGGCTTTTAGAGTGATGTTTGCTAACCCGAGTTTTGAGTGCAATCGTGACCTTTACCATTGATATAAATATTTGACTCTAAATATACATAAGTGTAACAAACTATCAGAATATAAGACCTAAATTTTACTTTTTCCAGATATAACCAAATAAAATTGTATTCGAAAAGAACCATCTAAAGATCGTAATCAAAATTGGAAAAAACGACCACCCTACGATAGTTATATATTTATTCGACCTCCAGCTATCCATCATCGGCTTTTTATACAGCTATAACTGATAAATGAATGGATAACTAGTGGACAATATCGTAAAAATACGAAGGGGCTTATTTATAGGTTTGAACACGCAACATACTGAAATTTGAATGTGTTCATGGAGAATATATTTATATAAATTTTTTAAATATAGTATGTACGATTTTGATTCATTATTAACTTCTCACTACCTTTGTTAAATAATACAACATATCATTTAATTTTTACAGTATTTTAAAATTTGCAAATTTAGGAATATCAAATAGAGAGAAAGGTAGTATGTAAGGTTTAAAGTCGCATTGAAACAAGCATTTACATTGTATTGGTTACAAAAAAAAACGGTTTAAAAAAGAAAACAAAACTTACAAAAAGAAAAGAGTAGACAGTTTAAAACAGTAAAACTGATGGTAAGGGGAAAGAAGCATTTTCTGTTGACAGTCTTTTTCTTACAATATTCGTTTGTTACGCAACTTATTACTTAACGATTATTAATTAGCAAATGTTAAGATCAACAACAGTATCTCTACCACTTACTATCCATAGTGGCATGAATTCTGTCTTTTTTTACAACATTGGCTGTTTTATAAATTTTTTCATTTCCTCCCCAATATTTTTTTTCTATATTATTTCATTTACCCATCTCGCTGATCTAATTGCTTTATTTACTTGATCTTTTACTTCTGTGTTGACGTTTCTATAGCTAGCTAATGTTATGCCCTGGTATTTAAACTATGTTATGTATTTGTATTTGTCCATCTATCTGCAATTGACATCTTAATACGTATTTTGTTCTTCTTCTTCTTCTTAAAGTGCCATGCAGATTCCAGGGTATGCGTTCATGGTCTCTCTATTAATTACAGCGTTTTGCAATTCCAGAAAGTCTCGAATATCTGTCCATTGTCATATATTTCGTAGCCAGGATAGTTTTCTTCTACCTTTTATTTTACCATTTCCTCTTTTTCCTTCCTTTATCCCTTGACAATTAGGCGTTGAAAATGATAACATTCTCCGCTTAGTATGTCTCCAAGGTTTCCAATTTTTCTCCTTTTAATATTGTCAAATAGCTACCGGTCAACTAAACGAGCTCTCCGCAGAATATCTTCATTTGCCACATGGTCAACCCACGCTATTCTCGGCATTTTTTACAGGGTCCACACCTCAAGGTCGTTGATCATTGTTGTTTTCAACGTCAATGCCTCTATTCCGTGCAAAAGAACGGGTCAGGCCTAGAATTTAACCATCCTACATCTAAGGCTGAAATTTAAAATTTTATCTTTTAAAAATTTTCTGTGCTTAAGAACGTTGTTTAAACTTGTTAGATTCTGCATTTTATTTCATGATCTGGGTTCTATTTTTAGTTAATCATGCATCCTAAGTATTTAATTTAATTGACATGTTTTAAGTTCTTTCTATCTATGAATACTCTACTAATGGCCATACATTTGTTTATATGTATGGTAATTTACAAACCCAATCTCTCTTTTTTGTTGACCTTATCCAGTTATATCATGGTGTCATCCGCATACCGAATATTGTTAATCGGGAATCTGTTTACTTTAATGCTTATAGGACTATCGGAGATGGACTTAATGAATGTTCTCTCGACGTTAAACAACAACAAAGAGAAGATGCACCCTTGGGGAAATGCCTTTTTTAATTTTAAAGTCCCCAGTTGTTTCTGCATTCTTTATTTCTTATATCCTTTCCGTTCAGTCCAAGTATCCAAGATATGGAATGAGGGGATCATGTTTAATGTTGTTAAATGCCTTTTCATACTCGATAAAACATAAAAAGACATCCTTTCTTTGATTTTGGCAGTTTATACTAATGTTTGGAGACTGATTATGGCTTCTCTTGTTCCAAACTGACTACCAAAACTTACTTCCTCACATCTTTTATAAAACCTTATGTGTAGAACTTAAAGGAAGAGTTTAAGGCAATGAGTCAATAGACTAATAAGACAATAATCTTTACATAAGGTTGCGATATTTAACTTGGGAATTGTGATAAAGTTAGAAGGAAGCCTAACTTCAGAAATATGCTCAGTGTCATAGATGTTGTTAAAAAGTCAATGATTTTAAGATTTTATTCACTCATTAAGTAAAACATTTCTAAGTACATATTATCTGAGTCTGGAGCTTTGTTTTTTGTCATTTTTAAGCTTATGGCATGTTTAATTTCACTCTTCAATATACTATACTGTGTCCTGATCAATTTAGTATTTTAGCTTCGAGATTCTGTGGTCTGTCATCGTGGAAAGACCAATTGTGTATTTACTCCATGTTAGCAGCAGTTCTTTGGTATCCAATATTATTCTATTGTTTTCATCTTTAAAGAGATTTTTCGGTTATTTCCGCAATTTCTTTGACTTTTTTATGGAGGTGAAAACTGTCTCCAAGTTTGTTATTTGTTCTGTTGCTACTCGTATTTCATTTGGGATTCTTTTTTAAAAATTGTTATAGTTTTTTTAGTTTTATGTGATTTTACATAGCCTTCGTTTTTTCATTAGATCTAGTATCTCAGTAGTCATCCATCGGCTTCTCGTATGCAGGCACCTATGTGTTTTTGAACAAGGTTTTATTTGTATTTTTAAAAACTGGTTCGAGCCAGTGTTTGTTTTTGTTGTTTATATTGCTAATATTTTTTAATTCTTTATTAAGATGGTTGTTATATAATGCTCTTATTTTCTTGTGTTTAAGCAGTTTTGGTTTTAATATCTTTTTGGAGGTTTTTTTTGGGCCTGGACAGAAACGTGGCGGGTTGTGATCAGATTCAATATCAGTACCTGCATTGTGGTTACTTTGGTAATAAGAATTAAAAATCTACGGTTATTGATAATGTAATCCATTTGGTTACGAACAATGTGGTGGTCACTGTTTTGTGGAGATTTTCAGGTATATCATCATCTTGGTGGGAGTGTAAACCATGTATTTGTAATCACAAGATTGTTCTCATCGCAGGACTGAATTAACCTTTCACCCCTTTCATTTCTTTTACCTAAGCCGTAATTTCCAACCACTGAACCTACTGTGATCATAAATTTCCTCTTTTCTTGTGATTTTATCGTGTTAATTTTGTAAACGGTTATTTTAAATTGGCTAAGCGTGCTTTGTTTGCTCTGCTTTATCTCCCTTTTTTGAAGAGAGGTATCAGCTTGCGTGATCTCCATGTAGTATCCTGTTTTATTCTAATATTTTTTTAAATTTGTTTATCTAGCTGTTTAGTCAAGTCTAATCCTTTGGAGGTTTATTTCGAATTTTGTCTTCTGATGGTTTTTTTAAATTTACTGGGTGCCCCCTTTACCTTCCTTTCCTTAATGTCATTGTGATCGTTTTTTGTTACTTATGTTGTTAGTAGTTCATTTTTGTCGTCTGTAACAACTAGAAACCAAAATTAGTCTGCCCATAGTGCCCATATTAGTTTTTTCATATTTTTTTCTTTGTTGTCTCATCAATTGCTATACCTATATCTTTTTGGGTTCGATAGAGAATTATTTTTTTAACGACAATGTTTTTTATTATGTTAGTGTTTGTCTCTTTTCTCTCTTCGATTGCTGCGCTATAATGTTATTTCTTAAAGGGTATAATACGTTATTGAGTTTTAACAGTAACGGTTTTCAGTAGTTGCACTACCATATACAATATTCTTTGTTAACTCAATAATAATACGTTAAATTTGGTGGATAAGCATATCTTAAAAAAATCCTAAAAAGTAGCGTGTATATAATATAAAAATCAAAATTTTCTTGTTAACGACTACTTGACTGCGCCAGTAAACCTAATATCAGAGATCAAAACGTAAATAACAGTGTGGTGCATATTCGTGTGTTGTGTTACAACAGGCCACGATGTGTAAATTATTTTATAAATAGTCAAAGCATTATATTATTATGTAAACATTGTGTTTCTATATAAATAATAGTGTGACAAGTTATAATTAAAATTAGTGTAGTTGATTAGGTAGAGTTGTGAAAAATGGCATGTTGTACCGTTATATTATAAGGTCTATAAAGGGGTAATGGATTTTTTATGCTACCACGATTATGCATATTAAATGTCATATAAATATAGCTCCAAGCTACGACATGTTATTAACATTTTAAAAAAGATTGGCTCCAACAACGGATAATTCCTTTCATGCAAAATTACTACAAGACTTTATTTTCCTATTATTATAATTATACATCTGATTATAAAAATTTAAACAATGTCTACCCACACTGTTTACCATTAATTTTCTTGTTAGTTTTGGTACAGAATTTATTAATGAAAATTTTTTTTACGTATTCTATTACCTACACATAGACGTTTCTTTGGTTAAAAAATAAATTTATAATTTAAAATTATGAACCATAAAAAATAATGAAGAACCCAAGCACTGATCACCATTGTAATGATCTATCTGATCGTTTTTTATTATAAGTAATTTCACCAGAATATTGTTATCGTGTCTATATCAGTGAGAACTACTTGGTTTAAGAGTTCAAAAATTTGCCGTGAGTGGTGTAACAGTAAAATTTTTTCTTCGTAAGTCTGCGCAAGTCTGAACTAGATTTGCAAAATTGTCCTGCACAGTTTTGGTCATATATGAATAATATGCGCAAAATCTTTTCTATTCTCAGTTCAATGTCATTTGAAGGAACTTCAATGAATGATCACCAACAGATCGTAAATGCCTTTGCAACCTTTTTCAACTCTGCTTTTATTAAGTCAACGGATTTTGATCCCAACGATATTCCCGTGACTAATGCTCCTTTACTAGTAGATAGGGTTATAACTGAGGAAGAAGTTGTTAAAGCACTAAGAAAATGCAAACCAAAAATGACCACGGGTCCTGATGGTATTCCCTCATTTTTGTTGAAGGATTGTGCGATTGTGTTAGCTAAACCATTGACAATTATTTTCAATTTGGCTTTAAAAACCCCCTGCTTTCCTGATATTTGGAAGGAATCTAAAATTTGTCCTGTGTTTGAAAAAGATGACGGATCGGTTATTGATAACTACAGACCAATAACTATCTTGTGTAACTTTAGCAAGGTTTTTGAAAGGGTTATATATGATCAAATTTACTCTCACATAAGTTCCCAAATCACTAAACACCAACACGGTTTTATCAGGGGTAGATCCACTTTGAGCAATTTAACCTACGTAACTCAATTTATTTCTCATGCCCTTGATTGTAGATCTCAGGTAGATGTTATTTATACCGACTTTTCCAAAGCTTTTGATAGGCTTGACCATGGTATTTTGTTGAAAAAACTACATACTTTTGGATTACATGACAATTTTGTTCTTTTTCTTAGATCCTACCTAAATGAGAGACGTCTAAAAGTTCAATACCATGGTTTTAGTTCTTTTGAAATTGTTGCAACCTCCGGAGTACCGCACGGGTCTATTTTAGGACCATTTTTATTTTTAATTTTTATAAATGACATTGTTCAGATTATTAACTCCGATAACTTAATTTTTGCTTAAGTTTTTTCGTCGAGTAAACTGCCTAAAGGACTGAATGTTGCTTCAGGATGATCTACCTAAATTAAATATATGGTGCAAAGAGAACATGTTGCCACTTAACATAAAAAAATGTAACCAACTATCTTTTACCCGTAAGAGTAATTATACTAAATTTTCCTATCAGATTGACAACACTCAATTAAATAGACTAAGCGAATTTAAAGATCTTGGTGTCTTATTTGATTCCAAATTAACTTTTAGTAAGCATATAAACAATATAGTTACAAATGGCTATAAAATGCTTGGTTTTATTATTAGAAATTCTAAATGGTTCTTGACAACTGATACAATGAAAATTCTTTTTAATTCTCTTGTCAGGTCAAAATTGGAATACGCAAGTCTGATATGGAATCCTGGATATAAGTTGTATTCAGATAACTTAGAGAATGTTCAGAGGCGTTTTTTAAAGGTCTTATGCTACCGCATAGACGGAGTTTATCCCACTCGGGGTATCGATAACAATGTGTTACTTAACAGATTCCAAGTCCAACCTTTAGACACTCGTAGATGCTACTTAGGTATTCTTTTCTTATATAAGTTATTGAACAATGTCATCAATTCCCCTTGTTTACTTTCTCAGATTAATCTATTTGTTCCGAGGTTACCTGTACGTAATAGCAATATGTTTTACCTTCACACTGCAAATTCCAATGTGCTGTTATTCTCTCCCTTGTATCGTGTTTGTACTGACTTTCGAATTTTTCAAAACTCTATCGATATAATTAATTGTACAGTTTTAGATATAAAGAGGACTATTTTAAAGTGAGCTTGTAGCTACTTATTGCTGTTTTGTGTGTGATCTTTTTTTTCTCATGAAGTTTTTTTTTTCAGATCTTTTTAAGTCTTGTATTTTCTTCTCTTCCTTAAAGTGGCATTAGCTGTTGGATGGTGTATTAAATAAATAAATAAATAAATAAATAAATAAATAAATAAATAAATAAATAAGTCATTCTCGTTCCTTTACGAGTTATTATGCCAAACAATCTGGTTCATTGGTGTTTAGCCTCTTTGAAATACAAGTAAGTCGATTTTAGCAGTGTTTCCTTTGATTATTTTATTTTTTGTGAGTGTCTAAAAAAGTTTATATTTTCTTGATACTAAATCAGTTTATGTAGTCCAGCTGTGCTAAAATGATGGTGTCGTCAATCAGGATCCCATAGCCATAGTAAGGGGTAAAGGATAAGTATATAAAAGGGTTAAGGTGAATCAAATAATAAGTATGCTTCAGGAAAGAATAGTACCCAGGTAGAACGTTGCAAGAAACTTTCGAGCAGAATTACTGACAAGGGATTCATGGAGCAACGGTTTCTTCAAATCAAGTGGAGTCAATTTGGTATACCGATGGCTAAAAAACTAAGAAACGTACAGGGTCGGGTATATATATATAGTAGAAGACACAGAATACAAGTCTAGGTGCATATGCTACAATGTTTCAGCTGTGCAATGGTATAACAGTAGTCATATACTCACACAGCCAAGCAGCTCTATGGTCTTAGCTCTATTTATAGGCGATAGTCCCGGCAAAAATAAGCTCACATCTAGTGTGCGACTGCGTTAGGGTCCTGACACATGCCAAAAGTCGAAATTCTCTGACACTGGCTTGGGTACCAGTACACTTAGGTTTCGGGACAATCAGAAGGCTAAGCGGGAGCTAATATCCAAATGATTGGCCAGAAACCATTTGGTGGGGTTGCTAACATGTTTAGAAAGGTTAGAGTAGGCCAAGGAATAGTGGAAAAAACACCGGACAAACGACCAACCAAAGTCTTTATAAAAGGACACTGAAATTTACTGCACAGCTATTATTATAAAGTCGAAACGGTGTCGGAATTATTTTTCGAGACATTGTTGACTCCGAAAACAACTGATCAGCTAAACTTGGCATATGAAGACATTTTTCGATACTGCCAAGAGGATGAGGATACGGCGTCTCATTTTCTATGCCAATGTGAAGGCCTTGCAAGGACGCGGTATCTAGCATTGGGAGAGGAGAAACCAGTTGCTCCAAGTTACGTGGAAAAGCACCTGTCTATTAAGTTTCATTAAGAGGGTAAAGGTCGCATTGATATAGCTAACAGTCAACCCAATAAATATTTATCTATTAGTGTGCTTCAATTTGTTAACCAGTTTTCCGTTTTTAGTTTACTTTGATACTTTTTTGAAGTAGAGGTTGAGGAGCAGAGGAGAAAATTCGCACATTTTTTTATAAGTTATTTGGATTAAATTCATTATTTTGTCGTATTATTAACTAAGTTTCATTTATTTGCAATATTTAGAGGAGCCTTTATTTTTCTTTATAAATCATCTTTGTTAATGCGCTCCTCTTTTTATTTGTCAGTCTTACATTAAAAAACAACTTTTATTGAAAATTGTAAATCGTGTTAAAAAGATTATTTATTAAATAAAATCAAAACCTGTTGCACAAATAACCAATAAATATATAAACCGACATATGAACACCCACCCACCTGGTCACACTCTGTAACTGATCAATAGTCAGCGCAATTTGATTTAGGAGGTGTTTACGACACTAAAATATTCGCAGCTTCAAGATTTATTGGATCCATTCGATTTTAGACATAAGAAACTTGAGATATGGCTTCGCCGAGATATTGTTCGAAACCATGGGATATATACAAAGTGGTTCATTTAAGTATCTGTCACAGCTTTTATAATTATATCTTCCAGAAAACTGTATTAATCTCAATAATTTTTTATGGCTTAAACTTTTGGTGCTAAAATCTAACTGTTATTTTTTAAATGTTTTATTTTCAAGAAACTTTTAATTGGGATATTCCAATTAGTATAATAAGTTGGCATATTTTTGTTACTTTACCATAAGAATAAAAGGTAGAATAAACGTGTAAGGATTTCAGTGTGTTCCGCTTGTTTTTTAAGCTTGTAATAAAAATTTGCAGTATAAAATTTACGAAATACTTATTTAAATTTGTATCTTTGGCTACATTTGCTTAGTGGTATTTTTACATGAAAGGAAATAAATTAGGTATTTGTAAAGTACCTACGCCCAAAATACATTATCATAACTTTAAAATATGTAGGATTTTTTAAACAAATTAGTAATTAAAAGAGACTTCTATTAAGTTATTTAATTGACTTTTAACAGCAAGTTACATTTTCTGAAGGTTTTATTTTTGCCATAACAATAAATCTGAAAAAAAATTAAATATGTTTCATTATGTTCTTTGTCGCATCAAATATAAACACAGTATTTATGACTAATGGGCATCCTGAAAAAATAACTAATTCAACTTTTATAAGAACTGAAAACAATCATAGTCGATAAAATAAAACACTATCCCTACCATTTTTTTAAATCAAGACTGTTGGTATGCCTGGTATGTACATCTTCTCCTGAAGTTTTATGGAAACCATTTCCGTGCATATTTTTCGAATTGGAATTTTTCTTTTTTTAACTCTTTGAGATGCTTTTACGAAAATGCGTTTTTCAGCTGGAACACTGCAATTTTCATTTTCTCTCATGTCATGTGGTGAAAAATTTTCTGAGCTCTTCTGATTTGAACGCACAAAGTTTCATCACGATCCGTCTTACTTAAAAAAAAAAAACCGTATGTTTACGCTATTTTAGTGCTTTATTTACTCGCTTATCAAATTGGATGGCTTATCAAAAAAAATTGTGTATATAGTATAAAATGTGATTGTGGAAAAGTCTACATCGGGGCATCACGAAGACCGCTTGAAGTTCACTCCAATGAGACAAAAATTGTGAACACAGTAAATTTTAAAAATCACGAAATAAAATGGAATGTAAGGAATAGAAATAGAAATAGAAAACTAAAATAAAACAGCATACATTTTATTAAATCAAAATAAATGTATTTCCAATTTTACCTTAGATTTTTTTATATTAAGAATGTCCTCGTAGGTATAGACAGAACTAAATACAAATGTACCGAGAACATCTATTAGGGCATAAGAGACAATTCATTGATTTGGGATTTAAAGGCCTACAAGTTAGGACGAGTTGGGAAGACGTGGGAAGGTAAGGATTTCCATAATCTGGAGACCCTGGGGATGAAGGAACGATCGAATCGACCCGTTCTCGATGTCTGGCACTGAACAGTATAAGGGTACATGAAGTTGACATGTTGCCTTGCTCTGGTTGGTCTGGCAAGTGTAGGCACTATAGAGCGTAGTTCCTCTGAGCAAAATCCGTTTATGTATCGGTAAAACAAGGAGAGATCGGACACTGCTCTTCGGTGGGATAATAAGGCTAGGTTTTTGGTGATACTGGTGTCGTTTATTGGTTGAACTGCTCTTCTTTGTATTGCATTAAGATTATTGACCCTTGACGGAGCAGCCGAACCCCATATATGCGAGAAGTGTTCAAGATTAAGTCGTATTTGGGCTTTGTATAAAGTAGCTAAGTTGGATGGAGAGAAATACTTTAGTGCTCTAAACAGAAAGCCTAATTTCTTTCCTGCTGCAGTTGCTATGGATGCAATATGTTTGTTCCATATTAAGTCCTGGGAGATCGTTATACCAACCACCGTAATGAAGTCACTTGCTTTTAGTGTCTGATCATTCATTGTAATGGATGACTCGTAACTTTGCCTCTTGCTGGATAGACAACATGTCTTTGTCGTGGAAGCGTTGAAATTAACACGATTCTTTCTTCCCCACTCGTCAACAATTCTCAAATCTTGATTGAAAGAAGCCGTTGTGGATCTTCTGTCCTCTTCCAAAATATCTAGTGAGATGGGACGGTAGTGCGCTTTGCTACAGTGTAGGTTGCCATCATCTGCAAAACCGTGTATCGGGTAATTAGTGGCTTCAAGTAGATCATTAATGTATAATGGGAATAAAGTAGGAGGTAGAGTCGATCCTTGGGGATCTCCAGCGTTGATCTTGTAGAGGTTGGAGGAATGCCATCTACGGCAACTTGGATGTGCCTGCTGGAGAGAAAGTTGGATATCCATTTACAAAGGTTTGTTGAGAGTTCGTATGAACACAGTTTGTTCAAAAGTGCTGCATGCCACACTTGATCAAAAGCTTTTGAGATGTCTAGTAATACTATTTGAGTTTTCCCATAGCGGTGGTTGGTATCACTCCAGACATTAGCTACATATGCTAGCAGATCGGCTGTTAACTTTTGTTTGCGAAAACCATATTGCCTGTCACTTAAAAGGTTGTGTGTGTCTCAAGGTAGCTCAGTATCTCGTGATTGACGTATTTCTCCATGGTTTTGATAAAAACAGATAGAAGAGCGATGGGTCTGTAGTTAGAAGGCAGGGTTTTACAGATAAATCTAAGTAGATCTTGGCTAACTACTTAAAAAAAATTAGTTGTTAATCAACTACAGAATTTGAAAAAAAACACGAAGGTGGGAATATAGTTGAAAAAAGATAAAATAATTCCAAAAAATAATTTATGTTACGAGAGATACTTAACGTCAGAAGCTTTTACGTTTATTCGATCTGTCACAGAGTAGTAGGTACATATGAACAACAAAATATGCGTTTTCACAACACTTCTCTACGTAATTTTTGAAGATGTAGATGTGACAATAATAAAGGTATTTAACTCCTCATGAACTTAAAAAAAACACAAGAAAATTCTTCGAGGGCTGCTATTAAATGAATTAGTTTTGTAGTTTTGTAGAACACAAAAAATACAAATGATGGTAAAAAATACATTTTCAATTAAAGAAAGAAAAAATGACAATGCGTTAAATCTGTATGAGATTCTAGTAATTTACCATCGTAACACCTATTTAAGAATTCTTACTAATCAATCAGAACAGCAATTAAAACATACTATTAGTTTTCATTTTGCACAAACAAATATTAACTGCAGCGTCCCCTCGTATGTTGTTATCCTAGCACCTACCTAAGAACACGTACCAAACCTATTACTCAAAACCGCATAAAGATTCGACTAGTAGTTTGGGATATAAATGGCAATATTAGGTTGTACAAATAAATTTTTACTACAGCGCCCCCTGGTGAGTTGTAGCTACAAAACCTATCTTAATACATGCACCAATAAAATAAAAACCCATCATTAATATTGGACCTGGTTTTGGAGATAAATGGTAAACTTGGTTTTCACGAACATACACACAAACATCCTCTCACCCCAGTGGATAAAAAAAAGAATAATATGTCATAATTCAAAAAACACAATAATGAAAGAAGATAGTTTAATTTATTTATTTTTTGTCTTTGAAAAGGACAACGGATTTGGTTGTCGAAAGTTAAAAAGAAACTAAAAACTTTGTTTAAAATTAATTCAACTTTGGTTAGGTATTTTCAGATTTTGAAATACGTTTATTGGCAAAAACATATCCATCAAAATTACTACAATATGCATTGGTCATTTTAGTGGCAAAAAGTTCCCCACATAATAGAAAAAAAAATCTGGTATATATTTCCAAAAAAGTTATAGACAATAATTAAATATGGTATACATTCAGATTTTTACTAAGCAATTGATAAATCTTTTTACTGTGCATATATTTTTACAATTTCTTTCTTTTTAGCAAACAAAACTATTTCTTGTAACTGATTTTCCTCATTTCCTACTTTCTGTATATGCGACAGATACAGACGGTCAGTTAAGACGGCTGACAAATCTCCCTCCTTTTAACCCTTCCTTTATACTGAGTTGAACTCACCCTCGTTGGCCGTCCATCAAAATGTTGCGGCGCTTCTTTACCATCTTGTCATAACTGTTTTGACAATATATATGCATTTCTAACGCAACACTATTTTTACTTAACTTGCTTGCGATTTATTACGGTATGAAGAATACGAGTATTAAGCTGAGAGTTTATATATAACGGATTAGTAGGTGTCACTGTAAATATTCGGAGTTAGGAACTAAATTCAAACGTCTAGCCAAAATGTATTGTCACATACGATAATAGGGTGGTTTAATTGTTTGATATTTTATTGTATTACTGTATTAATGTATTGTTTTGTATTACATTTTACCAGGTCAAAGTCATTGCGTTAGATCTCGACACGTGTTTAAATAGTTTAATTTTTATTCTCACGTAGAATATGAATTGGCTATAAAAGCAAGTTGTTGAGGTCGGGCACGGGGAGTTCGGAGTCTGAGGTTATCTGTAAGGGTTACCCTTTGGGGTGTCCCTAAAACAGACCCTTGGGTCTGGCCGTTGTGACTCTTGACATATTTGCGTGAGTAAGTGTGACATGCCACCATGTAGTTTATTTGGTAAGATTAGTTAAGATTTGTCTTTAGTTATTCGTTATTCATATTTTAATTATTCATTGTTTGTTTCGTTGTTAATATATTATTTGTTGTTTGTTTCCTGTTGTTTATCTAATCTTTCCCTTGGTTAGTTGTCTGCCTTCAGCAGGATACCTAGCCAGGGGTTAGATAACCACGACCTGGGTGGGAAGTGCCTTCAGTAAGCTACCCCTCATTCCAATAACAATATGGCACATCCTTAAACCCCCCTGGCGTGACATGGTGGAGGCGCCGGGTCTCTGTTCGATATGTTTTTTAAAGTGAAATATCTTGCGTTTTTAATTGATTTGTGAACTTAGTTACATTATTTGTTCTTTTGCACAATTTAGAGATACTTTCATAAATATTTTTTATCTTGAAGAAATTGAGGATTGTTTTTTGAGTTTTTTATGAAGCTTTTTTGTGTGTATACTATTTTAAATAAAATTTGACGGTGGAATAATTGATTTATTTAGGATGATTACCTGAGTGCAGATTTAGCATTTTTTTATTATCTGTATGTTGAAATACGAGATGTTTAAGTATAGGTCACTTATTATGTGTTTTTTCACGGTCAATCGTATAAAGGTTTAATAATGTATACAATATGTATTGATGATAAACAATAAACTGGTTTCAAATAAAAAATGTAAAGTGTTATATTCTATTTTTTTCCAGTTTCTTTAGTGCAATAATAAATATTCATCAATATACCCCATTCATACCTATGTAATAATCTTTCTATACCAATTGAAAATAGGTATTTTTCTGGTTTTAGTGATCTTTTTTTTTCATTATTTGTTGTGGTATGTATATATAAATAAATATGGTCACGGTCAAATGTTTTATTTTATTTATTTCTTTGTCAGCTAGTTGTGTATTTAATTCCGAAATAGCAAAACTGCACACACAGCTGTAATTAGTTCAGATTATTGACATTGAACCTTTGTTTATAAACTTCTTATTCTTTATGTTCATGGTAAGATTTCAATTGTCGTTAACTCAATTAGGTGGTTTATTCTTCATTGCTTTGCTTGTATTTTTTTATAATATGTTGTAAATTAGGAAACAGATACCAAATATTCGGTATAGTAAGTTATAATAAAGGTGGCATGTCAAAAGTAAGTAAGAGTACAACGGACCAGAAACTCCGAAACTCCAACATAAAATCATTGTTTCTACACGTAGTATTGTAGAAACAAAGGATTTTTTCTTTTATATTGTTTATTAATAGGTTACAATGAAATAGATATTATAATTTATAACAATTATAACAGTTTATTTAAAATACAATTTTTTTTATAGTAAATGATTCTATCCAGTTACTAATATTTTTTATTGTTTTGCTTTTACTACCGTTTACTAGTGTCTTTTTTAATTTAAATAAATTAATATATTTTAGTGTCAGGATTGTATAGGATGTCTAGAAAGAAGCGGAGCAGTAAACAAGCTTCAACAAGTGCTATAGTAATGAGATGAGTTTAACAGGAAACTAGGAAGAGGAGAGGTTTCACTGAATGGCCTAGAAACCTTACCTGGCCCGAGAGTTTCAAAAAATATTAAATTGATGTTTAGTATAGGGATAAAAACCTTGGGCACCCTATTAGATAAGATATGGGATGTTTAGTATAGGGATAAAAACCCTAGGCATCTAATGGTGTAATTTATAAGGTGTTTAGTACAGGGTATAAGACTTTGGGCACCTGATGGGATAATATATGGGATGTTTAGTATAGGGATAAAAACCATAGGCATATAATGGTGTAATTTATAAGGTGTTTAGTACAGGGTAAGACACCTAATGGTATATTTTTTTTTTGATTTTTGTAGTTAAAGGTAAATAGCTTGTAAATAAAGTCATATGAAATTTAAATTTATTGTTAATGTTTAAGTAATGATTCCCTCATGCCCTTTCTAGGCAAATTACTGTAATTAGTTAATTTTAATAGTATTTGTTTTTGTATGTTTTAGGACCGAGTTATTGTTTTAATGTTTAAGCGTTTAACGTTTTCCCCACATCTACTCAAAGAAGACGCAATCCAGGAGATGCTTGCTCGGTACCGGAATTCTAGAGGGAAAGGGTCCTTTATCCTGAGTATGGTATGGGTCTTGTCTCAACGAGTAAGGAAAGTCTCCGTCGAGGAATGGAAATGGTCAGCTTCAATTCTCCTATCCCAATAACAGATCTTCCCAATGGATGGTAGCCAAAGATGGGAAGACTGTAAATTTATGGTTGTAAAAAAGTATTAAGGTGAATGGTGTTATGGAGTACCGTCTGATGTTGGCCATGGACCTCGAGAGATGGAGCTGTGGGACGATGGTTTTTCACAGAGTTGCAGACAGACCAACATACCAAAAAGGTATCCGTCTAGCCAGCAGAGGACCTGGCGTTTCTAGACGAGGGTAAGCCAGGACATTCTCCGAGAAGAGCAGATTCTGACAGAAGTGTGGTGGATTATGATTATTTTGTAAAGCTCAGTCCTATACATACACCCCTGTAAGCCAGAGCCGAGCAAAGACAGGGGCTGGCTTTAAGGGAAGGGGGGCATGTCACATACGATAATAGGGTGGTTTAATTGTTTGATATTTTATTGTATTATTTTGTATTATTTTTAATTGTAATTATCCAGGCCAAAGTCAGTACGTTAGATTTCAAGGCGACCTTATATAGTTTAATTCTTATTCTCACGTAGCCTAAGAATTGGCTATAAAAAAACGTCGTTGAGGTCGTACTCAAGAAGTTCGGAGTCTGAGGTTGTCTGTAAGGGTTCCCCTTTGGGGTGTCCCTAAAACAGACCCTTGGGTCTGGGCCGTTGTGACTCTTGACTTATTTTCGTGAGTAAGTGTGACATGCCACCATATAGTTTTATTTGGTAAGATTAGATAAGATTATTGTATTTAGTTCATTTAATTATATATCGTTATTGCTTGTTTATTTGTAAATATATTTGTTGTTTGTTTCCTGTTGTTTATCTCATCTTTCCCTTGGTTAGTTTTCTGCCTTCAGCAGGATACCTAGCCAGGGGTTAGATATCCACGACCTGGGTGGGAAGTGCCTTTAGTAAGCTACCCCTCATCCTATAACATTAAGGCACATTCTCCTAATCCCCCCAGGTGTGACAGTATAAAAAGAAAATTGAACAGATAGCAAATGTATAGAAATAGAGTCCAAAGACCTAAAATGAACCTTTTTGGTATTTACATTTAAGAGTCATTAATGTATAAAAAGAATTGAATAGATAGAATGGAGATAAATTCTATATAAGCAAAATAAACTAATATAAAATTTATTTTGGTTTATAATTAAGTAATAAATCAAGGATATCTAATATAGTATTTATTTTAATGAATTATTAGGTTATTAAAAAATATAAAATAAATAGCAAATGTATAGAAATATTCTACTAATGCAACATTAACCATTGTAGTTTTTATTTTAATATTTCATTTTAAAGACATAACTAAATAGCAAATATGATATGACTCCCAAATACCTACCCACCAAAAACTAATTTTGGATTTATTTACTTTTTTATTCGGGGATCTTTTTGCCACTAAAACAAACTTATAAAAAATATAAATCAATATTTTGAAAATGACCCTTGCTTATTGATCTTGATAGATATGTCAAATTCGTCAAGGGTCGTCTTTTAAAACTGAAAATGCCTAACAAAAATGGAAATAATTTTTTTTTAAATGTTTCTGAGCTTTCGACAACCAGATCAGTTGTAGTTTTCAAAGATACAAAATTTTTTACTCTATACTTCTTTATGCAGTTTATGTAGTATCCACTTAGGATTTACGTTTGTAACCTAATGGGGCTCCAAGAACACCTGTTCCAGGTATTTATGTCGTTGGCGAACAATTACTCTTCAGTTACAGATCATAATATGTTTTATCTGCATGATCACAGAAACTGCATGTTCCATTGCCCACTTTATCCATTTCCAGAGATAGTACTTAAACAGTGGCCTTTAAGAATCCGTACGGTTACCTTCTCTAAGTTAAAGGAAATTGACATTTCTGTTCAAAAAAAATATATGACTAAAAATAATAGTTCAATCTAATAGTCACCATATTATGCTAAAGTCATAGACACACACTAAAAAAGAAAAGGAAGATAAGAATTTAAGAAACAACGAAGTCATATAGACACTAAAGTTCCAAGAGAGCAGTAAATGAATAAAAGTCTTTCGTGTTAGATTTAAATGTATTTTAAACCATATTTATAGTTAAGCTGAGTATAATTATGTAGTCATTATTCGTTTAACTCAGCAGAACGAAAAATAATAAAATTATTTATATTCAATAGATCATGATTACTTTTGCAAAGTAAAAAAAATTGGCCCTTCGAAGAAAATTTTATTTCCGGTTTCTTTATAAAAATGCGGTAATATAGCGTTCATTTCATTTATTAATTATGGTCATTACGGGTCACCCGGTCATCCGATTCTTGCATGGGAACTTTAAAACCGGAAGGGGTTGCATGGAGAGGTGGTAACCGTGCTCATCCGGAATGACCGATATGATTTAACGATTTAATATACATATATTATATTGAATTTAAAATAATTTAAACCAATACGTTAAAATAAAATAGTTGTTGTACATATCTCACCAAACCTTTATAGTAGGTATGACACACTCAAGCGTAAAAAAATGTGTATTTCTACGCAAAAACGACACAAGACCAGTGGCGGCACGTAGTAGTATCTCTTGGGCGTTTGCAATTAAAAAAAAGTAAAAAAATGAGGTCACAGGTAAAAGGCAAAGTTTATTTTTTTGGTTGGCACCGCAACACGGGGTTTTTGGGCTTAATAAATGGCACAAAAAAGTTTATTGAGGAAATAAAAATAAAAAAAAAACTTCGTCTATCTATCTTTTTGATAAATTCTTCAACAACCAATTCGTTAAAATTTGAAATTGATTGATTTTTTGAATTATTTATTTCTCAATAGATAACATTGCTAGAGCAAATTGTACTTCTAAGGAAAGTGTTGATCCGTTTTAATGTAACGAAGCAATGTTTGAAGTTTTTTTTTATAAATGTTTATTTTATAGATCGTTTATAACCCCAATTTTTTTCCTTTACTTGCTGGTCGTAATTTCCAAAATCAGTTTTCTGCGACCCACAATTTTTTTAATTTTTTGTTGTATTGTTAGTAAATTAAATTTAATTTTATTTAAATATTGAACAGTCACATCGTTGCAAAAATTTTCCAAGATCGTAACAACTTCCATCTTTTTCACAATTATCGCGTTATCGTAACGGACGCGTAAATAAAACCGAAACAAAAAAGGACTATACTTCTACTCTGACCAAAATCACTAAGATAACAATGCCCCTATGCTCAAATAAACTTGACAATATTCTTGAAAAATTTTAAAAATTTTTTACGTTGGCTGTTCACGTGCTCATGTGCCTTATGATCCAACAATTCCAACCGCCACTACACAAAACCCGAAAAAACTTCTTATAAGAGAAATTGTAAGAAGAACGATTCTCAATGACAATCGCTGGCTCTCCTCGTTCGATGTCAGATTTTTTTTTCCAACTAAGTTAACAAACTGCGTCAAAACTTAATCCTTTAAACTCTCTGAATATTTAGGGCTTATATGCTATCTTATTAAGTTTAATAAAAGTCTAAATTGCAAATAAGAACTATATCAAACATTACGATTTAAATCATGTAAAGCAATTGACACAATTATATCAATAGAGAAGTGATACCTACTAATTACTAAAAGTTGAGATGAACATCTGGAAGCTAAACGAAAATGCTCTGCAGAATTTTTACAATTGATGACGATGAAAGAAATCAATACGTGGAGAACCTTTTTTGTTAATCTATTTTTGAAACATGACCTTCTGGTCACATCTTCTTTCACTTTTTTTGCTATCAAAATGACGCAATGTGTTCAGACACAAAAGCAGATCACACTATCCATATTTAGTAGTAAACACTAATGAGGACCTCTACAGGCATAAAGTAACAATTGCTCATATAGAGACAACATTATACCAAATTATTTCTTGCAGAATACAATTTAGAGCCATAGAATCGATATTAATTATCCGATAATCGTCATCCAACAGAGTGTCCAGTTTACCTGTCATATTTTTGCCTATCTCTTTGCTATTTTCGTAGTTATCTTTATGTTTTTGTTAGTAACGTTATTTGTATACCAAAACATTCCCTTGTACCTACTTTCTTTTTCTCTACGTTAAGTCTTGTATAATCCCTGTTGTTTAACACTATGATCTACCTAAATTGATTCTATAAGGCTTTGACATACAATATGGCCTTTCTGACATTTGCTTTATTATTTTTGTCAAGGTTATAAATAAGGTTTAGTCTGCATTCTTAAGACATTAAAAAAATAATTATCAAACTTTGTGTGTTAGCATTCAATATAAAGTTCAAACAATTCGCGTGTGATTTGCTTCCCGTTCATTAACAATAACACAATATAAATTAAATAAATAATCCGTGTAGGTATTTTTTAGAAACTTAAGAAAAATCCAAGGAAATAATAAATTTGTCTGTTGATCAACGCTTCCTTAATTACCTCCCGCAAGAAAATACGAGTATAAACTAAGAATATCTAACAAGCGCATCTTTCCATTGGTCGGACAAGTTTTAACTTTAATCGCATTGGCATGAGCATAAATCGACTAGTAAAGTCAGTGGCGAGGATTATAAAAATAATCCATTTGTATGTTATGTAATATTTATTATACATAAACAATATCATGCTTCTTTGTAATAAATTCAACTTTCTAATAAATACAGGGATCAATAAAAAATATAAATTTGATGAAGGAGCAAAGAAATGAGTAAAATACTGCTTGATAAGTCTTATGGATTGGGGTTCATAAATGAGGTTGGTACGAGAGGAGTTCTATTCTGAGTACCATTAAGTCTACATTCAAAGATGAGAGACGTTAATTGCCATCCATACACATATTTTATTGGTTACGTGAAATTGTTTGGTTAAGTAATGAATGTTAAGATGATGCAAATAAATAATAGTAATTGATAATCTAAAACATGCGTGGCGTATGTTATATTATAAACAAAACAGTGAACACTATGGCCTAAATCCAAACTTAACGAAGACAAAAATCATGAAAGCCAGGAAAAAAATTAACAGAACTTAACTTAACCTCAATTAAAGGACTGAAGCACTACACATAAACACTTAACTGAACACTCTAATGAATAAAAGTGCAAACCAGGACACGACAATAGTAAGAATGCTGCAAGTTTTTTTTTTGTTTTATGCTGTTGAATTCTGGACCATAAAAAAAAATTGTGTAAAAATGTTTGTAATGTGGATTTTGGGTAAATTACTTAAAATCCTGTGGTCTGACAAATGAAGACCAAGAACGTGCCCTCGGAGCACACCGCAAGTTACTGAAGCTGATTTGCCCTTCTTGCATCGATTTTCCAAATCAGATTTAAACAATTTGTAAGGAAGACCTCTTACTTCCTTTTTCTTAAAACGCTCCAGCAAAATACGGTGTGTTACAGTGTCGTAGGCTTTAGCCAGATCCATAAAAAGAACCATACAGTTCTATTTTTTTGTTAAAAATTTTAATAATTTGTTTTCAGACAGTTTAATTAAAGCATGTTCTTTACTACAGTTTTTTTTAAACCGTATTGATTTGATAATAATAATTTATGTTTTTTCAGATAATTACATAACAGTTTCGTTTGTAACATCCAGATCTTAAAATGGTATGGAAGTTACGCCAGTGTATAAAAGTCAATTGCTTCCCATGAGAGGACATCTTGGTTTAGCAATTATTTTATCATTATGGATGCACAGTTGATTCATGACTTTTTTAATTACCTAAGATATTAAATAGAACGTTGAGGTGGGTTGGCTGGTAACACTGATGATGGTCTGATGATGATATAATTAACATATGTGCTAATAAAATAATATTATTATGGCTATGTGGTGTCTAGTATAATAATCCAATTCTCTGATGGGACTTTTGTAAGTAGCCGTATTTTTAAAATCCAAATTTAATT
Source organism: Altica lythri (assembly GCA_964028335.1). Classification (NCBI taxonomy): domain Eukaryota; kingdom Metazoa; phylum Arthropoda; class Insecta; order Coleoptera; family Chrysomelidae; genus Altica; species Altica lythri. The sequence continues at coordinate 23,984,741 of OZ034809.1, read as the reverse complement.
AACTGTTTTAAGGATTTTTATAAAAATGGTTATTATCAAACAGTGAATTGGGCTTTGGGCTAGACCTCATAATTAAAGCAATCGTTAATTGAAGAAATTAACCATCATTTCTAGGATGGGATTAAAGCACCTTGTCTATCTCTGCCCTCTTAATGAAACTTCATAGCCTTGACAGCGGCTTTTTCACGTAACTTGGAGCAGACGGTATCTCCTCTCCCAATACTAGATACCGCATGCACATTAGCATAGGACATGAAATGCGGTTTCCTCCTCCTCTTGGCAGTTTCGAAAGATGTCTTCATCTGCCAAGACTCAGGTGTTTTCTGAGCCGTCAATGTCATGTCAAGATACTGACAATCAGTCTGACATCGTTTCGCCTTGGTGATAACAGCTGTGTAGTTAATTTCTCCGAGTGTCCTTTGGTTTGTTGCTTACCCGGTGATTTTTTTCTCCACTCTTGGGCCTTTTTAGCCTTAATTTCTTAATGGACACCTTTCTAAACGTGTTAGCAGTTCCGCTGAATCGCTCCAAGCCAATCATTGGGCCAATTTATAAGCCTTCTCATTGCCCCGAATACCTGAGTGTCCTGGTAGTTATGCCAATGTAAGCTTATATATGCCGAGACTATCGCCTTTAGCGCTGCTTGGCTGTCCCAGTATATGACTACGGTTTTACACGTTATACCCTACTTTATGTACTCCGTTGCACAGAGTTGAATGGCTAGTACTTCAACCTGAAACACTGTAGCCTACTCACCTAGACTTAATTGGACTTGTATCCTGTGTCTTCTACTATATATACCCGCCTTACCCAGTCTTTGAGCCATCGACATACCAGATTGACTCCCCTTGAATTGAGAATCCATTGTTACATGAATACCTTTCTAGTACTTCTACTCGAAAGTTTCTTGGAACGTTATACCTGGGGACTTTTCTGTCCTAAAGCATTATTTGATCCGCACTTATTCATATAGCTCTGTTTGCTATTTTCCCCTTAATAAAGTTATGGAAGCTTGGCCTTCTAGCAGAATCTGAGTGAGTAGATACTGCAACAAAAAAAAATATATGATAATTATAAAAATATATCTTAGAAGCATAAAAAAAATTAACAAATTCATAGAAAACAAAAAAAGATTTAGAAAATGAACAGATTGGAAAGTAGTAAAAAATTTAGAAGTTAAGGGCATCGATGCTTTATGGAATTGATTTATTTAATCGGATATTAAACTAATTATATTTTTGTTGTTTAACACGTACTAAAGATAGTAAATTAACCCTTGGTTGTCATCAGGTGATTAAAAAAAATAAGTAAAATTTCAAAAAAATTGACCAGTTTTCACATGTCCCGACAGTAGATCATTAAGGCGCTCGTTACCGTTGAAAAATTATTTATTACCAACACATTACACGAAAGTTGAAGCCCATTCAGTTGAAGCACTCAACGAGACCGTCAAATCAGTGTTGTGGCTCTGGTTTAGTTTACTATACACACATGAAAACGACAATGACCGGGGTAACAAGTGTCTGACTGTGGTTGTGTGTGTGTGTCCAAGAATAAAAATATAATAGAAATAATGACATAACGAGTGCATATGTGCGTGTAGTTTTCCATATTTTTGTTATGGTATTGCCGAGGTGTCTCACATACGAGGACGTATCAATAACTTACAGAACAATTAATGTTTAAAATATTTTTCTTCCAATTGATAATTTTTCTTCAATGTTATTATACCTAAAGACATTGTAGTAAAAAAGAAAACGTACAAAACCAAGGCTTAAAGCATTAAAAGGAGATTCAGGTTACACAGTAATCCATAGAGAAAAGAAACAAAAGACAAGTGATTACAAGCGATCACAAATGATTGCAATTGGTTTCAAGTGATCGCAGGTATTAATTATTCACAAGTGATAGATAGATAGATAGATATTTTTTGGGTTGGCTGTTAGCCTATATCACTGCGACCTTTGCAGATCTATTGTGAACACCCATTATCTGTGGAATAGGATTAGAGCACCTTGTCCAGCTCTGCCCTCTTAATGAGACTTAATAGCCTTGACAGTGGCCACTCCGCATAACTTGGAGCAGCCGGTTTCTCCTCTCCCAGTAATAGATACCGCGTCCTTGCAAGGCCTTCACATTGGCATAGGACATGAAATGCAGTTTCCTCTTCCTCTTGGCAGTATCGACAAATGTCTTCATCTGCTAAGTTTAGCTGACTCATGTGTTTTCTGAGCCTACAATGTCCTGTCAAGAGACTGACAATCATTCTGACATCATTTCGCCTTTGTGATAGCATATTCACAAGTGATTGAAATAGATTTTAAGTTGAGCCCTTGGCGGAGGTTTCTGTAGTTCCCTTCGTCCTCGCCAAATGGAAGGCCTCACGACGGAGAAGACACGCCACAGCATCAATCTCATTACACCACCTGAGTCGCACTTCCACAGACAGCTACACGGACACCAAAAAAAGGAATGACGGTTTAGGCACATGCGAAGAACGTTGGAACCTGAAGAAAACAGGACCTACAGAACAAACAACATCAACTACAAATGTGAGTTTGTGAATGCGGGGCTGGCGACCGACGCTAACATCATTCAAACCTCCCCATCCACTTCCTGAAAAGGACCTAAGTCCTACAACAGGGTCCTTACATCCAACACTCCCACCAACACCACACTCCTCCTCTATATCTATTTTATTCATTCATTCATTTGTGCTTTATTTACTCGATTTGTAGAATTTTGGACCATAGCCAATCAATTTTAAGAAAAAGGAGTATTTTTCTATCGAGGTTTAAGAATTGAAACTGTTCTATTTTTAACTAATAACAAGCAATCTTTAAAAAATCTGTTTTTTAATGAATCTGCGCTAAGGAACTACTAATAGATAGAAATGTGTTTTCAGTATATTATACCATCCTAAAAATCAGTTATAAAGATGTGTTTTTACCAGAAATCTTTAAACTTATTCAACTTTAAATAAAAATTAGAATACAGAAATTTAATTGTTGAAAATGAATTGATTGTAAACATAAAAGAGATAATACATTCATTCCCTAATACTTATTAAATCATTAATTCATTAATAAAATACTGAGTACGACTAGAATTTAGGTATTTTTAATTGAAAAAAATAAGGGCTTTTAGTTTTATTGCAGTAAAATCGTAAATAATTTGATTTCTTCATGTTAAAAAGAAATTATTGATGTAGATATTAAACGGGAGTGGTTCAAGAATGGTCTCTTGAGGATGTATGTATGTATGATCGAAATTAGGGATGGCAAATACACCTGCAACTTTTAAGGTCTATTGTCTTCTCCTTTTCTTGCTATAACTCTGATGTTTCTTTAGAGTTATAGCAGTACTTTTAGTCCTGTGTTTCTTAGAAAGTTTAGGATATCGTTGGTCTTTTAAGTTAAGTAGATTTTTCTCTTCTATTTCGAATGATATTAGGTATCTGACCATAGATTTACGCATTCTAAGAGTATGTGTATTGAGGTTACGCTCTCTTCATCACAGAATCTGCACATTTCTTTATCTACCAATCCTATTTTCTTCATGTGCCCTCTTAATCGGCAGTGCCCGATTAATATTGCCATTATAATACGGAGGTTGTTTTAACTAAAGTTTAGACAGCTAAAATATCTCTTCTGTTTATCGTTTCGAACCAACGTCTTCGGTTGTGGTAGTCCTTCTAGATGGATTCAGTACTTGGATTTTTCTCTTTCCCATTTTTTTCCTTAGTTTATCTAAGAATGTACTACTGCTGATTCCACAAGATGGTTCTGGTCTCAAAAGTATGGTGTTTCAGCTCCTGTTTTGCTAGCTTATCTGCTGTTTCGTTTCCTTCCATTCCTAAGTGTTCTGGAATCCATAAGAGGGTAATAGTGTTATTTTGTCATTTATTTTGCCTTAGTATTCCAGACCATCTTTGAACTGATTGTGTGTGAGTTCACAGCTTTGATGGCTGCTTGACTATTTAACATGATTACAATCTTTTCCCTACGATAGTTCCTTTGGATATTAAATTATTAACATATTTCAATGGCACGATTTTCTTCTTGAAAAATGCTTGGGTATGCACCAAGGCTTTCTGAGTATTTGAATGTCCAAAAACACCTGCTTCTGTTCCTTTATCTGTTTTGGAGCTATCCGTTTATCATTTTGTGGCATTTTAGGTTAGCCATAATATGGGATCTTTGTCCCATTCAGATTTACTACCCAGTTTTGTGGTGAATTTTCTCACAAAGTTAAATTTCTTAGATGTACCATAGGCGACGTTAAAAAATTAATTACACTAATAAAACCAAATGAAAAAGACTTTAAGTCTTAAGTGTCAATTGAGGACTACATTAATATTAACTTATTTGGCTGTTGGATATGACGGTCGCAATAGAATGGTTGACGAGGTAAAGAAAAAATATAAAAATTTTACTCAGGAAAGTGTGTCTATTTATCTTAGCTGGTGGATATCATGTCTAGTAAAGCCAAAATGCATGAAAAAGTGGTTGGTAGTTAAACCATAACCCATTATACATTCGAAAATGAATAGTCGATTTAATCGATATGCAGTCGAATCCTTATGGGCTACATAGATTTATATTAGTGTATCAGGATCATTTAACCAAGTTTGTGAAATTAAGACCAATAAAATCAAAAACCGCTGTTAAAACAATACTGGATATATTTTGTATAATTCAGATAATGAACATGAATTTTACAATCATGTGCTAGAGCATTTAAAAAATATGTGGCCTATACCTACTTAAACTTTTATCACTGAATGTTTATCAACACGTAAATATTAAGTTCATAAACTTTCAATTTCTCAAAATAATTACTTAATGAAAACAGAGCTAAATATGTGGGTATATAATTTTATCCTAATAGATTTTTTGGTTGAGTGGATGTGTTAACGAAATGTTTTTTAGGTGTTTATGAATAAAAACGTAACGGCAAAAGTCTGAAAATGGCAAATAGTAGCCATTAAAAACGTAGAGTATGTTTCGTTGGTCAACTGCAAATATTTATTTAATAATTTATTATGAAATGAAAATAGTTTAGTCCGAAGCACTGACTTTACTCGCTCTTCATGCCTCTATAATATAGTATTCAACAAACAGGGTGATACTTAGGTAATTATTGCTTTTAATGTATTTTAGTATATTTTTGTTGTGTGTTACACTTTTTTTTAATCATAAATGTAAATAATAATAAATGATCCAATGTAATGATCTATTTATTTTTGCTTAGAGTCTGAGTTCGAAACAAGTTTTTAGTTTGCTCTTTTTTAATATCTTTGATGGCAGCTTGCAACATCATTTTAACATTAATACCAGCAATTTCTATAACAGTACCAGTATTTTATTGGTTTCTTACTTTATTTATATCCGTTTTTATTCCTTTTAACTACTGCTGTTGGTACCTACGTTAGTTAAAATTTTCTTTAATTACAAATTACAACTTATAAATCACCTAATAATTTACCCTACATAATGGAAACAGATGAATGGAAAAATCGGTTCGGGATGACGATCAGCTGTACTGGTGGCACTTTGTACTAAGGTTATGGTAATCTAACCGCCTGGTTGGTAACCGGCAAATGAAAGGTGAGATCAACAAACAAACAACAAATATATTAAAAAAAACGAACAACAACAATATGAATAATTATCAAATAAATAAACTAGTATAAACTATGTGGTGGCATGTTACACTTATTCACCCAAATCCCTTAAAGGCAGAAACAGACTACTATTACGTCACGTGAGTTCAAGTGACCTCACGCAGACTCACTTCACGGCCATAGAGTGTGCAATGTTGTTGTACATGGTTCGTCACCTAAAGTCATGTTGTTTTTTTTTGAGCTTGCACATATTTTGTCTTCGTAAGCTTATAGATTTTAGGAGTTTTTATCAGATTTAGGAAAATGAAAAAAGTTTTAATATAAAAAGTTAGCAACTCCAATTTCTTCTTAAAGAGTTCAAATTTAACAACACTTGTTGAGGAAGTTGCGTTGATTCGGTGTCAGATTCAAACATTTTATCTTACCATATCTTCCATGATATTCACGCAACACGATGTAAAGACAATTTTCTAAATCGGGAAAAATGTCCAAACGCAATTGCTTCCTTATTTTATTTATATCATCTGTCCATACTCTGTTTAGGTTTCTGCCACATTTATCCAAAACTATACAACCACCTACACTTTCCATTTTTTCTTTCCATTCCGAAGAACTAATCGCTATCAAATTCATAGGCGATTGTACACTGCTCTGAAAACCAATGCAATGCTTACAAAAATTCCTTTAGACGTGATAGCAGTATGTATATAAACGCGATATTACCATAAAAAAATGAAATTATGTCGACATATGAGTTCACGTGACGTTTCTACTCTAAGAGTCATAACCTATCTTACTCTCTTTTATAGCTAATTTATATTGTACGAAACACAAACTATCCAAGCTTGCCTCGAGATCTAACGTATTGACTTTGATCTAGTTAAATGTAATACAAAACAATAAAATATAATACAAAAATAATATGTAGAGCAAAAATGCCTTATCTTCGTATGTGACAGTATTCATTTAGTTCATTTTCTTAAATATTACATAAACATGCCAAACATGAACCGTAATTAAAGCAAACATTGACAAAATAATAAAGACACAATTAGCAATGTAGAGATCACAGCTAAGAATAAAATTAGAATATAAAACAAATCAAATATAACAAAAAAAAAGGACGCAGGTCAACATCCTAAGATGGGACAAAAGGATAATAGAATAAAAAAATAACACACAACTGTAAAGAAAAAAAAGCAAGAGGACGACCCCAGATGAAATAGAGACACATCAGAAAGATGGGAGGAACACACTTAAAACTAATGAATTAAAAGATGAGAAGCTTATGTCCACAGTTAGCGCAAAGAGAAAAGAAGAACAGCAAAATTGTTGGAACGAAGTTCCCTTTCGCGCGTTACGAACAGTTACGACTGACGCTAGGAGCTAGCCAAAAAAAATTCATACCAAAAGTTGTCACGACACTATGACACGACACACGCATGTTTCTCTCTCTCACAGACCAAAAAATAAATAAATCTCTCTCCCTCTCTATCATAGATAGATATATTACAATGGATAGAAAAGTGTGACGTCAGCTATGGGAGGAGCTCACAAATCTTTCTAAACAAAACACAAAACTACAAAACATATTTGCATTGAAAATGCCATAAAAGATTTTTCTATTACTTGTAGTGGTTTCTAATCAAAAATCCGGACACTTTTCATACGACCTATTGTATCCAATTTGTAATAGTAAATAAACATTGAAAGTTAGTGTAAGTGTTTAAATTTTATATGCATTTTAGTGGAATTGAGGTTATGTTTTGTTTCAAAGTTTATAAATTTTATTATGGGAATCTTGTAATTAATTATGTATTCTTTAACTATTAAATAGTATTCTGTTGCAGTAAAAATGGTGATGTGTTTCGTCCCCAATTGCAAACATTATAGCGAGCAGAAAAACTGCAATTTTTTTACTTTTTTTTTTCTATTTTGCTTTAAACAGTGTAGTAGTGTCGCGACTTTGTTAAGTTTATACAGGTTTTTTGTAGATAATAAATGTTAAAATAATAGAAAATAAAAACAATAATGTATCCTGACAATGTTTGTGCACAAGTTCCGGATATTGTTGATAGAGTTAGGTAAGTAGAGATTTTATACAGACGATAATAAATGCTAATGTATATACAAACTCTCTGTTGTGTTTACAAATTACAATTCCTTCACTAATTAATCGAAAGGAACTTCGTTCCATCCGGGTGTCCTTTGACACCTCTCACTTTTTTTTTTTATTCTGGGTCCTTTAATTGCATATTTTTTATGAAATATTTTAAAACAGATCCTTGATACGTCAGCTACTTTGTATTTTTAGTTACAGAAATGTTTTTACTCTTTAATGTTTTTCTAATATCATTACATTTTTTTTGTTAGACTTTTGGATGTCATAAAAATTATCAAAAAAATGGTGCAAATTTTATTTTTTACTTCCAGTGGTTTAGAATGTATCTTTATATTCAGATTTAAAAAAAAATTATTAGATCTTGTTCTCGTGTTATAATACTGTGTATGTGTAGATGTAAATTCACGATACATTTGCTGCTTTGTGTTTTCAAGCAGTGAATTTTTGTTGTAACAGGTAACTTAAGTATAGAAGAAAATCCTGGGAATCACCGTGTATGAGATCGCGTTGGCCGTAGCTTCGAAATAACATCTCTATATTTATCTAGGTGGCCAGGAAATTTTAATTAATATTGTTAATTGGAAACGTCTAGAATGGACAAAATAATAACTAACTATTCGCCGGGGAATTCTGAAATATGCGTATGTGGCTGCTGGAAATATTCCGGTATACGTATATGAAGTTTTCCAGAAAATAAGAGCAATTTGTAATTTTGTATTTCTATTGTACCAATTTATAATGTGCATGTGTATATAAGTGTGTAGGTATATTAACTTTATTTTATTATACATATTTGTTCTATCCTGAATATTAATTAAGAACGACATAATTAGTTTGACATTTAGTGTTTTCTCTTAAATGAAAATGAATAATTTTAATGAAAGATTGTATAAACATCACAGAAAATTGTTTTTGATAATATACCTTCGTAAATATTGTACATTTTTAAAAAGCTTGTTAATATACTATTTTCTAGCTTTGCTTAAAGCAGTCCTTATGCGATTTCCCTTAAAACTATCTGTTTTTTTTATTATAGTCTTTAACCATATTTTACGATTTTTTAGAACCATTAGCCACAAATCTAACCTCAATTTTTTGTTAACATAACTAATTTCATTGCGATACTACTAGCCGTGTAGGTACAATGAGTTTCTGAAATTAGCGAGTCGGTCGAAAAATGAATTTTAGCCAAAATCATTTCAAACAATAACTTTTTATACAATTTTCGGAGAGGATTATCCCAACAGCAATGTCTCGCTGAAATGGTTTCTGTGTTTGATAATAAAACATCAGACTCACCAAAAAGTTATTGCTGGTTTTGCGAATTTCAACGTAGTCGCTCCAGTCTCAGCGACGAATCGCGGCTAGGTCCACCCAAAACAGCAGTCACAAATCGTAACAGCGTGTTGAATTCTACTAAACGACTGGTTTTGTCATTGATTGTTAACGTTTTTGAAACTTTCTGAACAAATACGTTTCCAATATCTTTTTCATTAGGTATAAGTTTTTATATTTTCTTATATGGAAAACCACGCCAAAAAATATTTAGTTTTTCTATAGTTTTAGTGTTTTCTTAAAATTAACTTTTTTCCAACAGGCGCATCCAAGTTGCTGTTGATGGACATTCTTCCAACCTCTACAAGATCAACGCAGGAGTTCCCCAAGGATCGGTTTTAGCTCCCACTCTATTCTTATTACACATTAATGATCTACTAAAAGCCACCAATAACCCGATACATGGTTTTGCAGATGATAGCAACCTACACTGTAGCAAAGCGCACAACCGTCCCATACCTCTAGATATTCTTGAAGAGGACAGAAGATCCACAACGGCTTCTCTTAATCAAGATTTAGGAATTGTAGACGAGTGGGGAAAAAAGAATCTTGTTAATTTCAATTCTTCCAAGAAAAAGACATGTTGCCTATTTACCAAGAGGCAAACATGCGACTCATCCGTTACAATTAACGATCAGACACTGGTAGCGAGCGACTCCATTATGCTGGTTGGTATAACGATCTCCCAGCAGGAAAGAAATAAGGCTTTCTGTTTAGAGCACGGAAATATTTTTCTTCATCCAACTTAGCTACTCTTTACAAAGCCCACATACGACCTAATCTTGAATACTGCTCGCATGTATGGGGTTCAGCGGCTCCGTCAAGGCTCGGTGTTCTTGATGCAATACAAAGAAGAGCAGTTCGACTAATAAACGACACCAGTATCACCAAAAACCTAGCCCCATTATCATTAACAAATCGATTCGATAGTTCGTTCATCCCCAGGGTCTCCAGATTGTGGAACTCCTTACCTTGCCACGTCTTCCCCACTCGTCCCAACTTGCAGGCCTTTAAATCCCAAATTAATAAATTGTCTCTTCTGCCCTTTAGATATTCTCGGTACATTTGTATTTAGGTCTATAACTACGAGGACATACTTAATAAAAAAAAAACAGCCCAAAACATGTTTTTCACTGTTTGGACTAAGTAAGTTAAAATCAACTTTTTGTCTACACATCCCCATACAAACTTTGCACCAAAAAGTGTGTGTGTCTTTCTAAAAAATTCATATCTTTAGTGTTCTTTTATCCAATGTACAAATCAACCTTTTTTTCATTATAATCTCTGTTTAAAACCAATTCTTTTAAAATTTTGCTCTTTTTCTTACTACATCTTGAGAGTTTTTGCGTGAATACGTTAATATTTACAAGCCTATCATAGCTCACCATATTTAAGTTTGCCATTTTTAAAGGAAAAGTTTCGTTTTATGCTTCTCCCGCATTTCTTCTTCCAATCTCTCTTTTATGTTAAATTAATATAACTTAAAAAACACCCTAGCAATGTCCCTTTGCTTCATGGTTATGTACTTACACAGTGTAATTATCGTTCCGCTTTTCCTTTACTTATTTCCTGAGAACCAAGATTAAGACACAGTCAAAAAAGAATTAATTTTATCAATTTGTATGGTTTTCTTGGGAATCTTCTTTTCTTTTCTTTATTAGTACCTACCTTACGCCAAAGTCTTCATAAAAGAACATTTGGCAAATTTTATCAAAGAGTCGTTATCACAAAGGCAAAACGATATCAAAATGATGTCTCTTATCAGGACATTGTCCGCCCAGACAAATCCTGAGTCAGCTGAAATTGGCAGATAAAGACATCTGTCGATACTGTCGAGAGGAGAAGGAAACCACATTTTATGTCCCATATCTATGAGGGCTTTCCAACGACAAGGTATCTAGTATTGGGTAAGGGAAAACCGGCTGCCCCAAGTCACGTGGAGAGGTCACGTGAAGAAGCCACTTTTAAGGCTATTAAGTCTCATTAAAAGGGCAGGGTTAGACAAGGTGCTCTAACCCTATTATAGAGATGATGGCTCCAATGCATATCTATCTACCTATCCTAAAGTATACATTCTATTCTAAATCGTTTTTTAGCATAACATAACAAGAGTACTTATTAGGGCGAAATGGTATTATGATTAATTATAATTTAACATAAACTAATAATAATAATGTTTCTAATATCTTTCTTGCCTCAGTTGTTGATAAAATAATCTTGTTTAATACTTTTAACTGAAAGTTAAAAAATTATAATTATTGTTATATTCAGATATAAACGTACAAAGTAAGCAATTATAAGAACACAATATGAGTGTGGTTAACAAAAAAGCTACTACTCTCTATCTCTTCAATAGTGGTTTGTGTTTACAACGAGTAGAACACCTTTCACCCTCTGTAAATTACCTGAAGGCCACAATTGTTCTGGATTACACATAGACATGCCGAAATTATTCTAGCATTATTTCTCAATATACAATCCGCGTAATCAAAGGCAAACGCCAGGCTGCAATTCACAAACACCGAATTTAGTAGCAGATTATATCATTGGCGTATCCAGCGAAAATAATAGAAGGAGATTTAAAATTGAAAGAACCCAGCTTTGGGCATTTTATAATTAGACTTTTTCAAAACCATTTCACCCTTCTATATTGTTATACTTACCAGAAAAAGTTGTTGAAATAGTAAATCAAAACAGGGACAAAATGTAAGGAGAGGTTTATTCATACCACAGTCTCTTAAATTTAGCATATTAGATCAGAATATAATAATAATAATAATAATAATAAACGACTTTATTCAAGTTTTTAAGTTTTACAACTTGCATTTTTTACAAGAACAGAAAAATGAAATCATGCTATAAGTGGCGAAGTCTAGCAGAAGCTATTCCTACTTAACCACCTATGGCATCCTAGCTCAAAAAAAAATAGAATGTATCCAATGTGAGTCCATGGTACAAATAATAATACATAATAACAAAAAAAAATTATTAACAAAATAAGATAGAACAAAAATATATATAAAAAGATACAAAAAAGAAAAGTAAAAAAAGAGCATATGTCTATAATCCTACTACAATACTACTAATATACACAACAATATCCTATTTTATTTCATTTGTTCTTCCAGAAGATAACCTTTGTATTTATATTTAAACTTATTAATATTAAACACTTTAAACTGATCAGGTATAGAATTCTAAGTCTTAGAAGCATTGTAAGTGAATGATCTCTGAAATATTTTAAAATTTATAGCGAGTTGGATTCACTGTCAATTCAGACGAAGTAGTAGGTACTTTTTAACTTCCCGCTAAAAAAAATTAAATTTTTTTTTAAAATCGGGAAGTTATTGGTTTTACCCCGTTTTTCGAAAATCGAGTTTTCATCGGATCTCAACGTTTTGAGGTCTTAGGAACCTCCCCTGACTATTTTTACGAGGGTGTCTGTATGTCTGTATGTACGTGTGGATGTGTGTGTGTGTGGATGTATGTAAACCTCTTATAACTTTTGAACGGCTTGACCGATCGGAATGAAATAAAAAGCATTACAAAGAGTTTCATCTAACTTAGATACCCTGTAAGTTTGAACCGATTCGCGCCGGTAGATTTCGAGAAATTTCAAAATAACCGAAAAAAACAATTGGTAAAAATGATGATTTTTGGGCATATCTTTTTTGCTATTACATCGATCAATTTCAAAATCTAATCAGCTCTTAAACTTAAAAAACCACTTCGAATGCCGTTTTGCAAATTGAAATCGGTTAATTCGTTCGTGAGATATCGTTGTCGAAAAATTTCAAAAAATTGTTTTTTTTTTAATTTTTGAGATTTTTTTACTAATTGATTTTGCACTTCAAATAACATTTTTATGTCTTAAAAAACTGCGTCGAATGCCGTCTTAAACATTAAAAAAAAACTAAAAACGTCAAAATAGCTTTGCGATTAAAATTAGCGGGAAGTTGCAAGGATGGCCTTTACGGTCAACCTCTTTTCGAATTTTTTTAAATTATTTTTACTCTGATATCTATTTAGTAAAGTCCCAGTTTTTCTGTTTGATAAACTGTTTATTGTATACCTGCTCGACAGTCTCAACACAATGTTCTAAAATTCTAAGATTGCATATTTGCTATAGAGTATGCAATTTAGACTGTTAAAAAATTATACTTTATTAATTTGTAATCCTAAATGTTTTCTAGTCCTATTCTATTTAACAGAATTTTTTCTGTTTCTTTTTATATAGCTACATACTAAATCTTTCTATGTATTCACTTTCTCATGTAGAGTTTAACATTTCTAGTCGTTTATAGCCTTTAAGCTGGAATGAACAAAAAGAGGTATTTTATTTTTCTATTGAAAATCAAGTACCTACCTTGTTTTACTACTTTAACACCCATCCATTATTCCACATAAAAACTGGTACCACAACACTCTTAACAAGAAATTCTAAAATTCTTTTTTCTTTCAATGCACATTAATTTTCAACTTCCTAATGTAGACTTCGTCCTAATATTGTCACATACGATAATAGGGTAATTTAATTGTTTTAGATTTCATTGCATTATTTTGTATTATTTTATATTGTATCCAGGCCAAAGTCAGTACGTTAGATTTCAAGGCGACCTTATATAGTTTAATTCTTATTCTCACGTAGCGTAAGAATTGGCTATAAAAGAGCGTCGTTGAGGTCGCACTCGAGGAGTTCGGAGTCTGAGGTTGTCTGTAAAGGTTACCCTTTGGGGTGTCCCTAAAACAGACCCTTGGGTCTGGGCCGTTGTGACTCTTGACGTATTTGCGTGAGTAAGTGTGACATGCCACCATATAGTTTTATTTGGTAAGATTAGTTAAGATTATTGTATTTAGTTCGTTATTCATATTTTAATTATTCATTGTTATTGCTTGTTTCTTTGTTAATATATTTGTTGTTGGTTTCCTGTTGTTTACCTCATCTTCCCCTTAGTTAGTTTTCTGCCTTCAGCAGGATACCTAACCAAGGGGTAGATAACCCCGACCTGGGTGGAAAGTGCCTCTAGGCGTGACAATATTTCGAAACGTTTGCAACTAGCAGCAGAGATTTCTGGTAGGTGTAGGTACTCTGCTTAAACCCTGAAGTGAAACCAGTATCCTTTAAAAATTTTCTACCTCAAAAGGGATTTAATTATTCTACACATCTCTACCGATCCTCCAACCCATCGCAACGTCTTTAACCCTACAGGTGAAGAATTCTGTAGAAGAAAAAATTGTATTACCAAATGGTAAGAAATTTATGGTTCTTGTTAAAGATTCTGTGAAAATATTTCGTTAATAATCTTATTACTTTACTTTACTCATCTTTTATTGTCATATAATGTATGGCTAAGTTCTAAATTTTAAAAATCCGATGACGGATATGTCTCAAATAATTGAATTAGTCAAAATCTATGACTATAACTGAATACAATATAAGAAAAAATACAATAAAAAAGCACCTAAAGTTTGATGTTTCAATTGTCAATTCAACAATAATTTGTTTATCATTATCATATAAGTAGTTATCTCTACCAAAACTACATCAGCTATAATACATGGTCAGATTGGTATTGCTAGAGCCCAAATTCATACAGTTGTCAATTTATGATCTGGTACGTTTGGACGAATCACCCATTGGTTTTCCTTTTCGAATGGCTTTTACCTTCCCGAAGTAGGACATATCGTTGTAAAGGGGTTAAGAGGTAAAAAGGTTTTAAAAGGTCTTAATAATATAAACTGCAAAAAGGGCGCTCGGGATATATCTAGTGAACGACTAAATAGAGTTCAATGCATTACGTATCGTCTTAAAGAAGATGGGTTGTAGAATCGTTTACAGTTTGAAACTGATCGTAAAAAGAAGAGCCAAAAGGGCATTATGGTTGTACCTCGTAAACGTCCAAATAAATTTTGGGATTTCGGTGTGTAACAAATCCTGGTGAAAAGAAAGAGCTGTAAAAATTGTAAGAGATGCCAAAAGAAGCACCAAAAGATCATTAGGGCTATATCTATTATTGTTTAAGTTTTTTTTTAGTAGATTTATATCTACTATTCAGCTGGTTCGCATGTCACGACTTCGGGAAAATTTCACTACAGTTTTTCGTTTTGGGCCCCCCTGACCTCAAAAACACCTTCCGTTCAAAAGTTTATATTATATATATATATGTATATATACAGGGTGTTTCTAAATTGATGCGAAATATTTTACAGGATGATTTTTCAGCAAAAATTAAGGGGGGTCTTTGATATAAATTTTTGTTCAAAATCGCTCTCCCTCCAAGTTACAGCCCCTTAAAGTTGAGGGAAAAAAATTGTTTTTATTTAATATCTCCAATATGGAAGAATTTAGAAGAATGAAATGTAGCAGATAATTGATGCTAATAAAGTGGCATTTTTTGACAATTTTTGTAACCCTGCAATGTTTATACAAGGGGGTGAAAAAATCAACCCTTATGATATTTTGCCTCAGAACTTTTTTATTCGTCTACATTTTCCTACTGAAAAAATTGATTTAAAAAGACGGACTTAAACTGCAACTTTTTTATGTCTTAACTATTCCTCGTAAAATTGTTAGTTTGATCACAAAAAAATAAAATAAGTTACAATTCGATATTACTTATACCTTTTTCACATAAATTGTTTGTTAAAAATAGAGTAAGCAGGTGTCAAATAATGTCACAATTGGCAGATAATTATTGCTAATAAAATGACATTGTTTGACGGTTTTTGTAGCACCGCAATGTTTATACGAGGGGGTGAAAAAATCATCCCTTATAATATTTTGCCTCAGATTTTTCTAGTTAAAAAATTGATTTAAGAAGGCGGACTTAAACTGCAACTTTTTTACGTCTTGACTATTTCTCAGTAAGTTGTTTCTTTGACCATAAAAAAATTAAATATTAGGTACTCATTACCATAATTCTTGCCTAATTTGTATAGGAACATCTTCAAGAAGAGTGGGCAACACTTCTTCGAGGAAATGGCCGTAGTCGTTTCCATTTAATCTTATTGGTAGAAAATATGGTCCAATTAAATAATCATTAACTGTTTGTCATTATGATATCATTCAATACTGGCATACTTTATTTTTTTTTAACAAACGATAACCCCTCTGGATGTATGTGCAAAAGGAATGAGTAATATTTTATTTTTTTTATGGTCAACGAAACAACTTACTGAGAAATAGTCAAGACGTAAAAAAGTTGCAGTTTAAGTCCGCCTTCTTAAATCAATTTTTTAAGTAGAAAAATGTAGACGAATTAAAAAGTTCTGAGGCAAAATATCATAAGGGTTGATTTTTTCACCCCCTTGTATAAACATTGCAGGGTTACAAAAATTGTCAAAAAATTCCATTTCATTAGCAATAATTATCTGCCCATTATGACATTATTTGACACGTGCTTACTCTGTTTTTAACAAACAATAACGCTTCTGGATTTATGTGATAAAGGAATAAGTAATATCGAATTGTAACCTATTTTATTTTTTTGTGATCAAACTAACAATTTTAGGAGAAAAAGTCGAGACATAAAAAAGTTGCAGTTTAAGTCTGTCTTCTTAAATCAATTTTTTAAGTAGGAAAATGTAGACGAATTAAAAAGTTTAGAGGCAAAATATCATAAGGGTTGATTTTTTCACCCCCTTGTATAAACATTCCAGGGTTACAAAAATTGTCAAAAATTCCATTTTATTAGCATCAATTATCTGCCAAATTTCATTCTTCTAAATTCTTCCATAGTGGAGATATTAAATAAAAACAATTGTTTTCTCCCAACTTTAAGGGGCTGTAAATTGGAGGGAGAGCGATTTTGAACAAAAATTTATATGAAAGACCCCCCTTAATTTTTGCTGAAAAATCACCCTGTGAAATATTTCGCATCAATTTGGAAACACCCTGTATATGTATGTATAGTTCCGATATAACGAAATCTGTGGACACGATAGCGGTCGCATTTCTTAACGGATCGAAATGAAATTTGGTACAAAAATCAATCGTCCAAAAATCTCGGTCGAGTTCGTTAATGGGCCAAATCGGTACAGCCGTTTTGGCGTGACATCAAATCAAAATGGAAAAAAATTCGTAACTTTTTTACTTCACCCTGTACAAAAAAATGTTAGGGTACTTTTTTGTTTGTCTCAAAAAGACCTACAACTTTTATCTAAAACATTTTTTTCTCAAACGTATACTTTAAATGATATAAATTAATATAGATCTACTGATGCGCCTGGCTTACCAAGGGCCATTTTTTTATTTAACCAAGCGATGATCAAAGCATTGACAAACCACTAGGCATATCCGTGGCGCAACGATCAAAGCACTGTCACGTAGAGACAAGTTCGATTCCTGTAAATTTTTTTTAATTCCTTTTGATCTGTTATTTCTGGTTTATATTATTTATAAAATTCACGTATTTTCGGCCGTAAATTGATTTTCTTAAATTAACTGTTAA
Organism: Altica lythri; assembly: GCA_964028335.1. Classification (NCBI taxonomy): domain Eukaryota; kingdom Metazoa; phylum Arthropoda; class Insecta; order Coleoptera; family Chrysomelidae; genus Altica; species Altica lythri. The sequence goes on along the minus strand of OZ034809.1, from coordinate 23,967,208 downwards.
TATAGGATACTTTATTTTAATTAACTGTAATTTACTCTTTCTGTAACTAGTTTCGCAATTAATATTTAATGAGAGTTAAAAGTTGACTGTTTCGACTGCACTGGTTGGAAGAGAGCAGCAGAGTAAATGAATACGCTTCGGGCATCAGGGAGTACCCGTACCTTTGACCCTTCTGTCAAATTTCCTGGTCTTTGGTCGAGGGCCACTGTTTCCTTTGTGTTGCAATCCAACAGTTCGGCCCTTCGGCGCATTATCGCCTTCTGATTTCGCAGGACTAATTATTGCCCTTTATACTCACTCCATAGTCCTCTATGGAATGGTTTCGGTGTTCTGCCGACCATACAATTATTTTTTTTTTACAATTTTCAAGACGATTGTAGTGTTTAATGTTGCTTAGTCGTGCGTGGTAATGGCAGGTAGTGAAAGTTTAAGGGTTTAAGGGAGTTAATTAGGTTAAGCTTGGGGTAAACACATACACAAAGGGTAGATGAATTTATTAGTTTAATGGTTTTACCGTAGATAAAATTTTAGGTTTATTGTAACTCACAAAAGTACATATTTGTATTATACGTTTAGTATACGCACTGGAAGAAAGAAAAAACTATATTTTTTTAATGTATTGGTCTCAATTCAATTCGAAGTGTCATCCATCATCGCAATATCAATCGCTATAACCTCTTGATTAAAGTGATGAGACGAAAACAGTGACTAATGAGAAATAACAATTAAAAACGTTTTCAATGATTAAATTTTGGTTCGAGTCTATTAATCAGTACAATGTAGTTACTCTGCCATGCTTTGGCAGGTCACATATGTAAAAGAACAGAGGAGGTTTCAGGTGCACATTTATCAATTTAAAAATTTACACATACAAAAAAAATTAAAATTAAAAAAAGCCAAATAGTAATGTTGCTTAAAATCATTCTTTTACCTTATTTTACATTTTTAATAAATAGTTTAATTGTGTCTTGTTTGTGTTATAATTTTATAATTGTTAATAACGTTAAACAATTTTAAGAATATAACACAACAAAAACAATAACAACACGTTCTTAGAAAACATTTGCTGAGGAATTAAAAATTTTATTACATATATTGAAGTTTGTAAAATGCGGTCATACATCAGAACTGACGAAGCAGCACGTTTACGGTGCCCAAAGGAGGTTTTTACTACAGAAAAAATTAAAAAAGTTTACTAAAATATGCGAAACGACTGTAAAGTAAAAGTTTGAGAAAAGCTTAAATCATGAGGATGAGGAATATTGTCAATAAATATATAAAAATAAGCTATCTATAAGTATTAATACAGTAAACTGTAATATTGTCGTATTTAATAAAGCGACTTTCCAATAGATATCAAAGAATAATATAATATAGAATTCTATCGCTTTACAAGTTTTGAAAAACATTTTCAAAGAAAATGACCGTTCAACCAAGAAGAAACAACTTATTAAATACGACAATATTACAGTTTACTGTATTAATACTTATAGATAGTTTGGAGGCCTACGTCTCCTTGTCAAAATCTTTTGAAATTTGGTTTGCAGTTAGAAGTGAGGATGTCACTACTATCGCGGTGTTTACACTTTCATTACTGAAAGTAATATATCTTCGTGATTTTAGTCATATCTTCAGTCAGCGATTATGCCTTATGCTGGCTGACGGATAACATATATCTTGTACTGACGAGACCCAATAGGTCGAAACCGGTCTACAAGTTATGTTGTCCCTTCTAACTGCAAACCCGAATGGTTGGTTCGAATTATCTATTAGATATACCAACCCCGTTCGACTTTGAAGTGTAATCCAATATCCGTCGGGGTATATAACCCGGGAAGTAGTTGTTTCTTCTTGGTTTAACGGTCATTTTCTTTGAAAATGTTTTTCAAAACTTGTAAAGCGATAGAATTCTATATTATATTATTCTTTGATATCTATTAAAAATAAGCTCTTTATCCAATGGGTGACGTACATTTACCAGAAACAACAACGGGTCTAAGATTCTGAAAATGGTTTGTCAGTATTGTGGTGTAATCTAAGAAATATTTTACACAAATTCGTAACCGTTGAAGAAACATGAATTCACGACAGATTAATTGGAGCCACCCAAAAGTCGATCAAAGTGCTTCAGAACACAAACATCAGCCAAAATCGTGGAGCAAGCATCTTTTATATCGTCGAAGAATACTGTTAATTTACCATTTAGAGAAAGAACACTCAATTACAGAAGACTTAAGTAGGTGTACTGGATTGTTAAGTGGTGAAATTATTAAAAAAGGACGTATTTAGCAGAACAACTTATTTCATCAAGCCAATGTAATAGCACATAAAACAATAAAATCGATGTTGAGACTGGACCAAGTTAAAATTGGACCAACTGGACTATCAACGATTTATACATCACCGTATACCTCAGATCTGGTCCACATCGAATAACTTCTTTTGTAATTAAAAAAAATATGCGTGTTTCGGGTCGCCCGACAAAAGTGATAACTTAAACTGAGTTAAACTTGGAGTGAGCGAGGAGAAGCCTGTCCGAATGAGAGATATTGAACAAACTGGCGTTTTAACGCGTTAGGTTACGAATAGGTTTACACTCCCTTAAAAATTTAAAACTTAAAAAACTACAGACCAAGACCAAAACCTCAAATGACCAAGTTAAATTTGCGCTGAACTCAAAAGATCCCCTTATGTTGGAGGGTGTATGTATCGCCCTGAAAGGAAACTATGTTAAATATTAAAATTGTTATTTGTCAAATATACTGTTTTTTCCTTAAAAGTCTTGAAACTTCTTATTCTGTGTAAGCATAGCAAAAACTAAAACTAGTCGAAAATTTAACCACCTGGTATTTAAATTAGTGTGCATAAAGAAAAATTATATAGGTACCTAACTGAAACCGTTCCTGTGAACATGGTGTATGAAGAGGATATATGAATGTATGCGGGCTGCTAATAAAAAATCAATTAGACGAATGGACAGATATCGGATATCGGTTCGGATAGCCTGTAATTACAGTAATTGGTATTGATGAGTATAACTGCTGAGTTAACCGTTAAACAAGTAACTACTCATAAACCGGACGTCAAATATATCAGAATTTAACATCAGATTTGTTCTTCATCATGTTGTTCGTGTTATTTAAAATTCAATATTGTAGTTAATGATTCTATAGGGTCTGGAAAAATTTAATTTTATTGTAGCTAAATTTTATTGTTTGGCCATCACTTAATGGTTTTGGATCTAATGTTAGACTATATATAGTACAGTTATTTAAAATAAAGAGGAATACTGTAACTAAGCCAGATATACAACAATTACAAAAAAAAAGTAGGAAACAACAGGTCAATCGTTCTTCTTATCTATTTACCCGTTGAGCGTATGAGCGAAATTAGGGGTTACAGATACACCTGCCACCTATAGTTCTGAAGTTTACTCAGACTTATAGCCAATTTTCTAGTCCTATTTTTCTAAGAAAGTTTAGGATATCGTTGTGCTTCAATTTAGGTAGATTTTTCTATTTCGTATGATCCTATATAGATATCTGACCATAGAATTACGTAATGCAATGGATTCGTATGAGTATTGAGGTTTCGTCCTCTTCCTCACATATCTGCACTTTGTTTCATCTGCCAATCCTAGTTTTTTCATATGTACTCTTAATCGATGGTGCCTGGTTAATATTTCCGTTATAATACAAAGGTTGTTTTGACCAAGGTTTAGACAGCTGAAAGATAAAGTTTACAAGCAGCATCTTTGGTTGTCATAGTCTTTTATATCGTTCCAGTACTTTTTTTCTTTATCCACTTCTTTCCTTTCCTTTCCTTTCGCACCAACGTCTTCGGTTGTGGTAGTTCTTCGAGATGGATTCAGTACTTGGATTTTTCTCTTTCCCATTTTTTCCTAAGTTTATCTAAGACTGTACTACTGCTGATATCGCAAGATGGTTCTGGTCTTAAGTATGAGGTTTTAGCTCTTTTTTTGCCAGCTTATCTCCTGTTTCGTTTCCTTCTATTCCTATGGGTCCTGGAACCCGTAAGAGAGTAACAGTGTTATTTTGTCCTTGTTCCTTTAGTTTGCCTAGATATTCCCAGACCATCTTTGAAATGATTCTATGAGTTAAGAGCTTTGATGACTGCTTGACTATCTTACATAATTACAATTTTTATCTACAGTAATTCCTTTCGATATTAAATTCTACACATCTTTTAATGGCACGGATTTTCTCTTGAAAAATGTTTGGGTATGCTCCAGTTCCTTCACCTGTCTTGGAGCCATAGGTATACCATTTTAAGGCATTTTGTTTTAGAACCGATATGTTTTTTTTTATTCAAATTTACTACCCAGTTTTGTGGTGAATTTTCTCACAAAGTTAGATTTCTTTGGCATTTTACCTTGATGGATCAAATTGAAGTGATCGAGGTTTTTTGTTGTTTGTTTCTTCTTTGTCCATTCAATATATTGTTTCTGCCTTACACTTTCTACTTGAATGTGTAGTTGCGTGAGATGTATGCATATTTACCCGTTATGATAGATAAGATGTTTTTTAAAATCTACAAATCTTTCCACAATGTTTTTCCAATCTTTACTATTTTCTTAATTTCATCATCTCATTTTCGCATTTGTATTTTGTCTCATTTAGTTTTTTTTACTGTTTACTTTTTCTAAATTACATTATAAATAGTGGCCATTTTACAATAAAATTGGCAAAAATCAACAAGAACCTTTACAAATAAACGTAAAAAAAACAAAATCCCTTTAAGGTAGATCCAGAGATGGAGCCTACTGGACAATGTAACTTTATGTTTCAGAATTTTACAACCAAAATTATAATAAAATATTTGTAATACCTAAACAATGGGGTTTGGTTGTCATTACAGTATAGCTTCGCCAGTATTTTTAAGGCAATTATTTACTAGTTACGTTATTGCAAATTTTTTTACCTTAGCTTGTTAAGAAAACTACGTTTAGAACATAGATAAAATAATACATAACAATGTTTAAAATATTCAAAAATAAACTTATTAAACCTACATTAAACAAACTCTCTGTTGTTAGGTGTTTTATTATTATATATCTAACGAAATGTTGAGCCTTTCAACATGTCATGCAATATATTCTATTTGGTTGGTTGCATGTTATACAATTACATTTTGGCAGGAAAGAAATTGAGAAAATATTATTTATTTTCGAATATATTTGCAGTGGTTTCAATTATAAATATGTCTAAATGGACGTTTCAATTAGCGGTGTTGCGTGATTACCTCAAATCTATGCACCCCTGTTATTTTTCCCTTTTAGTTTACCTGCTTTGCGAAAATTTTCTATATTTAATTATGGACTTACATTATTGTGCAGTAGTTCTTGCAAAATCAAATAAATGTTTGCACAGGATTGACTACAGGAATAACCAGAAACTTTTTCAAATTTAGTACAGTAGAAGAAATAAGGCTGCATTTTCCACGACGTAAAACTATTTAAAGCATCTGTTACTGTTCTTCTGTAGCACCTATACTAAAGTTTTTGTTATTTTTTTCTGATTATCACTTTAATATTTTAAACAAATGGGTGGACTACTACTTGCTAAAGATACTTCAACGCAAGCAACGTACATAATTTTAATAAAGTGTATTAACGGTGGTACGCGTCTGGGTATACCTGGGTCAGGCGATTAAGTTGGTGTGAAACTATAAATTCAAAACAAAAAGAAATTAAAATACAAGAGAATCAAACCAATCAGATTACAGACAGAAAGTGAGCAAAGGGTGAGTGGACAAATTACAAATTATTAACAACAAATTACTGAGTATAGTGGATGAAAGGAATGTAGAATACATATAGGGAACATTAAGAGATGTCATTACAAAGCCTACTAGGCTCGTAATGCTCACATATTATTGTTAAAATTACCATTAAAAGATGTGTTTAAAATCCAACTTTAAATGATTAAATATTTAAAAATTTTCTAGTTCTGTTGTAAGTTCTGTTTGTAAGCCGTATCTTATTTAGGTAAAAAACCGTTAAAATCTTGGCAAAACAATGTGCACATCCAAAATCTGTACAAAACTCATAATGGTAGTTGGGTCACACAAAGAATAAAAATGGCAGTTTTTCCTAAGAATTAGGAGTCCGTGGAAATGATCTAGTCTGGTTCAATTCGGTGTATTCAGACGTATTAAAGTGTGTGGGTCGATTTGCAAAGAGTTTTATTAGCGACTGTGTCAATTTATGTTGATCCGTTGCTGCATTGACTTAAGTCACAGAAACTGATTTTACAAAAATTAAAATTTTAGATATTTATTTTATAAATACAAAACCCAAGATAATCGATTCTAGTTATAACACCTATAGAAAATTTTTGATGGTGTTGTATATTCGTCCTTAGCAAATGCTGCTGTTGTTGTTTCCCCTTTAGGGAACCGTTTCTGTTTCCTTGAGTGGACATTTCCATTAATGACTGAATAGGTCGTTAGTCCACTAGAACGCCTCTTAGCCGTGTTCGATTTGTTATACACTTGATAAATAAAGCTACTTTTCCTTTCTGTTTCCGTTCTAGCCATCGAATACATTGTCCTTAATGATGTCCTTTTCACTTCATTGATTTCAGAATGAATTGATTTGTTTTGTGTAGATAGAAGAAAAATTTTAACATTTACAAATTATATGTAATAAAGATTTTTGAAGTAAAACTTCTTTAGCGGCGACTAGGGGTAACTCAGTAATTCTAACGGACGTGACGTCATTCTAATGTACCGCGTACCGGAAACAAAACCTGATACAAAATACCTAACACGATTCCGCCTACTAAGTATATAAAATAAAATTAAATCTGTAATTGTATGAATTGACAGCTTGTCAAACAAAATACATTGGTAGTAAATAGTTTAACTTGTGTATAAAGTGATTGTTTTAAATATGAATAAACAAAGTGGATTTATTAATGAAGAAAGTGATGAAAAAATATTGAATGAAAATGAGTGAGTACCTACTCTATATGCATACATTGTATTTTTGGTGTGTAATTACACTATTTATACCTAATTATTTATACCTATTGTTTATACCTAGCTATTTTCGTTTTATAGACTTAAAGAGCTAAAAAGAAAAAGAAATTGTGAACGTCAAAGGGCATATTATCAGCGCCAGAAAGATTTGAAGAAAAATGAAAATGAAAAAAAGACGAGACAGCGACATTCATTATGATTTGATTAAGTAAGTTTATATACATACATACATATTATGATACTAAATAATTGTTTATAGGGAAGCTTTACGTTAAGTAAAGAAGCATGTTGCACGTTTTTGTTCATAAAATAATAATATTCGAAATGTTTTAACACTTGCTTATACTTATTTTAGGTTTGGTTAGGTAGCCATAAAGGCCATAAAACCACTAGTCAGGATGGCTGATCTTTTACCAGCAATAACAGATCCTTTGTAGAACTGAAGAAAACAAACTCAACTCAGGATTTTAAATTTTATGGAATATGCTATAAAAGGCTACAAAATGAAATGGTTATCTAACTATCAAAGGCTCTTGTGTTGTGTTGTATTACAATAAGGTAGATACAGCTACAAAATCACACATTCTAAACGTAATGTGTGTATATTTTTAATATTGTTTACCTATTATTGAAGCAAAACTTCTTTAGGCGCGACTAGGGGTAACTCTAACGTTAGATTCTAACGGAAGATTCTGATGGAAGTAACGGTGTGATTTCAGCTATGGGAGGAGCTTAAATTTTCAAAATTTATTTATGAAATTTTCAAACGGTTTTAAATACATTAATGGTATTTAGAGAGTAAAATCTATGTTTCACATTTTAGTTATCATAAACCTATTATTTCAAATATAAAAAATAATGATAACTTTCAAATTTCTATTTCTAATGAATAATATAAATATAACATTTCATTTTTTGTAAAGTATATAGACAATAAATATAATTGAATTGTAATTAAATATTTATTTTCCGATACGTACGTCAAAAAGTTTTACTTCAATCGCGCGTAAAGGTTACACGCACATTTTTTTTTTTAATACAGCTAATAAAAAAAAAATCGGGACGAGGTTAAACATGCAGGACATCCTTGCAACTTTTCTATAATTTCAAACAACAAAAATGTATTTTTTTGCTGTTTTGAGCTCAATTAGTATGTTGTGTAAGTTTTAAACGATAATCAATAGTCTAAGACAATATTTAAACATACTTAAATAAATTTACTTTATAAATTAGAACATCGGGCTTGTAAAGCTTGCTTTCTTGTCCTCAAAATTTTTTCCATCATATATAAAAATTTTCTAATTAATTTTTAGTAAAAAGCACTCCACTTAGTAGCTCGAAGCCGAAGCAGGTTAGGAATTCATCAACTATTCGGTATTCCCGATACCTGGGGCCCCGTAGCCCGCGTATGAAATTCAGGGATCCAAGGATCAAAGCAGTAGGCTCTTCAAAGGAGCGCCATCCAGTTCAAACTATGCGAAAAATTAATATTTAACCCACGATTATTGTTATTAACTGCCAAAATTACGGATTAAACACTTACGTGGAACGCTTTGATGTTTCGATGTCCTATCGGCAGGGCCCTTTTGCTCCCTACGTCAATTCTGAAACAAAAGAAAATCAATTTAAGTCGACAGAGCTAGAAATCAAGTCGGCACGGATGGATGCATTACAAAATGAGAAGTTTAGAATGTTCGTAAACATTTTTAATTAAAAAATAAACAACTTATACCAGGTAGATACGAAAAGTTTGTAAGTAGGTACATCTTTTATTTAATCACTTTGAATTTATATAATAACTTAATATAATATAATAACTTAATAAAGCATTGTAACTTTACAAATTGGAACAAATTTAAGACGCAAATTTGAATTAATTAAAATTTATAGTTTGTCTTTCATTTTTCGAAAATCGTAGAAGACAAACAACATGGGGATAAAAATTAGAATTTATATTTGTATGTTAAAGTCTAAAAAGTATTAACGATTCAACGTTTATTTATATCTAGCAGGCTATCTTTTTATTTATTCACGTTGGTATTGGTTTTTGTCATGTTGCCGTTTAAAAGTTACCAAGTCACTGCAAGTCACAAACTGACAAGTTTGACAACAAATATCATAAATATAATGGTTAAATGCATTAAAAAAATTAATATGCCGAAAAAAAAAAATGTGTAGAGACAAAAAAATGAATACAAAGATGATATTACATGTTTAGAAAAGAACAGAAAGTTTCAGAAGAGGAAATTATATAAGATCTCTTAGGTTTTTAATGTAAGTAGTAATTGTGTTTGTATACAAGATTATTCCAATATTTTCATCAGCAAATAGTTCCAAACATTTTTAATTTCATTAATAGTTGTATATGAAGTTATTTGTTACATTAAATACACTTTTACATTCTTATTACATTCAAATTACATATAATTTATTAAACATACCTAACCCCACATTTCTTCTGTCAGTCATTATTTTACAATGTTGCCAGATTACACACTATAGTAAAAGTTAAAAATGTTTCAGAATAAAATATTTTCATTAATTTCTTTAATAACAATGATCCATAATGATAATTAAAATGTAATTTGATAGGACATGTACGAATCGATATTTCATTCATTAATCTATGACCAATCAAATATCATTTAAATTTTTATTTCATACATTTTTTAAATATTTCGTGTTTTTTTTAGGTTAGTGTTAAATATAAACGACAAATCTTAAAAAAAGATTTAGTTAATGGTAAAGAAGCGGCAAATAAAAGGAAGAAAGATAAAGCAGATACATTTAAGAACTTCATTTTAAAAAAATTGTAGTGGCAGATTTGGACGTACAATTATAAAAACGAATATTTTACTTCAGATAAACTTTTGACTGACGCAAAACAAAACTGAGATTTAAACGGTAAACGAACTTATTTATACAAAATTAATGATATATAAACTTAAAAACGTGTACTGACGAAAAATTTTAAGTGAGCGAAGAATAGCAAAATCTCTTTCCTTCAGAAATTTATGAAATTAAAAAAGTGCAATGAAATCATCAGATCATATTAGACTCTTCAAATACTGACATTGACTATCACAAAACTATAAATGGTGATATTTTCAAAAACTGGATTGTTAATTAACTTATTCCTGTTTTATTGAATTTTCCAGAGAAATGTGTAGTAAACATGGATAATGCTTCATTTCATTCTGTACAACAAAACAGACCACCTACATTTTCAGCAACAAAATAGATATTACAGAGATAATTAAGCAACAATAACATCGAATTTGATAAAAAAAATGAAAAAAAAGACAATTATGCTTACAAAATACAGAAGCAACGATAAGACATAAATATGTAGTAGATGAAATATTAAACTAACATAGACATGATTTACTTCGATTACCTCTATTTTGCATTTTTATATTCGGACAAAACTTGGACAGAAGCTTTAAGACAATGTAAACCAGACATGTAGAAAAAAATTGTAGACACAGAAGAAATTATTTTGACTGATTGGACTTATTACACTTATTACACTGTAGCTATTGAACACATATTAAACGGATTTCTATTATTTGAAGCATAACATTTTGTGGCAATATTTATTTTTGTTCTACTTATCAAAATAGCTGAAACCAATTGGTATGTCATAATACCGCACTACCTGGAAAGCCCCACGAAAATGAAGACTTTTTTGTAAATGTTTTTATTATTTGCTTTCATTTAATTAAGTACTATTATTTTGTAAATGCATTCATTATATCTAAATATATATTTTTAAATTGACGATTTTCGTTTTTTGTGAAAGTACTAATTTTTAATGATTTTATGGAGCTGAAAATTATTATTTTATATATTGTCACTAACACTATGATTTTATTGAGGACGTGACAACAGCGCATTTACAACTGAGAATAAGATTAAATATACAGGGCGAAATTCATCACCCTAACAAGGCCTACTTTAATAAAAATAAGCTTTGAATGGTGTATATCTAAAACAATCTTACTGCACCTGTCTCCTTGACCGAAGCATAACGTCAAATGTCAACAACGTAATTGTAAGATTCCGTTAGTATACTTATTTATACCAAGTAAAAAACAATATTTGCTTTACTGTTCCATTTTTTGTAGAGTTGTTAATTGATTAAAAATAAGAACGTTTTAAAGAGCATACCAGAAAGTACCTAAAAGAAAATTTCTTAGAAATTAAAATTAAAATTTTGGATATTAATTTTACAACGAAGATTTCCGAAACATTAGAAGATATTATCAAAATTCTTAATTACTTTTGTTGGTTTTTTATCATCGTAACACACCCACACAGCGTATTGCGTTTATTTTTAGATTCGTAAAAGTAAATCCAAGATTTATCGCCACTAACAATACTATAAACGTTGTTTGAGCTTCCTTTGTTGAACCGTTCCAATTTTTTCGACACCAATTGAAGCGAACCGCTTTTTGCTCTTCTGTGAGCAAATGACGGATCCAAAGGCAAACCAACTTGGTAACATCCAGTTTTTCATGTAGGATCTTTTGAATCGAGCTCTTCAAATGTACAAGTATGTTACACAGTGTTCATCCTTAATAAGCTGACGAACCCCATTATTTTTTTGCTATGTGACTGCTTTTTTGTGTGGACCTAGCCTGATTTTGTCGCTGAGACTGGAGCGACCACATTGAAATTCGCAATACCAGCGACAATTAATTGATTGGTGTGGTTCTTTACTTCCAAACACAGAAACCATATTAGCGAGACATTGCTGTTGGGATAATCCTCTCGAAAAATTGTAAAAAATTATTGCTCGAAAATGTTCTCGACTAAGATCCATTTTTCGACTGACTTGTTAATTTCAAAAAATTTACTGTACCTACACGACTTGCTGTATTTCAATAAAACTCTGGACTTATGTCAACAAAAGATTAAGGTAAAATTTGTTTCTGAAGGTTCTATTAGTGGAGCCTACTTAGCGGCTATATACAACATTAAACAAACCCAGCAGTTTTTGATTTAAAGATAAACTTTCCACAGATCACCAAAACATTGAAACACGCCATTAAAACACGCAAAGAAAAGACATATCCTAGTCATTTTTATAGATTTTTGAAACTTTGTAAAGAAGAGGTTTAGGCAATAATAACTGATTGTTGCTATAAATATTTGGGTGTTGACATTAGTTGCATGCTTAATTTACTTGAAGATTGTAGATTGTACATTATTATCTTTGAGTAAACTCTACATCTAATTGGAAGTCCATTAGGTCTAGACTTTTAAGAAAGACTATTTTCTTCTTAGGATAAACGTTTGTACCCTGACCACTTTTTAAGAAGACCTGTCTCAGATAATTATATCGTAGGCAGTAAGTATTCCGAAACTTAGGTCAGACAGACCCAAACAGTTTGTGCGCGACATAACGCTACTGGTTTTATAAACACCTTTTAAACAGCTTTAAACAGATTTTAACGAGTTTAAACAGTTTTTAAAAACCAGTTTGTCCCACGCGATCCAACCCCTTTTTTAAAACAGGTTAAACTGTTTTTTTAAATGGCTGTAAACAGCTTTTAAAACTCTTTAAAGAGCTTTTAAAGAGTTTTAAACAGCTTCTAAAAAAACAGTTCGTCTTAAGTAATTTGGAAAACAGGTTAAACTGTTTTTTTTTAAATGGCTGTAAACAGCTTTTAAAACTCTTTTAAGAGCTTTTAAAGAGTTTTAAACAGCTTTTAAAAAAACAGTTCGTCTTAAGTAATTTGAAAAACTGGTTGAAATGTTTTTTAAACAGCTTAACACAGCTTTTAAACAGATTTATACAGCTTTTAGACAACTTTGTTGGATTACGTGAGGCGAACTGTTTTTAAAAACTGTTTAAAGCTGTTTGATTAAATCCATTTAGAAAACAAAAACCAATTGGATTACGAGGGGCTCTAGCTCTCTGGGGCTCTCTGGCTCAAGTATCGGAATACCTACTGTTGTCGAACGATTACTTCGCAATTAGAGATTTGTTAATGTTTCTATAACTCTAAGATTAAGTAAGAGTAGCACAGTGAATATCATATTAACCTTTTTACTTGTCTTTGGCTTGAAATGGTTTTCCAGTAGCCTTTCTTTTCCAAACTACTAACTCCATACATAACGCTGCATTTTAAAATAACCACAGGAAGATTTAGGTCCATGAGAATAATTCCTAGTACCTTTTTGTGTGAAACTATTAGCAATCTGTTTCCCAACAATCACTTGATGACTGTTTGCAGTTACCTAAAGGTGATTTCGGACCAAAACTTTTATTTTAAGTTTATTTATAAATATAAATCATTAATAAACTACGTTCATCATATATTAACCTTCATAGAAATTGTTTTTAATTTTAATAATATTGTAAATAATTAAACTTGCAAAATAGACGTCGTATTTTGCTATACAGTGTATAAAGCGAGTGCAAACACCTTCTAGAGTTCCATTCTTTTTGTACCATCATGTTATGTCTTGTGTTACGACCTTCTAAAACGACACAAACAGTTCTTGGTCGAGTTCCAAAAACTGCCGCCCTCTATAATTAAATAGAGATTTGTCTTGTCGTTAGTGAATACAATAAACAAAACGTCCAATTGACAAATAACTATTATATTTGGCCGTTACCGAAGTGATGACCTTTTCTTTTTATATGCAGTGTCTACGCAACCACAAGAAGTATTAATAGAATGTGCTTTTAAACTAGAAAATTGATACTTGGTATAAATTAAGCTAAAATTGTATTAATTTAATAACCAGTCAGTAATTAAAATATAGTATTTAAAAACCTGCCACTCGAATGTTTCTATTTTTTTCTCAATGTTTTTTATATAAACAACAAATATATAACCGAAAATCAGAAAAATATAAAATAACATGTACCTACTTAGATATAACAAACAAAATAGCCGTCATTAAATTTTTAGTCGACTTATAATTGCGCTTTTTTTAAATTAATTTAATACGTTAAAAGTTTTAAAAATCGTAATTTTGTGCCACTTTTGCCTCTAAACGCCGTTTTTACCATTATATATAGGTAATTCGGAAATAAGCAATTTTCTACTAATAAAATAGAACTACAAGCTAATACCTAATGTTATTGTGTCTAGACCTGAGCTATATCGGACAAAAATGATAAAAAGGGGTAAAATATTGATAAAATAAGTAAAAAAAGGCAAAGAGATAAGTAATGATGTGAAAATTTTTCACAATTTTCTATATAAAGGCTAAAGCCGAATAAGCATGTGGAATAATTTGTAGCCCCCTAGATGCTCAAAAACGTGTTTTTTACATTATTGCTTGTTCTAAGAGCTGTAGTTTTAGGGCACAAATACAAGAGAATTGTTTTAGATTTTTCCCACCTAATACGCGCCCTACAAAAATGGCTAAATTCTAAATGTATTTGATTTCGTATTTTTGATTTGTGCTTTTGGAATTAATTTAACAGTGGTGAAAAAACCATTTTTTAATATTGTCGGCAGCTTTTTGAAGTCAAACAGTTGATTAGACGTCAAAAATTAATTCAGGGCACCTAATAAAAACCCTAATATACGCATACGTGCTTTAACCCAGTTATTTTAAGAAGCATCTGGAGGGCAAAAAATCTGACCAGAGCGGTTTTCCTACATTGGTTAAACCCGCTTTTTAAAATAGCTTAGGGCAGTTTTTACATAATCATGTATATTACTTAAAAACTTTGTTAACGATAAGTACAAATGCTACATACGTATATTCAACAAAAAAATGTTCTTTTATATTGCGGTAATTTTTGAAATGAACTACCAATAAAAAAATAGAATGAAGAGTCGATTGTACCTTTAATGGCATATTTTTATATTAACAACCTGCATTTAATTTCTTGAATGATTTGCGCTGATTTAAATTTTTTAATAATATTTTAAGTTATCTCAAAAACCGTTAAAAAATCCAAAAAAAATCAACTTAGTTACTATTAGCTCAACCATCTGTATTTTTTTATATATTTTTAGAAAGTTTTTATATTTTGGCCGTGTTCTTCGTCTCTGTGGCATTCCGTGGAATTTTGTAATCGAATTTAAACCTATTTCCCGACTACCTAGAGCTCTGAAATTTTCAGGATAGCTAAGAACTGAATGACAATGCATGTTTCAAGTGTGTTTAGGCATATACATAGATTTCGAAATTTATAATGAATTGTTATTAAATTAAATATGTATACATATTATCATTTTAAAAGACTTTATATAAGTTTGGCGTGGCCTATTTGGATAAGCGGCTGATTGTGACAATTCTGTTGGAAATGTTGGGTTATCGTAATGAGATCGATCTCGCGAGAGAGAAGTTTTTCTTTTTTTTTGTTTTTACATGTGAAAGTAGCGAAATAATTTATATAATAGTAATATGACCTATAAATCAGTAAAAAAAACTTTCTACTGTAAAAAGTCCTTTTTATAAATTGTGGATATTATTAATTTTTCATGTTAAAAAGTGCATGTTAAGTCGTATAAACAAATGAGATGTTTATTGTTTTCGTAATATATTTATACTGAAACAAGATTTTAAATAATAATTTTCAGTAATTCGTGTGAGAGATTATATTATGTTCGTATTCGTAATATAGTTAGCTATACTGAAAGGAGATTTTAAATAATAATTTTGAGAAATTCGTGTGAGAAACTATATATTCGTAATATAGTTATACTGAAAGCAGATTTTAAATAATAATTTTGAGAAATTCGTGTGAGAGATTATATGTTCATAACAACATCTACCAAAAAATGTCCAAAATTGCTAAGTAGCAGCAGCACAGAAATGTTGTTTCAACTCCCAAGGTTCGCTATAACATTATAATATTTTTTTGAAACTGTACTTCTTAAGGCAGAGGGAAAAAAGTCACCAAGAACCAACATAATATTTCTCGCACGCCAACGACAGTTCATTTTATTTTTCAGTTTATTTTATTTTACAGGTACCGTTATATATGCACGTATACGTATAAGTGTGTATATGTATATATATATATATATATATATATATATATTGTTATGGTATTCAATAGTTGGTCTTTATATGTAATATAAGTGTAATTAAGACTAACTAGATATTAGAATTGAATAATCAATTTATGCAAATTATCAAGGAATCATAAATAAAAAAAAATTTGGGTTGCGAGGTTTCTAGGGGGATAAAAAAAAAAAATTATGGATAGAATGTCATAGAATTTTGGAGAGAAAAGTCAGAGAAAAAGTTTAGGGAATTATATAGAATTTTAAAAATTTAAAAACCATTATAAAGTAAATATAATAATAATAGAAATTGAAAATGAAGATAAATACTGAATGTTAATGAATATAAATATAAAAATTATAAAAGAAGATTAATGTATGAATAGAATGTTATAATAACTATATGGTAGAGGTAAATATGGAATAAAATGGATATATATAGAGAAGATTAATTGGATATTTGCATAGATTGGATTTTCAAAATAAAATAAGCATAGTTTATAAAGATAAGTATTTCTGGTATAATTTGTTATCAGCTGGTAATAGAGGTATATTAGAAATAGTTATTCGGGGATTTTAGGAAAAGAGGGCAAAATTTCATTTAAAATTAATTAGTGTTAAGTTTATGACAGGATAAATGATGAATGTTATATTGTTTTTTTTAAAATGTTGTAAAGAATTAATATATTTATATATTAAATGATGTTAAAATTGAGATGGACTTTTTAGTTTAATATTATCGAAGAACCCAACCTTGAAGAGTCACAAGAATACAATTTTATGAGTATAGAGATCATAACAATTATGGCGCCCAACGTGTGGCGTGAATAAAACAAGAATCCAGTTTAAAATAGAACAGTATATTGAAATTGAGAGGGTGATATAGACAATTGAAGTGATTAGAAAATTAGAACAGTGAAGAATTGAAATAAAACATAAATACATTATAATAGAAATAAGAGGATTAGGTGAGAGTTTTAAGTATATTTATATTTATATATAAAGACCATAAAATTTTGAAAATTTTAAAACTAAATACAAATCGAATAAATATAATAAAGTAATATAATAAGTTAACATTATAAATTAAATAAATATATAAAATAATTAAAAGATTTGAATAAAATGAATACAAGACAAAATAGAAGAAATAGAAGGAGAGAAGATGGAATACAGGAATCTAATGAAAATATGCATGAAACAGAAAGTAATGATGGATCGTCGGAAGGAGAAGAAAAAACAATGTTTCAAGTGGTACAAGCTGATGTGATAGGAGATGCGACTAGTTCAAAACCACATCAAGAAACAGAGATGGAGAAAATGTTTAAATTTTTGGAAAATAAATTTGATGAAAATAATAGAAAAATGGATTCTATGAAAAAAGAAATAAGAGAAGATATAAAAAAAGAAATAAAAGATATGAACAAGAATATGGAAACATTTAAAGATGAAATGAAAAATATTATTAAAGAAGAAAATATCAAAATACAAAAAGAAGTCGATCAATTGAAAGATGGAATTAAGGCGATGGAGGAAATGGGTAATATACACCAGGAGAAGATTAATAATATAGAAAAAATTGTGAAGGAGCAGAAAAATGAAAATAAGAAAGAAAATGAAAGAATACTACAAACTATGGAAAGGAATGTAATGGAAGTAGCAAAGAAATTTGAAGATGAAACAAAAAAATTACAAGAAATGCAAAATGAAAGAACTGAGGATGGTTCCTATATGATAATACATGGAGGAGAAGGAGCAGTAAAATTTACAGGGAATATCAGTATATTACATCCATGCACGTATATGAATATGATTAAAACTAAGACTAGGAACAAAAGAGATTGGAAAGAAATTATAAGAAGTTCTTTGAAAGATAATGCTGCATTATGGTATGCAACACAGGAAAATGAAATATTAACCTTTAATGATTTTGAAAGGGAATTTCTTAAATATTTCTGGGGTGAATCAAAACAAGGGGTGAGTAGGGAAAAATTATATTTCGGAAAATTCAATTATAGATTAGGGAATAATTTAACTAATTATGCGTTACAATTATATAATGTTGCACAATATTTGGAACCTCCTATGAGAGAAGAGGAAATAATTTTATATATTTCTAGACATTATGATATAACAGTTTCTGAAACAATAGTTATACAAAATATTAAAAAAAAAGAACAATTGATTGAGTATTTAAATCGAGTTGAAAGAAATTTAAAGATTAATGAAAATAGATCACAAAATTATGAAAATGATAGATTTAGAAATTATCAAAACAGAAATGGATATAATAGAGTAAGAGAAGAAATGCGTAATAGAAACAATGGAAATTATAATTATGGATATAATGGGAGAGAAAATGGAAATCGTATAAACGGAAATACATATAGAAATGGAAATAATATGGATAATAATAATAATATAAGAAATGGAAATAACAGAAATGAAAATGGTTTTCAAAATGTAAATAATGGAAGATATGAAAGATCAAGATATAGAAATATAAATGAAATTCATAATAATAATAATAATAATCGAGAAGATAGAAATGGAAACAATAATGTACCTAGAAGAATAAATCAAATTAATATGCAAAGTAGAGAAATAGAAGAAAATGTAGAAAATGTTAGGGTAGAACCAGAACAAGAAAATTTTTAAATAAGCACCTACAAAATTTTAATGTTAAATGTTGTTATATACATCCTAGTGAATTTATAAAATTAGAAGAAAATAATAATAAATTAGAAGATAAAATTGGATTAGTAGTTGTTGAAGGAAATTTAGAAAATAAGAAAATTAGAATTTTAATAGATACCGGATCAGAAGCAACATTGATAAATGAAAAAATTATTGAGGATAATAAATTAGAAGAAATGATTAAAATTCCAAGAATTAAGTTAATAGGTGCTAATGGAAAAAAATTAGGGGAAATTAATAAGACTATAAATATTAGTATTAAAATTGGAAATAGTATATATAAAATACAAGGTTTGATTATAGGAAATATGGAGTATGATATAATATTAGGTACTGATGAATTAGAAAGAATGAATGTTATTATTAATTATGAAGAAGGTTGGATAAAATTGAAAGAAGAACAAATCAAATTAAATAAAATAAACAATAATGAGGAGATAATACATATAAATGAACTAAGAATTAATGGGGAAATGATGAAAGAAGGAGAAGATATAAAAAGTGATGATAAATATAAAGATGAAATTAATTTGTTATTTAAAAAATATCAAAATTTAATTACATTAGAGAATAATACTGCCAAAGAATATACTCACAGATTTGAAGTAAAGAATATAGAAAATTTTCGAGTTAAAACTTATCCAATTCCATATCAATATAGAAAACAAGTAGCTATAGAAATAGATAAAATGCTAGAAAATAATATAATTGAGAGAAGTGATACATCTTTCATTAATCCAATTGTAGTTGTGAAAAAAGGGAATGGAGAGTTAAGGTTATGTCTAGATGCTAGAAATATTAACAAATTTTCAATACCACAATATGAGAAACCTATGCATATTGAAGCAATATTTGGTAGAATAACAGGAATTGAAATTTTTAGTAAAATAGATTTAAAACATAGTTTTTGGTTAATACCTCTACATAAAAGTAGTAGGAAATATACTGGTTTTAGTATTGATGGTGTAGTATATCAATTTAAAGTAGTACCATTCGGTATACAAAGTGCATGTGCAGCTTTGGTTAAAGCATTACATAAAATTTTAAACAAATATGAAAATTTTGTTGTTCATTATGTAGATGATATATTAATTTATTCAAAAAGTGAAGAAGAACATAAAAAACACTTAAATATTGTGTTAAAAGAATTGGATTTAGCGGGATTGAAAGTAAATAAAGAAAAATGTCAATTTTTCTTAAAAGAAGTGATATATTTAGGATTTAAAATTAATAAAAATGGAGTAGAGATGGATACGGAAAGAGTAGATAAAATTTTAAAATTTGAGAAACCAAAAAGTTTAAAGCAAATAAGGGGATTTTTGGGAATGATGAATTATTATAAAAAGTTAATACCAAATCTATCAGAAAAACAGATTCCATTAGTAGAATTATTAAAGAAAAATGTAAAATGGAACTGGAATGAAGAAAGAGAACAAGCATTCAATGATTTAAAAAAAATGTTTACTAATAATTTGAAGGTATATCATCCAAATTATGAATTAGATTTTATATTAAGAACAGATGCATCAATTAATAAGTTAGCAGGGGTTTTAATACAAGTACAAAATGGAATAGAAGTACCAATATGTTTTATGTCTAGAGTCACAAAAATGTATGAAAGAAATTATAGTGTATCAGAATTGGAATTTGCGAGTATAGTTTTTTGTGTGCAAAAATGTCGATTTTATTTAATTGGAAAAAAATTTATAATTGAAACTGATCACATGGCTTTGAAGAATGTAATGGTCAATCGATTTAATAATAATAGGATATATCGATGGAGTTTATTATTACAAGAATATGATTTTGAAATTAGATATTTATCAGGAAAGGAAAATATTATTGCAGATACATTATCAAGAGAAAGTAGTGAAAATAAGGATAAAGGAAGAATAATACAAATTGGAATGAACAAATTAATAGAAGATGAAGGTATGTTTTCGGAAGAAGAAATAATAAGAAGTCAACAAAATTTAACAGAAAAAGAAAAACAGAATACTTTAATTAAAGATGGATATTATATAAAGGAAATAGGAAATGAAGAAGTTTATGTAATTGAGAGTTATTTAGGAAAACAAATATTAAAAAATTTACATGTAACATATGGACATATAGGTTCAAGAAAATTATGGTTATTATTTAGAGAAAATTTTATCATGAAAAAAGATCAAAAGATAGCAAAAGGAATAACAAGAACATGTAAGATATGTCAATTGAATAAAAATAAGAATAAAGTGAATAAAAATATTGGGAAAAGTGTTACAGCAATGGAAAAATTGGAAATAATAGCAATAGATTTCATTAGTAATCTAATAAGAAGTAAAAATAATAATAAACATATATTGGTAATTGTTGATGTTTTTACAAAATTTATAAAATTATACCCATGTAGAAGGACAAATTATAAAAGTATTAAAAATTGTTTACAAAAATTTATAGAAGAAATAGGTAAACCAAGGACATGTGTAATGGATAATGCAACGTATTTTCAAGGACAGAATTTAGAAAAATTTTTAAAAAGGAAAGGAATCAAAAAGAATTGTATTAGTATAAGACATCCTGCAGCAAATCCTGCAGAAAGATATATTAAAGAAGTGATAAAATTTTTACGAATAAGTTTAAATGGAAAGAAACATAAAGAATGGGAAAATTATATTAATAAAGTAGAAATGTATATCAATGATATTCCAAATGTAATAACAGAAGAAACACCAACATATTTAATGTTAGGTCAAAAACCAAAACGAAATTGGGAAGAAGAAGAAGAAAGAAAAAAATATGATGAAATTATAGAAAAAGTAAGAAAAAGGTTAATGGATGCGTGGGAAAAATATTATAAAAAAATTAAGAAAAAAGTGAAATATCCTGTAAGGTTTAAGAAAGGAGATTTGGTAATAATAAAAGCATATATAAGTGGAAATTTAAAGAAAAATGAATCAGGGAAATTAAAAGCTATATTTGAAGGACCATATAGAATAGTAAATGAGGAAGGTGTTAATAGTTATATTGTTGAAGATCCGATAACAAGAAATGTTAGAGGAGTATTTAATATTGAAAGCCTATATAGGTATTTTGAAGAAACTTAGAGTATTCAGAATTTGTGTTAATATGTTAATTGTTATATACTTTAAATTTTAAATTATTAAAATTTTTTTCTAAAATTTATAAAATTTTAAATTTGGGAAATTGTTATGGTATTCAATAGTTGGTCTTTATATGTAATATAAGTGTAATTAAGACTAACTAGATATTAGAATTGAATAATCAATTTATGCAAATTATCAAGGAATCATAAATAAAAAAAAATTTGGGTTGCGAGGTTTCTAGGGGGATAAAAAAAAAAAATTATGGATAGAATGTCATAGAATTTTGGAGAGAAAAGTCAGAGAAAAAGTTTAGGGAATTATATAGAATTTTAAAAATTTAAAAACCATTATAAAGTAAATATAATAATAATAGAAATTGAAAATGAAGATAAATACTGAATGTTAATGAATATAAATATAAAAATTATAAAAGAAGATTAATGTATGAATAGAATGTTATAATAACTATATGGTAGAGGTAAATATGGAATAAAATGGATATATATAGAGAAGATTAATTGGATATTTGCATAGATTGGATTTTCAAAATAAAATAAGCATAGTTTATAAAGATAAGTATTTCTGGTATAATTTGTTATCAGCTGGTAATAGAGGTATATTAGAAATAGTTATTCGGGGATTTTAGGAAAAGAGGGCAAAATTTCATTTAAAATTAATTAGTGTTAAGTTTATGACAGGATAAATGATGAATGTTATATTGTTTTTTTTAAAATGTTGTAAAGAATTAATATATTTATATATTAAATGATGTTAAAATTGAGATGGACTTTTTAGTTTAATATTATCGAAGAACCCAACCTTGAAGAGTCACAAGAATACAATTTTATGAGTATAGAGATCATAACAATCTATATATATATATATATATATATATATATATATATATATATATATATGTGGGTAATCAGGAGTGTAAAATACACCTGCAACCTATAACTAAGATCCTTCTCTTCTATTTCGTATGATCCTAGGTATCTGACCCTAGAATTACGTAATGCAATGGATTCTAAGAGTATGTGTATTAAGGTTTCTTCCTCTTCCTCACTGAATCTGCACTTCGCTTCCTCTACCAATCCTAGTTTCTTTTTGTATTCTCTTAATAAGCAGTGCCCGGTTAATATTTCTGTTATAATACGGAGGTTGTTTTATTGAGGTTTAGACAGCTGAAAGATCTCTTCTGATTATAGTTTCCCAGGATCATTTTCGGTGGTTTAAACCTTCCAGCACTTGTGTTTTACTTTATCCACTTATTTTCTTAGTTTTTATAAGTCTGTATTACTACTGATTTCACAAGATGGTTCTTGTCGCAAATATATGGTTTTAGATCCTTTTTTTGCTGCATCGTTTTCTTCTATTCCTAAGTGTCCTGGAACCCATAAGAGGGTAACAGTGTTATTTTGTCGTATTTCAATTAGTTTGCCTAGGCATTCCCAGACCATCTATAAACTGTTCGTGTGTCAGTTCAGTGCTTTGATAGCTGCTTCACTATCTGACATAATTACAATCTTGTGTCTATAATAGTTTTTTTCGAAATTAATTTTTACATATCTTCACAATAGTGTGGATTTTTGCTTCAAAAATGTTGGATTATGTATCCATGTTTTCGGAGTATTTGGCTCTGGATCCAAAAACCCAAGCTTCAGTTTCTTCACTGTCTAGGAGCCGTCCGTATACTATTTGATGGCATTTTGGTGTAGCCCCAACATGGTGTCTTTGTCCCATTCAGATTTACTACCCAGTTTCGAGGTGAACTTTCTCACAAAGTTAAATTTCTTTGGCATATCATCTTGGGACTCTTCTTAAGTATTCATACAGTAATATAGACTGTAATTATTATTTTATCATTTTGAAAGCTTTACCTTTTATGATATGTGACAATTTTAATAAGTTTAATAAAACTAAATTGAATGAAAAACCTTTGAAAATTGCAAAAAACTTGAAAAAACAAAAAATTGTCGATGAATTTTTAAAACCACAAAAAAATTAAAATTCACAATAAAATCCAAAAATTAAAAAAAGAACTAGAAAAACTGGAGAAAACGGAAAAAGCAGTAAAAAAATAAAAAGAAGCATAAAAGTAGAAACATATAGCTTTTGAAGGTCAGTCACAAGATTTCCAAATATTTAAAGCTATGCTTCTGATAAAACCTTTTGTGGACTGTGTAAACATAGAAGTAGCTACAGAAAAAGTATTAAATAGCACTTAGGTACCCCACTGTCTGAGTTAAAAAAACGTCGTTCATATACATCATCGCTTGGTCGGTTTATTGTTACATATATACAGATATCTTTATATTTTGTTATGATATCACTGTGACTGGTATGTAAATAAAACATCTTACTATAAAATAGTTTAGGAGACGACTGTGACGACAATGTATAGTTTTTTTGTTTTAAAATTTTTATAAATAGGATGTGCATGTTAATTTTTAAAAGATAGATAAAGAGAATTGTATCCATAAATGTCTTCTATGATCCGGAAGAAAAGTTTCACGTCCATTAAGTTTCTTATTTGCATAAATAATAATAGATGAAAATTTAGGACCTATAATCGGAGAGTTAGTCACTGCATGCATTTCTTTTTTTCAATAATGGATCTTAGTGGACGGTGACAAAGATTTGTATAGGCGTTAAACCCACAGCGACTCTGATAGATTACTTAATCTCACATGCGCTGTGTTTGTGTCGTTGGTCTATTGTTAGACAATTGATGAGCTCGACCGCCTTGATTTTAATGCTTTTGCTCTTTCAATGGATTAATGATTAATTCGGATAGACCCATCGCATAAACCTGAAATACAATCAATTCTCTTCCGAAGGCGCTAGACATCGAAAAATACATTAACGCAACACTGAAAAATCAAGTTTTTATAGTCGTTCTTTTTAGTTACAAGAGTAAGTTAACAAATAGATGCATCACCACCCAAATTTAAAGAAAAAGTTATATTTGGTCATTACAAAGAATTATTCAAGGCCAGTGTCATACATACTAAATGAAAAAGTAAACTGCATAAATTGAGGACTAAACAAGGCTCAACAATGTCTTATTTTTATTTATCTTTCTTTTTTGACCAAGGCGAATTGCCTGTTCAAACTGTATCTATCTGCATCAATGTTCAGAATCCCGCTCCATCTCTTTAATGGTCTACACTCCTGCGGTCCCGTTGATGATATATCTCGAGCAATTCTTACTAGTTTTATTTCTTCTATTTACACGAGACTCTCAATTTTTTGAAACTTTAAGGTAGCTTCAAAAACGTATGCAGCCATTTATTTTAAAACTCCACAAACTACTAGAATGTAACACAGTCCTGAAGTGGGTGACATGAATTATTGAAAGATATACAATTAGCCTAATTAGGTTGCAGTAGGACTGTACGTTAGACGGCTTTTATCTTAACAAACATATAAAATGTTAAGAAAAAAAACAATCACTTTAAAGGTCACCTTAAAAGTGCAAGCTTAAAGACAAAAAAGGACTGACGCAAAATAATATCTGACGAAGTGTAGGATAGTTTGTGTAATAGCACACAAAAATATAGGAACACAATTAGGTAAATGCACAAAGAGAAAACAATTTAAAAATATGTTTCTTAAGAATCATAGACAATAAAAGATGTTTAGCGCTTGGAAGATCATTTGGGAACGAAATAGACTAGGCTACAGATAGAAGAAGTAAACATGCGTATGGAAAATGATGTAGCCCAGACTGCTAAAAAAAAAAGATTTAGCTATGAAAAAAAGAGGTAGACTGCGTTATAGAAAAAAGTGGTAGACTAACTGAAAAAAGAAGCAGTTTTGATAAGGAAATTCAAGAAGTTGGAAAATAATAGAAAAACCATATTTTTTTTCTTTCATTTTATTGTTCGTAACACTAAATCTTACTACTACATATTAACCTGACGCCCTTTCTTTCATGCGTAAATATAAAAACGAAATGTTTCTTCATGAACTATTTTTATTCTTTTTTTCAATACCTACTTGTTCTTTCCTTAGGTTAATCTACTTCTTTCCATAGCTTGATTTGTTGTTATTTCCGTAGTCTGGTCTTCTTCGTCTTTTGGTATTAGTTTGGTCTACGTCGTCCCTTAAAAGTAGTTTCAAATCACACTTATTTCGTCGTCGTATTGAGTTTCATTGTAACTTGTTTTCTTTGTTTTACAGTACTTTTTTTTTCTTAGGTTAATCTACTTCTTTGTGTAAATTAATCTAGATTCTTCTTCCGATTGTCTAGTTTAGATGGTCCGCTTTTGCTTTTCATAGATCAGTTAACAATAATAAATGCTTGTGTATGTATAAACACTCTGTTGTGTTTACAAATTACAATACCTTCACTAATTAATCGAAAGGAACTTCGTTCCATCCGGGTGTCCCTTGACACCTCTCACATTTTTTTAAGTGGTTTCATTAATTACTTAATTGAAATCTCTTACTTACTTCTTACAATTTTACTATTTACTATATCTTTTACATTTTTTTATGAAGTTTACTATTTGAACTATTGTGTCATTTTATAAATATTATTCGTTTTCCTTCTGCTCCTCTGAATAAACATTATAAAAATACGTGCATTATGATTGTTAATGTTAAGCATTAGTTCTCTTTTTTATTGAGATTTTATCTATTGAATTGTCTAAACAGATCTTTGGGCGTTTAGAACGGAAGTCTTTAGGTAACTTGAGAGTTGAATGGGTGTTCACATTGTGGGCCGATATTTATTTGTAATATGCACATTAGATATCAAACAACTGAGATAAGCTTTTAAATTGACGAGAAATAGTTTTGATTTTGAAGGGTATACAATAATAGAATTTAAATGGTGTATAAAAGAACCCATGACGTCTATCATTTTGTGTGCCAAGAGTAAAAACGAATATGGTCTGAAAGAAAAATACAGAAAATTCTTTAATAACAGTATATCCACATTACGTCATATCACCAATAATCTTAACGAGTGTTCGAGAGATGAAGGAAAATGTAGAAAACCACGAAGGAAAACATGAGACATGCTATATTAATAAATTTATTACGATAATGGACATTGGAACTGTTTCATATTATCACGATAACGCAGATGTTTTTCTCAGAGTACGTTTCGGTTTGATGAGTTAGAGAAAATTTGGGTTTGTTTTATGTTATAGCTTGATGCTTATTGTGTTATTTATATATTTATTTATCTTATTAATACGTTTGTAACGTGACAAAAAGGAAAATTTGCTGGGAAATGGAAATATAGCTAATTCTAGAAATATAAAATCTTTACTGTACTGGATTTTAGATAAATAATATGTTTTTACGAATGAAATGAGTTTAAAAACATATTATATCTCATTTTTCTCTTTACTACTGAATTGAACTAGATGAACTTTTCAGCAGTAAACTTAAGTCACATATTTATTTTGTTTAGTGTTTGTAAATATTTTCTAATTAAAGTTATAATATTAGGAAACGTTATACTTCTATTCGTGCACTCGGCGGAAAAAAATTGTGTAGAGTTAAATGGGAAAAATCATTACATATGTAATGGTGTGAGTAAGAGAGAGACAGAAACACTCATAAGGTATATTGTTCGGTAAAAACAAAGATGAAATATTTATCACATGTTATTAGTCATAACTACAAGTCCTTTGAAAACCGTTTCAACAGTCAGTACATTGAAAAGGGATAGATATACAATAAACAGTCTGAACTGATGTATGAATATCATAGTGACGGACCACATGATTACTTGACAGATTATTTTATAATTGTGTCATGTAAGTCTACATATAAAGTTTAGCCTTTAATATTAATAATAATAATATTCAGTAATGAGTATTGTATTGTAGTCTAAAGTACGTCACATGGTTGCAGTATATTCTGCTCAATGCTTTTAAGGTTGTTGGCTACATATACAGAGTTTTTACGGATAGTCGAGGAAATAAAGCACTAAAACCTATGAATTTTATAACGTAAGATGGATCGGAATGCACTTTTTTGCATTGGGTTCGTTAGAGTATCAGGAAATTTGTCGCTATTTTTTATAATGTAAAAATGCGAAATTGCATTTCTGCATTCGAAAAGTGCATTCCGAACAGACAATAGAGAAAAATCTTACAACTCGGTAAGTATTGCTGAAAATGGGTTCAATTTATAAATTCGGGGTTTTTGGAGTCGCTGAACACGAATATCACGATTCCAAAAGTCTCCGCGGCACTTGGTGTCTAGGTTATTTACCTCTTCTCCTGGAGTTTTATGTAAATTCTGTACGAAATTCGTGCACACTTGGTACTCGGTGGTTTTTTGAGTCGCTCAATACGATTATAATAATGCTGATGGTGTTCGAAACACCTGGTGCTTAAGACGGACCTCCTCTCCAGGAATTTTATGCTAATTCGATACAAAAAGTGTGTGCACACGGTACTAGGAGGTTTTTGGGGTCGCTTACCACGAATATCATATAATGATTTTGCTAAATCATTCGCATACTAATTTATGAATCCAAGCGCGCGCATAGAAGTATAACTTCTGCCGGCAGTGCCACTGACTGCCACACTAGTTTTTTGCAGAAACTGCTTTTATCTACTGTTATAATTATAGCAACCAAGCAATAAAAAATAACAGAGTTTATCAATATGTTTAAACGTACAAAATGTAGTAGTTAGTTAAAAAGCGATATCTATTAACCAGTAGAGATATCCTTTAATATAAATAAGATATGGTAACACAATTTTTTTATTAAAATTTAAAAAGACGTTTACACATTCTCCTATACACAAAACAATATCTACTTCTAGTCAAAAGTAGTAGTTTTATATACCTGATCTAATTTTTCTTTTAAAAGAAGTTTCAATACGCACATTCAAATTTTTTTCCTTAGAAAAATAAAATGTTTATGATTAAACTATTATTTTTTATGATGCTACATATAAAATAACAAATCTATGATACTTAAGATATTAATGTTCGGGCAATATTTGGTAATTTTTTTAATTAAATTTAGCCTTTCAAGTTCAGCGACACCTTTTAACAAGTCAATTTTTCAATATTTCTTATAGAAACAATTCGCAATTTTCAAAAAATGTACTAACTGACTCGATGATAGATGGTAGCTGGTCAAAGCTCTCCAATTAGGAAATTTTTGGTAAGTTCCCAATAATATTCGATTACGGCCTGCGAACCAAACGCAAACCTTTCAAGGGTGGGAAAATAAGTGAGTGAGAATAAGGTTATGCGACCAGACTGCATATTTCCAAAGGTATATTCAGGACCGGTTGGCAAATAGGGCCCAAACAAAAACCATTAATTCAGCATTATAATTTGTTTTTATACAACCCTAAATTGAAAAAAAAAATACTAAAGGTTTAAAAATTTAGTAGTCAGAATTTTCTGTATATGGAGTGTAGAAGAAAGAAGAAGCATCTGAATGTATTAAAAAGTGTCCATTGGGTGGAAGCCTATTAAGGTGGCGCCACTCTAACACGAGAGTGCTTTTTAAATGAAGCACTAAATATAAAAGAATAAAAATATACAAAATGAAACAGTTCTGCTTTAAAATTAAAGAATTTGGCTGTCAATGTTATGCCAAAGTAACTTTTTGGGTTATATTTACTTAATTACTTCAACTTTACATACTTTACTTTCCCTAAAATTCATATACTTATGTGATATTAGCTCCATTTTGGTCGGATTTTGAACTGTAATTTACTGTTTACTAGCACACACTTTTTCTGCTGAATTCTCATACGAAATGGTGCTTCTTACCTTAGCCCTCCATATTTCTGCATTATTAGACTAAGCTGAGTATATAGGGTTCTACAGAGTAAATAATAAAACCTGTTATTTTAGTAAAACCACTCATGAAAGCAATGTTAAAAGTATTTTATTCATAACATCTTATTATGGTTACAAGTCAAAAGCATTTGTGTCAGTTAAATTGAAAAAAACATTTCAAAATAAAATTAAAATATAAGAAGAAAAAGAAGAATAGAGTAGATATAGAGGAAAAGTGTGGTGTTGGTGGGAGTATTGGATATAAGAACCCTATTGTAGGACTTATGTCCTTTTCACGGAATGGATGAGAAGGATTGGATGATGTTAGCATCGGTTGCTGGCCCCAAACTCCTCTACTTGTCTTTTTCTGGTTCCAAAGTTCCTTAAAAGTGCCTAAACCATCATTTTTTTGGGTTTCAGAGTGAGTGTGTGTGGAAGTGTGACTCACGTGGTGCAATGTGGGTTTGGAAGATTGACGCTGTGGCACCATGAAAAATTTACTTTTAGGATAGTGGGGTTTCCACGACGATTTCTAGGTCTTTAGGAAAGTCCCTGTCTACTGTTTGAAGGCGTCTCATGTTGGGAAGGGGAATTTTGTTTTTCGGAACTCTTGATCTTCGTTAAAGTCTTCCGTTTCAGTGGGTATGGAGCGTCCTCTGGGCTGCGGTGTTCATTTTCTGGAGAGTCCAAATGACGTAGCGTTGTTGTTACATCTCAAAATGAGAGGGAAGAGGTAGTATATTTGTGTTATGGTAGACAAGGCAACAAGTTTTTGACCTTGCGTATGATTGCTCTCTTTGTGGAATGAAGAGAATGGAGAAGTCTATGAGGAAGAGCAGAGTATGACACGGCCTTATAATCGTCTAGAGAATGTTGTATTGAAGCGGAGCAAAGTATAATGATAAATTACGTTATAATTATTTTAAAACTTAATACCAGTTATTGTTCGCTAGCTCAGCTACCTCAATTTGTTAACTGCTAGGCTCCTTCCTCTTAAGTAAATTTCAAATAATTTTAATGTGTTACTACTTTTTCCGATATCGTTCAAAGACTGAAGAAGAAGATTGTGACTGACGATTTCAAAGGCTATCGTAGAGTCTATGAATACACATAAGCGGGTTATACTTTTATTTAAGTCCTTTGCGGATTAAGTGGACCAAAAATTTAACTTTACCTGAAGTGGTTTAGAACACAAAGATACAGCGATAATCAACTATGTAGTTGCTCTTTTCGAAAAGAATACGTTAACACTACAACAACAAAAAAATCGTTTAATGAGAGCAATGGAGTTGTTGTGCTTGTACGAATTAGGAGAGAGCTTACGTTATACATTTTTATTTTATTTTTTTGTTTAATATGTTCTTATACAATTATTATTAAGTGGATTTTTAAACAGTTTATATTATATTTAAAAATGGTCATGAAAATTATTTTCAGTCAGGATCAGAAATTGTTTCTAAATATTCTCAGGCCTACACTGTCCTCATGGTATTCCTTAGCCAGCGGTTGAGATCAAACGTGTTTTTATATAAATATTTAGCGCATTTTAGTGATTGGAACTATTGACGTTTGCCATATAACAAGATCTGATTTATTTTTTCAAGAAGTTGCCGTAAATTGGCGAATAATTAGCGATAATAAACGTAAATTTGTTGACGATTTATAAGAAACTGGTTTTTAGGTTCGCGGTGCTCTTTCTGTGTTATAACTTTTAGTTGGGTACAAATTGATGAAAATATGTTGATATTAATTTATTTGAATAATAATTAAAAAAAAAAAAACAAAAGAATCTTAAAAAATACTACTAATTGAGAACACACATACGAATAAACAAGTTTACGTAAAGCAAAACTAGTAAACATGAAATTGAGGAGAAGTTAATACATTGTTAATTTTAATAGTAGAAGCATGGTTTCTGGCTTCTGAAGGTGAATTCCCCGACTGCCATTTTTACCTTCCGAACAGCAACGCTGTTAGAGGAAGGTATTGTGATCGCGAAAAATTTCGATCTCGGGTTTTTAGCGGAAATACGCGTTTTAGGGTTCTTTGAGCCTAAAAAACCCAAAAATAAAAATGTCTGTCTGTGTGTCTGTCTGTCTGTCTGTCTGTCTGTGTGTCTGTGAACCCATTTGCGGCTAAACGGCTAATCGGATCGGAATGAAACTATAAAACCTTACTTATAATCACCATCGGAGGAATCTGATAGAATTTGAGTAAAATCGGCCGACCGGAAGTGGACGTTTACTCTTATCAAAAAATGGAATTTTTTGAAAATATTGGGTTTTCATATAGTTATTGGCAAAATGTTTATACTTTGTGGAAAGAAAATGTAATTTCCGACATTTTTGAAAGAATACATTTTTTTGATATTTTCATTAGTTTTCGAGATATTGACACTTTTATCAAAAACTAGAAATATGTGAAATAAAAATTGTGGATTCGCTCTTGTTCGGAAGGTCGTGTGGTGCCCACACCAGATTTT
Source organism: Altica lythri (assembly GCA_964028335.1). Classification (NCBI taxonomy): domain Eukaryota; kingdom Metazoa; phylum Arthropoda; class Insecta; order Coleoptera; family Chrysomelidae; genus Altica; species Altica lythri. The sequence goes on along the minus strand of OZ034809.1, from coordinate 23,935,184 downwards.
TTTAATTGATTAGGTACTAATTAAAGTATTGTCTAAGAAATTCACACGTTTCATTATTATCTTTATAAATTTCTTTTCTATAACTGAAGAAATATGTTTTTATACATTAGAAAACTATACTGATTACGGATAACAATTTAAAATGGATTAAACATAAATTAAAGCCGATTCAATGCTATGTTCCCATACCTCAAGATTCCACCGATTTTTCACCTTCACAATGAATAATCGGCTTCCTATCATCGGTATGAATTATTCACTCCAAACAAAAAGAATTTAAAAAAAAAGGAAGCAAAAAATCATCAACAACGATACATTAATGCCCAAATATATTTTAAGTGCCGGTAGATTAGTACAAGTTAAAATACTTAGTAGTAGAATTAGTATACATCTGTTACTAGTTAAAGGTAAATAAATAGATTTATTAATATTAAAAAAATAATAATAAAACACTCTATATTAATAAATTTCAAATAACTAATTGCAGTTACAAATATTTTTTATTACTATCAAAGGCAATTTCCCGTAGAGTTACCTGAGTTTACAGAACAGTTGTATTCTGGCTCTTGATTTGTATTTTTAGTTGACAAAAAAGAAACTAGTCTGTGGTCCAGAATCGTACAAAAGGCCGGCAACCGAATCGAAGTGGTTAAAATTAATAATTAATGTTCTATAAGTGGTCCTAAATTATAAAATGACGTTCAACATATTTTATTAGTTGTTGAATTTACTGGTCGCAACGTGCAGCCAAGACACTCCATGATTTGTTGCTGTTTAATAACTTATAATTCAGCATTTATAATATAGGGTTTTTGATAAGTTCAAATAAATAATCTCAAGAACTAAAACTACGATTTTATCAAAAAATAACGATTATTGAAACAAGAAGACTTGATTTTATCTCAAAATCAAAATTCTAGGAACTAAGGCACATAACTCTGTCTAGAAAATCCCAATCATATAGTGTTGTGTAGTTTTAAGTAAACATAGGTAGTCGCGAAACAAAAAAGATATCAGTTAATAAATCTTTAACCTTCCTTTTATGCATAACTTTTTTCGAGGATTACCTTAAGTCCAATTTGCAATATGTTGATGCTCTAGAGTCTAGTCTAGCTCATATATTTCTCGATACATTCTATTCTATAATCTTTTACTAGAAAAAATATTTCCATCTTTCTTCCATACAGAATATTCTATTCTTTAAGTTTTTCGTAAACACACTTAAACTGTTCTTGCTTTATATGAGGGTTGTCTTTTTAGTTTTGCATAGACAAAAAATATATAGACTTAAAATACTTTATAGGTTTTCAAAATATGTCGAACCACGATCAATACTCTTTTGCATACGTTTAAACCTATTGGTAAAACCGTTATTCCAGTCTTCAGTTGACACCTTCAAAATCGTTGTTTTAAAGGCATGTGTTTAACGTTTGTTATTATCTTTTTGTATAGCTCTAAAAATATATCGTTTCTATAAAAAGTAAGTGATTGCTTTAGTTCTACCTTATGAAATACTCTTTATACCAAGATTAACTAAAGCAAGAGAGAGAGAAAGACAAATCCTTACTTTTTACTATACATTATTTAAAAACTAGGAGGAGCGATTTGAATTTAAGTTGGCAACACTAGCGTTTGTTTATTGGTTAATTTGGAGGCAAGTTTACACTATAAAAATTTGCCACTTACATTTATCAAGTAATTTGTGACATTTATAGGTTATGTTTTCAAAGTGTGAAATATTTATAATGGTGACTTTTGTTAATTGATTTCTTTTTTTAATATAATTATTGTAAGTTTACTTTGTGACCATCTTAGACCATATATAAAGTGTCCATAAACATTTATTTTCAATTTTATTTAAATGAAAGAAATGTATTTAAATTTGCCGCCTTGTAAATTTTCTAGTAACTTATTTGGCTGTAAGTCTGGCTTTTCAAATCACTCTTCCTAGTTTTTAAATGAAGTATATGTATTATTGAGAATTTGTATTTCTGTCTATTTAGGTTAAAAATGACCATCCTGTAAATCAGGAAGCTGATATTGCCAATTCCCTTCGGCTAGAAAGGCACGACGCATTCATTTTCGGTTATCAATCACTCGCTAACCCTTTTCCCCATTCTGGGGACACTTCTTACCCCCCGATTACCCTTCTTGCCCCTCAGTAATACACGTCAAGGCATTTTAGATGATGTCCATATCTCATTCCTTTATATGAACGTACCCAATATTCATAGCTCATGCATACATTATATAAGTGATGAGGGAGATGAGACCTCCATGAAAAGAAAATTTTATGTATATGTAGTTTGTGATGTTTTGGGTTTATTTCTAATCTAAGCATGGAACGACGGATGGTTTTAATTTAAGATTAATATGCTAAGGGGTTATCAATTTATCTGTTCTTAATGATATTTACATAAATTGAGATTTATTAAAAGTTTTATGGCAAAATAACTGCATTTATATTGTAACTATGTAACTTAGGTTTACTACAACAACGCAGATATTAACTAAGCAACAAGAAATACATAACAAAGTTCAAGAAAAAGAAAAAAGCAAATAATGAGAAAAACATGACAGAGAACACGCAATGCTAACAGCTTCCTGAAAGTGTTCCTAATAAGAAGGGTACAGATCCTTCCGGAAACAATATTGATATATCAAACGAAATCGAACTGTTTTTCAATTCTCTAAATAAAACTTGCTTAAACCATCTTAACTCGATCAAACCTAAGAAAGTCTATTGTCAATGATGTCACAGGTTTTTGAAACACTACTACTCAATAAATTACAATTCATTCTTTCAAAAGGTAAATACTAACCATCATGTATTAAGACAGCAGTCTATTACCACACGCTCCATAATTTTGTTTATGAAATACAGGAGGAGGAAAAATACTCTTTTTTTATATTTCGTAACGTTACGTTCCAAACTACTTTGTTATCTTTCAGTTATACCCTTATGACCAGCATTTTTCTTGTACGATATTAGGTTAAAGTACCTTCAAGAAAACATACTGAAACATGTTATCTACCCAGCTGACCTCTTACATATAATATTATCACTAAACCAATATACGCGGAGAAAACTATAATTCAAGCTTCACTTTCAAAGTTTTTTGCTGCTTTCCAACAATCTCAGGTAACTTTGATGAAATAAAAACAAATGTAATTTTTTTTTAAAGTGGTAATACAATAAAGAACGTGTGCACTGGAATCGAGACTACCGAAGAAGAAACGCATATTTACTAAAAAAAGAAGCTGGGTGTTTAAGCTTTAAAAATAATAAGCAAACAGGTTACAACTGGATTCAAAAAAAAAAACTGTTTAAAAATCAGACATTTGAAATTATAAAATACAACTGTGAATATCGCAGACAAGTTTCAACATCGATATCTTGGATAGACTCTTCAGCATTATTACAATGATTATTGACAAGGAAAACATTGCAAAAATATTCCACAAGAAAGAACAATCATTCTAGTAGTTTTTAGCAAAGAACCTAATGAGTAAGAGGTTCTTGAATGTAGATGATGTGACAAATAGAAAGAAGACACATTTGTACACAAAGGGTGTGCATCAAGAAACACCAGTGTAATTAACAGATCCTAATAGACGAGCTATGGGCAGAATTATCAAGTCTAATAGGCGTGCTAATTACGGAGGGTTGAGTGTACTCTTGAGCGAAGCCGTTGGAAGACGTGTTTGAAAGTCTGTGTGTCATTCAGAAGAAAGGAAAGTAGGTTGTGGTACTTACAAGGTAAGTTTCACGAGTTTAATCATAAGCAACAAGAGATAAGTATTTTTTTCCTTTCGATCAGGCTAAAAAACCAATATTGTCTCTGAAGCAGAAGCAAAACAGGTTAAAATCGGCTAAAAGCCATTAAAATTGGAATTTGGGGAGGTGGAATGGTGTGCACTGGAGTGACGAACTTTGCGTCAGTGATAGTCAGAGCAGAGTTATTCGCTATAAATATGAAACTTATCATTCTGATTGACTTAAGCGCAAAGTTAAATTTCTATTTTAAGTAATAGTCTAAGCTTTAATGTCAGCAAGAGAAGTTGGCCAATTACATTTTATCAATTGCATTGTTAACTCAGGTATATATTAAGACATCTTAGAAAAATTTTTGTTGTCTGCTTTGAAGCAGAGCAGAATCTCTGAAAACGACTTCATCTGCCATACTTCAAAACAAACATGGCTTTTAGGCCATCGAATACCACTCCTAGAATGGATTTCTAGTAGTATGGTGATAGAACGATTTACGAATTCTTGTTTCTTAGAGATATACGAGTATATCACACATTTCGTTTTTCCCCATTTTTCGCTATAGTCAGCTCCAAGTCTAATATTTAGTTTAGTTTTTTGTGTAATAAAATTTTAAAATGCTATTTGCAAAAAAACAAAATTATGCCTCTTTTAGTTTTAATGATAGTCAATATATGCTAATAATTGCAAATTTACTGGGTGGGCGAACTAAAGCTGACAAACAAAACCCAAGAAAATAAGAGACGTATGCGATATCTATATTATTATATTAATATCGGTAACTGTATTCAACTATAATCATAGTAAAAATAAAGAAATCAACTACTAAAAATACCACGCTGTCACTGGCAAAGGGTCAGAACCGAAACGACATTTATTACAATTTACTGCTATAGTGTTAATTCCAATACCCACTTCGACCGTCAACAGTTCGATTTTAACCTTTTATACATTTTTTTTGTGGTGAAGCATCGCTGCATAGGTATTCGGGCCATTATGTTCTTTTTTTATAAAAACGCCCAGATTATCTGATGATTGTTGAGCCAGTATCGAAAATAAACTGTTACATTTGTCATATTTAATGTGATCGTAAAAGCAAAGTTATTGGAGGTCGATTTAATATTTTGACGTTAAGATTTTTCTTCAGATATTATTTGATCAAAGAAAATTATTACGTTGATTTTAGATCTTAGGATTTGTTATGAGAATATGGTAAAAATCGAGTTTTAAAATAAAGATCTATTGTTTGAAATAGCAGCAACCACCAGAAAACATTTCTTTTTTTAGTTTTATTTAGTATAGAAATTTGATTTATTTAATTTAACAAACACTGGTTTGCTTTGTCAATACTGTGTAACTAGGTATTTAGTATTTCGCTGAAGAATTTTATTAAAATTTAAGTGATAGTTTTAAAAGTGTTTATAAACAAAGATTAAAATAACCTTTAAAGTGGAAGTAACCAAGAAAAAATTTACAAGAAGTTACAAAGCTGCTGGACTCTGCTGTAGATATAGATCAAAAGGAAGTAAATGGTGCTGGTCATTTTGAATTTAACAGCGGATTTGGAACAAAAGAAGCCTTATTCAGTCTTCAATCAAAAGTGCAAAACTGCCAAGATCAAAGAAAGGATGTCTTTTTATGGTTCATCGACTATGAAAAGGCATATGACAATGTTAAACACGATCTTTTCATACCATGTCTTCGAGACTAGGGACTGGAAGGAAAGGAAAAAAGACTTATAAGTAAATTATACTGGAACCAAAAGCATAAGTTCGATTTCAAAATACAGGAATACAAGAAGGACTTCGAAATTAAAAAAGGCGTTCGCCAAGGGTGTATCTTGTATCCGATGTTGTTTAACTTGTACGTCGAGAAAGCATTCACTGTGTCAATCTCCGATAGTCTTATAGGCTTTAAAGTAAACGGCATCCTCATTAACAATATTCGGTATGCGGATGACACCATGATGTTAGCGGATAGTGCAAGTAATCTCCAAATTATACTGGATAAGATCAATAAAGAAAGTCAGAGATTGGGTTAAAAAATTAACCTCTATAAAACCAAATATGTGGCCATACTTGGAATGCATGATCAACCAAAAATGGGACTCAGATAAAAAAATGAAATGCAGAATCGAACACAAGTGCAAACAACATTCTTAATGATAAGAAAATACACATGCAGATAATAAAGCAATAAAGCAGAAAAACTGGCTACTTTGGACATATATTTTTTTTCTCCTTGTGTTTCTAAATTCCTTCGCCCTACACAGGATGTAATATTTTATCATTCAATGTCAAAATTTTGTAAATCATTAGATTGTCAAAACAAATAATTATCTATGTATTTAAATATGAATGTTTGTCTGTATGTCTGTATGTACTCAATGAACTCAAAAACTACGGAACCGATTATTATAAAAATTGGTATGTATATGTATTTTTCCACGGAGAAGGTTTGTATGATATGCTCATTGATGCCACTCGCCACCAGGTGCCGCTGCAGGGTAGCAACTTCTGCCCCGTTTAACCGATTGTCAGGAAAATTGGTATGTATATGTATTTTTCCACGGAAAAGGTTTGTATGATATGCTCACTGATGTCACTTGCTACCAGGTGGCGCTGCAGACTAGCAACTTCTGTCCCGTTTGACCGATTGTCATGAAAATTGGTATGTATATATTATGTATTTTTCCACGGAAAAGGTTTATATGATATGCTCATTGATGCCACTCGCCACCAGGTGGCACTGCAGAGTGGCAACTTCTATCCCGTTCAACCGATTGTCATGAAAATTGGTATGTATATGTATTTTTCCACGGAGAAGGTTTGTATGATATGCTCATTGATGCCACTCGCCACTAGGTGGCGCTGCAGACTAGCAACTTCTGTCCCGTTCAACCTATTGTCAGGAAAATCAGTATGATGATGTATTTTTAACGGGTAAGATAAATATGATATTCGTATTAATGGAAGTTACCACCAGATGGCGCTTCCATGTATCAAATTCAATACTGATTAATAGATATCTACACGAATTCGTATAAATATAAGTTCGAAAAATATATTTTTGGTGCGATAAGTAAAACAAAACTATAAACTTTCTTTCCTTCTCTATCTTTTCTTCTCTTTTATTTTTCTTAAATTTATTTTGGTTGCTGGCGTAGCAACGCGCGCCTGGTACAGCTAGTTACTAAGAATTTTAATTATTTTGCTAGTTTACTGTTATTAATCTCAACGTGATAATTTTGAGAATATATATAGTTTTTTTATTTGTTTTCCTTTATGTACCATTTTAATTTTTTGTAAATTTCTTAAAAAATATCCTTATATATGTATGTATACAAATTGTTTTTGGGATTTTTGACTGGATTAATTCTGTAGTTGTAGTCAAATTTTAAATTAAAAAAATGAAACTCGTTGATTTATATCAAGCTTTCAAGTCAAATTTGACTCTTCTTCAGGACATTCTACATTTATTTAAAATATTTACAACATGTATTATTTTACAAATTATACCTTATTAATCTTGCGATTTTTTTAAAAGTTGCAATTTCCATTGCAATAACAATGTCAAAATTTGCACTACCAAATATATCAGGATACATTTTTTTTAAGTAAACCTGCATACCTAGCCATAGTATTTTTTTAAATTTATTTTTAACAGTGTATTCGATAATGATATGATAATGGTCTACCCAATGGTTATTAATTTAAGAATGATGGTATTTTATGAATATAACGTCGCTTTTTATGATTCTTTATGTGATACAGATGATTGGTTAGTATTGCTGCGACTATACCGAAGAAACATAATCTCCGTATACGAAACCATATTGCACAGTGGTGGAACCCACAGAATTGTAACTAATCCTGTATTTTTTTAAATCGATAACATAATTTAATCTATCAAATATGAACAGCATAGAAAATCTGTTAAGAAATAGAAATTCAAAGAACTGATGTCTGATGTAAGGATATGGTAGATATTCATTGGGTTGGCTCCTAGCCTGTATCACTGCGACCTATACAGATCTATTGTGAATACCCATCATCTCTAAAATAGGATAAGCACCTTGACTAGCCCTACCCTTTTAATAAGACTTAATAGCTTTGAAAGTGCCCTCTCCACGTAACTTGGAGCAGCCAGTTCTCCTCTTCTAATACTAGATACCTTCCTTGCAAGGCCTTCACATTGGCATAAGTCATGAAATGCGGTTTCCACCTCCTCTTGTCAGTATCGACAGATGTCTTCATCTGCCAAGTTTAGCTGACTCATGTGTTTTCTAAGCCAACAATGTCCTGTCAAGAGACTGACATTCATTTTGAGATCGTTTTTCCTTTGTGATAACAGCTGTGCAGTAAATTTCATTGAGTGTCCTTTTATGAAGATTTTAGCTTGTCGTTCGCCCGTTGATTTTGTCACCACTGCTGTACCTTCTCTAGCCTCTATTTCTTAATGGCCACCTTTCTGAACGAGTCAGCATTCCCGCTAAATGGTTCGCACTAATCATTGGAATATTAGCTCGTGCTTGATCCAATTCATCAGCCTTCTCATTGTTTAGAAACTCTGAGTGTCCTGGTACCTTTGCCAGGGTCAGAGAATTTCAACTTGCAGCATGTGTCAGAGCCCTAACGAAGTCCCACACCAGCTGAACTTATATGCTGTGTCTTCTACTATATATACCCTACCCTAAGCCTTTCTCAGTCTTTGAGCCATCGGTACACCAGATTGACTCCCTCTGAATTGTTGTTCCATGAATCCCTTTCCATTAATTCTACTCGAAAGTTTCCGCAAAGCTATAACTATAGACTATCCTGTTCTGAGGCTTACTTATTATTTGATCCGTTTCCTGTCCTGAGACATACAAGATATGGTACGTACAACCTTCATAGAATACTTCACATGTTATGTATTATAAAAACAATTAACATTACACAAAAAAGTATTCCTAAGTTTTTTGAAAGAAACTAATACTTTTCGTGATATATAGGGTGAAACAAAAAGTTTGTAAATATAAATTTGATCTCAGTTTTTCTATCATAACTTTTAAAGTTTTTAATAAAAATAAGATTTTTTGGGGTTTTTTTATGTAAAATTTAATTTTACATAAAAAAGCATTCTTAAGTTTTTTCAAAAAACCTGAAACTTTTCGAGATATATGGGGTCAAACAAAAAGTTTGTAAATATAAATTTGATCTCAGTTTTTCTGTCATAACTTTTAAAGTTTTTAATTAAAATGAGATTTTTTGGGGTTTTTTTATGTAAAATTTAATTTTACATAAAAAAGTATTCTTGGATTTTTTCAAAAAACCTGACACTTTTCGAGATATATAGGGTCAAACAAGAAAGAAATATACTTTTCCATGCTAGCTTTGTTATTTTCCACAAAACAGACGAATTTGTATAACTTGCTAGTTTTTATATGTGCTTCAAACTGCTTTTAGAGAATCTCTAAGAATGAAGATTTTTACCAACAAAGATATTCAGAAGTATACGCTTTGTAAGAATTTAACACTTATAAATGGTATTCAAAAAGAGACCAACACTTATCTTGTTTAAAACTCTTATTTAGCCAATTTTTCTTACCTAAAACTACTGACGTGTTTTTTCAGAAGAAAAGCAAATAAGAACTACAAGAGATACTCTGATAAGAAACTCTTGAGAACGCTGCGCAAAAGCTATTTAAAACTAAATAGAATTTTGTAAGGATCAAGAAAAGACCACAAAAAACCGAATTGTTATTAGCTTTAATTACTATTTTAAAATAAATGGTATTTTATAAATAAAAACTAAATACCAGATACACCACTGGTGTCGCCGACTCATACTGACCCTCAATTAAATATGATATTTGTGTTTCCAATTTGCATTCCCATATCGAAATACAAACCTATCTTCTATTTTTTTCGATCGTATTTAATGCCGATTTTAGCGTGAATTACGATATAATAAAGGTTTGCTTATACCTTTATAAATAATAAAAAATGTGAGCCGTCACGGGACGCCTGGCAGATGTGAAACATCGACATTATTGTGTAAAAGTAATATGCAGAAAAGAACAGATTGTGATAGGAACCAAATATGTCATAATGATAAAATAAAATATTACGATTTTTTCCAGATAACGATGACTATTTATTGAATAAATTTAAAAAGTGATTTCGTTTAGCTTTTTATTTACTTGCCTTAAATTCAATAATCTTAAAAAAGGAAATTATTAAAACACAAATTTATATAGAAGTACGTTACTATATTAATATAATTGTAGGTACTTCATAATTTTAGTACAAACAAAAAGCGATACTAAATAAAAAATAGGAAAATGATGAATTTAACTATGAATACAACTTTATCGTTGAATAACTTTTAAACGGTATTTAAATGGAAAATGTATTATGATTTAGGCACGGGTTAATGTGAATATTAAGGGCTGGTTAAGGTCTGATAATTTTTGTTAGGTCATAATCTAAAAATTTGATGGGTGTTTGGAGAACAAAACCAAATCTGGGAAATAACGGACACCCCAATGTATATAGGTACTCACTCATTTTTATTCATATTTTTTCATCACTTTCTTTATTAACACTTTGTTTATTCATATTTAAAACTAAATACACAAATTTTACGCGGACAACTATATGACAACTATTCACCAACAATCAATTTTGACTAGCTGTCAATTTTACAGGTCAGCAAAATATGTAGGTATATTATGTAGCCTATACAAACAAACATTTTTAGATATATAGAATAGATAGTAGGCGGAATCGAGTTAGGTTTTTATGAAACAATTCATACCCTGTCCCGCCAAATTTTTGAATCGATGAGCTTTTTCCCCCTATTGTTGGCGCGCCACCGTCGCGTCGCTCAAAACATGACACCAATTTCATATAAGATATCAGTACATCTCTTATCGATTATTATCGATGCGTTAGGTTTTTTACGTCATGACGTCACCGTCACCACGCGAGAAATCTGATTTACGTGCCGCTATAGATGTTTCACATCAATAAACATTTCTTTAATAAATTGTCACTGAATATTGTTGGGCGATGAAATTTAACCGTAATTTCCTGTGTTTCACCGAATAGCTTCCCATGTACGTAAATTAAAGAAGAAAAAAAGAAAAATTGTATTCGATAAACCACTATTCAAAATCAAAATGCATCCCTTTTATTTTTTTCGGTTATGCATCCAAACAGCTTCCTATTATTTTACTATGTTTATAGTCAATTATCAATTCAAGGGATACCGTTTCAATCACATAAAATGACATAAAAACGTCAAAGAAACAAAGAAAAGGTCCCTACCCATCAGGGCTCTCGACGTTCGACTGTTTTTTTATGAATTTTATTGAATCTCTACGGGAGTGCAACCCCTATACGTCAAATTCGGACGGTTCGGATGCAACAAGATTCCGTGATTTCCACTATTGTTCGACAAAATAACTTGTCGTTTAGATTGGATGATAAAATAGGTTTTTTTTAATCGATTGTTTTCAAAATCTGGTTTTTAATTATTATTCTGATTGACCTGGGAAAAATTGGAAACAGATGGTTAAACAGCAGGTTCTCTTATACATCTATAAACCTTTTTAGCGATACAACACCTAAGAAATTTATAAGAATTGATCACAACAAAAATTGGAATATGTACATTTTATATGCTCGGAATAGTTATTTACGTAACGAGTTATGAAAAGTCCAATTTTGTTTAACGAGTGTGATGTTGCAGCAAGAGCGTAGCGAGTGCTGCAAATGAACACGAGTTAAACAAAATGGCGTTTTATAACGAGTTCCGTACAAGATTTTTTATAATTTTGACGAAATTCCATAATTAAAAAAAATCATAATTATCTAATCATAATTAAAAACAATACATCTAGTTCTCGTGTTTATTTTGCATTGACACCTTTCTAATGACAATTCTATTTAATACAGATATAATTAAAAGGTAAGTTTCTGATTTAAATATTAAGTATACTTATTTAATTTTTTGTTTAAAAATGTCTGCTTTTACATATTTCTTTAATAAAGTTAGTATAAAATAGTTCTTAGTTGTTTATATTTGCTTTATATTTTTCGTAACTTGTTTTGAAATGCAGTTTTCAAAACTAGTTACGTAAAGTTTTACTTTTCAAAACTAGTTATGAAAAGTAATGACTTTCAAAACTGACAGCAGTTTTGAAAAATGTCACTTTACTTGTCAAAATTATAAAAAATATCTTTACAGCGTTATTTTGTTACTAATAATTCATATTTCAGTTGTAAAATGTTATTGTTAAAGAGATATGACAATGTTAATAAAAGAATTTTTGGACGCTACAAAAAGCACCAAAATCGAATAGGAGAATGCGACAGTAATAAAAAAAGTGTAACAATTAATTAAAGAACGCAAACAGTGATCAGACTAGTGCAACAAGTGACTAAATTTATAAGAAGTCAGAAAAATTGTGGAGTCGCACAAAAATTTACAAGAAATAGAGACACTAGAGACATACATAAAAGAAAATAAATAAGACTACAAGAGTAACCAATTTTAATTAATTAATATACTGGAAATTATTTAAAATGCTTTTTATTTGATCCCATGGTGTAAGTATATACTTACACCATGTTTAATCCCAATGGAATATAAGAGAGCCTGTTTTTTGTTCGTTTTAAATTCAACAAGAGAAAGTACATTTACATAGGATCAAATTGACAACCACCTCTGTATTGGTGATTTCCTGTTTTTCACACATAAAATCCAACAAATTTTCGTCATCTATTGTGAGAATATTAAAGCATTTACGCAACTAGAAAACCGATTAACCAAAAAAAAATTCTGTTTGGTCCTCTTTAGCTGCCAGAAAAACTATAAAAAGAAGGAAAATATTTTAATCAAATATTTAAGATCTTTAAATGATGGATCTTTGGAGATAATTATGTAAGTGTAAGTAAGTGACCAGAGCAAAGTGTTAAAGACAATAATATAAAAAAGAATGGTAGAAATTTGTAATAGTAAAATCGTGACAAGAAGCAGAAGAAGACAAATGATTTTAACGAACTTTTATAAGCAGATATTTCCACTTGTACAAAATAGGTCAAAAATCCTGGTAGGAGAATTTTTTTCATTATAGGTACGAGATTTGTAATAAATAAAAAAAAATTAATTATCTGTGTAGGACAAAGAAGAAAAAACCCAAAGCTCCTGAGATATCGACCAATAATAGAATTTCTGAAGTTATCATTTAACAATTTTGTAATGTATTTTTCTACACCTTATCCATACACTTAACCATACTATTTATTAAACAACACTACCCGATACTTATTCTACAAAATACGATATTTAATTTTTTTTATAAAAATGAATTAAGGCTTTGCGGGAAAACACCGAAATAAATGAGGAGTTATGAACAGTTTATATAATAATTTTCTATGCAGATCTTGGAATCAGACAAAATGGTTACAAAGACCATGTCATGTAAAAGAACAAAAATAGAGGAATTAAAGAGTTTGCAAGAAGTACATGATAACTTCTGGATATATTTGTAAAATTGTAAAACTTGTTAAAATATCAAATAGATCTAGAAAAATATCTTATAAATGTCTCTCAGGCGGAATTTGAACTGACTCTCTACAAATAAGTACCTACCTATAGTAATACTGGTTTATAAAAAAGATAATTCAATCTGTATAGAAAATTATATGCCCATTGGTATTATACCATAATCGGCAAGATATTGAAAATCATCTTAAAAAAAAAATAATAAATAGTTTTGTAACCGAAGTAATAGAATACATAGTTGAGGGCGCTGATGAAGATTTAAATACCAATGCCATAATGTGCGATCTCACTAATGCCTTCGACTGTGTCAACACCGATATTCTCTTATGTAAATTAAAGTACTATGGTATTTAATCTAAAGCTCTAAGTACGTTTGCTTCTTATTATGAAAATAGAATGCAATATATATTATATCAAAATATACAATCAGGACTAGTTCCAGTCAAAAAGGGTGTACCACAGGATACTGTTCTGGGTCCCTTATTGTTTCTAGTATACATTAATGATTTACCCAATGTTCCTTAACGTCTCTTTGTAGACAATACTACATTATTGTCAGAGGAGGCTTCTGATAATTATATGTTTCGTGTTGGTGAAATGGTTTTCTGCAAATAAATAAAAAAATGAATGAGTCCAAGACACAGAGAATCTCTACTCGCTCTGAGCCATTAATATATTAAATAGGGGTCTAGTTCTCGCATCTTTATAGAGGAACCAAAAAAAAACGTGTGAACTTAGACTGTCAAGCTCAGGTCTGATCTTATACAAATTTGTTTCATTTTTGTTAGCGTCTTTCTGACTTGTTTACTTGCCTTGTTCCAAATGTTTTATTTGGATCGCATTGATCATTACTTTCCAGATAGTTTTACGATGGTACTTGTTCTACCACGTTACTACCTCTAAGAACCAGAAGAACCCACCAAGTTATTTTGGCAACTGCAATTTTTAGTTTTTAACGTAATAATAAGAATTGTAGGTACTTACGATTTATCAGCTGTTATAATTCCTATGAATTTTTTATCAGAGATTATTAATACATAACTCAATAAAATTCCTAATTGCAAAAGTAAGAATACCAAGGCAATGAAAAAAGTTTAAATTAATGGTGACAAAACAAGAACAAAGTATAATAGTGCGTTTTAATATTTGTAATGTAAATTGCATGGTCACAGTCACTTAATTTAAATCTAAACGTTTATACTTACATGTTTAACGTTTTTTTCCAATCTATAAAGTCAATTATTGACCAAAACCCTAGTAGGTAATTATTTCGTCGTTATTGAGTATTAATGATCATTTTTAATTCAGGAAACAGGTGAAGACGTTTAAGAAAGCCAACGATGTTCTTATCGGTCTTGATAAGTCTCACAATACAATTCTTTAAGGACTTTACACCTGCTTTATTTATAGTAGGGAATTTGAACAGAAACATTTATGATATTTGAGAATGGCTATCGTATTAAGGGTCAATATTTGGGGTTGCAATATGATAGAAATCCGTAGCTAACGTTATTTACTTTCCCGCGTTTTATCTTCCAAATATCTATAAATGAAGATTAAATTATATGTTTACTTTCAAAAATAAAGGACGGTATCTTAAATTTAATAACAAAGTACCTATGGTTATTACAACTGGAATATAAGAATACTTTTAAAATTTTATACATAATGTATATAAATTGATATTGATTTTACTTGAATTTAGAATGCTTTAAACTCCATACATCTGATTTACAGAATTGACATTTCAAAGTTCGTCTATACTTTTTTAATAATAAACTAACCATTCAATATTTTATTGCCTCTGACAGCCAAGCTGCTTAGAAGACTTAAAATTTACCAACTTCGAATCCAAAACTGACTGGGTCTTGCAAACAGTCTCTTGAGCAACTGGTCATAAACGACAAAGTAACTTTGCTGTGGTTACCAGGGCATAAAGGGATTGTCGGAAAAGAGATTGCTAATAGTCTTCAAAAGAAAAAGTCAGTACTCTCTTTAATAGACTTGAAGCTTTCTGAAGATTATAACTTCGAATCCAAAACTGACTGGGTCTGCAAACAGTCTCTTGAGCAACTGGTCATAAACAACAAAGTAACTTTGCTGTGGTTACCAGGGCATAAAGGGATTGTCGGAAAAGAGATTGCTAATACTCTCCAAAAGAAAAAGCCAGTACTCTCTTTAATAGACTTGAAGCTTTCCGAAGATTATAACTTCAAATCCAAAAGTGACTGGGTCTGCAAACAGTCTCTTGAGCAACTGGTCATAAACATCAAAGTAACTTTGCTGTGGTTACCAGGGCATAAAGGGATTGTCAGAAAAGAGATTGCTAATAGTCTCCAAAAGAAAAAGCTAGTACTCTCTTTAATAGACTTGAAGCTTTCTGAAGATTATAATTGAGAAAATAAACTTAATACAGCCTACTGGAAAAACATTTCAGACCAAAGACTAGCAAAGTTATCGCAGGAATTATGCCAGGACACTGCCCACTGAGGTACCATCTATATAAAATGAGCAGGGTGGACAGTGGGAGATGTAGATTCTGTGATTATGCAGATGAAACGGCTGAACATATTATCTGTGACTGCAGTAATTGTTAACCAACTATTAAATATCTGGGACTGGTCTTCTTAGATACCGATCAGGTTACAAATGTACATCCTAAGCGGATAATAGATTTTTTTTAAAAGTCAAGACCTTATGTATTCGATGTAAGGTATACACAATAGATCTTTTAGGTCGCAGTGTAGTAAGGTCACCTGGACCAAACTACCCCACTTATAATCTATAATCTACATCCTTTCAATATCATAGGACAGATGGAGAATATACCAGGAAGTTGGATGAACTTTATGTCTTCAAGTCGCCTTACTAAAAGCTGCCGACCACACCCGAGGCTGTGGCTGGAGAGGAGAGAGGATAACTTTCTTCTCAGACAGCCAGGCTGCACTGCTGGCCTGAAAACAATTCCTGGTTAGTTCCAAGCTGATCTGGGAGTGCATACAAAACCTCAATGAACTGGCTAGACACAACAGGGTCTTCTTGGCGGGGGTGCCAGGGCATAAGGGTTTTGAAGGTAATGAAACCGCTGACCTTCTCGCCAGGAAGGGAGCGAATACACGATTCATTGGTCCTGCCTGGAGCCTGGGTAAGGACCAAAGTCGAGAACTGGGTCTGGGAAGAGTCAACCAAACATTGGAGTAATACTGTAGGGCTGAGGCACTCGAACCTGACGCTTAAAGGCTACTCCAAAAAACTGACGTCTGACATACTGAATCTTGGTAGGAGTCAGATAAGAGTACTGATGAGCCTGCTCACTGGACATGGACCATTTAGACTACACCTTCGAAGGATGGGGATTCTGACACAGGAACCCACCTCGTGCCGATTGTGCGCCACAGACGATGAGACAACAACTCACATTCTATTTAAGTGTGAGGCCTTGGATCATAAACGGGTCCTCATCTTTGGTGACACAAACCCTGAATCCTATCACCACCTGAGGAACTAGTCACAGGACTCAAATCTCTTATAAAGGGAACTGCCCTGTGGCAACAGTAACTCAAGGAACTTGGGACACCTGGATTTAAGCCTAACTGAAGATTAGCCATAGGAAGCAGTGCTGAAACATGGGGCTCCACAGGAGAAACCATGCCAGGTTTACTTAGATTAGATTATGTCTTTAAACTTTATAAATATGTTAAATTAATACGAAAAGTAACTATGTTTTTGTTAACACTTTCCTTCTTTCTTTTTAAGAATATGAACTCATGCATTCTGGTGGTCTTATAGCTGCCCAAGCGAGCGAAGTGAAGCGAGTTAAAAAAATTAAATATATTTTTTTTAAACAACAACAGAACACAACAACACCAGTCAAAATGCGCAAATAGATCTAGATTATGAAACACAATAAAAAATGTTAAATACCTAAAATGTTGGTTCAAACTTACTAGGGAATTTTAGAAACAATAAAATTTAGATAATTGAAAATAATCAAATTATATTTTAAGTATGTATTTGTTTTTGTAAAATAAACAGTTCTTTATCTTACATCCAGAAAAATATTTTAAACAGCTTTTAAGTATAATCACAACCGGCTGTTCAGCTCAGTTTTGTTCTAGGGACATCGTCCTCAAGTACCTTATGTCCTAACTGACTAAATAATCGGAAGTAAAAAATATTTGCATACCAATAACTATCAGTTGATTAAAGAACACTCATGAACGATTAAAATGGTTATAGAATGTATCTAATTGCTCGCTCGGTAAAAAAATTCACCAAAGACCGTGACAGACATCACCAACAACCTGCCTTCATTACCCGTATTGTTATTATCGTATATTAAAATGTCGCGCTATCTGAAAGAATCGCAAAATGTCATCGAACCGAAACAAATGACTTCTGGAGGAAACAATTCAACATCAACTTATGTCGTTAGATATTACGCGAGATATATCATGGAAGTTTTTGACTGATCGTTTGAGACGTGATGCGTGGAAACGAAGAAAAAACATTGACAAAGACAGCACGCATTGTGCTCTGTTTTAATTGACATAGACAGGAGGAAGTGAAAAATTCATTTTTAATGTTCAAATGGCGTATAGAAAGACACAACAACGTTTAATGTTAATATTAAATAAAATTGTGTAGATATATAATACAAGGTGAAGCTAAATAATAAAAAAATACATCAAAATATTTACTTGACGTTTGTTCTTGCTTTATACATCAATATCTGTACTTATTTGAAATACATTTTTTTAATCTAATTAAAGTACCTTAACATTGTGCTATTGTTTCTTGTGCGTTTAAACTTTTGGTTAAATTGACACTTGTCTATATTTTTAGAATTATATACCTATGTCAGTTACCTTCAAGTTGATCCGACTCTGTAGTTCCTTCAGGAGCATTTCATTTACGATGATTAGTCATGTTCTGGATATCGTGTGTCACTCGGATATGATGATATATGAATCGAATCATATATCAAACAATATTGGTCTAATTCGAATCCCTGTGACCATGGAATTTGCCAGACGATCCGGCCACTGTCTATCTTTGCCATCTGCAGAAACGTGTAGGGTAGATTAAATTATTTCCTATTTACCTTAAGACGTAATTGGTTTAATATGTTTATTAAATATTTACATTTTTTTAGAAAAGTAATGCAGTTACCTCCCACAATACGAACACTCCAAATCGTAATATGGAATATGAGATCTTGGATTCAAGAAGCCAAAATGAAGCTTTAAATAAATACGTAGATAGAAAAATTCATAGCATGATTTTAAAAATAAGCACAAAGTGGCAGTAAATTCCAAAAAAGTCAGATAACTAAAGCGTCACAGATGATAAAAGAGCCTTAGATAATTAAAGCATCCCAAATAACAGAAAAGCTGCTGGTGACACAACGCTACTGATCACAAGAGAACGACGACAGAAGAACCAAAAAAGAACCAAACGACTTTAAAACACCTGCCGACGACTTTAAAAGGTCTTAAGACGCTATCAAAAATTCCTCATACGACAGTAAAAACAAACGTAGATCATATTTGAAGAAATATGCATACCACATTTAAAGAGCGTAGATTACAGCTGAAAAACCGTTGACGATATCTGAAGAGCACCACATGACATAAGAAAAACAGCACATTATCAGAATAACCGCAGAATCACATAAGTAAAAACCAATTATAAAAGTAATAAAAAGGTTTTCTCAATTGCTAAATTATGCAATTTATAGAATGGAGCGTGACCATGTTAATAGTTCGAAAAACATGAGTTTTTTATTTAATAGAGCTAAACAATGGTAAAAATGCTAATATATTCGTCTTAACGAGACTTCCAGGCGTTGCGAGTGGAAATGCTTTAAGAGTCATGTTCTGTTGATGGTAATCTCTGCTTATGAAATCCTTAGCAGTGCTCAGTTCTTAGAGGGTGTTCTAGTGTAAGTCGTAGATTTTTGAAATATTATGGTGATTTCTAATTCCGTTAAGGCATTGGAAAGGGGCTAACATACTTTTTGGGAGTAACAACGTTTTCTCGAAAGTATTCCTCTTGGTTACAGTTTCCTTGGGTGGTGAAGAATTTTTTTAAACTTAAGGTACATTTGTTTGCCTTCTACATTGGCACTTAACATTGTGAGGTTGTAGTATTATTTAATGTAAAGAAACATTTAATTTTTATCTTTTTGCAGTGAATCATCATCATCAAGGCATCTCATTCCCTATTGAGAGGTTTGCCGCTCTTCTACATAGAGCTGTTTGGTTCGGTGAATAAAACGCATTCTCCCATGTTTTTTTTTCTATTTGTGCATATTTCCCTTCAGTTTCTTAATTTCATGGCTTTAATATCTTTCTCCACCTGGTCCTTCCATCTTTCTTTCGGTCTTCCTCTCGGTTTTTCTTTCTCTGGTTTCCATCTAATGACTTTTTTTATCAAGAAGTCGTTTCTTCTTCCCTCTATGTGTCTTTCCCATCTCAGTCTTTGCGCTTTAATTAATCTGACAATATTTTCTCCTATCATTGTATCTTTAATTTCATGATACATTTTACTTCTTATTTTCCCGTTATTCATTTTTATTGGGCCCACGATGCTCCTTATGATCTTCCTCTCAAATATTTTTGGTCTTTCTTCGGCATTAGTTGTTAAGCACATTGTCTCAGCTGTGTATGTAGTAACAGGTCTGATTGTCACTTTGTATACTTCCAGCTATGTATTTCTAGATAAGTTATTGTCCTTCAATAGGTTATGGTATCTCCAATATGTTCTATTGCCTGCTATTATTTGTTCTGTATTATTTCCATTCACTATTACTCCCAAGTATTTAAATTGTTAAACCTTTTCGAAACTGTAATTTCCTGTTTTGGTTTCTTTTATTTTATTATTATCTTTTCTAGTGCATATTAGGTAATTTGTTTTATCTTGATTTATTTCTAACCCTCTCTGCCATGCTTCTTTTTCTAGGGCTGTTAGAGCTGTTTTCAAACTTCCCTCGTCTCTTTCTATAACTACTATGTCGTCGGCATATGCTAATAGTTGTGTCGGAGAGTAGGCTAAAGTTCCTTTGGTTTTTACCTCTCCCTCTAACGCTATGTTGAAGAGAGTTGTTGACAATGCATTTTCTTGCCTCGTCCCTATTTCTACTACGATTGTAATAATTGTGGTGCGTAATTATGTTTTTATTTTTGCTCTAGATGTGGGCATTATCGTTTTTGTTAGTCTGATTAGCTTAGCAGATATATTTGGATTATCCATTTCTTTTATAAATTTATTTCTTTGAATGGAGTCGAAGGCCTGTCCATGAAGAGAGTGTATAGTGTTATGTTCATGACATTTTTTGAATGTTTGGGTAATTATGTGTATCGCATCTGTCGTAAATCTGCCTTCTCTGGATCCTTGTTGATAGTCTTCAACTTTTTCTTCTACATGTTGAATAATCTATTGTCTGATGAAAGATGTTAGAATTTTGTATGTCGTGCTTAGTAGTGACATTCTTCTATATTTGTTGTTGTTACTATCTGTTTTTTTATTTCTTAAATATTGGTGTAAGTAGGCATTCCTTCCATTCTTTTGGTTTCCTATATTGTAGCGATTGAGTTATAAATGTTTCTTAATACTTTTTCTCCTTCGTCTTTAATCAGTTCATTAGGTATTTCATCTGGCTCCAGTGCTTTTTTCAGTTTATTTTTCATATGTCTTTATTTCATTGCCTTTCTTGGCTTTTGTTACATATTTTTTCTCTTCCGTTTTTTTTGCATCTATATTATTCTGTTAAATGCGTTTCCTATGATTTTATGTAAATTTAGTTACTGGTCTACTTTTCCTTTGTTGCTCTTTTAGTTTATTACTATCTTAACTATTCTCTCTTTTAACAGTTCTTCAATACATTGTCTTTTTGTTTTTGCAGGATTATCTGCTTATTTCTTTTTTTTTTCTTGTATGTATTCAAAATTGTTTTTTTTTATATTTTTCTACATTTTTTCTGTGTTTTTACTTCTATTAGTTATCCCTCTAGGGTACTCTCATATTGGTCTTTTTTTCCTGTACTTTTAACTTTTAAAGGTTCCTTTTTTTTTGTTTTGTTTTATCTTCTCTGTTTAATTACTTTCATTTTTATTTCTACTATTACTTGCAGTGAATATCACACTGTAAAATGAATATCAGTTGAAGACTTAAACGACTTTGTTGTTTTGCCATACGATGGCGATAGATGAATGAATTAATATATCGTTGTACTGACCGCCGGTCGAGTGGCTGACACTTCGAAACAATGGATTTTAGTTCCAACGTTAATGATGGATTTCTGTTTTTTGTCTTAAAATAACGAGCACATCCAAAAAGGTCGACGGCAATCATTTGTAAGTATTAAGCTATTGTTTTCGGTCAATTCTTGATCTTTGACAAATGTCGGTTGCTCGGAGAGGAGAAAGGGTCTTTTTGAAAGGGTTTTCAATGATATTCGTCACCGTATTTGCTACAGGATGAATATAAACCATCAGATTTGAAAAAAAAATTATTATCACTTTAAAGTAAAAATAATCAACGTAATTGAAAAGTAATATAAATTGTTTATATCTGTTCATGACTTTGGTGTGAAAAAATGTAGGTAAACGAACCTGTTCTTCATTGACCAAGTCTTACAGCTACAAATTTATATAATTAACATTTGTTGTTATTTCCTTTATATTTAATTTTGACATGGATGGATGTAAATAATTTAAATTGAAGTAAACACTACAAACCACTCATGTCTTTATGAAAAATGTAAATTAAACGAATTTCAATATGTAAACAACTTTCAGGCATGTCACCATATACACCTTAACATGATCATGCACCAATTAGCCCGATTAAGTTCAAATTAAAGCTGCCAACCGATGTAAAATCGCCCAACAAATAACAAGCGGGCCTTTTGCGATGTTACACGATCTAACACTTACTTCGCAATCTACTTGGCCAGTTGATATTCCCTGACGTTTAACATTAGTTCGTGTCATAAATATTATTATGGACCGTAATTCAAACAACAAATTGACTGCAAACGTCAGATTATGCTCATGTAAATGAGAGTTGGGTCGAATTCTGTTCGTTCTGTCTGACCAAATCTATTTGCTTCTCTTTCTGTTTTAAACGAATACAGATTTTTAATATATGTAAATAGAGCTAGTAATTATAATTAACAACAGATATCTGTTAATAGTAAACTAATTATTTTAATATATCTCAAGAGATTTTTTAAATATAGACAAACAAAAAATGGCAATAAGAAGAAATAAAAAAAGTCACATTAGGCACTCGAATCTGCATTCTCTACCTATAAACGGTAGCGTATTTAACCATTCGGGCACAGATACCTTAATGGTAAGTCTGCGTTTTTTGATCATATTCTCATTCAACTCATATTACACTTACTCAATTTCTCCTAAAGCACATATATGACGATAATTGAGCGAGATTTTTTGTAAAATCGACAATTAACAGATTAAACTCTTCTCTACAATACACGATACGCTGATGACACAGCGATATTAGCTGGCAATGCAAAAGATCTACAAATGCTACTAAACAGTCTAATTAAAAAAGGCGACGAGGTTGGCCCAAATATAAACACCGCGAAAACTAAAGTTATGGTTCATAAGCCGAAATCTAAATGTACAAACAACATAACTATTTACGGAAGACCAACTGAACAAGTATCAAGATTCAAATACTTGGACCCTTGTACAATTTAGACAATTTAGACCCAGACCAAGAAATAGAACAAAAAGAGATATGGCAAGAGCAACTTTCCTCAAGATAAGAAACTTGTTAAGCGATCGTAGCCTCAGAATAGCAACAACACTCAGATTCGTCAACTGCTATTTCTATCCAGTTTTTATGGAGTTGACAATAAAAACAGGTACAATGAATCGCCTTGAGGTTTTTAAAATGTGTATATTTCGAATTATGCTTGGGATGTCCTGGGTAGATCACGTCACGAATGAAGATGTTCTGCGATAAATGGGAAAATTCAGAGAGTTGCGTACAGCAATTAAGATCAAAAAGGCCACATATCTAGGGCACAAATCTCGGCACCAGAGATACGAGCTCCCAAAACTTATCATGGAAGGAAAAATAAAGAGTCGCAGAGGACATCACCGAAGACAATATTCGTGGCTAAAGAACATCCGTTACTGGACAGCACTTGATTCGTATTCACTTCTGAGAGCAGCGCAGAATCAAAACCTGTACGATGTAGACGGCACTTAAAGAAGAAGAGGAAAAGGAAGTATTTCTTTTATTGGTTCATGGCACCCGTTCCATTATCTTGGCATCCTGTATGAATGTGTACCTATGTCTTTGAAACTTTCAAATTCTCTGTCGCATTGCCTGAAGCTAAGATCTTCATTAAAGAGCCTTATGGTTTGCAGTTGTTCCTTTCCTGGTGCACGACCCATAAGAAATTATGCATTGCTGACTTTTAGCTGATTTATATATTTGCTATGCCAGTGTTAGTTCTTTTAGCATACATCTACTTCAATATACATTTTGTTATGTGTTTGGCTTCAAATAAATTGTTTAAGAGGTAAAACTCATAACAATTACCATTTCAATGTCTTTAAAAGCGAATCCGAAGGATACTGTATTTTTTAAGAAATCGTTTGGTAAAGTAAGTATTTTTTTAAAGTACGGTTTGTTATTTGCCTCGCTTTAACTGTTGTTTTGTTAAGATTTCTATTCATTATTTCTTTTACCTTTAAATACCCGCATAAGTTATAGTGTAGGTTCCTACTTCTATATTATAATTAAGTTATTTTGCTTTAAACAATGGGTAATAATAAAAAATCGCACTGTATATTAATTCACGGATCAATTCAAGTTGAGCTGGACGTGAGACGTGAATTTTGAAACAATAGATTGTGGAGATGTATGTGTAAATGTGTATAGGGGCTTAAGTACAACGAGAGAAGAGGGAAAAAGACCCTTTCCGAGTGTTATTGTGATTAAGGGGTTATAAATTATCAAATTATTGATTTCGAGTGATGCCAAGTGGACAGAGAGAATAGAAATTTTGGAATGAGTTTTAAGAATGGCAATTTCGATATAATGGACTACTTGGTTGGTCATTTTTCATGTAAGGGAAATTTATATCGTTAAAAATATATTGAGTCAACCAATTTTTTTAACATTTTTTTTTTCAGAATGAGGGGTTGAAAATATTTTGTTTTTAAACTCAACCAGTTACAAACAATCTGTTGCATGTGCAGGTTATTATTTACTTTTTTATGTCAATTTTTTTGCTTATTTTAAAGATTCTGAATGTATTATACAACAAAATATACCTTCATTGTGTTATTTTTAGCTCTCCGGAGTACTAAACGGGACTGAGAAGAATACATAACAAACTGAAATTACAATTACCGGTTAGTACAGATCAGTAAAAAGGCCAAAAAAAATTGAAATATCCTCTTTTGCTATTTCTGTAATATGGACAGGGAATTCTAGCCCTGCAGGTTAATTTATTAGTCCAATATTTTATTTTACTATTGAACAATATATTTTAAAAGTACCAGACAGTATTTTGGCAACGTTAAATATATCAAATATGCTTTATGAAACCATCGGTTAGATGTTGCCTGTAAGAGTCATTCTTTGAGGTGTTTCTACACAGAACTCTTTTGGGTCTTGTGCCATGTAGGCGTTTTACAAAAGTGAGTGGTATATTGTTATTTTAAAAGTTCTTAACCATTTTTAAAAATTATATATTTATTATATTTTAATAAAAATGCAAAATTCAAAATTTGTCACGAACTTAATACGGACGTGAAAGAATTTAATCGAGTGTTTACAGTCCTTCCTAAAATCAAGGTCGAAAGGCTCTAAGTACAAACTACACAAATATACCTAAACTTCAGTTAAATAAAAATTGACAGGTTAAAAATATTATTGTTAAATTTGTTAGCTCTTAAACTCAATAAATTTCTATTTTACTTTTGTTGTAAGGTAGGAAGGATGTCCTCGGCAAACGTCCAGCTAATTTGGCAAAATGTTAATTCTGCTATATACCCTGATAAAATCTCAAAATTCGGTTTTCCAACAGGTTGATTAGAATTGGGTGATCCTTACTGCGATAAATAATGAAAACTTTAATAGACGGTGAACTTTTGAGAACCTCTATATGGTAATGTTTTGACTATCTCGCTAATTTTGGATGCATCTTTGCAACCAGAAGGTATTTCACAAGACTAACTAATACAACTGTGTTATTTAATTGTCAATTTTGGAAAGATCGAACGGTTTATTTTTAAAGTAATATAAACTATTTATAGTAAAATTTCTTAATAGTAACGCGTTATCCAAAAGAGCCTCATCACCTATTTTAAATCACTAGGCCTGGTGACAGCCTGAGGTGAGGATATCCCTACAATACGGAAGGATGCACAATGGGTCATATGTGGCCTCAGTGCTGGCTAAGCACTAGCTCGCCCCTCCCCAAATTTCCAAATCCAGATCCAATTATCCAAAAGTAGGAGGAACTTAGACTAATGGATTCGACACGAAACGATCTATAAATCCTTATAATATGCTACTATGTAGTTCTTTGTATTTGCTCAATTTGTTATTGTTATCTGTTTATTGAAGTAAAACTTCTTTAGCGAGACTAGGAGTAAAAAAGTTATTCTAACGGACGTGACGTCATTCTAATAACAGAAACCGGAAACAAAACCTAATACTGACACGATTTTGCATGGGCGCCGGCAGCAGGGTGCAAGAGGGTGCGCTTGCACCCCCCTGCTATGAAAGAAAATACCTGAATTTACCAGAAAATTATATATTTTTTTAATTTTTTTATTAAATTATTGTTTGAATAAAAACTAAAGGCGTCGCGGTTGCTATCCAAATCATTCTACATTCTATATATATATTAGATCATAATAGTGCGTAGATGCAGATTCACCCCCCTGAAAATAATCCTGGCGGCGCTCATGCGATTTTGCCTACTATATTAAATAAAATTAAATCTGTAATTGTATGAATTGACAGCTGATCATCTTGTCAATCGAAATACATTGCTTTATATAAATAGTTTTTTGTGTATAAAGTGTTTGTATTAAATATGAATAAACAATGTGGATTTATTAATGAAAAAAGTGATGAAAAAATATTGATTGAAAATGAGTGAATAGGTAGGTACTCTATATGCATAAATTTTATTTTTGGTGTGTAATTACACTATTTATACCTAATTATTTATACCTATTATTTATACCTAGCTATTTTCGTTTTATAGACTTAAAGAGCTAAAAAGAAAAAGAAATTTTGAACGTCAAAGGGCATATTATAAGCGCGCCAGAAAGATTTGAAGAAAAATGACAAAAATGAAAAAATGTCGAGACAGCTACATTCATTATGATTTGATTAAGTAAGTTTATATACATACATAGATAATATGATAGTAAATAATTGTTTATACGGAAGCTTAACGTTAAGTAAAGAAGCATGTTACACGTTTTTGTTCATGAAATAATAATATTCGAAATGTTTTAACACTTTCTTATACTTATTTTAGGTTTGGTTAGGTAGCCATAAAGGCCATAAAACCACTAGTCAGGATGGCTGATCTTTTACCAGCAATAACATATCCTTCGTAGACGTAAAGGAAACAAACTTAACTCAGGATTTTAAATTTTATGGAATATGCTATAAAATGCTACAAAATGAAATGGTTATCTAACTATCGAAGGCTCTTGTGTTGTATTACGATAAGGTAGATACAGCTACAAAATCACACATTCTAAACGTAATGTGTGTATATTTTTAATATTGTTTACCTATTATTGAAGCAAAACTTCTTTAGGCACGACTAGGGGTAGATTCTAACGGAAGATTCTGATGGAAGTAACTGTATAATTTCAGCTATGGGAGGAGTTTAAATTTCCGAAATTTATTTATGAAATTTTCAAACGGTTTCAAATACATTAATGGTATTTATAGAGTAAAATCTATGTTTCACATTTTAGTTATCATAAACCTATTATTTCATATCTAAAAAAAATAATGATAACTTTCAAATTCCTATTTCTAATGAATAATATAAATATAACATCTCATTTTTTTGTAAAGTATATAGGCAATAAATATGATTGAATTGTAATTAAATATTTATTTTCCGATACGTACGTCAACAAGTTTTACTTCAATCGCGCGTAAAGGTTACACGCACACTCTTTTTTTTTTGTAGATTAAATCATGTTGCTAGTCTTGTTTTTCCCTTAAGTTGATTACCTTCTTTTTTTTAATAACCAAACGCTGTAGAGCTACCCTTACTTCTGAACTTCTGAACAGCCAGTGTAGACAAATCGTACTCGTATATTAAAAAAGAGAGTTCTGAAACAAAACTGGTAATTTTTTCTTTTAAATCTTTTAAGGTTATGTGACGCTATCAACTGCGTAAAACCCAGAACGGATGAAGTAACCAATCTTTCTGCTTAAACTTTATCTGTTAACATCAGTGATTAGCTTCACGATAATCAACCTTTAGGTGTGTTTTAATGTTGATTTCTTGTTTCTAGATGGCATAAGGAGCTCTTTTGATTTACATATCCCTAAATTTTTGAATGAGTGTTGTTATGCTTTTTTTCGTTCTTCTGTTATTGGCAATGATATTAACTGATGTTGCAAACCTTTATTGCAGCTGGCTGACGTAAAACTTAACAAGATACTTCCAGTAAGGTATTCGTCATTTATACACAAAAAATCATTTAAACATTTTCTTTTTTGTAACTAAAGCAAGCTGATGTAACTCTTCACAAGGTTGTAGCTTTTCTCATAAATTTAAGTATACTTAGTCCATAGAATAAATATTTAACACAATCCATAATGTGCTAATGCTCTTTATTCATATAGATACTTTCCTGCCAAAACGAAGGTGTTACGGAAAGTATTTGCATAGTTAAGAGTATTATGTTAGGGATCTATCGGTAAAACATCATCTCGATTTCCATGAATAGTTCAGCTCAAGTAAAAGTTACACTGAAAAATGTAATCCCTTACAATTTCTAAGTAACAATTTGTTTCGTAGACTGTCTTGATTGTAGCAGAATGTAGAATTTTTGTGTTAATGTCAGTAAGTACACTTTGTAACAGGCGCATTTTCACTTAGTGTAATTAATAAAATTCTAAATAATATGTTACTCACCTGTTGCCTACTCTCGAAAATTCTTAGTGTATAGCTAAATGTCATTCGGGCAATTAAACAAGTTCAACCTTTTATTCTCTCATAACTTTAATATATTACCTTTCTAAAGCTTCATTCTATCTAATTTTTGCTCTAAATTCATTTTATCTGACTCCTAATTGGCGTCAGGATTTACTATTTCTCAGTATTTATATTATGGAGGGTAGAGTTAAGGAGAACTGTCTCCGTGTGTCCGTCAAAATGTGTAAATAAGGGTGGCGCTACGATCGTAGTAGGGTAAATTTTAAAAAAAGCGCCATAATTTCTTAGAGTAGGATAGATAAATAAACAAGGAAAGACACATTTCCGCTTTATTATGACACATACATAAGATAATAATAAAGTATATAAAATGAAATTTTATTAATGATTATTTTCCAGTAATAAGTGAATAAGTATTTAAAAATTCATTACCACGTTTTTTTATAGCACTTATATTACGAAATCATACGACATTTCAATCAATTTGTCAAAAACTGCTACATTCATTCTGTACCCTACATCTACTTTAGCGCCATTGTAGTGGCAAGTTTGAGAAGTGTTATGTACCTCTAAAAAGTGGACACATTTTTAATCATTTCCCATTTAAGATCGTTCTTCTTACCTCTACCCTCCATAATTTATATTAACATTTGATATTATGACAAGTCGTATATTTTAAGTTGTAAACAATGTCAATTACGTCAAAATTTTCCTTCTGCTATATTCGATCTAAGACTGAGCAGTCTACCGCTAATGCCATAATTAATAGAATTAACAATAGAATAGTAAAAGGCCTCTTCTGCGCAGTTACTTTATGCCAACGCGAGAGACTTCGTCCTTGTCAACTACCTCGTTGAAAGTACTAGAGTGCATTATCGTAGAGTATTTGTGGGTTTGGTTTTAAGCGTGGTAAATCCGCGACGCTTAAGTGTGGATTTTAAAACCAAACTACTATGTCCAACTGGGCCATTGAATCAATTTACGTTTGATTGTTATTTTTGGATTTTTCTTGGCGTTCAGTAGGAAAAACCACGTTGTGGGATTTGTACAAGATTCTCTGTCAATTTAACATCAGTACATTATAAGGTGGCTCTTTGGTCTAAAACTCAACGTCCCGAGCTATTGAATATCATCGAGCTAGCATACCCTTTTTCCATCTAGGGTTCTTGGTACGGGCTTTATTTCCCTGGTACAGGCTATACTATTGTGTTGGCACTGGCAGTTATGTTTATTTGGAACTGGCAAGTGTTCCTAGTACCGGCAGTACTTCTGGAACTGAATTTGTTTTGATACTCGCAGTTCCTTGTTTTGATCAAGAACCAAATAGCTTTGGATTACTGGAGATTGGTAGCCACTAGTACTAATACAGATAAGCATAATAAGACTTTGCATTTTGTATAATTTTTACTTGAATTGTTGATTGTAATTTAGTTTTAAGTCGCGCGTGTGATCGCACTAAATTCATTATTTTTTTTTACTTTTAATACTAAGGCGCTAGTGTACGCAGTTAGTCATAACTTGAAGTTTGTGATTTGCAGTAACCTCAAACATTTTTACATTAAAGGAGGGTCTTGTTTTGAAACTGATTTGTTTTATTTAGCTCACTTTATTTCATTTTGTGGGATTGTATAAGAGTTGTTAGTGCCTATTAAATCTAGGGGTTTCCGGCTTGTACCGTCTAAGTCGGTGGCGCGGCTCACTTGTGTATCATCCCTCTACGGCTAAGCTTGGGCATAATTTGCCAGTGGAGTGATCACTAACAACCCTCGCGCAATTTATGTAATTGACGATATTTGATTTTTTTGTTTTTAATTCATAAATGAACCTTAGCAGTTAGCTAAAAAAAACCGTGGCAATATATATTACGTTCTTGTACAACTCCACTAAGAAAAGTGTATCTGGTTAAAATTACTTTTAATTATGTCAATTTTGTATGATTTTAATGTGTCAGGCCACAAAAAAAAAATAAGAAAAAAAAACGAAAAAGAATAGGAAGTATACAGAAGACGAAAAAAAAATGGATATCGTATTTTGCAATTAAAAGTGTTGAATTAAACATTTTCTGTTTTTATACCCTTTATTAGCCAGTTGTATCCCAGGAGATTTATTTCTCGTTTTTTAAACTATATTTTGTATGCTCTTAGAGGGAAGAGATCAACCGAAGAAGAAGGAGAAGAAGAAACAAAATAATAAGAAAAAGACGACGAAGACAAAAAAGTAATGATCTCGGTTTTTGTTAAAAAGTGCTGGGTTAATTATTTTCTGTCTTTATAACTTTTATTGGTCAGGTTTCCTCTAGTTATATGCTGGGAGTTCTATTTTTCATTTCTTTAACTTTATTTTGATTTCTTAAAGAGGAAAGGCCACCACAGAAAAAGGAACTAAAAAAAATACGATAAAAAGGAGGCAAACTTTTCAATTTCTCTTTAATATCATTTAATATATTTTTTTTGGTATATTTTCTCAAATTATAAAAAAATCTAAATTTGCAATAAACGGTTACTAAATAATGCTGGCCTATATTTTTGTTCTGTGTTTAATACGAAAACAGAAAATTTCTGATAACCCATTAATCAATCATAATAAAAAATGAATTCACGTCTCTTTACATCAATACACCCTCAATAAAATTTTACCTTTATTTCCATCCGAGAAATCAAACAAAAATTCCATCATCAATGCCTCGCGTATCCAAACAAATCGAAACAAATGAAGTGCGAAATAAAACAACGACATCAAAATTCATATCAATCAAAAACAAAACAGAACAAAACGCGCTCCATCGTGTTTCAAATGTTTCAATCGCGGCTCACTAAACATTTTAAACAAAACGAAATAAATCAAACGGCATTCCATTCATTTTGAGCTTCAATCAATCTAACTCGCCATTCAAATCTAGAACTCATTGACGCTGACAAAACAGTAAAAACAAACGAGCAACAACGTTCGTCCAATAGCCGTTAACAATACCCGATTAATCTTGAAACAAATGAATGACAAGTGACAGTTGAACATCGGTAAATTTGTTCGGGAAAATCAACACCGTCGATAGATTTTCTTATAAGAAAGGATTATTTTAAGGTAGGAATGAGGAATGGTTGCATATAATTATTATTTTTAAAACAGATATAGAATATAATTAATAATGTAAATTGAATTAGTGTATAGGAAGAAAGAAAAGAAAGGAGACAAGAGTAACAAGAAAAAAAAAACTAGTGTGGCAGTCAGTGGGACATGCACGCCCATGGATTCATAAATTTATATGCGAATGATTTAGTAAACTCATTATATGATATTCGTGGTAAGCGACCCCAAAAACCTCCTAGTACCGTGTGCACACTCTTTTTGTATCGAATTTGCATAAAATTCCTGGAGGCAAGGTCCGTCTTAAGCACCAGGTGTTTCGAACACCATCGCCATTATTACAGCGACTCAAAAAACCACCGAGTACCAAGTGATGTGCACTGATTTCGTACAGAATTTACATAAAACCCCAGGAGAAGAGGTAAATACCCTAGACATCAAGTACCGCGGAAACTTTTGGAATCGTGATATTCGTGTTCAGCGACTCCAAAAACCCCGAGTATATAAATTGAACCCATTTTCAGCAATTCTTACCGAGTTGTAACTTTTCTCTCTATTGTCTATTGTCTGTTCAGAATGTACTTTTCGAATGCAGAAATGCAATTTACATTTTTACATTATAAAATATAGCGACAAATTTCCTGATACTTTAACGAATCCAATGCAAAAAAACGCATTCCGATACAAAATTCGGAGGTTTTGGTGCTTTATTTTCTGGACTAAACGTAAAAACTGAATCTTATTATTAATATAAAAGGCTAAACTATATTTGCATACTTACGTGACAGAATTATAAAATAATCTGTCAAATAATCATGTGGACCGTCAATATGATATTCATACATTAGTTCAGACTGTTTTTTGTATATCTATCCCTTTTCAATGTACTGAATGTTAAAACGGTATTCAAAGGACTTATAGTTATGACTAATAACATGTAGTAAATATTTCATCTTTGCTTTTACCAACCAATATACCTTATAAGTGTGTCTGTCTCTCTCTTACTCACACCATTACATATGTAATAAATTTTCCGATTTAACTTTACACAAATCTTTTCCACCGAGTGCACGAATAGAAGTAGAACTTTAAAATACAATTAGATTTAGAACAATTACCATTATTCTTGGGTATTTTGTAAAAATATTTTTTCTAGGATAAACCTTTTTTCTAGGATAAATCTTTGATACTTTGCCTCTAAAATTTGTAATTTGTGATTCAGTTTATAGCATGGTTTTGATATTATTTTTGTCCTCTACTTGTGTCCTCTTTGCTTTATATTGTAACTCAATCTTAAATCTGTTAGCATTGGATCTTTATTACACTCATCTCGTAGGGCCTATGTTGTAAGTAAAGTCTGTTATTTTACGCTCCATTCTTAGGTCCTCTCCCTTTCTTTTAATTACCTATAATATTTCTATTTGGTGATTTTGTTTTTTATCAATTGATCTTTTGCACATCTGTTTCACTATTGAATCGTCTACTCTTGTCCAATTTTTCCATTTTGTGTTAAATAAATAAATAAATCTCAACGGATAGTAAACAAAGTACACAAAGTGACAACCACCGATTGAATTGTAGCCTGATTAGACTTCAAGGTATCCATTCTACGATCTTTTATCAACTGGTCTTAGGTATATAAATCTGAATCTTGAACATTGTTTCTTACGTTTTACTCTTTTATTACGCTTTAAAACAGTTCTAGTTCTTCTTTGATGTTAGTTAAATTATTAGTATTGTTAATGATTATATTATCATAGTTATACAATAGATAGAGAAAAAACACAATACAAAAGAAAACTGAATACAAATAAAATAAATCTTTAAAAAAAACATCTTCCCACAAATTGAATCTAAACAAATACACTACAAAACCAGAAAACTCGTTTTCCAAACACAAATCCCTTCTATTACATCGGTAGGCTTTTCAAATTGATCTTTTTATCTGCATTCCGGTATAAAATCACTATAAAACAGTCCCCAAAATTGGTCAGTGCATTCGAGGGTCTATTGAAGCCACCGATAACAAGTAGCAATATCCGAAAAACCACCCTTGGGGCATACGGCACGTCCGCGAATAAAAATGTACTCGATAAAAGGTTAAACGGTGTAAAAAAAGCAAATTTGTCCTCAATTTTCACAGCTTTCAAAGGGATTAAATAGCTTTCAATGACTGGTTTTTCGGATTTTTAAAGAGGCATTTTTGGTGGGAAAGTTATTGTAAAACAAATAGGTTAGTTGTAGATAAATAAAATAAAATGTGTTAGATCCTTTTTTAATAAACTGTATTTGTGCAACATTTAAATAAAAAAAAAACTTTTTGCCCAAAAATCATACCTTGACGGTTTGTGCTTCCCTAAAAACTAGTTGCATCTTTATATGTTTAGCGATAGACACTAGTGAAGAAGCGACTGATAAGTTGCAACTCTCAGTAAATACAATACATACCTGGACCAGAAAATGGCGAATAAAATTAAATGAGTCTAAATCGGCACACATTAACTTCACAAATAAAAAAATAGAAAATTTCCCAGTTAGAATAAATGATACCCAAGTTCCTTATGCAACATCAGCAAAATACTTGGACATCACCCTAGACGCGCGGCTGCGCTGGAAAGTCCATGTCAAAAAGAAAAGAGGGAAGCTAGATATGAGTTATAAGAAATTGTATTGGATGATTGGAAAAAATTCTACATTATCCATTCATAATAAATTATCCATTTACAAACAAGTACTGAGGCCAGTATGGGTATATGGGTGCCAACTCTGGGGCTGTACCAAAGCTAGTAACCTACATATTATCCAGAGATTTCAAAACAAAGTACTGAGGAACATTGTTGATGCTCCTTGGTATATCCGTAACAGCAACCTCCACCAGGCCCTGGGTATGGAAACTGTGACCGAAGTAATCAAGAGAACAGCAGCAAGTCACGAGCAGAGGCTGCATAGTCATGTGAATGTCGAGGCAATCCAGCTTCTTGACAACACTGAACTAAAGAGAAGACTCATGAGGACAAAACCATTTGAGTTAAAGTAAATGTGTAACAGTTTATTGTAAAAAGCAGAGCATAGTGCTGTGATGTTATTGCATGTTAGTTGTAGTGCATTAGTTGATAGATATAATAAGAGTAAGCCATAGGGTATGCCCTTAGATTTAAGTATTTGTTGTTATTAAGTTAGGTCAGAGAATAACTGATAATTGGTCATTTGTGACCAGATAGCAGTAAACAAACATCGTACAGGTGTTATATAAAAAATAAAAAATGTGAGCCGTCACGGGACGCCTGGCAGATGTGAAACATCGACATTATTGTGTAAAAGTAATATGCAGAAAAGAACAGATTATGATAGGAACTAAATATGTCATAATGATAAAATAAAATATTACGATTTTTTCCAGATAACGATGACTATTTATCGAATAAATTTAAAAAGTGATTTCGTTTAGCTTTTTATTTAATTGCCTTAAATTCAATAATCTTTAAAAAGTAAATTATTAAAACACAAATTTATATAGAAGTACGTTACTATATTAATATAATTGTAGTTACTTCATAATTTTAGTACAAACAAAAAGCGATACTAAATAAAAAATAGGAAAATAATGAATTTAACTATGAATACAACTTTATCGTTGAATAACTTTTAAACGGTATTTAAATGGGAAATGTATTATGATTTAGGCACGGGTTAATGTGAATATTAAGGGCTGGTTTGGGTCTGATAATTTTTGTTAGGTCATAATCTAAAAATTTGATGATGGGTGTTTGGAGAACAAAACCAAATTTGGGAAATAACGGACACCCCAATGTATATAGAGTAGGTAGGTACTCACTCATTTTTATTCAATATTTTTTTATCACTTTCTTTATTAACACTTTGTTTATTCATATTTAAAACTTATACACAAATTTTACGCGGACAACTATATGACAACTATTCACCAACAATCAATTTTGATTGACTAGCTGTCAATTTTACAGGTCAGCAAAATATGTAGGTATATTATGTTGCCTATACAAACAAACATTTTTAGATATATAGAATAGATAGTAGGCGGAATCGAGTTAGGTTTTTATGAAACAATTCATACCCTGTCCCGCCAAATTTTTGAATCAATGAGCTTCTTCCCCCTATTGTTGGCGCGCCACCGTCGCGTCGCTCAAAACATGAGACCAATTTTATATAAGGTATCAGTACATCTCTTTATTATATATTATCGATGCGTTAGGTTTTTTACGTCATACGAATCATACGTCACCGTCGCCACGCGAGAAATCTGATTCACGTACGGCTATAGATGTTTCACATCAAAAAAATGTTTTAGATCGTTTTATAATGAAACTGTATTTTTACAACATTTAATTTAAAAAAAACTTCTTGACCAAAATTCGTACCTTGACAATTCGTGCTTCCCCAAAAAATAGCTGCATCTTTATATGTTTAACATAATCAGCACTTCTTCTGAAACTATAAGAAGGGTTACCCGGAAAAACGGAAATCGCGTTAAGGGCTTCACACGAGACGAGAGTAGGCAAGAGTAACAAAAATTTCGTCTCGGTCTCGTCAATTCCCAAAAAATTAAGTCTCGTTCAAGTCTCGGTCTCGTCTCGTTACTAGGTGTCTCGTCTCGTCTCGCTTACTTGTAAATAATGATTATAAATATTATATAAACTGAAATAATAAATTAAATAATTTTTTAATGCTACAATAAAATATATCACAGATGGTCACCAGATTTTATATTTTCTAAAATATATTGTTTTCTATACAGGCCATTTCTAATTTTTCGAATAAAAACATCATAAAAAAAATTTTACAAGACTAAAAACGAGACTCTCGGGTTGCCCTGTATGTGGTCTCGGTATCGCCCATAGTATTTTCCAAAACGTCTCGTCTCGTCTCGTTTCGGAAAAGCGAGACAAGAACGAGACGAGACGAGAAAAATCTCGCTCTCGTGTGAAGCTCTAATCGCGCTGTGGTGGGGAGCTAGACTGGAAAAAGCCATTGTATGACTAAGGTCACACCACCTAAATCACTAAGAGCATGTATGTCGCTATAAGTGAATTATTTCGTTCGTGAGAATTTTTTCAGTCGATTTTTTTTTCATTTCTGCGAAAAACGTGATGACGGATCCTCCAGAGCAACGCGCTGGTTTCCTGCTACGGAAATCAGCTGCGGAGACTATTGTAAAGCTTAAGACTGCTTATGGAGAAGCTGTCCTAAATAGTTTACTAGTGGTTTACTCGTTTTAAAAATAGAGAAGCTACCATTAAAGACAAACTCAGTTCACGACGGCATTTGACATCAATGTTTAAAGTAAACAACAAAATCAATTCTCTTGTTCGTGAATACTGTCGCAAAACCATTGATTAAATTTGTGAGATGTCTCAAGTGTCATTAAGTTCAATTCAAATAATTTTATTAGACGATTTACACGTGAAGAGGTTTGCAGCCAAATTCGTCCTTCGTCATTTCACAAATGAGCAAAAGTTGAGGCTTGTTTAGAGCTTCAAATCAGCTCAAAAAGGACCCATGATTTTTTTCCAAGGTCATGAATCAAGGTGCTATGGATACGATCCTGAAACAAAGCAGCAATCAAGCCAAATGAAAACAGTTGACACTCCTCGTCTCAACAAAGATCGTCGAATGAAATCAAAAAGCAAGACAACGCTCATTTGTTTTTTCGTTTGCAGAGGTATTGTGCACTCGAAGTTCATACTTCCAGGTCAAACTGTCAACTAGAAGTTCTATCTGGAGGTTTTGAAGAGATTGAAAGGGAGTTTCCGGAAGAAAATGTCTTCTATCACAACAACGCGCCGGCTCATACCTCCCTCTCCGTGTGGCAGTTTTTAAATGAAAACGGCATGACACCGATTGTTCATCTTCTCTACTCACCGGATCTAGCACCGTGTGCCTTTTTCCCCAGACTTAAAAGGGATATGAAAGAAAACCTTACGCCACCGTAAAGAAGATAAAACAAAAGTCGCTGGGAGGCCTAAAGAACATTCCGATAATTAAATTTATGAAATGTTTTAAACAATGGAGCAGTGAATTGTACTTAATGGTGAATACTTTAATTAAAATTTGATTTAAAAATATTGATAAAAAAAGAAATTATGACCAAATTATCGTTTTCTGTGGGTATGTAAAACATTTTTTTGTGACATGTATAGGAGGAATTGTCTGTAGTACGAAACTTCTCCGACACGATTTTTTTAAAGATTTTTCTTGGACGAATGTTTTCATATAATTTTTAATATTATTTAAAGCTTCTAAATAAAATTATAGTTTAAAAATATGTTAAACTGTGTACTCAACAATTATGCTTATACAACAAAATTAAACATTAGATACGTCGTTAATCTCAATTCTAAAAATATAACAATTTTCTTTGAACACTATAAAGATAATAAATTTAGTAAAATAGTTTTCTGTTTATGTATGCATCATATAACATTGTAACACTATTATTTCCCACTGTTATTAGTCTCATATTAAATGGATAACAAACAGTATTTTATCAAGAATTTTGTCGATTCATCTGTTTCCGAAGAATTAAAATTATTAATGTCCCAAATAAAAACAAGAGAAGACCAATTTATTTTGTCATTACAAACTCAATTGTTATAAATTGAGGAAGTAGAATTTAAATATTAATCATCCTTTGAATATAATGCTCCCATATGCTCTCCACATTTACTTTATACGACACTCAATAATCAACTAAGGTCGTTAATTACCAATTAAAAGTTTCGATTGTTTTCACACTGTAAGTGTCATTTATTTAAGCTCATTAATAAGGTTGTCTAGTCGAGGTCTTTTCAAACTGATGAAGTCATCTTATATATCTGTACCTACATTTAATATCGATTTTATAATTAATCTATATACACCTACAAACTTTATGTCCAGTAAATAAATCAATGTAAAATTACAAGGATTAAGGAAATTTAACACTATTGTTAAACAATCACTAGACTTTTAATTTTTAACATAATTTGGTTTCTGCATCACAAATTTTTTTATTAGATAGTTATTAAGTTTCAATTTGGATGAAGAAATGTCTAAAATTGACTTATAAATGAACAACATAATCTTAATTTTTAATTTAAAAGAAAAAAATATAACAAGAAGTTTGAGATAAAACCTCAAACAGAAGCGAATCGAAATTGTTATTAAGTGTTATTAACGATATGGTACTCTAGGAAGATCGGTATCAAATGCTAAAGTCAAACAACCGTATTGCGGCCGCCTTAAATTTTTGTCATCAATACCCCATGACCGGACTGCGGCGGGCGACAGGTAGGCCAGTAAAGATTAGGGTAATAACAACCTGTCGTAATGACGGTTTATAATCCTTAGAATACCTGATTGGCAAAATTTCCCAAAATGCAAATCATGGATTTCTTCTGAGAAATTTTATAAACGCTTTAGTAAAGGTTATATGCGCTGTGTTGTTTATTGCTAATATCCAACAGATTTTGCCTACACTCTAATAGGGGTATCAATCGGTATTAGCAAAATTTAATAAGAGAACGTTAATGTCTATATTAATAATTTAATTAGGAGAAATAGTTGAGTGGGAATATTGGGGTGGTGGACAAAATATTACAGAAATTTACCAATAGAGATTGTTCATTGAAAAATGGGCTGGTGAAAAGTAAATACTTAAATTTTGTAAAATTCCCAGGGTAATTAACTATATTGCTACAGATGTGTCTTTCAAACAAAATAATAACTCTTGACGAAGAATAAGAAAGGTTCAAGTTGTAAATCCCATGTCTATACACCACCAAAGCTTTTACAACATAAAAAACAGATAAATGTATTGAGCATGAAAAATATTTATTAATTTCTAGTAACTTAAGGAATAAACTTTTATGATATGAATACAATAATATACGAAAAATCCGTGATGAGAATAATAGCAATAAAATCTCAAAAAATAAAATTTAAACTAAGATAAATAATTCTACGAAACAAGCTGCGTGACCATTAGGTACATCTAAGTAACAGAAAAAGTTTTGAATAGAGCAGAAAACCATGCCATAAACTTAATGATAATTTAATGAAACTACCCTTACTCATACCTTGCTAATTGCCCTTAATACGTCTACCTGATGGCTACAGCCGCAGTCCGGTTGTGGTTTCATTCCTACCCGTTTCTTGGGAGCTACGAGTGATGAATTATCGCCGCAATCGGGCTCAGCTCTAACATTCTAGCCTGGTTTTTTATTCTTCTCACCAATCTCTCTGACCTCTTTGCAGTAAAAGCACGTGGTCTTCCATGTTTTGGGAGTTTTAGACATCGTATTCCCTGGTCGTACTCTGCTATTGGTCTATAAATGATTTTGTGTGAAATTTCATTTTAGAATATTCGAAATATTTCAGCTTTGGCTATCCGCTCAACCAACTTCTAGTTACATCTTAAAACCAAAACTTAAAAAAAAAGTGAGAGGTGTCAAAGGACACCCGGATGGAACGAAGTTCCTTTCGATTAATTAGTGAAGGAATTGTAATTTGTAAACACAACAGAGAGTTTGTATATACATAAGCATTTATTATCGTCTGTATAAAATCTCTACTTACCTAACTCTATCAACAATATCCGGAACTTGTGCAGAAACATTGCCATGATACATTATTGTTTTTATTTTCTATTATTTTAACATTTATTATCTACAAAAAACCTGTATTAACAAAGTCGCGACACTACTACACTGTTCAAAGCAAAATAGAAAAAAAAGTAAAAAAATTGCAGTTTTTCTGCTCGCTATAATGTTTGCAATTGGGGACGAAACACATCACCATTTTTACTGCAACAGAATACTATTTAATAGTTAAAGAATACATAATTATTTACAAGATTACCATAATAAAATTTATAAACTTTGAAACAAAACATAACCTCAATTCCACTAAAATGCATATAAAATTTAAACACTTACACTAACTTTCAATGTTTATTCACTATCACAAATTGGATACAATAGGTCGTATGAAAAGTGTCCGGAAAACGTTAAGATTTTTGATTAGAAACCACTACAAGTAATAGAAAAATCTTTTATGGCATTTTCAATACAAATATGTTTTGTTTGTAGTTTTGTGTTTTGTTTAGAAATAGAAAGATTTGTAAGCTCCTCCCATAGCTGACGTCACACTTTTCTATGCATTGTATTATATCTATCTATGAGAGAGAGGGAGAGTTATTTATTTTTTGGTCTGTGAGAGAGAGAAACATGCGTTTGTCGGTGCATTGTGTCGGTGCATAGTGTCGTGACAAATTTTGGTATGAATTTTTTTAGGCTAGCTCCTAGCGTCAGCGTAACTGTTCGTAACGCGCGAAAGGGAACTTCGTTCCAAAAACATTAAGGTAAAAAGTAAGAACATTTGAACACATAAATGGAACTACGTTTAATATAATATATTGTTAAAAATCGTATATCTACTATGCATTATAAACATGAGTTTTGTAAAATCGTTAAAATTTTACCATTAGGGTTATTCGATCTGGACAAAAATCAATGTGACATGAGGATTCTATATTACAAATTTCATGATACTTTTCCAAAGGCAACATTATATTATTTTGTTTGTGTTAAAATTAAAGCCAATAAATTTTGTGCCAAAACTGTAAAACATTGGTGAAAACAGAAAGTTAGTCAAAATATTTATTACAAACTAGCTGACCCGACGGACTTGGTACCGCATAAAACTGATGTCTTTTTTGGTTTTTTCAAATTTTTTACGATTTTATTTTTTTTGATTTTATCGTTTTTATCATATTTTCTCGTTATCAGGTGTATACCATTTTTTTATTATATTTTGTAATTTATCGATTAAATATATTAGGTAGCAACTGTGACACCTTACGTCATATTATTTAATTTAGCAAGAATTTGTTAAAATATGTGAGATATAAACTGCGCGACCTTCCGGTGGCATCATAAACCTTAAGTAAGAATTGCTCGTTTTAATATATGTGATATTAACTGCTCCACCTTACGGTGGCGCGATAGTACTTTATTAAGTCGTAATTGCTGGTTTAAATATATAAGATATTAACTGCGCCACCTTACGGTGGCCTACTCAGGGTTGGACGTGCATTACTGAACTGCTAGATGGCGTTGATGAAGCTAGTTTTTGAGATTTTTTGACGAACAATTTTTTTAGTTTTCGTAAAAAATAAAAAATACCTTTTTGTAATAAAAAGTATCCTATGTTACTTCTAATACCTCCAAGAATATGTGTACAAAGTTTCATGATGATCGGTTGAGTAGTTTTCGCGTGAAAGCGTAACAAACAAACTTACATTCACATTTATAATATTAGTAGGGATAGGGATTACGTTATAAAGCTTCCAAACTCAAAAAGAACCAAATGCTTTTTTTAATAAGATGAAGGACCTGAAAGAATTTAACCTTTTCCATACAAAATTTATTTATAACGCACAAAGATGTAAAGACTATCGACTTATTAGCTTAATGAGCCATTTTCTAAAACTGCTTCTTCGAATCATGCACACTAGACTCTACAGAAAATGTGAGGAAGTAAGCGGGTTCAGTCAGTTTGGCTTTAAGAAAGGGTTTGGAACCAGAGAGGCCATCTTCAGCCTGCAGACATTGGTACAAAATTGCCTTGACCAAAGAAAGAACGCCTTCATATGTTTCATTGACTATGAAAAAGCTTTTGATAATGTAAGACATGAACTCATGGTAACATATCTTCAAGAACTTGGATTGGACGACAAAGATGTAAGAATGATTGCTAATCTATATTGGCACCAGACGGCTCAAATACGACTTCAAAACTCAGCAACAACAGAGGAATTTGAAATAAGGAAAGGAGTTAGGCAGGGCTGCATTTTATCCCCAATGCTTTTCAATCTCTACGTGGAGA
Source organism: Altica lythri (assembly GCA_964028335.1). NCBI lineage: Eukaryota > Metazoa > Arthropoda > Insecta > Coleoptera > Chrysomelidae > Altica > Altica lythri. Next base: position 23,892,675 of record OZ034809.1, on the reverse strand, counting down.
GAGCTTTTGCTGAGATAACATCTGAGAGACCCATGGGTATTATAGTTAATGGTATCCCAATTAATAATATACGCTACGCTGACGACACCGCAATAATAGCCGATAATGCCAACGATCTGCAAATCCTACTAAATACTGTCAATAAGGCAAGCCAACAGAGAGGCCTAAAGATTAACACCGGTAAAACAAAGTTTATGGTTATATCTAGAGATATCTTGTCAAACGTAGATCTTCAACTCAATGGGGAGCAAATAGAGCGGGTCAATAAATTTAAATACTTGGGGTCTGTGGTGAACGACCAGTGGAACCCAGAACTTGAAATAAGGTGCAGGATAGAACAAGCAAGAGCCACTTTTCTAAAACTAAAAAAATTCCTCACCAACCGGAATCCAAATTTCAAACTCAGGTACAGAATGGTCAAATGTTATATCTGGTCAGTTCTTCTGTACGGAGCGGAAGCGTGGACGCTTAAAGCTGCTTCCATCAACCGAATTGAAGCATTTGAAATGTGGACTCTGAGATGGATGCTAAAAATACCGTGGACGGAACATGTCAGAAACGAGGATGTGCTCAGGATAGCTGGACTGGAGGACCGAGAACTCTTCGAACATATTAAAAAACGAAAAATCTCTTACCTGGGGCACATTATACGGGGAGAACGGTATGACTTCCAACGCCTGATACTGCAGGGAAAGATCAAAGGTGGAAGACGAGATATTGGAAGAAAGAAATTATCCTGGCTCAGAAATATCCGCCAGTGGACGGGAATAAGCGACTTCCAGTCGCTACAGGAAGCTGCCGTAAATAGAGTCATATGACGCCTTACGCAGGAATCTGCATGGCACTCAAAGAAGAAGAAGATACAAAATTAATTATTACTGCAGATGTGCAATATCTGGGTTACCTATACCATCAGCATCAAGCTGACAAGGTACTCTTACAATTACAGTAAAATCAAAAAATATTTATATATCATTCTTCTAAACAATGCTTCTGGTCCATTAAATACACCTGTGCAAAATAAGTAAGTACTATTGTTTAGGTTTATGTTGAATTTGTTACTACATTTAAAGGGGAATAATATTTTAAGATTGAAATCATTTCATATTACATGAAAAATCACTTATTTTAAACGTAAATTCGTGCTCAAAAATAAAATAGTTTTATATTTTAACATATAACGTTAATGCACAATTTTTCTCTGGACCCAAAAGCAAAATCTTGATCCATGTTAAGATTTAGTAAAAAAACAACCCAGAAAGTAAAACACAAGGTCCAATTCTTAATTTCTTCAACAAACAATCCAGCCGGAAAACAGTCGTTTTCCAAAAATTAAACACCGCAACTTACTCTCGCTACCTTTCCGAAAACAAAAGCACTTACCACCCCCCTCGAGTCCCTTCTTCAACAACCGGAACAACCGAAAAACCCTAACCACCTCGCCAACATTTACTTAAAATCTAGTTAGCGGTCTAATCTAATATGAATTTTACCAAATAAACGTGGAAATAGAGAAACAAATGAACGTCTACTACCGGCGCTCAACCAGCACAGCCCTCCCTAATAATTCATAAATTGAATGTTACAATCCCTAATTTTACATCAACATCGTTCACTCCAAGAACGTACAGGTAGTTGGGCCAAAGGGTTTAATTCATCTAAAGTACGTGTCCTTAAACAGTAATAAGCTCGAATATCCAGACCCACCAAAACAAAAAAATGAAAACATAAACACATCTGGTTCTCCGGAAGGTAGTATTTGAATAATCAACGACCAAAAATTTAAAGTCTTAAATGCATATTTACTTTTTGTAGCATATAATTGTGGATTATTTCTTAGTAAATTTTGTTCAATAAATATAACTTAAGACCATCAGTGGTGCAGATAATGTAAGTGGATAATATTCATAAAGAAAAGCTAGTAACCCCTTACGCTGAGACAAAGAAAGGTTTATTGTTTACTTCTTCTTCTTTAGGTACCGTCTCCTCAGTGGAGGTTGGCGATGACTTCTGCAAATTCTTCTCTGTATTTTAAGCTTTTGTTATCAAACTTTGGAGATCTAGACATGTTAATTGCTTGATGTAACTAATCATAATTTACTATTAATAGTAATAAAAAATAAGCTTTGACTAGCTTTTACAGTGAAAATGTTGAACCTGGTTAGATTGGTGGTGAAAATTCTGAAGATCATGAATACTTCGCAAATATAATTTTAAGGTTATTTCAAGGTTTGTTGCTTATCACAAACCCAACTGGCTTCATTTTATATTTTATGAGCTCTTTTCACTTTTTACTTAATATTCGTAGCAGACAGTTTTAGCTTTTAATGTTTTTGTACAATCTTTAAATAAAAGCCTTCTTTTTCAGTCTTATAGATTTTTGCGTCAACAGAATTATTTATGAAGGCTGCTATAAATTATAGACGGAAAGAATTGTTTATAAGAAAATTAAAAACTTAAACTCTTTATTCAAAAGGTTTACTGCTTATATCTAAACACTTATACGCTGCAGGTAGGTATAGATTTTTATCCCTTTAAGCTTTAAAACCCAAGTGCCTTTTTTTAGACTTGAAGTTTTTGGCTTCACTACAAAATTAATAAATGTTTGTTGCATATAGCTTTGATTATAAACTTTAAATATTTATGTAAAAGCTTTATAGCAAATAGCAACTTTCTGGTAAGGGTACAGATCCTATATACTGATGTTTCTCTTAATTGTTATTGCTTCATGTCTAGCTTTTTTTACACTTAGCCTTACCTTTCGACTTTTACTTCGCCAGGGACTTAGATATTTTTAGCAGATAGCTTTGTTTATTTGCTTTAAACGTTTTTGTAGGCTTTTCATAAAAGCAGATGTAAGATATAAGAAAAGCCAGAATGTTGCTATAGTTTTAAATTTACCGTTAACCCTATCGTTTCTTATCATATGATAAAGTATACGAGTGTTTTTATACTTTTAAATTTTGGTGCTTCTAAAGAAATTTTCTACTAGAAGTTAATAGTAAGCTTTTTAATAATCATTCATTGAACATTTGAAATGTTTATCTAAACGCTTTTCTACTTAAATCAATCTGAAACACTTATCTGCAGCAGAAACCACAATGGGTAGGTACGTACATATTTTAAATTGATGATTTTCCATTTTTTATGAACTAAGTTATAAAACTTTTTTTATAATTAAAGCGTGGCTGTGTTGAAGGAACTAATTTTAGTCTGCTGTAAATATCTAGTGAGGAGCTTTGTTCAGAAATTCCAAATGTACGATAGCTTTAGTGAAAATGAGCTGTGATATAATAGCATGTTTCAGATTAAAGTATCTTTATAGTATTTTTTTAGCGTTTAAACGAAGAGCCTTATTTGTTTCTAAGGTTTTAGGCAACGAGTCTTTTCTGTTCTTATATTTTAAGCGAGAAGCTTTGGAAGTTTCTTATAATTTAAACAACAAGCCTTCTTGTTCGGTATTCAGTGAATATATTATTCTTAAAACGCAACTTTACTAGTAGTTACTTTAATTGCGGGGATGAATAAACGACTAAAATGAAGAAAGATAATAAAACGTTCTATCTATTGGTTATTACTAGTCTTAATCCTTCCAGTTACATCTAAAGCGTAAATTTATGTAAAAATATAAAGGTTAAAATAACCTTCTTATAAAATTTCGGTAACGACTTTGTTTTACATGAAAAGGATGGAGGTGGGGGCAAATGAGACGGTTAGCGGTGGCAGCCTGCTGTTTCTTAACTGAAAGAGCAAAATGCCCATTCGTGGCGGTAATTAACTTTGTTTTCTATTATGTTGTATAGGTACCGGTTGACCAAAGGCATAAATAATTTAATTTGGGGCGGCCAGAGCAAGAGGCGGCGTACGGCCCGCTGCTGCTGCCACCGACGTAAACCTTTACGCTCATAGGCGGGATATAACAATCAACATGTTAATAATCTAAATTGTATTACGCAATTAAAGCTTTGGACGAAATTAAAAATAATAATTCTGGTTGTGTATAATCTTCTAATAAAATAAATAATTTTAAGTTATTTTAGTTAGATCTGTCGATATGGGGATACTACAGGTTGGTTGAAAAGTTTTGAAAGCAAAAATGAAAGAAGGTGTTTTTTTGTCGATGAAACTATTTTTGTTTTCAATTTAATCTCCTTTAGCTTAAACACACTTATTCCAATCATCATCCGATAATTTTATACCATCTCTGTAATGATTTTCCAGAATCTCTGCAAAATATTGTTCCAATTACTGCTTGTTCGACGAAAAACGATTTCCACAAAGGAATTGTCTCAAGTTTCTAAAGACGTAGGTAATAAACGAAGGGAGCCAAATTGAATGAATACGTTGGGTGTTTAAGCAATTCGGACTTTAGTTTGTTCAATTTTGCCATTACAAAATTGTGTAAACACGTGCGTTTCTTGTTGAAAACTGATTGTTTCTTCGGTAAATTGGATTTTTTTTATTCAACTGGTCCAAAAGGTTGAAATTCTTTGAGATAAATATGGAGTACTCGTTTATTTGAGATGTCTGTAGTGTCAGAAGTTTTACACTTAGGCAAACTTCGATTTTCACAAAGAAAATCATTATAGACTTCCTCAATGATTTCTGGTGCTGTTGCACTTTTTGGACGTGTTTCATCTTCGACGCTTGTACGACCACTTTTAAACTCTAAAACCCATCGACGCACAGTTGAAAATGATGGAGCAGATGGCTTAAACACTTTCACTATTTATGCATTAATTTCTTCTACTAATAATCAATTTAAAGATAAGCTTGTGACTTGTTCGAAATAAAATTGAGCTCACTGCTTTTAGTATTAATTGATTTTTTATTTATTTACTTTTAAAATATCTCATTTTTGTCGTATTTGCTGTTATCATAACATTCACAAAAATGTCTGACACTTTATATTCCTTTCAGTTATACTTTAGAGCGTGATTACAAGTGATCACAAGTGGTTTCAACTAATCACAACTGATCACAATTAATTACAACTAATTATAACTAAAATCAAGTTATCACAAGTAATTGCAAGTGAGTGCAATTATTCACAATTGATTTTAATTGAACGTAAGTGACTGATAGTTCAGTAAAATTACCTACAGAAAGCTATGCTACCCTCTTTAGTCATTTTCCGAGTCCCACCTCTGGTATGTTGAATGCTGTATTACTACATCATCATCTAACAAAATCTAAAAAAATATAAAATTTTATACTCATCGAGTCGTTATTGATTTGAAAAGTCAGTAGTTCGGCAAATTACTGGACGTTTGTTAGGGAATTTACGAAATTAAGTTTGAGCTTGTATATTTACTCCTTCTCAAACTATGTACAACTCCTTCGAATGCCAAAAACTCAATTTGATGGGTGAGTGAAATTATTCTTGTTTAACACAATAATGTTTTATAATCGAAACATATTATAACGTATTTTAACCCTTTGTCAACTTGGTTAGGTTTTCATATTCAATAATAGTACCTATTAATAGGTTTAATTGACGAGTGGTAGCAAATCGAACAATTTTAACAACACGAAAGTATTAAAATCTAACAATATTTTTTGTATTAACATAAATAAACCCTAAAAACAACTGTAATAAACTCTGCAATCTCAAATCGATATAAAACCGATAAATTTCAATTCTCGATAAAGACTCTTAAGCATCGCAATGGTTTTTACCCTATCTTCGCGGAAAGCCAAAGGGGTAGGGCGAAGATATATATTTCTTAAGGGTAAATTAACAGGGTCATAGATCTCTCCCAGACAAAAACATCTGAACGGTGAATCAATGATGAAATAAACTTCCAAATCCTAGACGATTAATGAAGAAAGTGCCAGTTGGTACATTAAGTTTGGCAGGAAAAAATTTCAATTCGAATTTGATGAAAACAAATGTGAAATTGAAAAATCGGTAAGCATTTTCTAGAATCTAAGAACATTTATCCGTTTAGGATTAAAAAAAGACAGAAAAAACGTAACTTGAAATATTTTTATTTAAATTTCTGATATAACCAGCCAATGAAAAATTAAGATGTGTATTTATACCGCAACGCTTCTTTGTTCATTTTATATTTGATACCAATTATAAATTACACTTTTTTTATATTTTTAATATTCAAACTACCTGGCGAAATTAAATGGTTGAGGGTTTTAAAATGTGTAACTGAAATATGTGACAGTATCTCATAAGGGAGATTTTATATTAATTTTTAACAAAATCCTTTAAATAAAAAAACAATGCGCGTTTCACCGATAGCAGTCACTAACTATGGTTTCATGGGTGGGCACCTCTGACTGTCATTATAATCGAATTTATTATTGTTCCAAGTTCAACGGATGCACAATCCGTGAAAAAAATCACACCCGAAGAACTACAGAGCGTTACATTTAGGGAAACTCATTATTAATCTAAAACTTTTAAATATAAATACAAGAATGAATGTTTTATCAATAAGATTAAATGGAATTTAAAATCGACTTAATTGTTATAGTATCCTTAATACGCATTTTGTAAAAAAGTTGTTACGTATTTGCTTAGGTAGTCGAAATTATTAGAGTCATCTGCAAAAGAGAAAAACTTAATAAATCTATACGTAGGTACTAACCTACAATGCTGTCGTTTGGAGACCAAACATTAGCTTATTTAAATTCTAAGATCAGCATCAGCTATATCAGACCACAAAATCCAGACCAATAAATGTTTTACTTGGTCTAACAATGGGTTAGATGTGGCATAGGTGCTAGTAAAGCACAACTTTTCCGGCTTAACTTTTCCTATAAAAACTTTAAATGGTTAAGGAGAACAGAAGTTTGGGACAATGCATTAGTGGCCAAAACATTAGTTAAAGAATAAACCCCTATCTTCAAACAGCTAAAATAAATATGATGATCCTGTACTCCTACTTTCATAAAATTCCTAGACAAGAAAAACATACCTTATAGTGAAATTTTAAACTATAAAAGTAAACTAGGAACTAAACCTTGGATTGAAGCTTTTTAATTGATGGCTTCGATAAGGTATTATGCAGCAATGTTATGGTTACATTTGCAAATTGATTACTTTGTTATTTATCTTCCAATTGTTGTCTATTCCAAGTAGTTTTTTAGTGTCAACTAAGAACACTTGGTAATCAAATCATAGTAAATAATTATGATTTGATTACCATTAACTTCTCTAAGAAACATCTAGCAGAGGTTCAGACACCATATTAAAAGCAAGGTCTATGTGTTGGATAATGAAAACAGGCCATTGATTGCTAATAAAATATTCTCTTGCAAGTTTAATGGGCACTGATCAGCGGTGTTAAGAATATTCGCATCCACAATTCCAGTTTATTCGGATTAATGCATCCAAATTTGTATCCACATCAATCGATGCGGAGTGTTTAACGATTGCGTGGTTAAATCTGCCACCGCAAACAAGTAGCGACTGATGCTTTTTAGTTGACAGTGTCAAATTTGAAAACAGTTTTCAGCAAAATTTTCTTTTTTGAAGATAGCAATTTATATGCAACTTGACCGTCACATAGAAGACAGCTGTATGGATATTGATATAGGGACTTATCCATATAGTAACCAATCACAGTTATGCTCTGATTCGGAATTTAAGAGTTCTTGTATAGTTCTTCAAGATAACAAGAAAGAGGATATCTGAAAGCAATTTGAGCTATCCAAAGGAAGTCTATGTTTGCTAGAAGCATCAGATTAGCATTTTAAACCAACAAATTGTGCAGACCACAAGGCAAAAAACTATTTAGATTTTTTAAACATTTCTGGTATCCAAGTTAAAGTATCCCGTATTCATAGACAATAATTTAACACAATGCTAATAGCTTTCTGATATCTCATGCGAAAAGTTAAATATCAATGACATTCTTAAACTATTAATAATTTAATTTCTCTTCTAAATTTGCAGTCTATAAACCTCTATGAGTGGTGTTAATATTGAATACTTCTAGATCAGACACTGCTGCAACTGTGACATATTCTAGAATATACAAGGCGAGCAATATGTAAATGACTGATTTGTGTCTTGAATATTTCTTACTTGAAATAAACTGTCCTCCTCTAGAAGCGGCGCAAACCTGATCTCTTCGGACTACATTTTCGTTTTTGTTAGGTTTCCAAACAAATACTTTTAATTGCTTCCGTAAGATTGTTCTTCAGCTGATCTACAGTATTTGGTTTAGTGTCATAAAGCCTATCTTTTAAAAATCTCCATAACAAGTACTTATGAGCTATTAAATCCGGGGACTTTGGTGGCCAGATGACATAACCAAATCGAGAAATTAAACGTCCAGGAAAAATTGTTCACAGAAGATTCATTGTTGTGTGACAAGTTGCTCTGTCCTGCTGGAAACATGTTTTGCAGGTTAAATTGTTGGATTTAAGAAACTGGAAAGGTTTGCACCATATACGGTAGAGCTCGCCAATGACAGCAAGAGAATTACGTGCAGCGGTGTCAAAGAAGTATTGTCCAATGACACCTCCAAACCAAACACTGCACCAAACTGTGATTCGACGAGGATTTAGCGGTCGTTTATGGATGACACGAGGGTTCTGTGATAACCAGATTATGGCAATTCTGTTTATTAACAAATCCAGCCATATGGAAGTGAGCTTCATCGCTTATTAATATTTGTCAGTAAATATCGTCATTTTGGGTATCAAGCTGCAATGATGTATGTTCGGCGACCTTCATCGTCTCAAGACTGCAGTTTTTGGGTTAACTGAATTGTGTCTGGTCGCAAATGCTTATCGTTTTTTTAAAAAGTGCGGCGTAATGACGAATACCTATTTCCCGAGAACGATGTTTCGTAGACGTCTTAGGGCGCTCCACAATACTTTCACGAATTCTATCTATATATTCCGCAGTACGAACAGTTCGAACACGACCCGATATGACAAGTCTTTAACTTTACCTGTTTGTTTAAACTGACGAACAGTGTTGGCACAGTTGTAACAATCGACTCATTATTTGAATAAAACGTTTTAACAATATGGACACATTGTGCGAGCGTTTAGCAATCCATGAAGGATTTGACACATGTGCTTTGAAACACGACTTCTGTGCCAAAGCTTCTTAGAAACTCCTCTGTATCTACTGACCGACAACTCTATGAAACTCTATTAAGTACATTCTTCGTATACAGTGAAATCTGACCTTTTTTTTATTGAATTGTTAGACCAAATAACTATGTTCTATACAAGTATTTACGTGTATAATTGTAGAGATTCTCATGACCTCACGAAAGTAAAGTAATAAAAATGATAAATCTCCCAATAACCAAAAGTTTACATACTTATACAACAAGTACAAGTAATAAAAATTAAAAACACTTCTTGGTATATATCCAAACCGCGCATACCAACTAAATATAAAAACTAATATCCAACTTGAAATTCTTACAATTTACAATATTACACTTGGTAATATTTCAAAATATCTGAGTCATTTTGTTCGTGTGAACAAACTTACTTTATTAGGATATCATTATTAAAACTGTTAATTAGTTCCTTAATTCAAATATTTCTTACTCCACGTCAACACACAATCTCTATCTCACTAATTATTATCCCGTACAGCCAAACGAAGATAGTAAACCAGCGGACGTGGTAATGAAGTAATCTCAATTAAAAACAAATGACTGGTGCCCGCATCTTGGTGCTTAATTAGTGCTTACTTCAGATGAAACTAACTGAAGTTTGTTAAGTGCTGTAGTAATGAATATTTAATATTTTTTCACTAAATTTTATTGTCCGGTCGCGCCGTTTGCGTCGAGAATAAGGGCCAATAAAATATAGATCTGTCAAATATTTTCGGGGCTATAACACGCGAAATTCATTTATGAAATATTTTTTTGAAATACTGATGTTAATACGGTGGTAAAATATAATGTCCAGAAAGTTTCCTAAAATGGAAAAGTAACAGTTATAGGTATAGTCCATTTCACCGATTTTGGCCGATGACAGAAATCATCCTCGAAGTAAATTTAGAGTTACAGCTCTCTCAGATACAGGCAAGTTAGAAATTTAAATGAGGACGTTTGTTTTTTAATACAACATTTACGTAACTGCATCTTGTTTCACCGGTAGATAAAAAGTATTCAATACGAAAGTCTTGACTTAATTCACATTCCTAGTAACCGTCATGTACGGCTTGTTGTTAAAGGGTTAAATTTAGATGTCAAACCACACTGATAGTTTCAGAAACTTACGACTTAATTTAGAAAAAAAAACTCTTCGCCATTGGTAACTTGGATGACAGTTTAATCTTATTTCAGTGGTTTCTAATATTAAATCGGCCAAAAACGATGGAATAGACTATATATAAGTTTTTTTACTGATTTATAGGTCACATTACTATTATATAAATTATTTTGTTAATCTATGTATATGCCTAAACACACTGCATTGTCATCCAGTTCTTAGCTATCCTGGAAACCTGTATTAGATGAGTCGTAACCCGGACAACTTTGGGAATCCCTGATATAGAGAGAGTTCGTATTGCAGCTTTATATCCTTAATAATGATTTTTATTGACAAATGATAATAAGCGAAGAAATCCACTTCGATATGGCCGGATTTCTTAATAAGCAGAATTGCTGTATCTGGGCATTACAGAACCCTCATGTCATCCATAAACGACCAATACATCCTCGCCGAGTCACAGTTTGTTACAGTGTTTGTTATGGAGGTGTCATCGGACTTCTCTGAAGAAGCTGCCAGGCTCCTACTGTCACTGGCGAGCGCTATCAGGATATGGTGCAAAACTTTTTGGTTCCCCAAATCCAACAACGAAATCTGCAAAACATGTGGTTCCAGCAGGACGGAGCAACTTTTCATACAGCTAAGGAAAGAAGGAAGTTTCTGCTAACAATCTTTCCTCGATGTTTAATTGCTAGATTATGTCATCTGGCCACCAAGGTCACCGGGTTTAACGGCTCCTGACTTGTATTTATGGGGATTTTTAAAAGATTGGGTTTATGCCAAGAAACCATATAGTGTAGATCAGCTGAAGAACAATATTACGGAAGCAATTAGAAGTATTCCTCAGGACACCTACGAAAAAGTGATGGAAAATGTTTACCAGAGGGCTCAGGTTTGCGCGGCTTCAAGTGTTCAAGTAGCCTACATTTGTCTCATATTATTTTTCATACAAAATTTCCTAATTTCAATAAAGTGCAAACATAAAAATAATCGACGTATTTTATTTTTAGTATGTTTAAGTTTGTATCTGTGAGCGTACGGCCTTTTACTATATAATGTTTCAAATTCGTGTTTATTTATTTCATTATAAATAGTATATTGTGTGTCAAGAGGTGAAACAAGACGATTTCTGACTAGGGCCGAGGGCGAGAGTTGACTGCCCGAGCGAAGCGAGGGCTGTCTTGGCCCGGTCAGAAATCGTCTTTGTTTCATCCCGTGTTGATATTTAAGGTATTCAACCTACAGAACCTTATGTTTCGCCACATAAGCGTGAGTGGTTATGTTGTATAGAACACTTAGGTACTCAGTTCCTCCTAATGCACTAAGGTGGGGACTTTTTTCCATTAAGTCAAATTTATTTGCCTTGTCTATTCTTTTTTATTTGTTTAGAAGACCAGAACCATATATTTTAGTACACTAATTACTTTGAGATATCTCTCATGGGATTTTTAAAATTTGAAATTTATACAAACAAGAAATGATATTAAGAAAAAATTGAAAAATGTGGCATTCCGCAGGAATCGAATTTACGATCTCTACCTGTAGCCGGTAGCACCCTTAAACATTCGTCTAGAGGTGCTGTAAACTCATTTTGTGTTTATTAATTTTTAAATTTTTCATTATAAATGTTTTTAAATAATTATTTTTTAACTCAATCAATATTATACATCTGGCACAAAAAAGGTACTTTAAGTGTCATTTTAATTATGAATTTGGCAAATATTCCTTCACTTTTTAACGTCATATATGTGTTTAAAAATTAAGTAGGTGTCCTTGAAAAGATAAGTTGAATTAAGATCTAATCAAAAACGCCGACTAACCACCAATGCCTCTGCTACCACATGATTAAATGCGCTACAGGCTAAAGGTAGAAATAGTAATTTCCATTTCTGTCAAATGTGATATTTTGTTAATTTCTTGTTCATCTCATTTAAATTTTAAAAATCCCATAAGAAATGTGTCACAATAATTAGTTTATCTCAAAATAGCAGTGCTATAGATCTACTTTCCAATATCAAGTTAAACTCACAAACAATCAATCAAAACATCCGTTGATTTAATTTCAAATCACTTTAATTCCTACAGAAGCATTTCCCAGTACTTTTTGAATTTTTCCTGCCACTCGATTTGCATAGTCATCCGATCCGACGTGCTGCCGCCAATTCCAATAGACACACTCTTTTTTTATTTTTATCGTATTTTTTCCACCCTAACCGAATCAACAGGTAGGTATTGATATCTGTTTATTGGAAAATGGGGTATTTTATGGCTGCATCCGGCTTAAAAAGCTTGTTCCGATGTCGTTCTTTCTGTTAAAACACCGAGGTGAAATAGCACAGGGAACAAAGTGAATGTTTTAACTTGTAAAACACAATTGTAAAAGCTAATAGGTTTAAGTTGACAATGTATAAATTGAATAAATTGATTAAAGAAACTAAATTCAAGTTATTTTAAACCTTACAAAAAAGAATTCATGGATAATTAAGAGATGGTGATATTTACCTATCGTGAACAAAATAATGGACTCTTTTTAATTATTAACATAAGAAATAGTTGTGTATTATCTTTCCTTAGCATCTGATTTATTATTCATGTCAATTCTCTAAGATTATTTTTATTCTGTCATTTTATTTAGTTACCTATTTTGCTTTGATCTCAAGTATAGTTCGTTGGAATAATACTTTTGTTTACTAGTTCTTTTGTACAGATTATCTAAAATTTTTGTTTTTTTCTGTAAACTGTACTTATTTTTGTTAATCAGGAACTTTTTTAGTAAAATCTTGATTTTCTTACTCAACATATTTTTTTGTTACTTTCTACACTAGAATACATATATTCTATGTAAAAAATATTTTGGAGACCATAGTGAATCAGGACTAAAACGTTAAGCTTCACATTTCGTTAAGTATTAAAAAATTTAAATATCCTTTTACCTGCTGTCCTTTTTTAAGAAGTTCTACTTATTGATGTCTCCTTCTTTATTTAAGGCAGTTGTCCACTGGAATTCTATGACGTAAGAGATTTAGCAGTTCTTGGATAGTTTTCTTAGGCAATCTGTTATAGTTAAAGAGAGATTAGAAACCTTGGCTTATATTCAGTACAATTTGTTGTTAAACTTACTACAAATACCCATAGCTAAATATTTTATTTTATCTTAAAGGTTCAAGGTAGTTCTCAAGCTCTTTTTAAAATTTTGACCTGCTAACATTAAGTAAGTATGCAGTAGCTTTGTACGGGATTTGTAAATCTTTCTGGTCCAAACTGTTAAGGTCTCACATTTTTCTGGTGGTATGCCTCCTTTGAAAATCCTGTCACCAAAGAGGTAGAGGTTCAGTATTTCTGCTTTTGCAGAAAAAGTGGTGTCTGTAATAAAGTTACTGGCATTTTGGCTTTATGGCGACATATAGGTACGTAAAATACACTCCTAAGTGGTCCATCTCTTACCCAAAAGGGTAAATGTCGTCTACAGCCGAATTATTGTAAACTAAAAGTGGTGTAGATTGACCCATGTAATCCTTCTGCATTGCGACCTAGAAGATCTTGTGTATAAGTTTATAAGGTCTAGACATTTAGGAAAGTCTATGATCTGTTTTGATGTACGTTTGCAGCTCGATTAGGCTCTAAAAAACTCTGCTCCAGGTATTTATATCGTGTGCGAACAATTACTATGCACAAACACATGTTTCATTCTCCTATTTGCCCATTTTACAAAGGTGGTACCTCAGTGAACAGTGTCTTGTAAGAATTCCTGAACTCAGGTTTGCCTGTCTTTTGCCTGGAATGTCTTTCCAGCAGGCTACCAGTTACGAACTTTATTTATAATGTGGAATTTTGAGATGCCTTAAAAGGGTTCAGGTACTATTTCCTTTTTTTGCGAGACTATTACCAATCTGGTTTCTGACAATCCCTTTGTGCCCTGGTAATCACAGCAAAGTTACTTTTTGTTGTGCCAGTTGCTTAAGAGCCAATTTGATGTTTTGGACTCAAACATAAATGATTGTAGAGCCTTTAAAGCAGCTTGACTATCGGAAGCATTTAATATTCTGGAAAAATTAAGGTGTTTTTAAGCCTTTTTTTAATAGCTTCCTTGGAAAATTTTTGGAGTGTTTTTCAGGACTATTAAGAACTCAAAATTAGGACCTGCACCCCTTCTGGTATTTTACACTCATCAGTATAATAAGTTATGTATTTTTTTGTAAGTTTAGCGATTTTGTTTTGTGTTAACCCAAACTTTTTAATACCAACATTTTGTGTAAGTTCGAAATCTCGTTTTGAAATGTAAGCATCTTTAAGGATTGATTTTTTTTGAGATTATAGATATCCTTGATCTTCTGCATTAATCTTTGAGCTGATCCAGCTAGCATAGGGATTGAAATTTAGAGCAGTTGTATTTTGGTTAGAGGTCTATAAGGGTGTATCGTCTGTATCGAATATGGGCTAAAAGGATTCCTTAATGTACTCCTCCTTGTAACGTGATTTTGGAAGGAGTCAGTTACGCTTGACTGTATCCAAATATTTCTGAAAAAATATATAAAACGCAGCTCTACCGTGATTAAGGGTTGTTGACTGCAAATATTTTATTATTTTTTAGAGACTTTTTCCTTTTCTTACTAACTTCTTGAAATGAATGTTCGTATACGGTCATTTGCTGAGGTTCTTTCAGATACATGTCGTGTGATTAATCCTTTTTTTGTTATTCTTTTTTATTGAGTTTATATTTAAATATAAATCTTATTTGATTGCCTATTTTTGTGCATACCTTAATCAATGTTTTTAAAAGAATAATAACTATTCCTATCATACCAAAATCTAAAATCTGTTAGATTAAAGCGAAAATAAATCTCAGCGAACTGAACATTTAATTCGTGCGATTAAATCAGGTTGAAAATTTATAATAGAGGATATAAATTACCATAAACTAAAATATTTCGTTTTTCGTAATAAACCAAAAACGTATTAATGATTTAGTTTAAAATCTCCCCTTCGCTAATTTATACTTTGTGCCTGACTTTCGCCGATACCAAGTTAACGAATTAAAACTATAAACGCGATACCATAATTCGCCATCTATTGTAGGTATAAATTATTTTATTTCGACTGGATTTAGCTCTAGATCTTTTCTTGGTTGCGCCTAGGCTCATTAACACCAGATGTTTATTTCGAATCTTTTACTTACTAGCACATAAAATCAATTCTCTAATATTTTCTACCTTGAAGAGTTCATTTTAATTTATTATAAATAAAGTAATTTTTAGGTTTTTTACTTATGTGTTAAAGCTTCTATTGAATACCTTTATTTTTAAAGGAAAATTTTTATGTTAAATTCGGTGGATAGGAGATAGCTAAAAAAGTGTCCCTGTAAAGCACGGTCCAGGTGCAACGTTTTATCAAATGATTTATCGAATCAGACAAATCGTATCAAGACCACAATATGTACGTCTTGCATAATCGAAATAAGGTTGTACGATAAGTTGAAAATTTAAAGTGCGAGGCATCAACCGGCTTTGTAGGGTTAACTACTTGATTGCAGTTTCCTGCTAATCAATTGTCATTTCAGTAAAACGTTTATCAAATAGATGTCAAAGATAATAATAGTATACCTAATACTATTATGACGTTTTACAGAGTCTTTGAAAATCAAAGAAGATATAGACCGTTTACTAAGAACCAACAACTACTTCCCTGGCTATATGCCACGACGGACATTGAATTACAGTTCAAAGTTAAACGGGGTTAGTATATCTGCAAGATAGAACTAACCATTTTAGTTTGCAATTCGAAAGGATATCACTTGTAGACCGGTTTCGACGTATTGCGTCTCATCAGTACAAAGAAGATATCCATCCAGAAGCTCTAAGAGCAACTAGATTGGAGATATGTCTGAAATCACACAAATACATTATCTTTAGTAAAGAAAATGTTAAAAGTGCGATAATAGCGACATCTCCATAACTAATTGCAAACTGAAATTCTATTTGACAAAAAACCTATATGTTCTTTGATTTTCAAAGACTCTGTAAAACGTCATAATAGTATTAGGTATACTATTATTATCTTTGACATCTATGCGAGGCATCAGTTTATAAAAATTGGAACGAGTGGACAGACTTTGGTTTTATTGGTCATTGTTTTCCTTGTTTGTGGCAAGTATAGTGATCGGAACAAGAAGTCACAGACATATGAAATAATGATTAGAAAATACCAGGAAATTAATGAATAACACTTTACGCACCGTTCACAAAAAAGAACGCGCCAAAATAATGAAATCGACTAAAAGTGGTGCTGGTGAAGACGATATCAACAAGCCGACAGTATGGTACTTTCATCTGCTCTAATTTCTGATCAAATAAGACAGTCAACAAACCCTACGGATGATGAAGTAGCATATCAAGTGGAGAGATAAAAAGGGGTAAGCATTATTTAACTCTCTTTTTATAACATGTAATACAAACTATGATCTATTGAAAAACTAAATTATCTTGCCCTGGGACTCAGCAGTTTATGTTTAAACAGCAAAAGAACTTTTCTCTAACTATTTTTGCATCATTAAAAACCTAGCCTTTTCTTTCTCTTTGAAGGTCATGCGTTAAATACACCTTTCTCCTAACTCAAGAGAATAATCGGCAGTAAAAATTTTCCTATCCATACTTTCTGGAAGTGTGTAATTTTGTAAAGATTTCTTGTGAAAAAAAAAGGGTGTGGAAGTCAGTGGGACTGCCGGCAGAAGTTATACTTCTATGCACGCGCTCGGATTCATAAATTTTTATGCGAATGATTTAGCAAAATCATTATATGACATTCGTGTTCAGCGACCTCAAAAACCTACTTGTACCGAGTACACACTCATTTTGTATCAAATTTGCATAACATTTCCTGGAGGCGAGGTCCGTCTTAAGTACCAGGTGTTTTAAACACCATCGCCATTATCATATTCGTATTTAGCGACCCAAAAAACAGCCGAGTTCCAAGTGTAATTTTGTACAGAATTTATATAAAACACCAGGAGAAGAGGTAAATACTCTGACACCAAGTGCCGCGGAGACTTTCGACATCATGATATCGTGTTCAGCGACCCCAAAAACCCCGAGTACATAAATTGAACCCATTTGGAAGACTTACCGAGTTTAAATTTTTCTATCTTTTGTCTGTTCGAAATGCACTTTTCGACTATTCTTAAAAACTCTGTTTATGTAGCCAACAACCTCAAAAGCATAGTGCAGGATATAATGCAACCATGTGACGGTAGTATGGACTACAAGACAATACTCATTACTG
Source organism: Altica lythri (assembly GCA_964028335.1). Lineage (NCBI taxonomy): Eukaryota > Metazoa > Arthropoda > Insecta > Coleoptera > Chrysomelidae > Altica > Altica lythri. The sequence goes on along the minus strand of OZ034809.1, from coordinate 23,875,191 downwards.
AATATTATTATTAATATAAAATACTAAACTTTATATTTTTACTTACGTGACAGAATTATAAAATAATCTGTCAAACACAATGTAATACGTCACTGTGATATTCAAAAACATTAGCTCAGACTGTTTTTTGTATATCTATCTCTTTTCAATGTACTGAATATATACCTTTATGTGTTTCTGTCTCACTCTTACTCACACCATTACATATGTAATGATTTTTCCATTTAACCCCACACAAATCGAGTGCATGCATAGAAGTATAACTTCAAAAATTAATGAACAACATATCATATTTTAGCTTTTATTTTAATGCAAATAGCACAGAGCGACTAAAGAAGCTCTTCCTTCTATTACCAAAAACCTTTAGAAACAATAATTTGTATTTTTTGTCGAACGATTTGCATGAACGTTTTATCCTTTGGATAAGACGTTACGTCTGGACTGGGCTTTACTTGAGCTAATTACAACTGACTATTTCACTTAGAAATGTTTAAAGCCCGTTCAAGGTGTATTTTGCAGATTATATTTATATTTGCTGTCTTTGTTCACAAAAATTATTCAACACGTATTATTTCCGTTGATTTTTCAGTGCCAAATATAGCAATAAAAACTTCGCTTTTTTAGGGATTCTCCAAATTTCACAGCTTTTTCATTGTTCATCATACTACAATCGTATGAAATACGAACTTTTATCAACTCAGAGAGGTTCACGTTTATCTTGCAGATCATCGATTTTAGTAATCAAGTTACATCGTAAATTAAAGAAAATTTGTTATAAAATGTAGTAAACATATATAAGGGTTTATCTGATTTAGAACTTTTAAAAAAATAAAGAAAATTGTAAAAATGCATTTTTTATTAAAAACAAATCTCATCTATCTATTTATGTAAAAAATTCGACGATTTGTAAAAAATGACAAAATTTAAGATTGTATTATAAATGAGTTAAAGCAATATTCTCTTCTGTTTTTATTTTTTTTTTTTCAACAGAAGATTCCTACTTTATGTTTATCGGTAAGAAAACTTATAACAATTTTGTAAAGAAACGTATTAAAATTTTATTCGTTCCAAATTTCAATTAAATACCTATAACAAAAGTTTTTGTGAAATATTCGAAATATCTAAATCATAATTGCGATTATTTCGCTAATGATTTCCTTTCGCGTTCGGAGGTAAAAATATCGCTTTATGATTTTCATCTGAAAGCTTTTGTGGAAAATATTTCGAACGCAACGTTCGTTCGTTGTCTGTCTGTAATTTTGAATGAGAGATGGAGTAAGCGGTTAACAGTTTCCAAGATCAAAAGGAAATCTAACATTGGTAGCCGTTTTACTCAAATATTTCGTCGATGTTTAATCAAAAGGAAATATTCCTTTTCGTTATAGAATAGCGTTGAGCTTTACCAAAGGGTGTAGTTTTTCTCAAATGCCAAAATCTGTGAAATATGTTTCAAACAAATCTACTTTGAATTAACAAATAATATAACGTAAATGAATATGTACTAATTGAATAAAACACATACCCTACCATATCTTGAATATACAAGTTGGTTAAAAAATTTTAAAAGTCATTTAATTCGTTTAATTTAACCATCCTCAACAAAATTTTATTTATTGTTCACTCGTTGTTTGCACGAAAATTACTGTAAACTTGCATTAAATATGAAAATATTCTGGTATATGTCTAATAGACGAAGAAGTAGTTTTTCCTTTGCCTTAGTAACTAATAAAACAACAAAATATTTTTAAGAAAATTAAAATAACAAAAGCTACAAATTTCTTAAACGCAAAATTTATTGATTTTTTCTGAAAAAGTTGCATTTACAAAGGTAGCAAAAACAAAGAACGACATTACCACAATAATTTTTTTTTTTTCAATATTCCTATGCACATTCTTGCCGAAGCGTAAAAACAGTAATAGAATTTGCCTTCACCGATGAGCAAAAGGCATTAAAATTCACATCAAAGGTAAAGAAAACCCTTTTTATGATAATACCTCTATCTCGGTCTATATTTCAGCTGGTGCAATGCTCCAGGGACATTCTAGTATATATAAAACAAGAGGACGATGTTGGATATTTTTCGCTTCTATCATATAGAAATATTGTCCACGATGTGTGCTTTGAATATAATTTTTGATAATACACCGTACGATGGCTTATTTTTCATTTATTTAGACAGTACATATTATGTTAGTCCGTTTCGAGTTTTCCATTAGGTATATTTATTTTTTGAATTTAAAACAAAATAGCAAAATAATGTAAAACAATTTTTCATACAGTTTTTTTTAATCAGTATTAATTCTTTAAAGAATGAAATTTACAAATCTGTAAAAATCGTTGGGAAAACAGTTAAATGAATTTTTTAAAAGAACATATCAATTCAAACTACTTAGTTAAAAAATGTTAAAATAGTTAAACCGTTAAAAACAGGACAATATTGTTGAAAATTAAAAATCGTATAAAAAGAACTAATAGAAATTATTAAAAATTGTTAAAATAATTAAAAAGCCATTATAAGTAGTTAAAATTTAATAAAAATGCCAGATGTTGGTTAAGAATAATTGTTAAAAAACAGTTAAAAAAATGATAAAAAATTTAAATAAAGTTAACAAAAATAGTTAAAATTGGCAAACAACTTATCGATTCCGTTCAAACATCACATATAACGCGGTTTTCTGCTTGAAAATGAACGCATAAAAAACTTCATAATAATAATTAGGTTTCCGCTCGACCCACGCTTGCTGCTAAAGTAAGATGCTTGTCTAAGAAGAAGAAGAAAACTTTGATTTTGATCTTTTACATAAGAGCTCGGTTATCCAGGTCCTATATAACCAGTGTTAAAAACAAATTTTGACAATCCTTGGTGCATTTTTTTTATTAATATAATTAAGCTTTGGTTTCGATGTCATAATCTTAGGTTTCCTGTTTTATTTTTTATCACCGGTTATGATAATTTTAATCGTTATTGAGTTCATTCAACAATTCCTTAGAGATGGATATCTGACGGCTGTTTGATAGACATTAAGCAGTTTTGGAACAAATTTTGCTCTAACAAGCAGCTTGACTGCAGCACAAGTGCCAGGCTCCTTATTAAGTAATTTCTTTGGACCAGCAATGACACTAAGTCTTAGTGCTATCTCACCACTGCCATCGACTTCGCAGAAGCCATCCATTCCACGTAATCAGCCAGGTGTCTAGTGACCATTCCACCAAAACGTCGATCTGCTCCAAAGACTTCTCGCACCACCAGCAAATATTCACAACAAGACCACTTTACCAACATCGTCAAAAGGACATTGAGAACAGTGTAAACACCAACACCATAACACAACCTATCCCCGTCAAAGTTATCGGCACCAGCAGTACAAAATGTAACAGCTTTAGAAAATATCGTTTACGGTTTTTATTATTATTTGTTTGTTTATAGTGTTATGTTTACTTGTAAAAATAAATCTAAATTATTATCTGCGTATTTTTTTTTTAAATAGCTTCAAACAGGAGATGTGGTATTAAAAAACTTCTGCGTTAAGTAGACAGATAATGCGGTAATAAAGTTTCCATACCAACAAATGCACTAAAATGGTTTTTAAACATCTTTATTAAAGCCTTAATAGTGTAAATTATTTGAAACACTCTACTAAAAGTGTACCTACCACCTATTGTAATAAAGTGTTGAAATGTCTGTTAATTGGTGACAAATTCAGTTGTTTTATTATTCTTTGTTTTGACCCTTTGTTCTCTGATGATATTTATTCAATGAACTAGCTAACAGTAATTGTAATAAGATGAACTAATTAACTCCATATTCATTTATGTAGTGTTAAGTGATGTCTCCATATAAATAATTGAAAGCTTCCGGACTTTATTCTCGCGTAGATGTGTGGGTATCTATATTACCAATTTGTTAATTTGTTTAAAATTTTAACTGTTTTATAAAACGATATAAAACAGGTTGAGTCTTTATTGGTATCGTTAAAATTTTTATATTTGTATTATTATTACCATCAGGATTTATTGCTATTTACAGCTAAATATTGAAGTATTTTTAAAAACATTATTTTTTTTTAATATATTCTTTTCTATTTCTTAAAATTTTTTATAACTTCTTTAAATAACGCAATACCTACAATGACTAAGTGCGAAAATACTCATCATACTTCACGTGCTTTTTGACTTATCACGTGCTCTTCGGGTGAAACTCTATGATTGACCAATTAGAGTCACTTTTTTGTGGCGCGGTTACCCTTTAAGGTACCTTATAATTTCCGTCTTAATTACCCCCATCCACAGTATTTTTGCTTCACTTTCGATTTGGTCTCTCCAAAAATTTTTGCAGTTTTCTGGCTTTTTTTAACTTACGTGATAGTTTGTGCTCGGAGTGTTACATTGAAAGATTGTGGTAATTTTCCTGATATGGTTATTAATATTAGTCCCTAATTCCAAATATAATATTTACTTTTTGTATTTTCATAAATAATTTTAAAATAGGTACTCAATTAACTCAATTTGATAGCAAACGCTATTAGGTAAAACCAATTAAATTTTAAATGTTTGTTTAAACTTCTAACTCTTTTAAGAAAGTATATATTTTCACTTTTAAGTTTTAGTACACATAGATAGCAATATTTTATACTAAGCCGTTATCTTGAAATGTGGACACTTAATGTGAATATTTTATCTATTTTTAATTAACATTAACACGCTTTTATTAACTTCACCTGTATGTATGTATGTTTGTTTGTTTGTAACTCTCCACTCCGCGAGTCACTACCTCGCCGTGCCGGAGTGGGTAATTTGTGCGCCTGCTGCCTTCCTTCGGCCTTGTAGCCGTTTTTCAGGCTCCCTCTCCGGAATGAATGAAATTGTCTTAGAATTAATCTAACAATTCTTTAGATTTCACAATAATAATTTTTTTTTCCAAGTGATTGAAACAATATGTTTAATCATCAACAATATAAATACAATAAATATAATTTGAGAAATCAAAAAAACACGCTTTCAAAGCATTTCCAACTAAATAAACGAATAATGATTGAGTGAGGGTCTTGTAATCGTCACAGCAAATTAACAAATCTATTGAAATAAAATAAATTGGACTAAAAAGTAAAAAATAAATATAGTTTAAAAAAACTAAAAAACACGCTATATGAAACTAACAAGTGAAAAAATAAATGTAATTAAGGAAAACTAAAAAGCATGTTTCTGAAAAACATCGAACTAAAAAGTTAAAAATAATTTTCAAAATAAAATTAAAACAAAAATAAATAAAAAATACTAGTATTATGGTGAAAAAAGCGTGGGCGCTGAATACCATATTTTTCGAATGTCAAGCGCCCACGCTTTTTTCACAATAATACTAGTATTTTTCATTTCTTTTTGTTTTAATTTTATTTTGAAAATTATTTTTAACTTTTTAGTTCGATGTTTTTCAGAAACCTGCTTTTTAGTTTTTATTAATTACATTTATTTTTTTACTTGTTAGCTTCATATGCTATAAAAGCGTGTTTTTTAGTTTTTTTAAACTATATTTATTATTATAGTGAAATCTTTATTCAACAACTGAATAAATATTGTAAAATTTTTACAAGATATTTTTATTTCTAACTAGTGTGTGATGTTCCGATAAAAAATTTTTTGTAACTTTTCCTTAATTATTTTTATTGTGTGAAATATCAAATTTCTTAATGATAATCTATCGGGTTACTTTAACTAAATTATATATTTTTTTATCTTTTTTGGGGGTTTCTTACACTAAGTGGCACCCATTTTCATTTTTGGAACGAAGTTCCCTTTCGGGCGTTACGACCAGTTACGACTGAGGCTAGGAGCTAGCCAAAAAAAATTCAGACCAAAATTTGTCACGACACGACACACGCATGTTGTCTCTCTCTCTCTCTCTCTCTCTCTCTTTCTCTCTCATAGATAGATATACCTATCTTTATTTAAATAGGAAACCCTAATATACATAAATAAATACTAATAAAATTACAATTAAAAAGACACTAATTTAAATTAAAAGAAAATACTGTAGAAAAAAATAAGTACCTATAATAGTATTATATTATATATTTCATCCTGTTTTTATAAATTAATAAATTCATAAACATTTTAAAAATAGTTCTTAACTTGAGTAGTTAGGTACCTACGTCACATTACCTTAACTGTCAGTTACTGTCAAATATTTTAATTTTAAAATTTTGTATTAAATTGTTAATTCCTGTTTTAAATTAAATTGAAATATAAAGTAATTCTAGGTATATGTATGTCATCTAAACCTCCGGTATTGTATAAATGAACACTTTTGTTAAAAGAAACGAACTGTTGAAAATATTCAAGTGATAATGGATTTACTTTTTTCTATTTTGGTTTGATAGTGTAGTGTCGTGACTTTGTTAAGTTTATACAGGTTTTTTGGAGATAATAAATAATAAAATAATACAAAATAATAACAATAATGAATCCTGAGATTGTTTCTGTTCTGCAAAAGTTCCGGTAATTGCTGATGGATTTAGGTAAGAAGAGATTTAATACAGACAATAATAAATGCTTATGTATGTATAAACACTTTGTTGTGTTTACAAATTACAATTCCTTCACTAATTAATCGGAAGGAACTTCGTTCCATCCGGGTGTCCCTTGACACCTCTCACTTTTTTTTTCTACTTAGGTACACCAAATATTTTTACGCCTGAATGTTTCTTTAACATCTTTTAAAAAAAAATTATTTATCTCGAATAAACTCACTGCTCGCTCGCCACCAAAAAACTGAGTGTCGTTCGCATAACTAATTTAAATTTTTTGTTTATTATTGTTTTGTACACTTTATATTGTATATTATACTTTTGACTTGTCCTATACATTATTTGTAAATGTCTTAAAGGATCAATAAAGTATTACTATTTTTTTATTATAAGTGAACCTTTAGGAATCATTTACATCCATTGAAAAAGGTTACAATATTTTATTTAGTTTATAACAGTTTTCAGTCCCTAAATTGGGATGTTTCTTAATGAATTAATTCTAATTATACGTAATTGCAAAGCCTATATAATGTCTATTAATTCGAAACGGATAGTAAAGTAAGTAAGAATGCGTGGTCATTACATGTGGAATGTTAAATTATTATAAGTGTCCTTGACTTTCTGGATATCATTTGGTTCGTATTACATGGAGGAAGGGTGGCATTTTATTAAATGTGATTGTTTTAACTTGGGTCAGACAATACAGGGCCAAATAGCAAAAAATATGTGGGTTTGAAAATTAGTATTTCATAAAAAACATTTTAATATATTAAAAACATTATAAGTCTACGAAGACATAAATATATTAAGAACATAGTTGGGTATGTTTTTCTTAATTATAACTTAACTGGTAAAGTGTATCTGGAGATGTTACAAAACGCAATTGAGGAGTAATTTCTTAATAATAATAAATAATCTTTCCTGCACACCTTTATGGTGTAGTCAAACGTTACCTAGATAAAGATGATCGTGGCAGAAGTATTGGATGACGAGGTTCGATAGAATGGCCAGCTCGGTCATCGGACCTCACATCATTAGATATTTATTTATACACCAAAATCGGCTTAAATACAAACAAAATTTTCAATACTTGTTAAACGAGATAGCATTTGCTATAACGTCCAATTTAATATTAGGTACCGTTTACGTCATCTATGGCTACTACATCACCTGTTGTGAGTTGTGACTGGTTGATTTATTTATTTATCCCTCCAAATTTCATTATTATAAGTATAAAAGATACGAGATAGGAGTGTATTTTGGTAGCAGGGTATAAATAACATATAAAATATAAAATAACTAAATTATACAATTATTTTAAATAAAAGAAGATAAAAAGAATAAAAATGCATGAAACATTTAAAGTTTTAAAATTAATAATTTTATTGTTTACGTTTATATATTTCATGAGTCATCGGCTTTTTTTTTCGTCAATATTCCTCGTGCACACGAATAACAGCATAATAAATTTTAATTATTATTCATAACCTGCTCAAAATCCCATTACACACCAATTATTTGTACAAAAAACATCTTTCCGAAGCCGCATCATCACTAAAACTCGTTTCTTCACAAATTTTTAAAGTTAAAACGTGTTGACAACTCGTAGGAAATTAAAATTATTATAAAAAAATATGTCTACCTATTCAATTCCGGGAAATCACTAACTTATAAAATAGAAACATTTATATAATTTTTAATTTTACTGTTAGCAGCTACCGTGTTCAGGTTTTGGTTATTTGACCCTGGGAAAAAATGTTCATAATTTTTAAAGATGCTATTTAGATTTGAACATTTATAGTTCTATACAAGTTTCCGTCATAAAAATAATAATTGTAAGACATGTTTTGTAAGCAATAATTTATGTACATTTTTAGTACACATTAGTGATTCTATCGCATAAGGTGATAGATATGAAATAACATTTTATTTGACCTTAAATCCCATTGAGACAATGTTTTTGCATGTATTTTCTTGTGCTCGTATTCAATAATATATTTTTTGTCTTCCTTTACTGCTAGTGGGAACCTATTTACTACTATATCTTAAATTATTTATTTTTAATATTATGACAAAGTTGTATACCATGCTTGCCAAAAGTCACCTCCCCCTCGCATCTTTTAAACGATTAATCTTCTAATAATGAAATTTGGGGGACGAAAAAAACGGACGTAGGCTTCTCAATTGGTCATAACAGGTGACTTATAGTAGCGTTAGATGACCTTACACAGCCACTGTGAATTGTGGCCCATAATTTTAAATGGAACGCTATGGCAAGTAGTATTTCGTTTGACAAGTACCTATTGAAAATACCTATTCAGTCATTCCAATTTTGTTTGTGTTTAAGCTGATTTTGATTAATAAATTTAATAAATACTAAAATTCGAGTTTCGCGTTTAATTATTTAAGGTTTTAGGACCTGTTCTCATATTAAGTATTTAAAATGTGCTCCATCTACTTCCTGAGAGTAATGTGTCGGGGGAAACAATTCGTTGTTTCAAAATGTCAATACTGTTGAGTGCTGGAGCGTAAACCTTGGATATAAAGTACCCCCGCAGAAAAAATCTAATGGTGTGAAATCCGTTGACCGAGCTGGCTATTGTATTGTACCTCGTTTTATCTACCATGATATTCCTCATTTAGGTAACGTTTTACTGCACCATAATAGTGTGCAGAAGCAGCATGTTGTTGGACGTTATTACCAAGTTGCCAAATTAAAACTACTTCAAAAGTTGTTGTCTTAAGCGAGATTTGATCAAATTCCTGTTCTTCGATTTAATAAATGCCACGGTAATTAGTTGTTCACAATAAACGATGTTTAAAAAACCAGTTATTTAAAACGAAAAATAGTTGCGCAAAGCCAGAATTGCCAAAAAAGATGTTTTTAAAGTGAGACATATTTGAAAATCAGTTATTTGTAGACAGTTTTTTTGAAACAAAATTACTTGAAAAACAGTTGTTTAAAACAAAAGGCAGAATCAGCAATATCAGAAGCAGCTATAGCAGCAGCAGCAGCATTGATGGAACTAGCCAAATCAAAAGAAGCTATAGTAAAAGTAGTAACAGCAATAGCAGCAACAGCAACGACAGCAAGTAAAAAAATTTACAACAAATTTACAGGAAGGCTGTTTTTTAACTCAATTCCGTATTTTAAAATGGAATGGCAAGAGAAAGCTTGCATTCTTCTAATTGAAATCGTGTAAATACGACACCAGTATTTCGTTTCACTTAAAGAATGCGTTTTAATAAACGTTCCGATTTAGATATCTCCTAATTATATTAAGTTATTTACAAAATGAAGTGTTTTTGTTCTTAAACCAGTTGGATAAGTTCTTAAAATTTGTTAGATTTCAAAGTAAAGTCCAATACATATAGAAAGATAGCCAGGTTGCTATTGGAGTTTAAAAAAACCTTAATTGGTATACGAGTACCAAAAGTAGAACTCGATAAAATTGCAAGGACATGGTAATCTCCCAAATTTTACGGTCACAACATTGCTGTGGGTATAAAAAACTACGGTAGGGAGCCAGATTAGCCGGGATTTGTAGACGCAACCATCACGAGAACAGATCCCTGGGCAAGGACATGGCAAATCGTATATGAAAAAAAGAAGTGTGCTAGAAGCACTGCATAGAAGAAGCAGGAATTTGATAATAGTCATTATTGGATTCATTAAGGATCATGTGACATTGTGAGACACTGGAAACTTTAAAGTGACTTCAAATACATACAGCACCTATCTTCAAAACGTGTACAAAGATGATACTGGATCGGTGATATAAACCAATGAAATAACCATTTCAGACAGCTTGAAGATTTCCTTTAATCTGAGAAAATTTTGTGGTGTATATTTATCATGCAACTAGAGGAACTGTGAACAGAAACCAAAGCTAATAAGCAATGAGTATAGGTTTATCTAATCGATTTAATTTATTCTGAGTTTTATGCTTACATTTAAAATTAATTTTAAATTGTGTATTCGATAAACTTCTGCTATCTTGGTTATATTTCTTAACAGCGATCGTCTGTTGTTTTCTGAAGTGGCGGGAAGACTGCGGTCCCGGCCTCCCCCGATATTTCCCATTAGTAGAAATGCGACGTTCTTCGGCTGCTTGATTTATTTTATTGCTTTCAGTAGCGCTAATGTTTATTTCTGTAAATTACAAGAAAGGGGTTTGCATATATTCCACTTCACTGCTATGCCGTTCTGCCAAATGTAGGTATATACGTGTATATGTATATGTTGTATTGTGAATGGAAAGCAGATGCGGATGCATCGTGTTTTCGTTGTTTATATCTACTGCATACATAACTACTAAGTACTAGAAAAAAGTATTAAGGAATAATATACTAACAGTTAAATTTGGCTTACAACATGCATTATTAATAAAATTAATAAGAAGTTGTTCGCATAGAGCAATATCTATAAAAAAAACTTCAAAGCGAAAATTGCTTAGAAAAAGTAGAAAAAGCTTAACAACTAGTTATTGGTAAAGAGGAATGGATAAAAACAATTGTTTAAAGAATAATTAAAAAAAACACAGATAGTCAAGTAAAAAATAACTCAAAAGATAGTTGTTTTAAACGAGGATTGCTTCCTAAGCAGTCATTTTTGGCGGAAATTGCTCAAAAAACAAATGTTTGAAGAGAGATTTGTTAACAAAAAACTGTTCGTAAAAAGAGTTAATACAACAACAGTCGTTTAACCAAAGATATGTTTGACAGAAAATTGATCTTAGCAAAAATTAGTTCAAAAATAATTAATTAATGTAAAATTGCTTGAAAACAGAATAAAACAGGTATTGGAAGGAAATTGTTTTAACAAGACTGGTTTAAAGCAAGTTTTGCACCCACAACAGTTGCTCGGGCAGAAAATAGAAGTAATTCAGTTTTTTTCAGAGAAGATTAAGAAAAATACTTAATCTTTTCTAAAGCAACAATTGTTGGAAAAACAAGAAAAAATGTGATCGCAGTGACAATTGCTTAAGAATAGTTTGTTCGAAGCTAGAACTGCTTAAAAACAGAATGAAATTGTTCACAAAAAGACAAGTTAAAAAAAGACTTTAAAATAAAACAGATCAAAAAACAATTAAAAAAAAATTGTGTGAGGAAAGATGTTAAAAAAACAGTTTCGAAGCGAGATTTGTTCCAAAAATGGTTTTGACATAAAAGGTTATGGCATCAGTTTTTTGTTGATTGATTATCTTAAAAAGGTTAAACAGTTAACTCTGAATATTATTGCAACCTTTTTGACCAGTTGGATAAAAAAAATCGTAAAAAAAGATCCGGTATACACAAGAAGACAATCATTTTTTATCAAGATATTACACGCGTTTACACAAGTTTGTTGACGTTGGCTAAATTGAATGAACTAAAGTACGAATAGTCTAGTTACTCTAGTTGACTCTTTTTTAAACTAGGTCCTAAATAGTTAATATTTGTGCTACTAAAGTAAAAAAAATATTACTATATTTTTTCAACACCTATGAAACCACAAAACTGTCATTTAAAATCCATCTCTTCATGTAGGTGCGAAAACGCTATCCGCCATTTTATGACGTCATACGTATTGTAAACAATCATTTGACATATAAACACGGACAATTTTCCAGTTTAATTTACTTTAAAAAGCATGATTTCAACTAATTTCCATAAAAAATACAGTAATTATCGTTATTGCAACGTCCGAGAATGCAAAAACACATAAAGGAATACAAATAGATCTTAGTTACATTATTCAGAGGTTACGATACTTATGACATGACATAAATGAGTAGGTACTTTTGAACCCCTTCTGAAAAGAATAAATACACCCATTCTTCCTTTTTATGTCTACTATTTAACAACTGCACTGTACTTACATAGAAGTATTGACATTTCTTAGCTCGGAAGAGCAGAAATCTGGATTCAAGGCAAAGAAATTACGAACCATTAATGTATCAATTTTTGGCAAATTTGTGCTGTCTGCTTTTGTGAAACCAACGTCTATAATGAATTTATTATTGTTTTTCAATAAAGCAAATAAATTAAGAACGTGATAAAAAAATTTTATCGAAATATTTATACTTTTAACAACACCACGTCAAATTACTCGTTTTGTTTACAATTTGTATGACGTCACAACATGGCCGACAGCGTGTTCGGCGATTCAAATTAACACATTTTTTAAATTGAATTTTTAAATTAATCTTACGCATTTAGTTATTAAAATCGATATATTTCGTTTTCGTAAGCTAAATACTGTAAGAAATACTCATTTATTGTATGAAATTAGTTATGTGTCAAGTAGCCTATTGCTTGACCACCCACCGTTTTAACCAGATTTGGCTCCCTCTGACTATTACTTCTTCAAAAACTTGAAACAATTTTTTCGTGAAAAGCGTTTTTTGATGAATAAAGAAGCTATGGCAGTCGTGAAACAATATCTTGCAAATTTTTCAGAAAATCATTACAGAGATGGTATAAAATTATTGGAGGATTATGGGAATAAGTATGTTCAAGCTGAGGAAGATATTGAATAAATAATAAAAATGTGTGCGTCTCAGGACGCGCGACAGAAGTGATAACTTCAACTAATCCAAGTTGAACTATTTAATATTGAATTTTTTTAACTTGAGAAAAACTTTGCCTATTACTTAAATTTTATGTAGGTACATATTATGATAATGTGTATAAATTTAAAAATTTAACTATTTTGAAAATTCTGAAATTTTTTTTATCACTATAACTTTCACTAATTACGATACAAAATTTTTTTACTATGACAGTTCGAAATTTCTAATCAGTCGCGTAGTAATTCGTAATACAGCCACCCTTTACGTGGAACGGCCTGATTATTTCAGCAGAATCGGATTTCACCTATTCTTCAATTTTTTTGTTCAACATGTATTGACGTTGATATTAAGCACTAGAAATTTTCGCGGGCTTATCACAATTATCATTTTGTAATCTAAGTTTTTGATCAATTTTTTACTAAACCACACAATTCTTACCGTAACTTCCGTTAATTAGACCTACAACACAACTTTATTTAATGTTTACCACAAATAAACTCCTTTAACCGTTTTTTTTATTACTATAACTTTTACTAATTACGATACAAAATTTTTTTACTATGACAGTTCGAAATTTCTAATCAGTCGAGTAGTAATTCGCAATACAACCACCCTTTACGTGGAACGGCCTGATTGCTATTTAATACACACTTAAAACTTAAATTCTTATCCTTATTATCAATAATAACAATAATAACACACTTTATATTCAATTTTTATAAGATTTATCACAAATGAAACCACCAAAACACGTATTTTTTGCTAAAATTAGGCTAATCGGACTGTCATTTCTTCTTAGACAACCTGTTACGGGAATTCCCGAGGATGACCGAACATTTTAAGAATGAATTTAAATTATAATTAAAATACATTAAATCATAAATGAACGAATTGTTTGAATAAATAAGTAAATAAATAAATAAATAAAGATATTAATATTTACCTATTTCTATTTGAATTAATTTCCATTTCTTCTCCTACAACTGCCACGATAGATGCCGAGGATGACCGAACCGTTTAAATTATGAATTTAAATTATAATTAAAAGGGATTAAATTAGTTTTATATACGAAGATAAAGAAAATAACCTAATTTTTATGATATTAAATGGATATAAATATTTATTAATTAATAAAAAGTAATGAATTGTATTTAGTGACAGATTAATACCGTATATCACGGTAAATTCAAATATACTTAAAACTTACATTGGGAAAAGCATAGAGAGAGAGAGAGAGAGAGAGAGAGAGAGAAATGATATTATTATGTTTCACTGCGCCTGCGTGTAACAACGATAAACAACGCGTTATGATAAACGCGTTACGCTAAAAATCAGTTACCCTCCCATAAGAAGTTATCACTTCAAAAAACAATTTTATTAAAAAATAAGCATTTTTTTATTTTTTTTAGTTTCCAAACATTTATACCAACCTGTGTAAGCGACAAAAGACAAGAAAAAGACATGAAATAATCAGAGTAATTAGTATTAAAGTTAATTTTCACTTCGGAATTCGATGTGTGAAAGTTTGTACATACATCAAATAAAAGAAAGTAATTAACAAATAAAGAAAGCTTTTCATCCACTGCAAGTTTTATATAACCAAGCATTTTTTTAAAAAATTGCACTATTTATTAGCAAAACAAAATTTAAACTCACCAAAATAACAGTCGCCTTTCACGCCACCTATAACTAAAAAGAAACAGTTTTAAAAATACGTTTTTGTACAACTGTCATTAAAAGTGACACTTTTAATGATAGCAAACAATGTTAAAAACGATTGTTTACATAGCAACACGTTGCCATGTAAACAAGTTTACTTTTAACACGGTTTAGTTTACTTTTAACACGGTTTGGTTTATTGTCATTGCAAATTCGCTAGTTTCATTATCAAAATAGGGAAGTTGTACAAAAAACATTGTATGGTATTTGTGTTAAAAGTGATTTTATTTTGTTCGTGAAATTGTTCCATTCGCTCCGCTCATTTCACAAACGTTTTCACTCACAAAATAAAACCTCACTTTTAACACTCATATCATAAATAACTATTATGTTAATCATATGTGACAAAAAATAATTTCTTTCCAACCAAATAAAAAACTCTGATTTAAGATCATATATCAACAGTAAACAAATAATAAAATTTGTCATCTTAATGCTAATAAATCTAACTTTATTTAACAGCTACATTGACAACTAAATCATTTGAACAATTAAACAAAACCCACAATTTTTTCTATAAACTCATCCCACAATTGTCTGTTTCCGTTGTCCATCAGTATAAAGGATTGAAGAATGATTCACGATAAAGAGTAGGAGGTACCTTAGAGATTAATCGTGTCATGTTAGTAGATGTGAATATAAAAAATAGGAGAAATTTTGCTATATCATCTGTGATTTCCTTTCCACCGTATCACAAAAAGGAGCTTCCTGTGTGAACTCTTTTTGAAGGTGTATAATTATAGTAGTTTAATGATAGTTTAAAAAAGACGAGAATTGTGAGTCATTTTAAATCAATGGATTTTTTAAGTATAAAATTATATCTATCACTTAAAAAAATAAAATTTCTTGTTATGTTCTCCGTCCTTAAGAGTTAAAATGTATTTTCTGTTTTTTGTATATTTTTCTAGAATTGTGAAAGTCTTGATGATCAACGGGTTCTTAGTAAAATTGTTTGCAGAGGTCAACAGAAGAAACACTGAAAAGATATTGTGTTCATAGAAAGCAGAGTTAAAAAAGCATTTATATCTTATGAGCAATGCCGCCGAACCATAGGACAGACCTGGGGACTATCCCCCAAGGTCACCATGTGGATCTACACGGCAATCATAAGACCTATGCTAACATATGGCGCTGTCGTGTGGTTGCCTAAAGTGAAACAAACGACAGCTATCAAAAAATTAAACCAAATCCAAAGATCAGCATGCCTTCTCGTAACAGGAGCCATGCGAAGCACACCGACCAGAGCATTGGAAGTCATACTCGGTCTCACCCCCCTTAACATATTTGTTAAGGACGTTGCATTGATGACCATGGTACGCTTTCGCACGGTTGGTATCAAACCCACTGTACCCATAGGGACAGTCTGTGGAGGGAATCGATAAAGGTGATACCACTCTTACAGGCAGACACGGATGCCGTCGCACCAAGATTTGTCTTTGACAAACCCTACAAAATATTCACAAACAAGACAGCAGACCCCAACGTAGTGAACGCTCTGAGCGTATATACGGATGGATCAAAAACAAAGCAAGGTGTGGGATGTGGAATTTACTCTAGATCCTTAAACCTAAAAATAAAATGGGCTATGGATGGCTTGTCAAGTGTGGTTCATTTAGAACTCACAGGCATAACCATAGCTGCAAAAAAATTAATCAATAGGAACATCACAGGCAGGAATATAAATATATACACAGACTGCCGACAAGCATTACTGACCTTGAATATACCACGTTTCACTATAAGTTTAGTACTAGAATGTCACCAATCTCTAACTGAGGCCAGCCAAATTTCCAGATCCAGATCCAGAGATATTGTTTTTCATTTACAAAAAGTTAGATATATGACCTATTTCTAACTGTATTTAAACATTAAAAAAAGCGGTTACTACTTCCATCATTATACGGCATCTTTCGGCATATCAAAGATCTCTATACAAAAGATTTTATATGAAGAACTAGATGTAACGAAGTTGGTCTCCTGTTGGATCCCGCATTTTCTCACAGAGGAGTAAAAAAGGGTACGCGTCAATTGGTGTTAAAAAAACATTGAAACGGCTCAACAAAGGAAAGTCAAAAAACGTTTATAGTATTGTTAGTGGTAATGAATCTTGGATTTACTTTTACAAACCGAAGTATCAACGCCAATTCACTGTGTAAGTGTTTAACGATGAGGAAACACCAACCAAAGAGATCCGTTCTAGAAGTGTGTTAAAGAAAATGGGCTTAACTTTTGTGTCAAAATCTGGTCATGTGGCAACAACTGCTTTAAAAGAATGATAAGAATGATTACTTTCGATTGGTACATAAACGTTTGTTTCTTAATAACATCGAATTGTTAAACCACCGCATAGTTACGACTTCTTCACGTTTCCAAAAATCAAAAATTTAATGCTTGGGTAGCGATTCCAGTCGCAAAGAGAAGCCATCGATGCCTTTAAATTAGCGATTTTGCAGGAAAAACTGTTTTACCAATTGGTTTGAACGTATTCAAAAGTGTATTGATCTTGTTTGGACATATTTTAAAAAGCAATAAAGTATTGTAAGTCTTTTTTTTGGTTTTATAACTATTTGCATAACTAAAAAGACCCTTTTATTAACGATTATTAAGAGTCAGGTTCATTTTACTCTCTATATAACTAACATTTTATTAGATGTTAATAACCGGGTCCCTTCGTAATTTCAGTAGAAAGTCCCTTGCCAATATTCCCTAACGTTCCTCAAATAACAGTATTTGAAACCAAAAAATCACCCTTTTAGGTAAGTCAACTGCCAAATGTATTAGAATATATCCATCTCAAGGGTAGTTTTATACTTTAATGTGTCTCTTCAAACATTACAGTTAAAACAAAAGCGAAGGGGTTGGAAAATACCCGCATCTTCGATACTCACCCGATTCCAGCGACGTGACACAACTTTTTTGTTCCTGTTTTTATTAATAAACTTAACAAAAAATGTTGTTAGCAGCCATTTTAAAAAAGATTGCTAAAAAGGAGAAAAAGTTTGCCAAAGAACTATAAAATACTACCAATTAAGGTTGTTTTTGTAAAGTCACAATTATTTCATAGGATTGACTACAAACATAATCCTTGACCAACGAATCTGTCCTGTGCTAACCACCTTTACTCAGACAAAAAAAAAATACACCAATAGAGAATGTTACTGGCTAATTTACATATTATGTCTACTTAAAACAAATAGTAAGAAAGGAAACAGGTTCAGAAGTAACAGAACCATCAATAGCACATGCAATAGTAGCAAAAGCAGTAATAGCCAAATCAACAATAACAAAAGCAACTGCAGCAAACGTAGCAGAAGCAGAAGCAACAATGTTAGAAGCAGCAATAGCAAAACCAACAATAGCAAATGCATCAAAAGCAGCAATATGAGAAGCAGCAATTATATATAAGTTGCAGCATCTGCTAAAAAAACAGTAGCAAACAAAAGAGTTGCCAAAGTTTACTATCTACCTCTCAGAAACAGTTAGTAACAAACGAAATGAAGATAAAAATCTTGCTAGTTATCATACCTTTAAAGAAAATAATTGACAGATGATATGATAAAACAGAAATAAACTTTGAGTTAATTTAATTATTTTTATAATTAGCTATTTTCTATATATAATTGTTCCCTGATTCTGAATAAGCTTTAGGGGTTCTTTAGAATTCTGTAATGTGTTGTTAAAAAAATGTAGTATGCTGTAAGTTTATATTTACATAAATTAAAAATCATTTAAATCACATTTATTTTAGTAATAAAAATCCCGACACAACGTATTAAAGGTAGTTGATTTAATTGGTATGAAAGAACTCGACGCTACTGTATTCTTTCTAAAAATAACACTCTCTACAAAACACCATCTCTCCTTTGTTGTATCAACTGATTCCTTTGGAGGAGAACGAGATGAAAGCTGTTGGAGGAGAGGGTTCATTAAGGGATGATTTCTTTACAGAGACACATGTGCTGTAAGGGCTAAAAAAGGGTTTAAGCGTCAATGATCTAGGGAATTATTTAAGGGCTGGCATAAGGGTGGTGATATCGGTAAATTCAGATAAAGGGTTGGAATTGTATCTGTTGAAAAAGGGGCGAAATTTATAGACGACGCTTTTCCGAGTCTAATTAGCAAAGTAATGACTTATTAGGAAAAACAGAAATGGGTTTTCCATGACAAACCGCAGCAGAACGATGAAATTGGGAGAATGAGAAATGGTTCGATTAAATCATTTGAAATAGGTCAACGGTAAAAAATAGTTAAAATATATTTTAGTATTTATTGCAATGTTTATTTTATTTTTTATCGCGCGTTTTCTTTTTAGCAGATTATAAAAAAAGAGTGTGCTAATTTCATTTATACCTACAAATTGCTTTGTACATTTTCCGGTTTAATACATACCTAATTACAAAACAATTTTGAATTTTCCAAACCTGTGGAACGAAGTGACATCTATTGTTTAAACAATTCAACATACTCTTGAGGGATGACAAACTTTCTAGTGTTATTGAAAACATGCTGAAAATCTAGGGATATTTTAAAACTTTCTTTATAGAATGGTTCAAAAGTATTTCATGGAATAACTTATGACTTATGTTTATAAAAAATTTTAAAATGTAGGTATGCTAAAAACGAAAATTTATTAAAAATCAAAAATTTACTATGGAACAAAAAAAATATTTTAATTAAAAATAGGGCCCACTTTTGCAATTATATAATGGCTCTACATCTTTCCATACAGAGGATTAAGTTATCCAGATCTCCTTGGGGAATCGCCTTCCAGCACTGTTGAAGAGCTTGAAACAGCTGATTGCAATTTTAAAATTGATTCTGATCTTGAAAAATCCTTCGCTAAATGATATCCCATGCATACTCAATAGGTTTGAGATCGAGCAATTGAGCTGGTCAGGGCAAAAATGGAATATTCTGCTCTACAAAGAAATTTCTTGTTACTCTGGCTGTATGTGGAGTAGCATAGTCATGCATCAAGATAAAATCAGGACCAATGTTTTGCGCGTATGGAACAACTACAGGTGCTGCATCATTTTTAACGTAGCGCTTTGATAATAAAAAACGATCCAGCAGATCTCATGAGTAGAAAAGCATATTATGCTTATCATAAAATCAGAAATTCGTCTGTGCTTACGCAGGAACACCGTTATTCATAGGAAGTCATAACTTCTTATTTGCTAGTAAACCTAAAATAGTTAACACATAGGTACGGTAATGTAGGTTATATTGATATTTGTTACAAAGTATGCTCATTGTTTTGCTTTTGATTAAGTAGCAATTCTCACACCTTCTATACTTTTACTTCTAATTGTAGAATAGGATAATTTATCACTAATTGAATAAGCGCCTATTAGTTGACAATGTTTATTCACAACTTCTGTCCATATATCTTGCATCTGTAACGCCTATGGCAATCATTGGACAATCACGAATATCAAATATAAGTTCTTTTATGCAGGGAGATCTACAAACCAGCTATTTTTCGCTTTTACAAAACTCAGCCCTCCAAAATTCTTTGTTCATTAGTTAAGGATATGAACTGGTACTTTTTTGATGGATTATGTTGTATTGGACTTAAAAATTTTTTTTTCGTAGAAGTCTGTTCAGTTCTTTCTTAATAAGTGTCAATTTTTTTTTCTTAAAGCTATCCACACAACCCTTGTGGACATTATTTATTTACATCTTAAATTGTTTTTTGTCTTATTCCGATAGGAACACATTATTTTCGGTTTTTAAATGATAAAATTTATTGGCATCTCCTACATCTGTTTGGCCTTCTCCTATTCTACGAAATTAAAGTTTATCCCATATCTGTCCCATATCTATAAAATTCAATAGCACAGTGACACCATACTTATTGTGTGGGCCTGTACAAATTTCTGCAAATAGATGGCACCTGGAAAGGGTACCAAAAGTAAATAAGAAATTAGCAACAGCGGACTGTATACTCTACCTGTTATCACCGTGAGATGGATTTAGGGTAAAAAAAACATGAAAGTATAATAAATATAATAGAATAGAATACAAAAAACACAAACTCCATCAAGGTATGTAAAAGAAAGCTACTTAAAAATATAGCAGTTAAAGTAACTATAATATTTAAGTATATCTTTAAATATAGTTAAGTAAAAAGTGGTAGAGCTTCCGCTTATAGAATCATATAGTCCAACTAATTGACTGAATGTGAAACATACCCTAATAACGAAATAATGACAGCTTATATTTACCAAAGACATACAAAATCCGTTTTTTTGTATTTGAAAAAAAGAAACAAATAATCACTTGTATTCACTCTCGATATGACATAAACGACAGGTAATTAACCAGAATGATTTCCCACGGCCGAATTGTTAGACAAAAACAGAATGTAATCGTCTTCGAACGGCGGAACAATCCGACGACTTCCTTTTGGAATGAATAAAAAAAATTCATACCCAATTGCTTCAGACGCTTCTATATCGTTTATGTATGATACATTTGTGTGGATATTATTTTTATACAGTGTCGGTCCTGGGAACTACTAACTTTTAATAATTTTATCGAAAATAATGATAGATATAAATTATATATTGCCTTTTTCTTGGTTGTAGAATTTCTAAATTTCAAACTCTTAGTAGAGATATCTCAAAATAATTGGTTTTCTAAAAATCTGGGGTACCGGTCTCCCAACCGAATAAAAATTTAAGACAGGGCACTAAAAAGACCACGTGTTTGAAAATGAACATGATACGGCTTTGAAAGAAGAAGCAAAAGTGATACTAGTGGAAGAGAAAGTAAAGAAATTAACAATCGAACAGGAGAGTATTACATAGAAAGAGATGGAACCAAGAAAAAAGACATAAAAAACGTTCAAACTCGTGCACATACTTATCACAATAAAATGTCATTTGTCAGGACCAAAAGGTATTGCCAAAGAAAAAAACTACTCCAGATGTGGAGTCTCTTTTTTGATGATTTAGTGATAAGCACAATAGTTCATTGCGCTAATATTTTTATAGATAGCATCCGCAACCATTTCCAACGAGATCGACATGTACAAAATACAGATTCAAGGAAAATTCGAGCTTTTGTTGGTTTATTGTTCCTCATAGGTTCTTTGCGATCATTCAGTAAAAATAATGTTTCTGGGATAATTCAAAGAGAAATGATCTGGAATCTTACTACTTCTCTATTCAGATTTCGCTTCTTGATACGATGCTTACGATTTGGCAGTGTTATTGATAGAAATAAGCGAAAAGCCGTTGATAAATTGGCTTCAATAAGAGGTTTGTCGGAATTACTTGAGAACAATTTTTAAACTTACTTTATACCAAGTAAGTACCTGACAGTCAAAGAACAACTTCTTTAAGCATTATAAACCGAGAGAGCCTGCTAGATACGGAATGAAAATATTTGATTTACCTGACACTAAGACAGCTTACATGTTGAATTTGGAAGCCGATGTAGGTAGGCATTTAGAAGGTCCTTACCAAGTACCTAAGCAATTTGAGAGAAGACGTTGTGTTGCGTTTAGTTGAACCAATATCTGGATCTGACAGAAATATCACTGGCGATAACTGGTTTACCAGGATTTCTTTGGAGAAACCGTGAGAAAAAATAAACGGGAAATACCAAAGAAATTCCTTCCAATACAAAATAGAGTGGAGCACTCCTTCGTATCCGGCTTTCACGAAGGCTGCGCTTTGGTGTCGTATTGTCCGAAAAAGAACAAGATTGTACTAGTTTTATCCACATTCCGTTCCTCCGTTGATATAGACGAGTCCACCAGCGATAAAAATAATCCTGAGGTTTGGACTTTTTATAATATGACCAAAGTTGGCGTCGATTATAAGGCATCTATGGCTGAAGTAGTTCAAGGCTTTACCAGATATAGGTTAAGAGTACAGGTTTGAGTCGAGCCAGATGACACATTTTTATTTCTCCATAGTGGGATTTTCTTGTATGTATAATTTCAAAATTTCAAAAAAAAATTGACGATGTTGTTCGATTTTGTATTTTTCAATTTTTACTCTTTATTCTATATTAAACAAAAACATCGAAAACTCACATACAATCCGACATACCAAACAACAGTTTAATTTAATAATTCAGACAAATGTAAAATAAAAATCAACAAAAATATATATTTTTTTCTTTAAGGGTAACCTTAAAGTTACAGTATTATTTAAGGAAAAGTGGAACATGATGTAATTTTGAAAGCTGGATGAAAAGTTTGACAAAAATACAAAATTGGATATGACCTTGAATAAATTCATGAACTTATTCAGGAAAACGTTTTTGATTTAATAGGTATCTACCAGTATTAATCAAAGTTCCTTAATCACATTTATGTCATTAGAAAAATTCGATAATTATGAGGAATTTAATTTTTTGTTTATCTTAAAATTTCATAGATAATTACATATCTTTTTATATTTCTACTTTGAATAATCCTAATATCCCCAAATGGCACTAAAATCTATGGTAAATACCATACACAATACTTTTTAAATTAGGTCTTCTTATAATTAGGATAACAACTGAATAATAGACAAACTTACAAATTTAAGTAAGTATTTTGTGATGGTTTAAACAAAGACAAAAATCTTTAGAAAGAAGATTCTTATGGCAATTGCACGACCACACAGGGCTACACTCTCTACGCTCGCGAGTCAAATCCATCTTTTAAGGCTTTGTCTTAAAACAGTACTGGACTAAATTTATTTTGATAGGAATTGAGGAACTATTTTTATAATTGACTGAAACGCACTTTAGAACTTAATATATACCATCTTAAATCAATAATACCACGATGTATGTATCTACACATTTTGTATGCATACTCACTAGGGTAGGTAAATAGTAATAGCTAATAAAGAAATTAAAACTGTTTTTTTTTATTTAAAATCAAAAGAAGTGCGATTTTTAGATATCAATGACTATTATCTCAGATTCCACTACTTTTTCTTTTCTATTTTTTTATAAATGCTATTAAGGGTTTATCCTTAACTGTCGGGAGGAAGTATTGTACTTGTACAATCTTTTTAGTGGTCGACCAATAATTCTCTTTGTTTTGGGTTTTTGAACTTAAGCCCATCTGTTTACGCACTTTCCAGAATATTGTCGTCTGACCCACTCAACCATATTTCATACTTTATTGGAGTTTATTTGGTATGATCTTGTATTTTAAAACCTTTATCGGCTTATTCTATTTTTTGCTTTTTTTTAGTGTTTACCTAATATGTTAATACCTACAAGTCTCAGTCCTCTCTTGTAGAATCGTACTTTGCTTGTGTGTGAAATATTTATTTTTTCAAATAGTATTTTTTAGAAATCTGGTTATTACCAGAGTTTTGTTGGCTGGAATGCCAGTTTTATTACATCTTATTCTTAATTTAGCAGTTTTTTGAGAAACAATATTTAATAATGGTACAAGATTTTCTTGCAGTTAAGATCATTAAGATAATCAAGACAAGATACCAGAATGTTTCCCTACCGAAAACTACAGCTATTTTGATTGGAGTTAACACCAAACTGATTTGGCGCAGTTACATTTTTTTAACACCTTAAATAAGCGATTTGGGGCAAACAACCACCAGGAGATTATGTTTTATTAAAACGACTCTTAGAATTTAAGAACATATAAAATAATTTATTTCAACTAAAAAATCCATCTTTAATGGAAATTTAAACTACTTTTCTTGTCCTTAACATCATAGAAAATATAATGTGCACCTTATCATATGAAATAGGCAAATTTTGGAAATATCTTTTTAACTTTAAAGTTGTCAAAACCTTATTGAAAAATGTTTTTTGATTTACAATTTTATGAACATTGGCTTGAAATATAAAAAAAAATTAACGTTATTTGGATTATTTTGCAAAGTAGATTTATCTAACAAATAAGGTGATTTTTAATGCATTTAAACCTTTCTGTCTACATCGATTGGAAAATTTTGATATATTTTTCGTTTTTCCGACTTTACTTAGAAAACTTTTAAAATCCTGCAATAATCATCGTATTTAGCGATAAATTTTGTAACAAAAAAGTTATTTTTAATTTTTTTTACTTATTTTATAGCAAACTCAAGTTAAAACAAATATTAAGTATTTTGGTCTTTGATTCGGTTATGATAAAGTGTGCTGAATTTTATTCGAATCGGATAGGGTTGGATAATGACCTTAGGTAACTTGACGAGGGAAAACTCATCATCTATGCGAGTAAGTAAAAAAAAAATAATTTTAATTTAATTTTATATTTGTCTATCATCCTTAAAAGCTTCACCACTGTTGGACAAAATTCCACTCTCATCTGAATTTAAATTTCATTGGGATTTTCAAAAAAAAAAAGTTCTCAACATGTAAACTTTGCAAAAAAATATTACTTATTTTAACCCAAGACCTTAAATGTAAGAAATGTGAAACCAATTATTTTTAAATGGGGTTTTAAATTTCTATGTTTTGGCAATTTTTTTAACTGTTGTCAATAGTTCTTGTTATTGTTTTATTCAAAATTTGTTAATTCGCAACTTTGAAATCGGTCCTGTACAGTCCACTTCATAGTGTACTTCAAAGTTTGTGCACAATTCTTTTAATTTTCCTTTATTTTTAACAGCATGTACAGTATTTTAAAATTTAATTGCATTATATAGGTAAAATTTATTATTACTCTTGCTATTTTACATCGTAACTATACCAAACATACTATTTATCCTCGTTTGGAGAAACTGTTTCTTTAACTACTTATTCTTGTTGTTCACTAAACGTTGCCAAACTGCTTTATTGTTTGTAGCTAATTGAGCAAACCCAAATTCTATTAAATCATTTTTTGTATATTTGACACAAGACTATTTCACAAGTTGTTAATAATTCCGAAAATTGACTATTTATTAAATAGTTTCTTAGAAGCTTAGTTAGTTTTTTGTTAAATACTGCTCTAAAAAAATCATAAAAGTATTTTAACAATTCTGAATTTTATTTTTTATGGATTCAATTTTTTTATTAAATAAGTATCTAAATTGTGCAAAATTCTACATAAAATGCTATGATAATATTATGTTTAACCGCTTAAATTTCTAATGCGAGAAACAAGAAGAAATTTTGAAATTGAATCCGGACCTGTTTGCTACTACCGACTTTGCTATACAGTAAATCATTGACTAGGTGGTAGATGTTGAAGTAAGAAGAGCAAAGGCAAGTCGAATGTGCCAGAGAAAGACAGTCAGTGCGATTTTCAGCTGTAACAATATATCTCTGCTGTTTTTTTAAATAGGAACACTAACCAAAACATATATAGCGGTTTCTGGTGGTGCGAAGTAACTTATGGGTGACGTTAAGATGTTCTTGTGTCTTGTATCGAACGATACTCCCCTTTTCTTGAAGTTGAATCGGGAGTTTAAGGAAGTTTCTGATAAAGGGCCTTTAGTTTTTATGTGAAATTTTTTTATCTCTATATATTAATTATATTAATCGGTTTAAGTGTAGGTATAATAAAAGTTAGGTATTAATAACACTGTAGCGGAAACTGGTAATTCTTTTTAATTCCAGACAGTGAATATAGTTCAGAAAGCCTGCAAAACGGATAATAAATAGTAAATGGCTTAATAATAGCATAAGTGTGAGTCACATTCGTTCAAATTGTGAAATTAGAATAATTCGAAATGAAAAGATTAATCGTCCTCTCGTGTATTAAGTCATCCGACGTATTTCCAGACTCCGGAAGAAATGATTCAGTTTAACTAATCTAATCTCATCTAATGTAAGTTGGAATAGATTCATACCTACTATGAAAATAAATTATAGCACATATACGTTAATTTTGTTCAAAAATTAGGAACATTAAAAAAATTATTAGAATGAGAAAAATGCAACAATTAAGCAAAAACAACTTTTCGTACTTTTCTGTTTGAATGGTCTAAATAGGATCCATAATGCTTTTAGAAGAAGCCTTTGCGATTATAAGTTTTTTAGTTTGGAGTAGAAACACCAGTAAAAACTCATTTTCGAATTCTGTTAATTGAGATGGTCTGCAAACTATTTCGCTATTTATGAATTGGAGCGTCTAAAATCGTTGCAACATTCTGGAAATGTTGGGACACCTTTAAAAAACTTGCAATTGCTTTAAAAACCAAAAAAATAGCCTCTAAAAACTATGTAAGAGCCACCAAAATGTTTGTCTCAAAACACGTTGCCAAAGGCGTAGAACACGATGAATCAGTTATTGAAAACGTAACAACATCTAGACACGTTACAAGGAATACAAAAAACAAGCATAAAATAGTAGCATTTGTTAAAAGAGACACAAAAGACGTGTTAACGGCGTTAAAAATAAACTTATTATCTCTCTTTCGACAGATTTGGTAATTTTTTATATCTTTATTTAGTACATGCTTATGTGCAAAAAGGATATGTTAAAAAAAAGGAAATGTAAAATCATTTGCTATGGTAGATGTAAAAGTAGTGCCAGAGCATCTGGAAATGTGAATAGAGCTTTTTAAACTTTAAAACAGTCTCTAAAATCGTTGCAATATACTCTGTACACCTTCGAAAACGTAGCAACTGTTTGAAAAAAATAGACACAGCCACTACAACTGTTGTAACCTCCTACACAAACTTTGCAATTGCCTCCGAAAACGTTGAAAAATCATATCAAAAAAATGAATAACATACTGTAACTTAATAACTTCTGGACACGTTACAACAGCCTCTGAACACCAACCTTTGGAAACATTGTAGAAGCTTCTGGAAAGGTTGTAGTAGTCTCTGAAAATATTGAAGCAACCTATATTAACATTGCAAGAGCCTCTAAAAAGATTTCAGTCGTTGAAGATTCTGTAGATGTTCGGATGGTGATTTGAAATGCGTGTGACAGACATCACCTTTGTTTTTTCTGTTTTCAGTTTCAGTCCCATGTTATCCCCTTTCTCTTATCGCTGCGTCTAATATTGGTTGCAATTCTCTAAGGTTGTTTGCTATTATAACCGCGTCAATTGCAGGCTGAGGCTGAAGAATATATATTTAAGAAGATAAGTATGATAATTTTTAGAAATTTGGTATGTAAGGGGAACCTGTTGTAGGACTTACGTCCTTTTCAGTGGATGGATGGAATGTTTGAAAGGAGTTAGTATCTGTCGTCGGCTCGCTCTCACAAATTTGCATTTTCCAGTGCAGTTGGATCTTCTCTTCTTCCCTCCATGATGCTTGAACGTGCCTAAAAAGTCATTTTTCTTTGGTGTAAGTGTAAGTGTAGTGTGTAAGTGTGACCCACGTGGTGCAATGTGGGGTTTGGAGATTGACGCTGTGGCGTGTCTCCTCCGTCGTGAAGCCCTTCCATTTGGCAAGGACGAAGGGCACTACAGAAATCTTCGCCAAAAGCCCTTTTTCCGTATCCAGTTGTGGAGTTGGGGGCACCATCTAGCGGTTGGAAAGGAGGGTTTCATCCAGCAGGGATTCCAGGTCTTCAGGAAGGTCCAAGTCTACTATGGATTGGAGTAGTTTCAGGTTAGGAAGGAGGATCTTCTTTTTTGAAACTCTGGATCTTCTTTGTAGCCCTCCATTCCAGTGTGTCCCAGGGTCCTCTGGGCTACGGTGTTAGTTCTCTGCAGAGTCTGGACGACGTATCGATGTTGAAGCATCTAAAAACGAGAAGGGAGAGGCAGTATTTTTGTGTTATTATAGACAAGGTGGCTTGGATAGAGGTAGTGTAGGTTTTTCACTTTCCGTAAGATCGCTCTGTCTGTGGCATGAATGGAATATAGAAGTCTCTGAGGAATAGCAGAATATGGCATGGCCTTGTAATCGACAAGAGGTCTGATAAAGGTTTTATATGTGTGTAAGAGGGTTTTAGTGTCACTTCTGCCAATTCTACCACCCAAAGGATCTAGGAGGGACGCCCGTCTTCTCATTTTGTTGAGTGTAAGCTCAACATCGGCATCCCACTTGACTGTTCGAATAAATCGAACACCCAGGTAAGTCACCTGATCCTGAGGGACGAGCTGTTTCCCATATTTTAAGGTATTTATATATACTCCATTCCACTCTATATTTTCCTTTGATATATTTTTTTTGAGTATACATTGAATAGGAGTGGAGAGAGTACATACCCTTGACGCATGTATTCCTTGTTAGATGGTGGCCCAAATTGACGGCTGCATTTTGTTCCCAGTACAAGTTTTTTATAAAAGATACATTTTTATTATCTATTCCGTATTGCGTGAATATATTTATTAGTTCCGTGTGCTTTACACAGTCAAAGGCTTTTTCGTAATCAATGAAACAGAGGACTGCGTCTTTTCGTTAAACGAACGTAGATGACAACCAGTCTCGTGTAAGAAGCGATGTGTTATATATTTTATTTACTATTAATGTTAAAGTCTGGAGATTATTTCGATCTATTCATTCCAGCATTTCGCTGTATATATTGTCAGGGCCTGCAGCTTTTTCAAACTGTACATTGTCGATTGCTCTTTTTAACCTTCAATATTAGAATATCTAACCCTGATTCATGTTGATGGTTCATTTGTTGTTCTTCCCTTAGGTCAATAAAAAGATCCTGAATGTATTTACTCCATATTACTTTTATATCTTCTGGGTTTGTAATTATTTTGTTGTTATCATTCACGAGTGTCGCTGGAATGTGACTTTTTCTTGTACCTGTAACTTGTTTAATTTTAAAGCGTTGAAGTGATCATGTCTTCTAAACGCCTCTTCCAGTTCCTGGTATCTATCGTTCATCCAATCTTCTTTTGCTTTTCTGATAAGCCCTCTGATGTTTTTCTGTGTTTCTTTGTATTTTAACTGGTCTCGATTTTTATACGATC
Source organism: Altica lythri (assembly GCA_964028335.1). Lineage (NCBI taxonomy): Eukaryota > Metazoa > Arthropoda > Insecta > Coleoptera > Chrysomelidae > Altica > Altica lythri. The sequence goes on along the minus strand of OZ034809.1, from coordinate 23,845,597 downwards.
TTCTTATATCCATGTGTTCCAATATTACATTTGTCATCCACTCCGTACTTGTATTGTTTATTATGTTGTCTTAAAGTTCTCCCGATTGTATGGTTTCAATTGTTGATCGAAAAGGATCCCATAAACTTTCATCTGTCTGTTATTGTAAGTCATTGCGTGTCTTCGGTACTTATTGAGTTTTTCAAGATTGGGTTTTATATCTTTTTTACGTTTATTTATGATTAACATACGATTTTACATCTTAAATTCTTATTCCATGCAATCTATTTTGTTTTTGTAGATATTCTTAAAGAATAATTAAAGTTGTTTTAACAATTACCCACCTGACTTTTCTCGTTTTAAAGTATACGGTAATTTCTATAAAATATTCAAATATATTAATTTTTAAGTAATTGTAAAAAGTTATTCTGTGAAATAGGATTCGTTAACGTAAATATTAATAAATACCCAAAGAAAATAATAATCAATATAAATTATATACCCAATCTGAAGCGGTATTTCTTCAAAGGCAAAAATTTATTTATTACCCGATTCGATACGTATCTTACTCGTTTTAAAGAATTAATTATTTATGCTATTGAAGAGTTAACTAAGTGTTAAATAAGTACTTTAAATACCGTCTTAAAAACATTTACAATTGTTTTTAGATAGTCGTTCGACGTTCGCAGATCAGATAATAAAGCTTGGTTGTAAAATATCAGAACTTAAATACTTAGAAGAACATGTTTATATGTATACATGCTTATTTAAGCTTTCCATAGTATTGTTGAAAAAATTCTTGTCTAATAAAATAGTTTTTCAACATGCTATAAACTAACAACGTTTGTTTTAAATATGGAAAATACATAAATATAGACTATTTAAACGTATAGAAAAGTATAACTCTGATACAGACACAAATAATTCAAATAATTTTTAATACTTTACCGTAAAATGTATTTGTTAGGTCAAGACTAAACATTCAATAAGAACTGACCAAATTTTAAAATAATATTTGTGATTGGTCAGTAAAACGTTTAATACGAGGGTTGTCTTTTTAGTTTTTATCTAGCCGCTTAGAAGAAGCCACCAATAGAACCTTCAGACACAAATCTAACCTCAATCTTTTGTTGACATAAATCCAGAGTGTCATTGCTACACAACAAGTCGTGTAGATACAGTGAATTTTTGAAACTAGCAAGTCAGTCAAAAAATGGTTCTTAGCCGAGAATACTTTCGAGCAATAATTTTTTACAATTTTCGGAGAGGATTATCCCAACAGCAATGTCTCGCTGAAATAGTTTCTATATTTGGAAATGAAGCAGTACATCACTCAACTATTTCAAGGTGGTCACTCCAGTATCAGCGATAAATCCGGGCTAGGTCCACCAAAAACAGCAGTCACACAGCAAAACATTGATGCGTTCGTCAGCTAATTAGGAATGAGCACCGAGTAATAACCAAGAGATAGAGGCATCTTTGAGCATTTACATGAAGAACTAGTTGTTACGAAGTTAGTTTCCCGTTGTTGGATTCCTTATTTGCTCACAGAAGAGCAAAAAGCGTTTGCGTCAATTGGTGTCAAAAAAACTTTGAAACGATTCAACAAAGGAAGCTTATAAAACGTTTATAGTATTTTTAGTGACGATGAATCTTGGATTTACTCCTACCAACCGGAAAATAAATGTGGCAACATTTGCTTTAGAAGATAGAAAAACGGTTGCTTCCGATTGGTATATCCCAACGACTTCTTCACGTTCCAAAAGACCAAGAATTCGATGCCTCGGCAGCGATTCCATTCACCTGAAGAAGCCATCGATGCTTTAAAACAGTGATTTGGAAGGTGTTAACTGAAGACTGAAATAACTGTTTCACCAATTGGTTGGAACATATTTAAAAGGTAGGTTTTTTACAATGAGAAAAAAATGATCTGTTCTTAAAGTGTGTCCAAGAAAAGATCGCAACTTTTTTGTTCACATCTGGTCATGTGGCAACAATTACTTTAAAAGGTTGAAGAACGATTACTTCCGATTGGTATATAAACGTTTGTTTACCAGAAGTTATTGCGAAACTCCGAGAAAGCAACACAAAACAGCGAATTATCATACATCAAGACAATACAAGTGTTCACATAAACGAGTTTTTAGAGCGAATTGTTAGACCATTCGCCGTATATAGTCCCAACCTAAGTTCCAATGACTTCTTTATAATCCGAAAGATCAAGAATTTAATGCTTGGGCAGCGGTTCCAGTCGCCAGAAGAAGCCATCGATGCCTTTAAAACAGCGATTTCGCAGGTGTTAACTAAAGACTAACTGTTTTACTAATTTGTGTTTAAACGTATGCCAAAGAGTATCAATCTTAGTGGGACATATTTTAAAAAGCAAAAAAGTACTTTAATTCTTTATATTTTGTGTCTTTATGGCTATGTGCAAAATTGTACAACCCTTGTATATACAAATACCATGTAGGTTCATAGGCTAGCTCAAATATTCTGGTTCAAAAATTAATTTAATTTATAATAATTCATATTCTCTTCTATAAATAGTTTAGGCGCCAAGTAGAAACTTCACAAACTAAAAAGAAAACTGATTTTCAAATAAGGTTGGAGGTTTCCTAAGAGAGTTTAAGAAGATCTAGAAGCCTGTCTCAACAGTACTATAAACTTTATTTGAGCGTTCTTTGTTGAACCCCTCTGATTTTTGCTCTTTTGTGAGTAAATAAGGGATCAAACGTCGGGAAGCCAATTTCGAAACACCCAGTTCTTCATGTAGGATCTTTTGGATCAAGGTCTTTAAAATGCCCAAAAACTCCTCTATCTTCCGGGATGTTACACGGCGGTTATCCTTAATCGCATCACTCAATATTTTGCTGTGTGACTGCTGTTTTGGGCGGACCTTGCCTGAATTCGTCGCTGAGACTGAAGCGACCACGTTAAAATTCGCAGTACCAAACATAAAAATCATTTCAGCGAAACATTGCTGTTGGGATAATCCTCTCCAAAAATTGTAAAAAAATATTACGAAAATGTTCGTAACTTGCTAATTTTTAAAATTGACTGTACCTTGTATCACAATGAAATTATTTTAACAAAATAATGTGGTTAGATTTGTGTCTAAGGGTGGTGGTGCCTTCTAAGCAGCTATATGCAAAATTAAAAAGGCAATCCTCGTATTTTAGTTTTGTCGCTTTGTCTTGTACTAAACTCTTTGAGTTGTATAGGGAATAAAACACCACTGAAAGAAAATGAAATGTAACCTAGTTTGGATGCATTTATGATTCTTTGTTTTAGTACGGTATTGCAATCAGCAAATTATAAATTACGATTTTTAATTTTTGTTGAAAAGAACAACGTGAAATGTATGGTTAGTCAAAAGTCGATTCCTTTTTTGCAACAAAACAGTAAATACTGAAAATACGCTCGCAATTTTCCCTTTTGAATTTTCAAAGTAAAGTCTACACAAACAATTTACTCATATGAATGGTCTTCATTATTCTAGGAGCTGCCTACCGAGAAATATTTTTCAACTAATTACCGCTGATAATTGTCTCTTCGGTAACGATTGTGGTAGGTACTGTTTTATCTTATGTTCTGCTCTCTTTTTGAGTGTTTGAAGTGTTGAAAATCCGAGAGAGAAATACGTAGAATGTATAGAAGTTATAAATAAAGATAAAAATTTACCTATATCGGTATAGCAGTATCTATAATTATAACAACAATTTAAACTTTAATTTATAAACTCAGGTATTGAGTAAATGCAACATTGGCAGACGTGAAACTCAATAAATAGCTTAGTTAAAAAGTTTTGAGAGCAAAAAAAAATAAATTTTTTAACATTTTTTTTTACTTAATATAATTTCCCTCAGCTTGAACACACTTATTCCAATGATCCTCCATTAATTTTATACCATCTCGGTAATGATTTTCTGGAAGCTCTGCAAAATTTTGTTCCACGGCTGCAATAGCTTCTTTATTGGAGCATGTTTTGGAGCAGTTTAGGACCGTGATGGTAGATTTACGCCTTATCCATAGTTATAAAACGACGCAGAAAATCCGTTTTATTCTCCTTAAAACGCTTTAAATTACGCTGTTTTTGATTCAATTTTTGTTGAATTATTAAAGAATGCGGTATCTACTAACTTTCTGAACAACTTTTACATATGTTATTCTTCGTGTAAAATATGGAGTACTTGTTCATACGAGATGCCTATATGGCATCAACCATGTCACGCTTAGTCAAACTTTGATATTTACAAACAATATCATAGACTTGCTCAATGATTTTTGGTGTTTTTGCACTTTTCAGACCTTCACTTATGCGTTCATTTTCGTAAAACAGTTAAACTTTATAATCAATCCATCGATGCTCAGATGGAAATGAAGAAAGAAGCATTTATGTTGCTGATAAACCTTTCTAAACAAATAATTTTATCACTGCACGATATTGGCTTTTTCCCACTGTAAAAATAGTAGTTTACGTAACAAGTCCCCAAAGTGGGGCAAATAAAGGGCGAGCCGAAGGCGAGGCCTGCAAGCTTGCGAGTCCAGTAAAAGCACTTTTGGGACGTATTACGTACAATATATTTTTTTTAACCGGTCAGAATTTAGTAATTTTCATGTTCAGTTTTTTGTTTTTGTCCCGTATGAGAAAGTCAATTGGGACTTGTTTTCAGGTTGAACTTGGACTGAGGGAAAAATTCAGCCTTATAGTAAGTTATGTGATACAAAAGAAAAAATAGAAAAAATGTATAAAACTATGTTGTTTAGTTTGTGTTAATCAAAAGTGAAAACAATACCTACTACAAAATAGGTATTTAAAATAGGTTTATTACCTAACGGCTGACATACAACAGACAGTTGAAATTGGACGTTTATAATAATAATAAAAATAGGTTTATTCTATAAGCAGCTCAGTGACATAAAATATTAAAAATTTGCCATAATCTGTATTATTTATTCCTATCCTATCTTAATGAGTGTTTAACGACGGCTGGTTATTGCTTTAGTTATATTATATTAACTGGTTTTGATCTTTACAAGTTTTGGTTTAACATTTTTTATGGATTCGCAAATTTTAGTATAATCTGATTATTGTCGTCTGCAGGAGCTTTCGGAAAATATTTGTTATTAAGTGTTGATATTTATTCTTCAAATGTTATTGTTATTTTAATTATTAGTGTTATGTTTTTTTGTTTTATAATTACTGTTATTTTATATTTTCGATCAATTTGTGACAGCTGTGACTTACTCCAGAAACTTAAAATCACGACAATAATTTGTTGAATGCCGGTGATAATGATTTAATAGTGGAAGTGGCTGACAGTATCGAAACAAGTAAAAGAAACCAGTCTTTTATTGGGTTTACTAAAAACCATCTTTGCATTTATGCAGCGGTTTAGTAAAATAATTAAAAAAAAAGTGGGTACCTGCTGTTATAATATAGATCCTATAACGGCCCTGATCTTTAAAGTCTCGGCTTATGTAGCTCTTAAGATTAGTCAGTCCGTACAAACTTGGAACGAATAATACAATTAACTAACTTTATATTTTTAATGTATGCATTACCTTTCCAAAACAAAAAACTTTTAAAGAATTACAAAAAAATACATTTATTTTTGATGAAACCAAAACCTATACACAAATTTTATTTTTGACGAGTCCCCACTGTTAAAAATGCCCAGAAGCTGAACTATTCTGTAAAAAGCTAAGAAAAATTAAATCACATACAAACAGGTTGTTATCTTTCACACTAATCTTTATTAGTACGCTAACATCAAATTCGAAGAATTGGAATATTATCAAGTTCTGATAAATATTAAAGACCAGCTGTGTCTTTAAAATTGTTGAAATTATTTTGACTTTAATTTTTGGATGGTTAGTAGTCGTGGACGTTTAACAAGAAACACGTAGTAGTAGCCCATCAAGAGGTCAACTGAAGTGGACTCGTGAGAAACTGTCTTATCGGTATTTTGATACAAATTTCGTTATTCTTGATTGTTGTTTTTTTATGATTTATTTTATTGTTCTAAGTACTAACAGGACAAGTAAACTATTATGTTATTGTATGATATAATTACAAATGTTATTATAAAGTTTAGTTACGTACTTTAGTCGTAAAAAAGAGACCAGATCCTTGATTTTAAGTTTATTTTGGCTACTTTTTATATTCTTTTTATTGAGAAAGTGAAAGATATTTGTAACTGTTTCTGCGCTGGTTCACTTTAGATATTTTTATAAAATATATATTAAAATAAAACTTTTTGGAACTAAGTTCCTTACGGCAGGCTTGGATGAGATAGGGATTTTGCTGCGTGACCGAAATACTCGTATACACAAGCGAGTAGTAATATGTGTCGATTCTACATTAGCCGAAGGAACTTCGTTCCTACCTGGAGTCCCACGACACCATTTTAACTTGTTTTACTCAGATACTTCGTATATTGTTTAATAATCAAGTGCACATAATAATACACGTCGGTTGAAAAGATTTGAAAGCAAAAATGGAAGAATGTGTATTTTTTATGAAATTGGGTTTTCTATTCAATATAATTTCCCTCAACTCCAACACACATATTCCCTCTTCCAATCATATTTCAGTAATTTTATACCATCGCTGTAATGATTTTCTCGAAGCTCTGTAAAATATTGTTCCATGTCTGCAAAAGCTTCTGTTTTCTACGAAAAACCCTGTCCACGAAGAAATTGTTTCAAGTTTCTGAAGAGATAATAATTAGAGGGAGCCAAATCTGGCGAATAGGTCCAAGCAGTTCGTACTTTAATTCCTTCAATTTAGACATCTTTAACATACCTACTTGTGTGATCACGTGCATTGGTTTGATGAAAATTGATTGTTATTCTCTGTAAACCGGGTCTTTTTTGACCCTTTTTAGAATAATCACTTAACAAAACCCCTTTTGTATTCCAAAAAACTGAGACCATAACCTTTTTTCCGATCGTTCTGATTTCACCTATTATGGAGCAGTAGAACCAGCTTGAGTCCACTTAAACGATCTTGTTTCAGTTTAGGATCATGATGGTATTTTCACGTCTCATTCATATAACGACGAACAAAATCGGTTTTATTTTGCTTAAAACGCTCTAAATTACGCTGAGTTTGTTTTCAATTCAGTTAATATTGAATTGTAAACGAGTGCGGCAATAACTTTCCGAACAGCTTTTTCATACACAATTCTTCGTATAAAATATGGAGTTGGTATCAGCAATTTCCCGCTTAATCAAACTTGGATCGTTACAACCATTATCGTAGAGATGCTCAATGATTTTTGGTGTTGTTGCACTTATTGGACGTCCATTACGTGGTTCATATTCGACCACGTTTAAACTCTTTGGCAAATCTTACCTTGGAAAAGCTGTGCAAGTTTTTAACGAAATTCCTTCCCATATCTCGCTAACAGTAAGTATTATCAAAGAAAAGTAACTTCAGGATAAAAATAGATCTTCTTTGTGCTTCTGACAGTACTGACAAGATACAGAGAGGAAGCAACTTTGAAGGTTGGTTCCGGTTACTTCACAAATAATGAGCTTTCGAGCTCAAAGTTTCTTTAGAAAGTATCAAGGAGTATTAAGTAGTATTAAGGGTAGTGTTGAGGGTCATTATGTGCAGTACAGACAAAGATAAAAGTTACTTCTCCGGTTTGTCCCAGTTACTTCACAAGCTTTTAGACTTATTCCAAAATTTGTAAACAAAAGAGGAGAAAAAATGGTTTGAATACTTAAAAGGTTAATACAATTTATATGGTTGTAATACAGAGTCTGTGGAGTTTAGATCCGAAACTTCTAGTTCGTAATTCCATCACGAGTTGTATAAACATTTTTGATTTGAGCAGTAGAAATTTCAAAAAAATGTCGTAAACTGTACCATATACGCTTCTCAGGCATCTCGACTTTGCGACGCCAGCGCTACCTCGTGGCGCAAGGCCGCGTTAGCTTGAGTCAGGTGCTGTGTATTGCCTATTGTTTATCATGCAAAATCACTCTTCTGTAATAAGCGTTATTTAAAAACTTTAGTTGAAAAACCGCTAATTCTCGATTGTAAAAATGAACATCACGATCAAGAAATAAAAAAACTTTGTCACTCCATAACATTTTATTTGATAAACATTATTGATACATACTCGACTCGACGGACTGCGACAATCCAACCCTTGCGACGAGCTACTTCCCACGATTTCGAGGGAAATCTATAATAACTTATTCCTGGGATAGTATAACCCCGGAAATTGCACCCAACAACACAACAAGTGTGACCACTAACTTTTTTCGCGGATATTTCACGACAATCGATTAAAATTTTAAATTTAAAAAAGTAAACACTCCGCTGGAATTATATAGCATATGACACTTATGACAGCCGATTGACCCAACCGCATGTCGCGGCAGTCCGCTTGGTGGCGCCACTAGAGGTACCTGAGAGGCGTATAATAATTTGAAACAATCTATGACTGTCAGGCTTTGTGAAAACTTGCCGAACTGTTATAAGAGCTTTGGAGCTAACTGTAATATTTTTCTTTACTCCAAAAATAAAATTAACCTTTTAATTGCTTCTGGCAACATTGAAGAAAATGTAAAGAAAAACCAACTTGTTATTTCACAAGTAATGACCATCCGAGTTCTGAGTTTCTTTATAAAATAGTGTGAACATCATTATCTTGATTCTTATTTTGCTGTGAGTGTCACAACATATGAGTAAAGATGTTTGAGGCTCAAATTACCATAAAAATGTTGAGAAAAAGCGAGTTTAAATGTTTGTCCTAGTTACTTCACAAGTAATGACAATCCGAGTCTGAGTTTCTTCATCTGGATCTGGAAATTTGGGGAGGGGCGAGCTAGTGCCCAGCCAGCACTGAGGCCACATATGACCCATTGTGCATCCTCCCGTGTGTAGGGATATCCTCACCTCAGGCTGTCACCAGGCCTAGTGATTTAAAAAAGGTGATGAGGCTCCCGAGGGAGATCTCCCTGACATCGGCTGGTGTAAGCCAGTACTCGCCCAACACGGATCTTCTGATTTCAGAAAAAGCAGAGCAGTCATACGTTCTACTGTTTCCTATTCTTGTTCGCAGCCCCTGCATAGCGGCGATTCTGTTAATTTCATCCTAAAGAGATGTTGTCGCAATTGGCAGTGACCTGTCAAGATTCCCACAGCTGTTCGGAGATTTTGTCTGGTCAATGCCTTAAATTTTTTTCTGTTTCCTCGCCAGGATGAGGTAATAACTCCCTAGCCAGTCTACAGTTCGTAGTTTCATCCCAGCGCTTTATAAATTTTTGGTGAGAGTGCTGTTTCATAAGGTCCGACTGCGGACACTGTTAGCTTGGTAGACGAGTTTCTTCATTAAATATTTATTCAGTGTTGAACATCATGATCTTGATTCGTATTTTGCTGTAAGTATAACAACATATGGGTAAAGATGTTTGAGGCTCACATTGATATAAAAAGCATTTGCAAACCAAAAGTGTCGTTAAAAGTAGCCATTGAATATTTTAAAAAAATATGGTATAATTTATAAATAAAAATTTCGCATAATTACTTTGAAACTAAAAAGTAATTAATTATGATAGATAGAATTAAAGTAGTTTCTAGATGTGTTTTAAGTAAGTTTTTATATGGTTATTTTTAAATTAATAACGACTTAACCTACAGCAGACTGCAGAAGCTACGATTTTTATTATATTTTTAAAATAATAATTACTAATGTTGAAAAAAGTGTTTCAACGAATTGTCACAGGTGTGTTCTTTTAAAGATTTATCGCTAGTTGTGGGTTTTGAATGTCGTGCGTTTTTATTTACGTTTTTATTGCTACATTAATAAAAATTAGATGGAGGACTTGTTATAGTAATGATTTATTTTAATATCTTTGATTATGTAAATAATGATCAATGACGTCTTCTTTTGGGTAACTTATTGTTGTATTTTATAATCCTTTATGTCTAGATAAATCTTAGTTCATGAAATATTATTACCAAATAAACTTTTATTTTTATGATGTGTTTGGATAATGTAATAATTTGAATTATTTATCAGTATTAAATTAACTAACATCCAAAACAATATGCATTCAAAGGAATGTGAAACAAGGTGACATAATTGTTCACTGTCGCACTAGAGGACTTTTTCAAACAATTTGCCTGGGAGCAAAAAGTTTTGTTTTTTTCATATTTTTCGTTTTTTTTTAACATTATTTTTATTTTTTTTTTTTTGTTTTTTACAATTTCTACACTATTCTTGGAATGATTTTTTTAAAGTTATTTTTATTTTTTCTGTATTATTGTTATTTGAGATTTTTTATAATTTTATACTTTTTCGACTTCTTTTTTTATTTAGTTTTTTTACACTATTTTTAATTTTTCATAAGTTTAACAATTTTTTTAATGTACTCGTGGGTATAGACCTAAATACAAATGTACCGAGAATATCTATTGGGGCAGAACAGCCAATTTATTAATTTGAGATTTAAAGGACTGCAAGTTAGGACGAGTGGGGAAGACGTGGGAAGGAGTTCTACAATCTGTAGACCCTGGGGATGAAAGAACGATCGAATCGATCTGTTGTCGATGTCTGACACTGAAGTGTATAAGGGTGCATGGAGTTGGCACGTCCCGTTGCACTGGCTTGTCTGGCAAGTGGAGGCATTATAGAGCGGAATTTTTCTGAGAAAAATACGTTTATGTTTTGGTAAAACAAGAAAGGATTAGACACTGCTCTTTGGTGGGACAATGGGGCTAGGTTTTTGGAGATACTGGTCACGTTTATTAGTCGAACTGCTCTTCTCTGTATTGCATCAAAAACTGTGAGCCTTGACGGAGCTGCCGAACCACATACAGGTGAGCAGAATTCAAGATTAGAGTAGCAAAGTTGGATGGAAAGATATATTTTCGTGCTCTAAACAGAAAACCTAATTTCTTTCCTGCAGCAGTTGCTATGGATGCAATATGTTCGTTCCAGAGTAAGTTCTGGGAGATCGTTATACCAACCAGCGTAATGGAGTCGCTTGCTACTAGTGTCTGATCGTTCATTTTGGTGGATGAGTCGTTTGTTTGCCTCTTGTTGGATAGGCAACATGTCTTTGTCTTGAAGGCGTTGAAATTAACAAGATTCTTTCTTCTCCACTCGTCTAAAATTCTCAAATCTTGATTGAGAGAAGCCGTTGTGCATCTTCTGTACTCTTCCAGAATATCTAGAGATATGGGACGGTTGTGCGCTTTGCTACAGTGTAGCTATCATCTGCAAAACCGTGTATCGGGTTATTAGTGGCTTCTAGTAGATCAATAATGTGTATTAGGAATAGAGTAGAAGCTAGAGCCGATCCTTGCGTCAGCGTTTCTTGTAGAGGTTGGAAGAATGTCTATGCCAACTTGGATGTGCCTGTTGAAGAGAAAGTTGGATATCCATCTGCAAGGTTTTGCGAGAGTCCGTATGAAAGCAGTTTGTTTAAAAGAGCTGCATACCACACTTGATCAAATGCTTTTGAGATGTCAAGTGATACTATTTAAGTCTTCCCACAGCGGTAAATGGGTTACATGAGTTACATTATGCTGTAGCAGATCGGCTGTTGACCTTTGTTGGCGAAAACTATATTGTCGGTCACTTAAAAGGTTGTGTGTCTCAAGGTAGCTCAGGATCTCGTGATTGACGTAGTTCTCCATAGTTTTGCTAATACCAGATAGAAGAGCTAAGGGTCTGTAGTTAGAAGGCAGAGTTTTACAGCCTTTCTTGGGTACTGGTTGTACTCGAGCAGTTTTCCAGGATTTTGGAAAAATACCAGTATCATATGATAGTTGAAATAGCTTAGTGAAAACTGCCGCTAGTTCAGGAGCACAAGCCTTTAAGAGTAAAGCAGTTATTTCCTCAAGGCCGCTTGCTTTGTTGGTATTTAGAGTAGCAAAGGCTCTCTACAAACGCTTAACCCTAAATATGATATTTTTCATTGTATGGGGAACCCCTTGTTGTCCGATGAGTTAAGTGTCAAGTTCGAAAAGAATATTTTGGCAAAGTGTTCTGCCTTTTCTTTGGAGGACGTAACTATTGAGCTGTCATCTGCTATGAGTGGAGGGAACGAGCTATTTGTACAATTGTTACTGATATGTTTGGCAAGAGTCCAAAAGGACCGGCTTCCATTAGGGTTTGACATTACCTTCTCTCTCATTCGAGCGCCAAAAAGACTTTTGGGATTGGAAATAGTGGTGTTGTATCTGTTTCTAGCGTTTATATCATCCTGTTTTGTTTCTTCTGATGGATTTTGTAGAAACATTTTGTGGGACTTGATCTTAGCTTTCCGAGCTACATCGCAATCTTTATTAAACCATGGCTTCTGTTTGGCTTTCAAGCTTTTGGCGTAAAGTCAGGAATGTAAGCTCCTCTTGGGTGGTGCCTCGAATGGACATTTGACTTTGACTACAGCCTGCTCAGAATAACCTAAGGGAGGAAGAACTTTTACATTATATTGTTTAGGGTGAGTTGTCAGAAAAAGATCCAGAGTATTAGAACTGTGGTTGGCAGCTCTGGGAAAGTAAGAGGGCTTGTCGATTAGTTGAGACAGCCCATGGCTGATTGCAAACTCTTCAGTAAGCCTTCCTCCTGTGTCCGTTTTGTTGGACTTAAGCCACTTTTGGTGGTGAATATTAAAATTCCCCAAGCACAATTATCTCACCAAAAGGGTACTCACTATTAAGGTAGTCGATCTTTTGTGATAAATAATTATTTTATTATACTTATACAATTTTGATCCATTCTTTAACTTTGCAATTTTATTTTTTACAAAATGTTTTTTTTTTCGGTTTGTGATGACTTTGTTTTTTTTACAATTTCTACAATATTCTTGAAATTATTTTTTAATAGTGGGCTCAAAATAATAAATGGTGTTAAAATTCAAGCAGTTAAAAAGGTTAAAATTAAATTACTTTGTTACTTTTAAGCAAGAATTATAATAAAAACGTTTCTAAATTCTTTTAAATCATTGCAACTATTTAATCAAATAAATTAAGTCAATAAAATTTACCTACTTTATTAAATCGTATTTCTAGCACAACAAAATTTATGAGCGTTATTAAACAAGCAAATCATATTGCAATAAAAATGCGTTATAATACAACAATTTATTTCCAAATAACTACACGAATGTTAAAATTGGATAAAAAGTGAAGTTATATATAAGAAACAAGAAACAATATGAAAATATAGCGTGTAAATGTATATAGCCTCATATACCACCTTGTCGCTGTCGACATCACGTCAAAACCTCCCTACACCACAATTAAGCTGCAAACAGAAGAGCAAGAGGGGAGCCTTACACTTGACCTAGAAAGGGGGTTCGTGTTGGAGAAAAATGTGGGTCACAGACCTGCTGTTGCTCCACTCTTGATGGCCGACAACGGCAAACAGTCGGGGTGCAATGTAATATGTGTGTCGAGTGCCTCTGTGGATGAGTTTTTTTGTGTGCAACGGGGTTGTTGAACTTCTGGGCATGAAAGCGATAGTTGTTGAGATTTTACCGGAAAGTTGAAAAGGGGAGAGTTTTGGATACTATTACCTACCTGCTGTTTATACAGACAAAATTATTAAAGCAGTGCAGTTTAATGTTAATTTAAATAAATTTTGTACTGATTGACTAAAATAATTATTCATAATCAAAAAATATCTGAATGTTATTTTATTTCTAATATTTTTAATTCATTAATTTAAACAACTTCCTATCAACATGTGGTTGCATGCACTCACGATTTTACAATCTATTGTTTAAATTTAATAAATATATGTGTTTAATTTTTTATAAATAATAAAAAAAAAACATATACCAGAAACGTAAAGATATTTTTTTTTTCTGATTTCAACAATATAATAATACTTACGCAAAATTTTGAAGTTTAAAGATATGATACCAAAATATTCTAAATTACACTGAGAAAAAAACAACACTCCATATAAATAGATAGATAGATAGATAGATAGATTTTTTGGGTTGGCTGTTAGCCTGTATCACTGCGACCTTTGCAGATCTATTGTGAACACCCATTATCTGTGGAATAGGATTAGAGAACCTTGTCCAGCTCTGCCCTTTTAATGAGACTTAATAGCCTTGACAGTGACCACTCCGCATAACTTGGAGCAGCCGGTTTCTCCTCTCCCAGTACTAGATACCGCGTCCTTGCAAGGCCTTCACATTGGCATGGGACATGAAATGCGGTTTCCTTTTTCTCTTGGCAGTATCGACAAATGTCTTCATCTGCTAAGTTCAGCTGACTCATGTGTTTTCTGAGCCTACAATGTCCTGTCAAGAGACTGACAATCATTCTGACATCATTTCGCCTTTGTGATAGCAGCTCTGCAGTAAACTTTGCCGAGTGTCCCTTTATGAAGAATTTGGCTTGTCGCTTGCCCGGTGATTTGTCCCACCACTCCTGGGCCTTCTCTAGCCTCCATTTCTCAATGGCTGCCTTTCTCAATGTATTAGCAACTCCGCCGAATGGTTCCGGGCCAATCATTGGAGTATTAGCTCCCGCACGGGCCAGTTCATCAGCCTTCTCATTGCCCCGAAACCCTGAGTGTCCTGGTATCCATGCCAGTGTCAGAGAATTTTGACTTGCGGCATGTGTCAGGGCCCCAACGCAGTCCCACACCAGCTGTGAGCTTATTTGTGCTGAGACTATCGCCTTTAGAGCTGCTTGGCTGTCCGAGTATATGACTACGGTTTTACCCGTTATACCCTGACTTACGATCTCCGTTGCACAGTGTTGTATGGCCATTACTTTAGCCTGAAACACTGTGGCATACGCACCTAGACTTAGTTGGACTTTTTTCCTGTGTTCTCTACTGTATATACCTGACCCTTTGCCTTTCTGAGTCTTTGAGCCATCGGTATACCAGATTGACTTCCCTTGGATTGGGGGGTCATTCTTCCATGAGTCCCTTTCCAGTATTTCTACTCGAAATTTTAAAGTTTAAAGATATGATACCAAAATATTCTAAATTACACTGAGAAAAAACAACACTCCATATAACATAAATATGTAAAAGAGCCTTAATACTACAAAAATGCATAATAATTATTAAATTTAAATCAAAGACTGCAAAGGATAATCTCATGATGAGGTTTTGAAAATAAACACACTTTAATAATGCTAATAACAAATTAGAGGTATTTTATGTTACACTCAGTGTTGTTTTTTCTTCTCTTAGTGTAATTTAGAATATGTTGGTGTCATATCTGTAAATTTCAAATTTTCAATGTATAAAACCAGATAAAAATTAACTTTACGATTCTGGTATTTATTATTTTTATTTAAAAAAATTAAACACATATACTTGTTAAATTTAAACAATAGATTGTAAAATCGTAGGTGCGTACAGCTACACGGTTTTAGGGTCCAAGAAAAGGTCTCTTTTATTGGTCTCCCGCTGGGCCCAGGTGACTTTAAAGACTCTTTAACCAACTTTCTTAAGAATTTTATAGAGAAGCGATTATTTTGTGGAGAAGTCATGGTTTTAAAAAAATTACGCTATTTAAAAGTGAAGCTGGAATTTCAATGAGTAGCCACGATTTACAATAGCCAAAGCTATGGTTTTTAAGAAAAGCCATGAATTTTAAAAGACGCTTCGATTTTCAAGAGCAATAACGATCCATTAAGAAGGCTATAGTTTTTCTTAAGAAGTCACAGTTTTGACGAGAGAGTACGATTTTAAAGAAAACCACGATTTGGAAATGCCCGATATTAAAGAGTAGCCACAATTTTAAAGAGACGGTATCATTCGAGAAAGGAGCCAGGATTTTTAAGACAAGCCACAAATTTTACAAACAAAAATGATCTTTAAGAAAAGGGACAATCCTTAAGAGAAGTCATGGTTTACAAGAGAAGCCACAATTTCTTAAAAAAGCTATACCTAATTTTAATTAGATGCTTCGATTATAAAATAAACCACAACTTTTTAAAGAAACAACAAGGCGTGATTATAAAAAACAATTTTTGGAAAAAAACACGATTTGAAAGAGGTCCTTGATAACTCTTCTTAATAGTGCTACAGCATATTTGGTTCCGTTTATTTCTTCTGGAGGACCCACTTGGTTTCAAGCTTTCCAAATTGGTTCATATTTAAATTTGTGATCAACATTTTGTTTATAAAGGCAACGGATAATATTGGAGAATCTTTGATCAAATATTGTAAGAAACGAATCAACCATACCGCAATACGCATTAAAAATATAGAGAGAAACTAAGAAAAAGCATGAAAAACCAATTTTAAAATGATATTAGAGGAAACTACGATTTTAAACAGACCCTACGATTTTTAAAAAGAGTTTTTCATTCTAGAAAGGAGCCATGCACGATTTGTAAAAGAGCCGCAATCTTTTCAAACAACAATGAATTTCAAGAAAAGTTAAAATTCTGTAAAGAAGTCTTGGTTTTTAATTTAAGAAGAAGCCATGATTTTAAATAGAAGCTACGAATCTAAAAAATAGCCACAACTTTCAAGAGAAACCACAATATTAAAGAGAAGTTTCTCTCTTAAAATTAAGGCACGAATATAGAAAACAGTTCTTGATTTTAAAGAAAAACCACGATTTTAAAGAAGGACCATGATGACTCTTCTTTATATTGCTTCAGATCAATGCTTCCGTTTATTTGTTGGGGAAGGACCTACTTGGTTTCAAGTTTGCAAGACGACAAATTGGTCCATATTCAAATCTTGTGATCAAAAAGGCAAATGTTAATATTGGATAATTTCTGACGAAGTGTTGTAAAGGAACCAATGAGCCATAACACGCAAAACATACTAAAAGTAAAGAAATATAGACCAAAATAAAAAAAAATCAAAACACAATTTCAAAATTGTTTCGAGAAAGCAAGGATTTTAAAGAGAACCCACGATTTTAAAAAGGAGGTTCTAATCTAGAAAGATTTTTAAGAAACGTCATAATCTTCACAAACAACAATAGTTTTTAAGAAAAAATACAATTTTTAAGACAGGTCATGGTTTCCAAGAAAAGCTACAATTTTGTGATGAAGCTGTAATTTTACATAGAAGCTACGAATTTAGAAAGAACCACCAATTTCCAAGAGAAAAAACAGTTTTAAAGTAAAGACTTTTTTTAAATTAGGACACGATTTTAAAAATGTTTTTGTAATTTTAAAGAAAAAATACGATTTTAATGAGGAACCATGTGACCATGATGATGCTTGTGTTTATTAGTGGGTGAAAAACCGTCTTTGTTTTGAGATTTGCAGGACGACGAATTTGGCCACATTTAAATCTTGTGATGAAAATTTTGTTTATCAAAGAAAGGCTAATATTGGAGAAATTTTGACCAAGAGTATAAGCATACTAAAAGTAGAGAGATAAAGACTAAGATCAAACATAAAAAGACCAATTTTAAAATGATTTTAGAGAAAGCTATGATATTAAAGAATCTACGCTTTTAAAGACATGATGATATTCTAGAAAGGAGTCAACATTTACAAAAGAAGCCTCAACTTTTACAAACAACAATGATTTTAAAAAAAAAGTCACAATTTTTAAGAGAAGTCATGGTTTACAAGAGTAGCCCCAAGAGAAACGAGAATATTAAAGAGAAGCTTCTTTTTTAAAATTAAGGCACAATTATAAAAATAAATTCTTGATTTAAAAGAAAAACCAAGATTTTAAAGAGGAATGAATCATGGTGACTTTTCCTCACCTTGACTTAGCATATTGGTTCCGTTTATTTATAAGTAAAGGACCGACTTTGTAAAAGAATAGGACACACATAGGTGGTGCTGCAGTGTCTGTCAGTGTTGCCTACTAGACACTACTGACAATTATTTTTTTTAAATGGCCTTTAACGTATAGTAAATTTTAACTGTTTAATTATTTTTGAAT
This sequence comes from Altica lythri, assembly GCA_964028335.1. Taxonomy (NCBI): domain Eukaryota; kingdom Metazoa; phylum Arthropoda; class Insecta; order Coleoptera; family Chrysomelidae; genus Altica; species Altica lythri. The sequence continues at coordinate 23,827,748 of OZ034809.1, read as the reverse complement.
TTTTACTAAGTAGAGGGTAGGTACCAGCTGTTAAAAATTTATTGTAAACCAATATATTATAAAAAAAACATTGCTGTAAATATTATAGAAACGATTTATATGAATAAACAGCAGTAATTTCGAGCAATTTTCCAGTAGCAATATTTGAAAAAATTTGAGTTCAATGTAGCATTTAGATTTAACTGAATCAGTTTAACTTTAAAAGACATTACATATTGTTAGATAATTATAGTTTTCAAATATAAATATTACAAATCTCATTTAAAATCACGGAACAGAAAATGACAGTAGAATAATTTTTCAACTTCCGCTTCAGTATCTATGTATACGAACTTTGATTGTGTCACTTGTCACACAAGGCAGAACAAAAACGTGATGAAAAAACTTTAATTGGCCTAAAACGATCAAACTGAAAAAATAACATTCTTGAATGTTCAGCCATTTTCTCCTTACTTTTTTCACGGAGCGATGGTTTTAATTTATATTTGTGTTTGCTTAGAAATTATATTTAATAAGATAAAGGAGAAAGTCATGGTCTGGTGTAGACAGATAACTGTTAAAATAATGATAATTATATTTGAATGGATTTTTTATGGGTGTTTGTTTAGTATACGTAAGATAAAAATATATTGTTATAATATGACATGAATCTCAGGTTTGTTGCTTTTTAAACATGCACCACATTAATCCAATAACTCTAATTGTTGATTTCTTTTTATAGCCCCAAAACATTTCGTAAATTATAAAAAAACGATCACAACACACATCTTGTAAAACATATTAAATTTTTTGCATATATGTTTGTACGAAATTTGTTTTTTTAGTTTTTCATATAGCTATAAGCACAAAAAATAGATAGGCTTAAAGTACTTTATTGTTTTTATAATATGCCTCATCACAATCGGTAAATTTTTGAATACGTTTCAACCAATTGGTAAATCAGTTATTCCAATCTTCAGTTAACACCTTCAAAATAGCTGTTTTAAAGGCATCGATGGCTTCTTCGCGTGACTGGAATCGCTGCCGAGGCTTCGAATTTTTGATCTTTTGGAACATGAAGAAGTCGTTGGGACTATACGGTGAATGGTCCAAGAATTCGATGTTTTGAAGCTACAAAAACTTGATTGTTTTTGAGCAGGTTGAGCACTTCTATAGTACTAATGTAGGATGATTCGACGTTTTGTATTGCTTTGTCAGAGTTTCGCAATAACTTCTGATAAACAAACGTTTATATACCATCGATAGTAACCGTTCTTCTAAAGCAAATATTGCCATATGACCAGAGTTTGACACAAAAGTTGTGACTATTTTGTTTGACACACTTCGAGAACGGATCATTTTTGTTGGTTTTTCCTCATCGTGAAACACCCACAAAGAGGTTCCGGTTCGTTGATGTAAATTTAAGATTTATTGCCACTAACAATACTATAAACGTTATTTGAACTTTCTTTGTTAAACCGTTATAATTTTTTTTTTGACACCAATTGACGCGGACTGCTTTTTGCTCTTCTATGAGCAAATAAGTGATCCAACGGGAAACCACTTTCGTAACACCCAGTTCTTTATGACAGATCTTTTGGATCGAGGTCTTTAACATGCACAAGATGTCTTCCGATATGTTACACGCTGATCATTCTTTAGTAGCTAACCAATCGGATTCATTTTTAGCTCTGGTAAAAAAAGCCTCGACTGAAAACAAAAAATGGTTCTAAGCACAAAATTCCAGTCTCTAAAACCCATCGATCTTACAGGACATCGAAGATTTTAATCTCACTCTAAATGTTAGGACTAAGAGTCAACCAAAAACAAAATCTTTCAAATTACAAAAAAAAACATGATTTGTTATACTAAGGGGTCTAAAACACCAGAATAAGTAGGCATAGGGGTTACAGGTACTTTTTTTAGGCTCTCAATAGCCTTGGGAAACACTCCTACAAGCCTCCAAGCGCAGCTTTTATCAAGAGTTTTCTTTGCTTAAGAGTGGATCAAAAAACGCCTCAATTCAGACAGACTGTTTTTTGACTCCAAAAACCAAGCTTCTTTGGCTTTACCATCTACCACATTTAAGTCCAAACAGCGTGAGTCTCTTATTCGACTGGTTAAACTAAACAAAGTAACTTTGCTATGGGTTCCTGAGCATTAATGGATTGTCAGAAACAAGATTACTTTTAGTCTTGAAAAGAAAGAGCCAGTACTTCTTTATTGGACCTTAAATTTTCTGTGACTGCTCACTAGTTTTTACAAAACTGCACAAAAAACGTCGGTAAACCGGAGTGAAATGTGGTACTAAGGGATCCTACTGTTCTTGTCTATACGGTGATATAGGTGCTCATTTATATTTACATTCTTGAGTTGCTTAGCAACGAAAGTTTAAAATTAGTTTCACAAATTATCGGTTTTTGAGTACATTTTCCACAAGTTTTTGTGTTCCTTTGTATCTACTTATTAAAAATTTAGCTACATGTGTGTTTGGCAAATAGGTGCATGTGTGAAGAGCTTTATATCTAAACAAAAATAACCAAAGTTTTTGCGAAACAGATTCGATTTTGAGTTATACCATTATTCAAAAATAGATTAGCAGATATTTTACAGCATATATAAATGTAATGTCATCTGCTTATCTTTTATTTAATTCAGATGATGTGGTGGAACCTTTTTTCTCATTGTTTTCTAATTGACTTAGGTGGCAATTCTATATAGAGTTACTAATCACCGGGTTAAGTCCAAATAAAATAGTTACATCCAATTTCACGAACATTATTCTTATATCTTAACAGAATCTTCTTATAGCAAAACACTAATAGCTTTGTAAAATCTAAAATCCTTTATTTGTAAAAATTCCTATACGTATACTGAATTAACAAAGGAAAATTTAAATGGTAAACAAGTCTATTCTTAATAGAATTATATTTTTATATTTAAATACTTTTTGTTTCAGTATGCCCCGGTAATAACTGCATTCAACGTTATATTTTTTTTAGAACAAGAAGCGCGTGCACTTTTCCATAGCTGCTGCGATTCAGCACCGCTCCTTCCTTACCTCGTTTTCTTTCCCTCCTCGTTCTCGAAGCTTCAGCATCCATCGGCGGATCGCGGCAGCCGATGGACAGGACAGACGACGAACGGGCCCGGACTGATCAAACACTAGTTGTAGCTCTCTTCGATCAATAAAACCGGAGAAAGAGAAAACCTAAACAACACACACCACAAAGAGGAGAGCGGTCGACGTCCTCTCCAAAAGAGAGAGAAGGAGGTCCACGGTTACCCCCCTGGATCTCTAAACGAAAGCCACTTCGTTACTGATATATGGATAATATAAACATAAGCAATAACTTACCTTTTTGTGACCCACTTTGAAATTAAAGTAGATTAAGATATGATTTGTCGTTATGAGTAATTCTACAGTTGACAACGACTGCCATAATTGTTTTATTTAAAGTATTTTCCCCCAAGTTCAGTAGCTAATTGTAAAAAATATATATAATAATTATTCCTTTATGCTAGTGGGAAATAAAAAGTAAATTACCATTTGTTGAAACATTTTTCTGTAAGTAGTAAGACCATACAAACGATACGATTTTTAATTTGGTAGATTTGTAAGAAACATACTAAGCTCAAAATTTTTAGAAACGGATTAAAGAGGATCAAAAAGACTAGCTTTGAACATCAGTTATATTTTTTCAACCTGATAGACTTTACCTTATTGTAATATCCAAACTTTTGTCATTAAAAAAATATCTGCTGATGAGGTTAAATCAAATAATAGATAATAAACCACGGACAAGTTTACTCTTGGCTGTTACATCTTGATATAAAATATGTTTCTTTCCAGTTAATGAAACACACAGAGCAACTCTCTTGATTAATCAATCTGCTGTTAAACCGTTAAATGTTAAATATTCTGGGTAACCTCATTTTCCATTCGTAAATCGTGCTTAATGTTTTATGTTAAATATTAAATTAAGGGTAGTTTTGAAGGTTAACTCTTTTTATCTTTAGTTGGATTGTCAGTAAAATAAAATTTTAGTATTATTTTGTTAGGTATAGGGATCTTTAAATTAATATATATTTTATGTCTTACTTTAATTTTTATTTTATTTTTCCACTGCAAATTCTGTGAATGTACCTAGGTATTTACTGTACCTACAAAACTAATATTTTTTTCCATAAAATACAAATAATTAAAATGATTTTCTTCCTATTAGTAAACACTGTTAAAACCAGGCGTACGGTTTTCAAAAGATTTAAATTTGAAAAATAGATTAACTAATTAAAGAATTTAAGAAACATAATACATTGTTATCAAATCAATTTAATTTCAGAACAAAACAATCAACGCTGTATACTTTTTAATAAAAAATATGGCATGGAATGTAGGAAGATTATGGGTTCATTTTTTTGTTTTGACAAACAGTTTTAGTATGCCTCAAGGTTCTGTTCTTGGGCTTTTTTTTTACAGACGGCCAGGCTTAGGGGTAGTCCATGGGATTGCATCGCAGCTAGTACAGCTTATTGTGCACCCTCATTCACAGGTCCTCATTCTCCGTCATATCCCAGGTTCTTTTGACTATGGTTGCCCGTTCTTCCCTTTGATCTCCAGTCGGTAGGCCAAGGGATCTCACACGCAGACCTTGCAGGGCTGGGCACATGAATATCACGTGGAAGGCTGTTTCCTCCTCCTCACCGCATTTTCTACATAGGAGGTTTTCAACTTGAATTCCCATCTTATGTAGATGTCCGCGGAATACCCAGTGGCCGCTGATGAAACCAACCACTTTCCGCAGGGTCTTCCTCCTCAGCCCAAGGGCATCTGCCGCTATAGCACCAGTAGGTGTCTGCAGCATTCTCTTTGACTGTATTTTACCTTCTGTTCTTTCCCAGCTCTTTCGATGTTCCATGCCCATCCACTGGCAAACAGCTCTTCGTGCTGTGTTGTAGGCAATACCACACGTCGGCTCTGGGCCAATGAGCGGGCTTTCAGCTCCTTTGTTTGCCCACTTGTCTGCTCCCTCATTGCCAGCGATACCTTTGTGCCACGAAACCCAACTAAGGATAACCTTGTTGTACTCTCCCAGGGTTTTCATGGCCTGATGACAGTACCATACTGCTTTAGAGGTAAAGTCAAAACTGTCAAGTGCCATTAGCGCTGCTCTACTATCCGAGTTTATGTATATGGTGTGGCCTGTCATACCACGCTCCAAACACACTCTTGCACACTCTGATAGGGCAACAACTTCAGCCTGGAAAACAGTAGCCAGTTTACCCAGGCTTACTCCATATATTCCCGCCCCAGTGCCTGTTGAGCCATCCGTATACCAAGTAATCCCCCTTTTCATCTGTTCTTGGGCTGGTACTTCTTTTATTTTTTTTTTAATTTTAAGGTCGTACTGCAGCCTTGTTAGTCTAATTGTACTTCTTATATTTTGGTTCATGTCACCCACTTCAGGATCTTGTTACCCTCTTCTAGTTTGGTCCGATATAATGGAATGGTGCCATATGTTTGTGGAGGCACTTTAAAGTATTTAAAAATTGACAACAGTGCAGTATATGTTTAACTGTTTAAGGTTTTCATGGTAAATAATCTGCACGTTTGGTCGCCATGGTGTGCAGGTGTGCAGGTGTCTGACAGACAGATAGCCTGTAAAGAATCCACTAATGACTCGTAGCTGGTTCTTGCTAATTTTGCTTAGTGTTTCAGCTCTTTTGGAGCAACACACATTGCTTGATGTGTTCCCAGTGCTGGTTTTGTCAACGGATCCTGGCTTTCGTTCGGCTCTGAACCGTAATAATAAGTTCCCCTAGAGCTAGCTCTGGACCGTAGAATATTGTGGCTGGTCCATTTTTTGCAAATTTATCAGTCTGTACGTTGCATTGTGTCTTTTATGTCCTGGCACCCTGGATTTAATATTTTAACATTTTTATTGATTTCTCTAAGAATATTTTAAACTAGCTGACCCAGCGAACCTTGGATCGCCGAATAATCTATGATTTTTTTTCTTATTTTACGTTTTTCCAATTGTTACGCTTTTCTCGTTTTTAATAGTTTTTTAACCTCTCTTTCTGTTTTTACTGATTTTATCATATTTTCTGGTTTGTTTCCAGGTTTTTACTTTTTTTTTAAGTTTAAATATTTTATTTATGGTTTTATTGATTTTTTCAGTTTTTTTTTTAATTTTTGTATTATTTTTGCGGTTTTTTCTTTTTTCCGTTATCTTTTTTTATTATTATTATTTATTATTTATTTCCCGTGTGTTACCCAATTGTATACATTTTTTTTCTTTTTATAGATCCCTTCCAATTTTCCAAATTTTTTTTCTTTTAATTTTTGTTTCTTGTTTTGTTTACTTTTCCGTATATTTTATTATTGTTTTTCCATTCCAATTTAATAATTTTTGTAACTTTGCTAGTTTAGTATCCACTTTCCCTGGTTTTTCCTGTTTTTTTGTATATTTTTTTTTTATTTTCCCTATTTGTTTATGCCTTTTGTTTTTTATTTATTCGAATTTCATTATTTTTTTCAATGTTTTAAAATTTTCATTAATTTTTTTTTTATCATATTTTAATACTCATTATACCATCCCCAACGAAGACAATTTTTCTAACTGTATAATTTTGCATCGAATAATTTACACCACCGAAAATTGGGAACTCAATAATAATAACGTTTTTCGTATTTTCCGTTTCTTATTATTTATGGTTCTTACTGTTTCCCTGAATTTCCACAGAGAATTCAAAACCAAAATTAACCAAATCGGTCCTGCCAATATCGAGATATATTCACACTTCATCTGTATTTCATTATATTTATTTAATACTTTGCAGCCAGTGTCTTAGGTTTTTTGAAGGACGCGTGTAGAGCACAATAATTTCCGCAGAATAATTCTCGTGGAAAACGGAGTAATTTTTAAATATTATCCAGAAAAAATTTCAACCCCTTATTTGCATCCTTAGTTAATTCTAATAAACTGTGAAACACGTGTTCAATAAAATATTTTTAAGAGTGTGAATATCAATTTTTATAAAAATCAGTGCCGATTTAAAAAAAAAATCATACAAAATTTCAACCTCTATTTCACCCCTTCAGGGTTAAATTTTTTTAAAATTCCTTCTTAGTGGTGTTCACATTATGAACAAATTTCACATTTCTACCATCAGCGGTTACGGCTGTACGTGCGTCTATACCTCCTCAGTCAGTGGAAAATTTTCCTTGTATATAGGTAGATATATTTAAATGAAATTTAACCCAAACATACCTATAGGAAACTGGTCGGTACCGTTATAACATTATATCAGTAGAACGATTTAAAAAATATATAGTAGGTATCTACTTTTTTAGCATTTCCATATATAACAAATGACCATAAAATTTTTGTTATTTTGACACTTATTTAAAAAAAAGTATACACATGGGGTGTATTTATATGTGGGTATATTAAAATATTTATCTACTCTACCTCATATTATGTATCAATTTTTAGTTCGTGAAAACTGTCATTATAGGCAGCAGTGCGTGAAGGATTAAAAGTGTGCGTGAAGTAACAATGTATTTTAAATGGGATTTACCTACTTTTTCGCACTGTTTTTGATACACCTTTATATAATCAAATATCCTTAGCATTCGCGTTGTCATGGTGTTGCTATGAGAGCATTAAATTTCAACAAAAGTTATTCTGACAGTTTTGTAGTTTAAATTTTCAAATTTGAATTTGTAATTATTTTTTATTTGTTTATCGTAGATCAAATATTGTATGAAACTGTGCGTGAAGTGCTTTTTGCGCACTTACGCGATATATAGCACTCGCTTCGCTCGTGCTCTAAATATCGCGTGCGTGCGCAAAAAGCATACTTCACGAACTGTTTCATAAATAACTATTTTCTACACCAGAAAACAAATAAAATTTGTGATGATATGAATAAATCGAATCTTAAATCTTAATTTAAAATCGATTGTAAGAAACCACGCTCTAATTTTTGAACAATAAAATATAACCCGAATTACACCTGTAGCCAAGAACTCAGTTTGAATCAATAATCGCTTTATAGGGTAATTCTACCTCGGCAAACGTTTATGTTTATTATTAGCAATTATCTTCTATGCCGTGTGAACTTGATTAAGCTCTAAGGAACTTAGTACTGATGACCACAACTTCGACCCGGTAATGTTCATTTAACTGAGGGATCAGGACTAGATGGTAAAGTCTAGACTTAATAGGAATTCTTGAACATATATGGTAATAATTTTATAGTTTCAAAATTTTTAATGGATAATGGAATATAATCGCTATATATAATTCCATATTTAACTTTTCTAATTTAATAATTATATATAATTTACTCTTAGTGCCTACAAGAATGTGCAAAGATTTTTAGTAAATAGAGAGAAGCCAGTTAAAAAATTCGTAATTGAGAGCATACAGACATAACGAAGAGACCGCTGGATACACAGGTTCCTATATTTGCTGCCTACTCGAACAAACTAGGGTCGAAGAATGCGAAACTGGTTAAAAAATAGTTAAATAAATCTGGTAATCGTTAACCTTCTTTATTAAGTAGATACTACTTAAAGTATAGAAGATAACCTATATTCAAATAATCTACAACTATGATAGAAAATAGAATTAACGTCCAATATAGTAAAGTTCCTATAAACATAATATGTGCTGCATTATTAAAGATGGTACTAAACCTTATTTCTGCATCATCTAATACAGGTCTAGATGAGGACAGGTGCCATATGCTTGAGAAGTTATTCTGACATATAGTCACTGGTGCCGTTGCGTTGGTACTACAGCATAATTAGGCTCCTTGTACTTCTTCTACCACTTCATAGTACCCATTTCAGCATCTTTTATTAATTTAAACAAGTCTAGAGGACAGGTGCCATATGCTTGTAGAGTTATTCTGACATATAGTCACCGGTGCCGGTGGTACCACAGCCTATTTAGGCTTCTTTAAGTGGTTTATAGCACCCCTCCCGAATCTTGGTACTCAGTATTACTTTATACAGGTCTAGAGGACAGGTGCCATATGCTTGCGGAGTTATTCTAACATATGGTCACTGGTGCCTTTGGTACTACAGCCTCATTAGGCTTCTTGTACTTCATTTACAAGTTCATAGCACCCATTTTAGCATCTTGTATTAATTTAAACAAGTCTAGAGGACAGGTGTCTTATGCTTGCGGAGTTATTCTGACATATAGTCATTGGTGCAGTTGGTACTACAGCCTAATAAGCCTTCTTGTTCTTTTTTTACTAGTTTATAGCACCCATTCCAGAATCTTGGTATTAATTTATACAGGTCCAGAGGACAGTTGCCATTTGCCATATGCTTGCGAAGTTATTCTGATAGAGAGTCACTGGTGTCGTTGGTTCTACAGCCTAATTAAGGTTCTTGTACATCTTTTACCAGTTTATAGCAGTCATTTTAGGATCTGGTATCAATTTAAACGAGTCTAGAGGACAAGTGCCATATATGCTTGCCGAGTTATTTTGACATATAGTCACCGGTGCCGGTGATACTACCGCCTAATTAGGCTTCTTGTACTTTTTTTTAGTAATTAATAGAACCCATTCCTTTATTACTTTATACAGGTCTAGAGGGCAGTTGTTTTTGCTTGCGGAGTTATTCTGACATATAGCCACCAGTGCCGGTAGTATTTTACCCTTATTAGGCTTCTTGTACTTCTTTTGCTAGTTCAAAGCATTTATTCCAGAATATTGTACCTCTATCCATTTGTATAGGTCTAGACGTCTAGACGACGACTGCGATATGCTTGGAAAATTATTCTAAAGTATTCAAAAGTTGATTCAGGTTTCCCTATGCATAATCTGTAACTAAGATTTGCATTACACAGTCTGATGGTGTGCTGTACTGGTACATGGCCCGTAAATAATCCTGTAATGGCACTTAGCTTATTTGTAATTGTGCTACGCACAGATCTACACTAAAGAGGAGTTCAATTTTGGATCAATGAAGTAATCTCTACTGTGAACTTAATTTCCTCTATACAAAAGTTCGGTAAAAAATCTAGAAAAAATAGTTTCTGGTATAACACTGTCGCTTTTACACTGTGCTCGATCTGTTAGCGAATAAGAAAATATGTAGCACGTTGAAATTTCACATGTAAACATGTTGTTAACGGAGTAATTTACTATGATAGGATAGTTTTAGTCTATGTAATACTTTAATATTGTAATAATTTGTTTTGTAGGTATTAATCGAGGTAGAAGTCAGCACGTTAGATCTCAAGGCGACCTTAAATAATTTATTTTTTTCTTACGTATAATATTAATTGGCTATAAAAGAGCGTCGTTAAGGTAGCACTCGAGAAGTCCGGAGTCTGAGGTTGTCTGTAAGAGTCTCACTTTGGGGTGTCTCTAAAACAAACTCTTAGGTCTGGCCGTTGTGACTCTTGATGTAATATTGTGAGTAAGGGTGATATGCCACCATGTAGTGTAATTGGTAAGATTAGTTTTTGTTAGTATTTTTAATCGATATTTGTTCTTATTGTTATTGCTCGTTATATGTTAATATATCTGTTTGTTTCCTGTTGTTTATCTCATTCTTCACTTAATTAGTTTTCTGCCTTCAGCCAGGTGGTTAGAAAACCACTACCTGGGTAGGAATTGCCTATAGTAAAGCTAACCCTAATCCCAAAACACTAGGGCACATCTTTAATTGCCTAGGCGCGACAATGTAAAAGCACTATTCGTACAACAGAGTACCTACCTATAACCAAGAGTAAGTAGGTATCTACCTATGTGGAAAGTCCAAGTCTCGCATCAAGTCATCTCGTTTTGTCTCGTATTGGGTCATTTCGTTTTGTCTGGCTTCCGATGTATTATTCTGGTTCGCTTGCTTTTTTGTTGTAGAGAATTTTTAACCAAAAGGAGGAAAATATAAAAAGTTTATTTTTTAATTTCGCCCATAATTTATGAAAAACCCAATGAGACATCTCAAAGAAAATGAAGTGTGTTTTATGACTGTTTGCAACACATTTCAAGCGAAACCATCCGATATTGTGTGTACCTATCTTCTATATCTCGTATCGAGTTGACTCGTTTTATGACTCGCACCAATTGATTTTGTTTTATCTCGCAACGGGTGATTTCGCTTTGTCTCGCATCGAGTAAACTCCGGTTTTGGATGATATTGTGTGATCTCGTTGGTGTTACATCATCTAATCATCTCATTTTGTGTAATAATGTTTATCTCTAAACGGATGATCTGGTGTTGTCTTGCAATATAGAGTATACCTATATTACCTATACAACAATTTGATCCAAATTTTATGATAATTCTTGTCTGAAAAACTTGAAGAAAGTGTTTTACATCCAATTCTAGCACAGTTGTGTTTTTTTTTCTCTTTATCTATATCTATACCTACATATAATAAAACTGTAGAAATATATATGTTTGTGCGCGCATCACATGAAAACTACTGAGGTATCCTATTCGAATGCGGTTTTCAAAGACGTATTTGCCTTCTTTCAACTTAACATCTGGTGTATAAAACTTTCTCCCTCCACCCCTTAAACGGGGTGAGGAAAGAAATTTTTATACAAAAATCAACACGCCACGCGAACGACGTCGCGGGTACATCGAAATAGAACCCAAAAATGTGGTTAGATTTTTTTGTCTGTCTGTCTGTATGTTTGTGCGCGCATTACATGAAAACTACTGATCCAATTCGAATGCAGTTTTCACAGATGTATTGTCTTCTTTCAACTTAACATTTGGTGTATAAAAATTTCTCTCCTATTCCTTAAATGGGGTGGGGTAAGAAATTTTTATACAACAATCACACGCCACGCGAACGACGTTGCGAGTACAACTAGTACATAATTAAAATTTTACAAAAAAATTATAACAACATAATATATAATATGTATGTCTTTGAAATTTGACGTGCCCAATGACTTTTCGTCAAATCGTTAACAAATTCAAATATATTGAAATTTCCATCATAAATGTTCTCAGTGTAGTATAATATATTATGTAGTATATAAACAGTTTGATGAATCCTCTCTCTCTCATCGTTGGCCCGTTACCAAAGCAATTCAAATACACGTTTACTCTCTATCTCCAACATCCCAGGCCCGCACATAAGCGAGAAATCAATCGCTCCACACACCCACCTCCCCTCGAGCCCCCCTCCAACGGCGAATTCTGCAGAAACAGGCTATAGATGCATCGGCTGCGGCCTATAACCCGATATCTCCGATCACGGCTCCCACCACTCCTATATCCCGATTGGCCGACAGATCGCGCAGAATCGATATATAGCTATTCTATTGCTATAGATGACTACCTATCGAACCAATCGAGAAGTATATAGGGCATGTTGGAACTGGCCTTATATACCTGAAATGACTATTTACCGGATAATTGGTATCCGATTGGTCCTTCCGAGACTCCAATCTATACTAAAAACCCTTATCATATCATTAATAAACTATTAAAATTTTAACTGCATTTATATAACGATCAGATACATCTATAAACTGGATTTAAATACTTAACTGGAAGTAGGTGTAATAAACATTAATGCTTATTGTTATCTACTAATATATATGAACTATTAAGTTCAATAAGAAATGTATGCTGTATAGAAATATACCTAAATGTAAACAAAATCAAAATTCACACTCTACTCATTTTAATAGGTTACTTACCAATTGCTACGATTACCGCGACTATTTACTACATACCTACCAGTAACCACACTGATAAGACACTACTGGTCACCCTCCAACTTATCTAAATAATTCAATTTTACTAGATCAAACATTTTGAATAGGTATAAGTAATGGCCCAAGAACAATACCCAAAAATACAATTAGGCATATATCAGGAACTCAAAATTGTATAATATCTCAATAAAAACAAATCTGCATCTACCTATATGATTACTGAAATCTGACAAAAATAATTAATATAGTTTTAAAAAAATAAAAAAACAAGCTTTTAAAGCACATAAAATTTGCCAAATTTGCGTGGACGGGATTAGAACGCTCGACCGGTGAATCCTTAGCCCGCTTGGCCAACGAAGTGGTGAGATATACTAATAGTAATAAGCTACAAAAGCTTTTAGTCTAACAGTCTAAAAGTACATAGGTACCTACCTGAAAAACAGACAAACATACATAAAAATGGAGCTAAAAAAATCGTGTTAATTATAAACAAAATTGTTATTAAATGCATTACTCTGAAGTTGTGCTATAACTTAATTTATGTTTTATGGCATCACAGAATATAGCTATCTAATCACACTCTATACACACAAATCTAAAAATTCATTCAGCAGATGTATGAAGTTGTTAGACAGTGTATTATTTGGAAATAGCACAACGAAAAATCTAAAATGGTTCTTATATGTAACCATATAACCATCGTTATCGTTTTTCATGTCTATGTCAAATCCTTTCCGGTCGGTTTTATTTATTAAAAAAAAACTTTTTCTTCTTTAAGTGCCGTCTTCATCGTGTGCGATTCTGTGCTGCTCTCAGAATGAGTGTATGCGAATCAAGTCCTGTCCACTCACGGATGTTCTTTAGCCACTCACATTGTCTTCGGCCAGGTCCTCTGCGAGCCTCTATTTTTCCTTCCGTGATGAGTTTAGGGAGCTCGTATAGGGAGCTCGTATCTCTGGTGCCGAGATATGAATCCTAGATATGCGGTATTTGCCATCTTAATTACTGTTAGTAACTCTCTGTCTTTTACCATTCTTTGTAGAACTTCTATATTCGTGACGTGATGTATCCAGGATATCCTGAGCATACGTCGAAATATCCACATTTCAAAAGCCTCATGATGATTCATTGTACCTACTTTCATTGTCCAAGGCTCAACCGCTCAACTCCCTATAAGAAAACATGCACATAACAGTTGGCGGATCTGAGTCTTGTTGCTATTGTAAGGCAATGATCACTTAGTAAGTTACTCATCTTGAGAAAAGCTGCCATGTCTTATCTTGTTCTTATTTCTTTGTTAGGGTCTAAATTATCCGTTATCCAAGTATTTGAAACTTGATACTTGTTCAATTTGTTTCCTGTAAATGGTTATGTTTGTTTGTATATTCGGGTTTCGGCTTATGACCATAACCTTTAGATTAGATGCTTATTGGGTTGGCTGTTAGCCTGTATCACTGCGACCTTTGCAGATCTATTGTGACCACCCATTATCTCAAGAATAGGATTAGAGGACCTTATCCAGCCCTGCCCTCTTAATGAGACTTAATAGCCTTGACAGTGGCCACTCCGTCATAACCATAACCTTAGTCTTCGCAGTGCTTATATTTGGGCCAAGCTCGTAAAAGCTTTTCAGGAAATTTAAATTTGTCCATTTATTTTTAACGTATTACACATAGATTATTCCTAACAAAGAAAAATTTTTAATTATTATTTTCTTTTGTCTTTCGATAAAAGTTTGAGTGAAGAGTAAAAAACATTCTTGATATAAAATAAAATCCATCAATTTGAGAAAGCACTTAAGATCTCCTTAGGTCTTCTTTAATGATTTATCTCAAACTGACCCTGAAAAAGACCCGAGTAGGAATTCTCAGTGGTAAAAGAAATAAAAGCGAACTTAGGTTCGTGTTGGAAAAAGTGAAAATAGGTAGATAGATACCTATTACATAGATGCAGTTACGCGCACATGGAAAAAGCGATGAGAAACGTATATAGCGAGGTAACCGGAAAACTGCAAAAAAATTTCTATAGAAAATCTAGCGGTAAGATCCTACTTGTGTGTACGGTACTCCAGCGTGGTACTCTGCAATGAAAATACAGAACTATAGGAATATGTTAGAATGCATAAAAAGAAAGAGTACTTAGGAGGTACCTATGCGGCTACCAGACTATATCAATGTCGGCGGTCCAGGTTATTGCTGGTATTCCACCAATCGAGCTCCTAATAGAGGGTAGCCGCTTTCTCTTTTAAGTCGCAGAAAACGCAAATACTAAGCGGAATCTTTTCTGCACTATACATACCTGATAGGAAAACCCAGAGACAAGCTATGTCTTTAGTGCCTAGAAGAAGAAGACACCGCTTAACGACGCAAGATGCGTGGACACGGATTGTGTAATTGGCAAAATCGTGACGACAAAGGCGGCATGGACAAACTGTTGCTAACATCATCTAAGCAAGAAAATAGGAAAACCAAAGAAGAAACGAAGTTGAGACAGTCTTTAGAACGGTAAGTAAGTACCTACTCTATGTCACTTTCTACTATAAAGACGATAAACAAGTTACACACTAGAAGAGTCTACGTACGTTTATTTGTAGACTAATCAGTTTGAAACAAGGTTTAAGCAAAAAAAAATTGATTCATTAAGATTTGGTAAAGAAAGTTAGATTTGGTGATTAAAGATGCCATTAGTGTAATTCGAAATTAACATCACAAATTATTTGCATGGCAACATGCGATTTGTGTTCATTTTCCTGCAAAAACAAATTTTTTCTAAAAAGTGTTCTGGGCCATTTTCTGAAAGGTAGATATCTACTTTCATCCAGAACATTAATCAGATTAACTCTTTAGCAATCCCAAAAAACAATGAAGCAATAACTTTTTAAGGTAAATTTTGGAACACCCTGTCAATATTTTTGCAGGTATCTTTATAAAACACACAGTTTTCAGTGTAGATAGAGCGAAATGCAGCTTATGCACCTCCATCAAGGTGGCTGACCCAAAGTAGAGAAATTTGTCGAAATTTATTTCAAAATTAGGTGCATTTTAGGTGCTATTTAGGTGCGCAAAACAAAAATTAGGTGCACTAACCGTTTTTGAAATATTTACGAAAAACCTTGGGCCAGCCAGCCTTTAACAACCTAGCTGACCCATAAGAAAAAAAAACAAAAAACAAGGATTAAATAATCTTTAAATTAGGTGCTAATTAAGTGCTTTTTAAAACACAAAACATAAAATAAAAAATTTAAAAATTAAACGTCTTAAAATTGAATATATTGATTGTGTATGGCAAAATGCCACATTTCTTCTTGCACTTTGAACCAAAATGGACATCGGCAGTTTAAGAACAGTTAGAAATCGGTAAAAATTTCTTGTCCTGTAATTTTTTTAATGGATATTTCGGAAGGTCACCACAATTTTTTTTTTATTTTTTTTAACTCGGACCGCTGAGCGAGACTTGCAACCGGTCATTTCCGGAAATGATGATTAATATAAAATTCACTTTGTCAGAGATTTAGGTGCTTATTAAGTGCAATAGTTTCACGAGCAAAATAAACTGCTAATGAGCAATTTCAACTGAAAATATTTGGCCAAAGTTTTCTTGCGTCTCAACTAAGAGTGTCAATCTGCACTTTTTAAGCACATGATCAAGATCAAGATCATTAAAATTTTCTTGTAATTCTATTACTTAATAATTCTCTCGTCCGAAATGAAATATTTTTTTTTTAACTGGGACTGCTGAGCTTGTTACCGGTCACTTCCAAATATAATAATTATTATAAAAAACTTTTTCTCAAATATTTAAGTGCTCAGTAAGGGCAACAGACTCAATAGCAGAACAAACCGCTGATGAGACAAGTCAACTTGAAATTCTTAGCCTAAGTCTTAAACCAAGTGTGTCATTCTGCACTTTCTAAGCACTTAAAAACTGGTACAAATACCTACGAAATAATCCCATAAAATTTCCATAGTTTTTTTGCGCGTAGTTCCGATAATTAATTGACTTTACAAAAGATGCAAATGAGAATTTGATCGACGCTAATTTAGATTTAAAGTTGACAGAAAAAAAAACAAAAATAAACCGAATAAAAGAAAAATTATTTCGGAGGAGAGAATTATTAAGTAATAGAATTACAAGAAAATTTTAATGATCTTGATCTTGATCATGTGCTTAAAAAGTGCAGATTGACACCCTTAATTAAGACGCAAGAAAACTTTGGCGAAATATTTTCAGTTGAAATTGCTCATTAGCAGTTTATTTTGCTCGTGAAACTATTGCACAAAGTGAATTTTATATTAATCATCATTTCCGGAAATGACCGGTTGCAAGTCTCGCTCAGCGGTCCGAGTTAAAAAAAAATAAAAAAAAAATTTTGTGGTGACCTTCCGAATTATCCATTAAAAAAATTACAGGACAAGAAATTTTTACCGATTTTTAATTGTTCTTAAACTGCCGATGTCCATTTTGGTTCAAAGTGCAAGAAGAAATGTGGCATTTTGCCATACACAATCAATATATTCAATTTTAAGACGTTTAATTTTTAAATTTTTTATTTTATGTTTCGTGTTTTAAAAAGCACTTAATTAGCACCTAATTTAAAGATTATTTAATCCTTGTTTTTTGTTTTTTTTTCTTATGGGTCAGCTAGGTTGTTAAAGGCTGGCTGGCCCATGGTTTTTCGTAAATATTTCAAAAACGGTTAGTGCACCTAATTTTTGTTTGGCGCACCTAAATAGCACCTAAAATGCACCTAATTTTGAAATAAATTTCGACAAATTTCTCCACTTTGGGTCAGCCACCTTGATGGAGGTAGCTTATGCACACTACAAGCGAATGCAGTTCAGTTCAGTGTTTGGTCCCGTCGCATTTGAGATAATTGATATTATTACGAATTACCACGTCCTCATTAGAGGCTTTTTAGCATTTCAAATGTGTGAAAAATTGCGAATGTGGGTTGACTGACGACTGACTATTCGTTTTTTCCATTGTTAACATAAATTCCGCTTTAATTTCAACGTGAGAATTTGGTTTAATTTTTCCCGTTTCGAACGTTTTGTTTCAGAATTGGTATCGAATTTTCATTAACAATGTAATATAAAAGCGTGGTAATTACTGGTATAGCTTTTCTATATTAAAGTTTGTTCGTTAAAGTTTTTTATTAATATATATGATATACTGTGAATTTGTGATGTATTTTTTAATAGGTAGTAAAATTGAAAGTCCCAAAACTGTGGTTTATATAAAACTTTGATTAGAACAGCACTTTTAAATTTCTATTTTTGAACACTTTAGGAATAACCATGCATTAAATGGTTGCGTTAAAGTGGGAATCACTTTGCCACGTACTTTGATGTAAAAAGAATTAAAAATAAAACAATAAATTTTGAAAAATTAATCAATTACTTCAAATAGAAATTCAACTCCCGCTGGCAAATGGTTTCTCTACTAGCAAATTAGTGCCCAGCTCAGCCGTAGAGGGTAAGTACAAAATAAGAGTGAGTCGCGCCACTGATTTTGAACGGTTAAAATCGGAAACTCCTGTTGTTCCAGGCACTGACCTTTCTCACTGGAGATAATTAAATAAATTAAGAATCTTAATCGAGATTAATTGAATTGCACCGATAAGAACGATAAAGTGAGCTAAATAAAACGAGAATATCAAACTAGACCCTCCTTTGATAGGTATATAAAAAAAATATAGTATGGGTTTACACTACTGTCAAACCCAGCGCCTTAACAATAGGATAAATATGAAAGTAAAGTAAAAAAAAATTATCAGAGAAGTGTGATCACACGCATGTCTTAAAATTAAAATCTATAGTTAACGACTTAAATCTACAGTTACAATAGCTTATAGCTTATCTGGTAATCCAGTAGTCGATTTCCTCCAGTCCTTGGCTTCAAATGCTTCACCACTAATTGGCCAAAAATTATCTAGGCCTGTACCAAAAATTAGGCCCGTACCAAAAACTTGAGCCTGTACCAAGAACTAATTAGGCTTGCTCCAAACAAATAAGCCCGTACCAAGAACCCTAAAATCGTAACTTGGAATTAACAATAAGCTTAAGCAAATTATCATGCTCCTTGAGTGAATTAATTTAATACCGTTACTAATTTACTGACTTTAATACAACTTACACCAAAAACTTATTTTTCCTTAACAATAAAAAGAAATAATGAATTTAGGTGAATTACACAAATTACAGAAGTTAGAAGCTGATATTACTGAATCTTACAATTTCTAATCAAAACTAATAACTAGAATGCACTTAACAAACTTAAATATGATTTACTAGCCATAACTGAATTATAACAATAGACTAAATTAAGGTTTAACATAAAATTGATTAGCAACAGCGCAAAGGAGCTGAAAGAATAGTCTAGTTTCTTAAAATAATACACACATACGATACACAATGAAAACACATGTAAAACCAAGATATAATAACTAAAATTGCAACTATGGGGGCGTCCACAAATTACGTGAGGCATTTTTCTGGATTTTTCGACCCCCCCGCTCCCTCTGGTGAGATTTCATAAGATTTTCCCTAACTCCCTCCCCCCTCCCCAAATCTCACGTGAGATTTTCAAAAAATTGGTATTTTAACTGTAATCGCGTTGTATTTAAAAAAAATACAAGAACATAATTTGTTACATTACTTTTACTTTAAAAACTAGCAATGACTATTATTTGATACTAAAAATCAATAATATTATTTATTCTAATTCAGTCCATGAGCAGTAGCCACAGTGGTGCTACTCTGCGGGGTTTGGACAAATACGACAAACACTATTGTGGGAAATTTCGCCGTATTTTCATTCTAGAAGCATCAGGTATGCTCGTGTGGTGGGTAAAATAACTTAATATTTTTACGTTTTTATTTTCAACCACAATAACAACCATATAAAAATGGAAGTAGAAGTGCTACCCGTGACCCGTGAGTGCCACTAACCAAGTGTCTTTTTAAAAAAACTTTCTTTGCCTTCTCTCCTAACTAGTCAACCTTTCCTTTTAGAAACCCTAATTGGTATTGTAATTTTTATTGCAAGAAACAGATGTCGGACTATAGTAACTATAAATATATAAAAATAACTGCACAGACAATGCGAGGGTTGCTTTTACAATCCAAGTTTCGAATTCTCAAAGAAGTGGTATGACTAATTCGGTAGAAGCAATTTGTTTACAGGGTGACATTTTTCTCTACACCACAAGCATTTTTGTACTTTAATTTAATTTTACTTTTACGTAACTTTACACCGTTTGCTATTGAAAAAAAAATTACGTGATATTTGGTAAAACCCCCCCTCTCCCCCAAGTGAGATTTAGAAAGATTAAGCTTGACCCCCTCCCCCCTCTGAACACCTCGCGTAATTTATGGACGCCCCCTATATGGCGTTATTAATGGTGATAAGAATAATATATTTAAACTCACCTAATGTACTAGGGTTTTTCCTCTAAAATCGTGACACTCCAGACTGGTAAAAGAGTGTAATAACGAATTTGTTGCTAACTGTACTGATACGATCTACAACCGTCACACTAGGGTTGCAACTCGCCGGACTTGTATGGTAGCTAATTAACTGAACAACTCGCTGACTGTACTGTGATCTTATCAACATTTCGCCGGAGTAAGAAAAGAAAGAGAAAACCATAAGAATCGGACAAGTAGCATGAATAAAAGACATGTTCACTTACCCACAGAAGATTTCATAAAAATCCCGACACGCGGTTATCCATCGAATCACTCCAAAATAACAACAGAATCTAACTCCAACAACGATTCGAAAGGATAATAAGGTTTATTTTCAAAAATCCAAAATCAATTGATACTGATGCACTGCGATTTAAAACTTAAACCAAAAAACCTTCTGACTCTCTCAAACAACTGTTCAGGTCGAAAGCAAATAGCAAAATGGCTAAGACAATCGATTCCTTTCGACGAAATATGACACAACCGAAGATGGCCTCTACCCGTTTAATTCTTAACTCGTTCGTCCGGTCTTTAATATGTCAGATGCCAATGTAACGTATCACCTGACTGCAGACAATAATATACTAAGGTTTACGACCAGAAAAAGAAGAAGTGACAGCCAGCGGCTTACAAACGTCAGCGATAATAATTTAATAACAACAAATCTTATTACTTGTCATAATAACACAATAATTCTCAATATGTACCCAATAACAATAAATAGATTATCACTTTTGATAAATGAAGAATCAAATTTGGCTATAACGCTAAATGTTGTTGTCGAGCCCTCCAATTTAGGGAAGTTAGTAAGGTGAGTACTTAATTTATTACCGATTAAAATAATTATTGCTAACGAGAAATTAGCCCGTGACAACTTGGCATTTTTTATAAAGTTTTTGATTAAAATATATGAATTATACAGTCAATTAAATTTGTGTAATAATACAATAATGGATTAATACATTAAGTAACATAATTTTTAGTCCTTTTGTAGATATACTTTTGTGTTTTCTATATCCAGCAGCATCTTTGCTTATAGTTGCACAAAGCAGTTCTCAACTAATGAGGATATTTTTTAATTGGACAACAAGTGCGATGTCAAACGGAATATAGAATGTACCACTACACTCTCTAGGTTCATCTGCTGCTTTAGGTAACTTGTCATTCCGATGGAGAGAGAATGTGAAACTGAGAAAATTGAATCAACTGGAAAACGTGGTTGGACTTGCCATTTTTTAAAAAATATGTTTGTATATGGGTATTAAGATATAGAGAAAAATATAAAAAGAAATTTTTCACTACCGTTAAAGACGTTTCTTTAATTATATCATTGAAAACGGTTTAAAGTGTATAAACTACGTAATAGTATATTACGTAACAAGAGTGGTAAGTAGGACATTACGTACGAGTGGAAAAGTTACGCACGAAGCCGCGTAGCGAAGAGTGCGTAATTACACGAGTACGTAATACCTCTTACCACTCGAGCTACGTAGTATGCTTTATCTACGACTCAATATTTTAATTTTAATCCAAATATTTGACATCTC
Source organism: Altica lythri (assembly GCA_964028335.1). Taxonomy (NCBI): domain Eukaryota; kingdom Metazoa; phylum Arthropoda; class Insecta; order Coleoptera; family Chrysomelidae; genus Altica; species Altica lythri. Next base: position 23,806,039 of record OZ034809.1, on the reverse strand, counting down.
TAAATAAATATATGACGTACGTACTGTACTGATATCTACTCCTTTGACAGTAAATGTCATTTATACTCATTGTCACCATGCAGGGTAAGTAAGCTATAACGCACAGTTGTGCGTAATGAAACGTCATGTAGGAAAGAACTTGTTGTCAGCTGCAAGTAGTGATACCGTGGACTAAAACACTGACACCATAACGCTAATATATAAGTTAAAGAGAAGAGGACCAATAACAGAACCCTCTGGTGCACCACTAACTAATATACACTACAATATATCTTAGTATAAAATTATTAAGCAACTATTGCGGTAAGACAAGAATCTTATGTCGATTTACTCGAGCACTCAGGTGGAATGCCGATGTTGAATTTACGCTAAACAAAATGAGAAGACGAGCGTCCCTCCTAGGTGCTCTGGGCGGTAGATTTGGAAGAAGTGACACCAAAATCCTCCTACATACATATAAAACCTTTATCAGACCTCTGGTCGATTACAATGCCGTGCCATACTCTGCTAATCCTCAGAGACTTCTACATTCCATCCATGCCACAGAGAGAGCGATCTTACGGAAACTGAAAAACTTTCACTACCTCTGCCCAAGCTACCAAGCTAACACAAATATACTACCTCTCCCTTTTCGTTTTTAGACGCTCCAACAACTATATGTCGTCAGTACTCTGCAGGGAACTAACACCGTAGCCCAGAGAACCCTCTATACACACTGGAATGGCGGACTCCAAAGAAGATACAGTCCCGAAAAAGTAGATCTCCCTTCCCAACCTAAGACTTCTCTAATCCGTAGATATGGACCTTCCCGAAGACCTGGAAACCCTACTTGACGAAACCCCCCTTTCCTACCGCTAGATGGTGCCCACCACTCCACAACTGGATACAAAAAAAATGGGCCCTTGGCAAAGGTTTCTGTAGCTTCCTTCGTCCTTGCCAAATGGATGGGCTCCACGACGCAGGAGACACGCCACAGCGTCAATTTCCCAACCCCACATTGCAAATGGGAAAATTTGTGAGAGCGGGGTCGACGACAGATACTAACACCATCCAAACACTCCCATCCATTGCCTGTAAAGGACATAAGTCCTACAACAGGGTCCTCTTACATACCAAATTCCTAAAAATTATCATATTTATCTTTCAAACTCTATATTCTTCGACCTTATGTCGCAGGTTAACGAATCTGTATAGCACAAAATATTTCTTAGATTTTTTAATAAATAGATTTATTTAAACAATAAATTTATAGATTTCAATTAATTATCTTTTTGTATATTTGGATCTCATTTTTTCTTGCATAAAGTTCGGTTCTGTAAAAAACCGACAAACACCAAACCCAAACAAACTCACATTGCACATACTAAAGTAGTTTTCCTTAGACTGAAAATAGAGTCAAGTGTTTTGAATCATAGCAAGTGTCAACAATTGGACTACGGTAGTATTTTCACTTGTTTTCTTGATATTCTTTTGTTTTTGCATTCGCTATTTGCGGATGAGAGTTTTTAGGTTGTCGGGCAATTGAGAAACGTTCGTCTTTCGGTGTGCTTTCTTTGTTTTTCTGATTTATGTAAAGTTGTCTTGTGAGTTTTTAAGAGAGAAATCTTCGAATAACACCCAAAGGAAAAAAATAGTAAAGAGCTATTTCTTATCTTGATACTGTATCCGATAAGAATGTTTCTATATGTAGTTTCTGAAGGTATAGAACTATAGAAATTGTAAAAAGTGAATATAGGAGGAATATCTACCGGTATGAGATGACAAAAAATATATAGATTGCGAAGAAAACTAGTAACATTGTTTTAATTGGTTTATCGTATTGTGCGCGCACCTTTTCATACGTTTTTTTATTGATTAAAGCAGTGCTGAAAGTTTTCTTTGGTGAGGGCCTTTAGGAGCTCTCCCGTTTTTGCTTTACTGCTTTCATCGACACAAATCGGGCCCCCTTCAGAGCAGATTTTAACTTTCGAAACAAAAAAAAGTCGCACATCAGTGCCAAATCTGGCATGTACGTCGCGTGTTCGAGCACTGGAGTGCGTTTATTGAACAAATACTGCTTTATAGATACCTTGTTATGGACAGGTGCGAAATCCACAAATTATTTTTACACAACTTTGGCGTATCTCATACAAACTCGTTTTCACAGTGTTACCAAAACAGACAAATAGTAATTCTGATTGACATTCTGACCTTCTGGAACCCATTCAGTCATCACGATACCGTTAATGTCGAAAAAAAAACATTCAACATTGCCTTGAATTTTAATTTGGACAACATTGCTTTTTGATTCTGGGTGATGCATCGATCTTAACATCCTATTGAAAAATCACGTTTCGTGTCAAGTATAAATGTCTTTCATCAGTTCGGAATCTTTTTTTAACCTTTCAAGAAAATCTGTGCAGACCAGTTAATGCACAATCTTTTGGTCAGGAGTCAGGTTTTTTGGCACCAACTTTGCACAGACTTTTGTTACGTGTAATTCCTCGTGTAAAATTTTTCTAGATGGCAATCATCCTGATGCTCATTCGACAATCTGCAGGCACAATTTGGTTGATTTTGGTCATTGTTTCCAGAGTTGAAACAATTAAAGGCCTCACTGAACCGCTTGTAGGTACCATTCAAAAACACGCGCATAAAATAGATACGTGTGTCCATAGGCCTCTTGTAACAATTTATAGCACTAGTTGGAGTTATTTCAATTGAACGAGAAATTTGAGATTAATAGGTTGCTCCCATTTTTCATCACACATGCTTTTCAGCAAGAGAAAAAAATACGTTCATGTTAAATCGCAACTGTACAAATACCATAATAGTGACGAAAACGTGGTTTGGTACGTACCCCTACAGAAGATACCCAACGCATTACTTGTTTCCCCCACACCTCTAGGGCACCCTCTAGGTGTCCAGTCTCGTTACTTAATAGTCAGACCTCGTAAAACGTGGTTCGGTCCTTTTTAAATTTGTCTATTAATAGAAAATAGTGTTTAAGTGAGTTTTGGAAGAAGCCTTCTCGATGCAAAGTAAATGTTCATTGCAATTTTTTTACTTCATAAATTGTGTGAATTTATGTTTCTTTTAAACAATAATTACTTTTAAATTTATTGTCAGTGCATGCTTTTTGGTTATACAACTGCACGGGAATTGTTTTTAGTATAAAGTTTTGCTAATTAGTTTCGTTTATCTTAAAGGGAAAATACTAGAACTGTGCTAGTAGGTGTTTAGATCTACTTAGATCTGCTAGAGCATCTTAGAGTCGGTTAGACACGTTTAAACGACATGGAGGTTTAGCTCTAGGCTCTAGGTTTGCAATACTTTCCTGAAACCCTTTACAAATCAGGTAGGTACCTACTACTTGGCGAAACCGAATTTAGCCTTCAGTTAAAAATCCGTAATAGCGTCAGTACAAAAAGGGATATTTAAAACTTTGTTAATGTTTTGCTCTATGTCTTCAGTAAATTAAGATAATGCAGTGTTACTAAAGCAAAGTATTAATCCAAACGGACTTACCCATATTTAATTCATGGTAATTTCTACTGTAATTAATAAATCAGTTACATCTTGATTAGTTTTGATACTTGAAGTTTGTACTTTATTTCTTCAAGGTGGATAATCTGAATACAAACTACCTACCTAAAAATTAAATTAAAAGTATGAACTACGATCTTTATATAAAACTGAACTGTTTACAATATTTTTAACTATTAAAAATAATTTCAAACATACATTAAGTACTGATTTAAATTTGAAAAAAATTAATCTTTTGATTTAAAATAAAACTTTTAATATCCAAACTTTTAATCGTATTTCCGTATCTTAAATTTCCAGGAACTATTTAAGTTTGCTAAATTTTGAAACAGGCAAAGGCTTTTAGAATGGCGCGTCCCAATCCGAATTGAAGTCTATCGAACTGAAAGGAGAAACTATGACAGAAAAGGAACTCGGAAAACGGAACCGAATGTCGCTATAGAAAGAGAGCAAGTATCATTCGTCGTTTCTGAGCCTGGATGACATTCTGTAGTTTCGCTTTTTATATAGGAGAGACCACCGGCGTGACTGGAGACTATCGATTTTATACATGATGTCTGTACTGCGCTTTTCTACTTTTATTAATCCGTTTCTACAAATTACATCGAACTCCAAACGACTGGAGACTGAACGAATTGCCGGCCAGACGCAGATGCTCTCCGTGAGAGACCCGTCTGCTGCGGAATTTATATTGTTATGAAATCAGAGGACGTTTAATAGGTCAAATTTTTAATCACTTTAATATTGTTTACTTCCAAAATCCGACGGGTAACAAATTGTCTCGACATAGCCCCTACCTAACCATTAATATCCTTACAGTTAAATATAAAGATTTTTTGAATACATCTATGGAATTATCTATACATATAATAAAACTATAACTGATTACTGTATGTACATGGCTAATATATTTAAAAATACCTATAGATGGAGTCTGTATGTCTGTATCTCTGTATGTCTGTAGGTTTTTATGTATGTATGGTTGTATATCTGCATATCCGTATGTCTGTTTGTCTGTATGTCTGTATATCTGTATGTCTGTATGTATGTATATTTGTTAACACCAATCTCAAAAACGACTCAACCGATTTGGATGCAGTGTTCAGAAATATATTGTGATGGGTTTTACCAAAACGTGTTATTTTCTTTAAATCGGTTTACAAGTAACGAAGTTATATCAATTAATGTCAGTGACGTAATATGTACCTACTAAGTAAAATATGACCAATTATATTAAACAGGGTTCAGCTTAGGCTGGGAGCGCGTCAGTTGAACGCGATGCCTGAGAAGCGCGAGGGTATGGAGTGCGGGGGCGCTCAGACAATCCGATCAGAATTATTGTTGAACGTATCTAATGTACGAATCTTTTTCTGCTTTATACAGAAAAGTAAAATTTAATATTTTTGATCAAAGGGTTAGGTAAGTTAATAACGATATTATATTGTATCTTCAAAATATGGTTACATTAATTTTAGATGTTAGGGAGCATAAGCTTTCTTATGGCCGTTTACAGAGCCGTATCGCATATGAACACTCAAAACGCAATGTTACTACCATCACGATATATTACGTCATAAGTATGTACGTACGGTCAAAAAACACCTTAGAGCTTAATTAAACGTAATCACCAGTGATATCAAATAATTACCAGTCACATCAAATTTAAAGTAATTAAAAGTGATTGGAAGTAATAACACCTGATTACAAGTGATAATTTACAGACTTTTCCTTATAATTTTTTTATGTCAAAGGTTTCTCTATAGACCCGTTTATAGCGTTTTGTAGTGCTCCTGATTACCGTAGGTACAATCTTGTCGACCCTGTTTTCGTTTATGTATATTTTGTTCTTCATAGGCACGCACGCAGGTTCTGAGCCCGAGATTTAGTTGTCTGAATGGCATGCTTTCCTCCTCTTCCACCACCTCTCCTCACTTCTGAGGGGACCTCAGCAATTTCGGACCCATGAACGGCTTTGGGGAGAAAATGCGTTCCTCATCTTCTTCTGCTAAGACAGTGCTCTTGCACTATATTCCTGGTGTCTGGCTATTGTTGCGTGCTTTTCTATTTTCTGGGTTCTTCATTATTTTGTGCTCTTTATTAGCGTTCTCTCTTCAGGTGACTCTTTCGTCACTTTGGCTCGCTATGTGGTCTTCTGTTTTTTTACTGCTGCCGGTGCTGCATCTTTGGCCTCTTGTGTTTTCAATGCCCGTCGTCTGGGTCATAGTCTGTTAATTCCCTTAGAGACCGGTTTACATGGTTCCTCGTTCCTTCGTAGGTCTTCCTCGCTTTTTTCTTCATGGTATTAGTAATTTTTCTTACGTTTAAATCGTGGTATAGCGTGTTGTTTCTTATGTACCAAGGCGCGTTCACCGCTTCCCGTAGACATCTGTTTTGTTCTTCATAGGTAGATATTATTTGATATATTGTTAGGTATATTCGCTACTTTACTTTTTTAATAGCAAACTATTTTTGTGTGTATTTCCAATGTTTTGGTTTAATAAGATTTTTGAAATTTAGAAAGTATACAATCAAGAAAATAATAAGAAATAAAAATGTCTCATCCGGAAGGACTACACCTGCAACATTTACCTTTATGCAGTAACGCTCTAATAACTAATGCGTTAGTGATTAGTTAGCTCAATTTTTTTGTCCTGATTAAACTCAAGACTTCCTTACTTACTGGTAAGAGCGTTATCGCGTAAAGGTAAAGGTCGCGGGTTCGAGTCCTTTTGGGTCCTGCCCGATAAGACAAATTTTCAATTTTTACTAAATGTCCTTTTCTAAATTTCAAAATGTTATATGTTGTATATTTTATTGTTAGATATATATTATTTTGTTAGTGTTTATAGGTATATGAATGTTTTGAAGCAAGGCGGTTCACTTTTTCGGTGTGCCTAAATTATGAAATGTGTGTTTATAATTGTAAATGACTAAAATGCTGATAAAGTTATAACTGTTTTATGGAAATAAACCAAAATTATATACACAAATTACAGACTATTCATACAGTTGTGCTTTGTTATCATTAATAAATGGCGTCGTCAGAATATTTTTTGTTTAATAGATTGGTCGAATCTAGGCGTTCCATAAAATCAAATTCCAATAAATTTTCCAATTTCCAATGAATAAAAAAAATTAGAGACCATCCCAAATAACGTTCCTCCAACCGTTTTCAAACCTCTCCAATCACCTCCAACCTATCAATCGGGTCTCATTCAAAATCGGCCCGCCCTGATATCCTTTTTCCTCCAGATATCGAAAACTGATCGAACCAATACGAGCCCTATATACACCTTATGTACCGAACGTTCTATGTATATATATTGCCTGAAACGCGCGGCCGAAGCGTCGCAGTAAAACCAGGAGAAGCACAGGCGTTCGTAAAATAGGATCGTATAAAGATAGTTTGATCTGCTCCGATTATGTTTTTAACTCTATAAATCGTAATTCCATATTCATTTTATGTCATATATCTCGCAATATAGCCAGAAGAACAATTTGAGTAACTATTTTAAATATATCTATTTATGATATAGTCCATTTCATCGTTTTTGGCCGATTTGATATTCAAAACCACTGAAATAAGATTAAACTGTCATCCAAGTTACCAATGGCGGAGAGATTTTTATTTCTAAATTAGGTCGTAAATTTCTGAAACTATCAGTGTGGTTTGACATCTACAAAAATATAACATAGTAATTAATAAATTCAACCCTTCAACAACGAGCCGTACATGACGATTACGAGGAATGTGAATTAAGTAAAGACTTCCGTATCGAATACTTTTTATTTACCGGTGAAACAAGATGCAGTTACGTAAGTGTTGTATTAAAAAACAAACGTCCTCATTTAAATTTCTAACTTGCCTGTATCTGAGAGAGATGTAACTCTAAATTTACTTCGAGTATGATTTCTGTCATCGGCCAAAATCGGTGAAATGGATTATACCTAAATATATGCAATAATACCTAAATATATAGGTATACCATAACATTGAACAGAACCCAAATCTGGCAAAATCGAGAAACTACATTTTTCCAATGATAAAAACGTAGGTTGTAAAGTGTCAAAATGTTATCTGCATGGAGGAAAACAGAACTAAAAGGAGTTCTGTAAATTTCTATAAAGTTCAAAACTGTTACAAAAATATTATGGACTGAAATGCTGCTAAAAAGTTGTCTGAAATCACAGTTATCTAATTAAAAAATTAATTTGTACATCTGCAGAAAACAAACCCACTACAGATTAACCTTTTTTTGTTTCATTTTAATTTTTTTAAATTATTTTAAATTCCGAGTCTTAGGCACACCTTAAGAAGCCTATAACAGCTTTTATCACATAAAACTCCTTTCAATACGTTTGAATAATAAAAACAATAAAAGATGAGAAGATTCAAAAAGTCACTTAATTGCATTTCACGAACTTTTACATTTTGTCCTTCAGTCTCCTTTCAGTGAACCAAAAAAAGAGATCTTGATCTATGAGAGACTATTTAACCACAAGACATAGCCGTAAGTTTTTACAAATTTTCTTAGATCTCGACATGAACACTTTTCGGTTTATTTAGAGCAACCTTTTGTTGATGTTCTAAAAGATAGATATTGTTCCCTTTCTATTATATTCTGGTTCCGCAGCTGAGAAGATCCAATATCGAACACCAGCCTCGGATGTATATATATATAGTTATATACGAGTATCGTAAAAAAGTCCATCAGATCGGTGGACCATGCCCCCCGCCTCCGTATTCCCCTCCGACCTCTGACCTCTCGACCTCACTTCTTGCGCATTCTAGTATAGATGTTCGATTTTTGTAGACGCCGACGCTGTGTGGAGCATCCCGCCACGGCCGCCGCGACGGGAGACGCCCTGAGAAGGGCCTCTCGACGACCGTGTCGATGCTTTGATGGGACACTTCGATTCAAATTGCTCTTCGATCAAAAGAAAAAGAAAAAACGCGCGACCGCCCAGAAAAACGCGCAGAAAGTAGATCGCGTTATTTTTCCTTGTTGAACATTTATATTTGCAAATTTGATATTAAGAATTACAATATTAGTTCGAGATCCTAGTTTTTATTGTTACATCTCATTAAATCATACTTTATACCAATTTTGTTTATTTTTTCACAAATTATCTGATACAATTTTTGTTAACAATTCAAAGAATATAAGCGGTAAATTTCTACACCAGACGAATACTAAAACTTACCGGTTTTATGAGTTTTTACATGCGTCACTTAGTTTTTATGGTCCTTTTTGGCTCCCTTCCGAATACAGGACACCAATTGGGAACATATTTAATTGTTATCACAGTTACGGGCATTGGAAAGTATCTGATAGTTCCAGTATATATTGCTAAGATTTTCTTTTTGGCTTTTTATGGAATATAGAAAACAAAACGGAAACGTACCTAATTGTTATTATAGGCTTTGATATTCGAAAGTCTTCTATATTTTGCGTATGCATTACTAAGCTTTTGTGATTACTTTTTAGCTCCTTTCTGAATAAGGAAGGCCATATGATACCATATGCAACTGTTATTATAGTCGTCAATTTTTCTCGTTACTTTTTGTTTCCCTTCTGGCAACGTAACTACCCGTAATTGTAGTCGTTGATATTAGAAAGTAACCGATATATCGAGTACTAGTCAAACGTTTTTTGTGGTTTCGTTTTTGTTCTTATACAAGTAAAGAAGACCAATTCGAAAGGTATCTCTTCTCGGAAGAGACCTGGTTCTCTTTCAAAAAGAGCAGGAAAGCTAGAGCCGAAATTAATTTCGCCGTCATTCGTATTATGACATTTCTTCTTTGCAATATGTTCATTTAATAACAGGTATTTACGCTCTCGCTCAAGCGGATACCCTAGTGGATACAGAGGGTAGCTATAAGGGGTAAAAGTAGCCAATTTTTTCGGAAAATTGTCGTCATCAATAATATGGATGAACATTTTCCCAGTCGAAGGTGTTGATATGACAATTTGAAATCCCTACGGGTGGACACCTAAATGGATACAAGGGAAGTGGCGGCCAAGGGTAAAGAGGGTCAAATTTTGACCATTACCATTACCCAGCTTTCCTTTATTTTGGATTTAGGCTTCTCAATAGTCGAACATTACGTGGTCAAAATGGCGGGCATATTATTGATGACAATTTTTTGCCCCAAATTTTGGCCTTCTTTACCACTCTCAGCCACCCCTTTGGATCCACGCAGGTTTCCGTCATTTTGGATTTAGGATTCTCAAGGGTCCAACATTAGGTGGTCAAAAAGTAAAAATATTATTGATGACTGTTTTTTGTCTCAAATGTTGGTCCCAGTCACTCCTGTCCACCACCTCCTTTGTATCCACTCAGGTGTCCACCCGACGGAATTTCGAATTGTCGTAGTAACACCTTCGACCAGGAAAATTTTCATCCATATTATCAATGATGACAATTTCCCGTAAAAAGTTGGCAACTTTTACTCCTTTTAGCTACGCCCTCTATCCAATAGTGTGTCCGACTGAGCAGGAACGTAAATACTTGTATGGGTTGAACATTTTGCAGAGGAGAAACTATTATTGTAGTATTTTATTTGACAAAGTCTACTATTTTTTATAGATAATATGTTCAGCCCTTAGCTATGAGTAGTTATGCGGTTTAAGGCACTTTGTGTGCGATCTGCAATAAGACTGTCATTTTTTACCTCTTACCACACTAACTAAATCGCCAACACAACCCTTCTCTTTAAGCTTTGCTCTAAGATCACTAACTACCATTGACCACAATAAAGGCGATAAAACTTCTCCTTGAGGACAGCCTTTTACTGCTTTAATGGTAGTAAATTGAACTCCAAAATAAATAACTATATTCTTAGTGTTAGGTAGTTAGTCTAATTAAGAGCAGCACCAGATGAAGGAACTATGTTGCTGTTAGATTCATACCAAAGTTCGGTAGATGGCGAGTACCTACTATTTTTAATCCACTTTTTTTTAATTCGTAAAAACATATAGAGTATGAAGTAGTAAGATAAGTAGACCTATCCTTAAAGTCCTAACAGAATAAATAATTGTTCCTAAATACTTCCCTGTTGCAGCAGTTTTTCAATAAGTAAATAGAGTTTCGAAAATAATGTACACATTCACAGTGACCGGTCCGCTAATATTTATCCCACCAAACAGTTACATTAAATTTCAATTAAAAGATGCATCTGTTATATGTGTCTGTATCGACCCAGTTTTAATAAAATTAAAATCACGTAAATAGTTTCAACAGATTTAAAATGATCTTTTCATTTTCACAACGTGTTTAAATTTCAGTATAGTGATTGTTACGGTGGGTAAAGAATTCATAAAAAAATAATCACTTTTTTAGAGTGGTATAGTAAAACATTTGAGATTCTTAACTGTTGTTTTCTGGTTTATTATTTTATAGAACAAACACCATAAAAAATAGACGAAAAAGAATTTTTTTTTGTTTATCCTGTCTTTTTGCTTATTCTTCATATTTTATTTTGATAATTAAAGAAGCATCGGATAACACATTAAAAGGATTTTTTATAATACCTATCTAGTCCAGTTAGAGATTGAAATTATTTATGAAAGTTTTTTTTTTTCGAAAGTATGCAAACAAGAATATATTAAATGACATTAAGAAGAAATTGAAAAAATGTCACATCTAGCGAGACTCGAACTCGCAACTTTCAGCTCTTCGCGCTGATGCTCTAACAACTAAGCTATGAATGCCTATCCATCAAATCGCTTATCTTTGTGTTAGTTTGAATAAAATTTAGACCACCACCAGTTAGAATAATTCCGTATCTCGGTTGGAGCAAAGAAATCCTTCCGATATCAGCAAATCCGTCACATTCTTCTACCCAAGTATGTACTTTGGTCAAATTTGTAAATTCAAGTACCACTGGTTCAGAATTAAACTGACATTATTGCTCCAAGTACTCTTTACTGGTTTTATAACATTCATCCACCGCAGTTTTCATATTCTTCTGTCCAGTTACCTGTTATTTTATTAGCAGATTACGAACTGTGTAAGGAAGAATATAACCACAAGTTAGAACAGAGGTTTTTGAAAAGTACTTTTAAAACATTTGGCCATTTTTTGATGTAGCTCTTCAAAGACTTAAAAATTTTAGACTCTCTCAAGGGCCGGAATTGACGCTTGCCACTCTTTTTTACTGTATCCCAAAGAGTGTCTAATTCTTTGTGTCAGTGGAATCTCATATCTCTTTCAGAGATTCTACTTGAAAGCTGTGGATGTAGAAATATGAATCTATTTTCACAATTATGCATTCGAAGTCAACAGAAAGGCAATCGGTGGCGGTTTGTATTGCGCTGGGAACCTCACATACAATAACAATGACCTAAAGCGGGATACTTTTGCTCTTACTGGGGATAGCGAGACAGTCAAAAAGCGAGACTGTCCCGTTCAAAGCGGTTATATTGGGCTCTACAATTACCAGTAGATTACTACTACTTTTAATTCATTTTTTTTTAATTGAGTAACCGATATCACACTACACATTTTAAAAACTGAACTGTTATGTTAAATTGCCAAATATTTTCTATAAGAGCTGCCTAATCAAAGACAATTAGATGGAGATAATATTTATACATGCATATACGTAGAAAATTGCAGTTTAGAAGTTGAGTTGGTATATTTTTTTGTATTTGTTAGTAGATTTATATCTACTATTCAGCTGGTTCGTATGTATGTATGTATGTATGTATGTATGTATGTATGTATCGGATATAACGAAATCTGTGGACACGATACCGGTCGCATTTCTTAACGGATCGAAATGAAATTTGGTACAAAAATCAATCGTCCAAAAATCTCGGTCGAGTTCGTTAATGGGCCAAATCGGTACTGCTGTTTGGGCGTGACATCAAATCAAAATGGAAAAAAATTCCTAACTTTTTTACTTCATCTGTACAAAAAAATGTTAGGGGACTTTTTTGTTTGTCTTAGAGAGACCTACAACTTTTATCTAAAACATTTTTTTCTGAAACGTATACTTTTCATATATTCAATTAATATAAATCTACTGATGCGCCTGGCTTACCAAGGGCCATTTTTTAATAATCCTTGTAATATATTTTCTTTTTGAACTAATAATTTTGTTCAAGCTATCGGAAGGTTGCAAAAGGCAGAATTGTCTATCTAAATAAAAGTTTCAAGTTCCGTTATTTAATGGAAACTTCATGTTTAAAGGTGTTATTTTCTCAAATTTCTCAGTTTAGCTCAACAATTGTGGTATGTACATTCCCATCTAAAATGAGAGATTTAACGTCGTTCACAAACTCAACAGCCACTAAATTACCATTAGTTATTCGCGTATTAGAAAGACACGCAATATTTTTCCTGGGGACCCCGCTTCTCCATTTAAACACGCCACTTCTCACCCCCTAAACGCTATTGCAGAGGCAACTCGTCAACATAAAAATTATGATTTATTAAAGAAAGTATAAACATATATTATGTAATAAAAAATCTACATAATTTAATAATTGTGAAAAACAGTGATCTTATCTAATGATAACAGGCTTGTATCCTTTAATCTTGACTTTTATGACAATAATTTCTGTAGCTAGAAACAAACATTCTTTGTTAATGTAGAAGTATCACTAACCAGCTGAGTTTGTCGTTGCTTTATAAAATGATAATCAATGTTTGTCATATTGCTTGCCTATCATAGTTATCTATATATACGAAAGATTATCTTGTTTTAAAGTCCTCTAATATTTTTAGCGTTCCCCGATAACAAAATTACAAAACAGTATTTAAGAAAATTGAACCAATTCAACACTTTACATTATGTTTTGTAACCTTCTTTTAGCCTTCTTTTTTTTGCTATTTATGAATACATTATCTGTAGTTCGCGTATTATGCTCATCCATAATAAAAAAAATAAATTTAACATCCCCAATATGGGTGCCACTGTGATGTAAAATGTAACCGCGAAAAACCGTTTTCTAACCCTGAAAAATGAATTATGCGCGTACTTTAGATGATGGCTTTTCTTAAAAATCGCCGTCTAAATAAATTATGTGTATTTTTATTTTCGTGTATATGTGTAAATTTATCTATCTGTGCACACTCGAAAAATAACGTCGTCGTATACTGAGCCAGGATTTATTGTCGGTGGAAATAACGCGGATTTTTTGTTACGCTGACAGCCGATGCAACGAGTATTATTCGTGGTGGATCCTTTAGGATTTGCTTCTTCGTTGTTTCCAATGTTAGGAAATGCAATAATTTATTGTTTAAGAAAAAAGTTCTTTTTAGTCCTCAAACTCTAAACAAAGATACCTATCTAGGTATGAAGTGTTAATTTATTATTTGATAACAGAAATTATTCGTAGATTTCTGTTTCTGGAGTTAAAATTGATAGCAATAACAGAAGACTACACCATATGAAGATCAGAGTTGACGAAATACGACTAGTTACAGATACCTCTGAGGATGCCAAATTGTTTATCTGTAATTAACAAAACATATTCTCAAGACCAATGAATAATAAAATTGTTTTCATCTTATCTGGAGTTCTTTTGACATCTCTATAAGGCGTTTAGATATTGTAACTTTGCAAGATGACAACAAAAAGAGGTGAAAGTCATAAGAGTTGACAACAAAAAGAGGTGAAAGTCATGAGAGTCGGCAACAAAGAAAGGTGAATGTCATGAGAGTTGACAACAATCAGAAGTGAAAGCCAACATAACTGAGATTATTAAGAGGTGGCTATAATAAGAAAGCACAACAGTAAATTCTTATAACATCTGTATGAGGCGGTCGAATAAGATCAGAAATTACAACAAAAAGAGGTGAAAACCATGAGATTGACTACAAAAAGGGGTGAATGTTATCAGAGTTGACATCAATCAGAAGTGAAAGCCAAAATAAATGACATTATTAAGTGGGAAGAGCAATAAAAAAGCACAAAAGTGTATTCTTATAATAAGGCAGTCAAAAATTAGCTAAGTGAGAGATGACAATAAAAAGAAGTGAAGGTCATGATAGTTGACAACAATCAGGAGTGAAAGCCAGAATAAATCACATTATTTAGAGGTGACAGCAATAAGAAAGCACAAAAGTGTATTCTCATAACATCTTCGTAAGGCGATCAGAAATTGTAACTTATGTAAGTAAGATTTGAAAGTCATGAGAGTTATCACCAAAAAGAGGTGAAAGTCATGGGAGTTGCCAACAATCAGAAGTGAAAGCCAAAATAAATGACATTAGAGGTAAAAGCAATATAAAAGCACACCAGTGAGTTCTTATGACATCTCCATCAGCGGTCAGAAATTTTAATTTATCTAAGTGAAAGATGACACCAAAAAATAGTGAAAGTCATGAGAGTTGACAACAAAAAGATGTGAAAGTAAGGAAAGTTGACAACAATCAGTAGTGAAATCCAAAGTAAATAACCTTATTAAGAGGTAACAGCATAACAAAGCACAACAGTAAAAAGTAACAGGTTTTCAAAAAGGTGACAAATTGAGATGTGAAGGCCAAAAGTGGTCAAAACAATTCGAGATGATAGCTATGAGGGATAATAGGAACACGAGGTTATAGTAATAAGAGATAACAGCAATAAGTGACAACGATAAAAGATGATAACAACGACAGATCGAAGCAAAGAAAATTGACAGCAACGTGAGGTGACAGCAATCAAAAATGACACGTTGAGAGGTAACCACAACGAGAAATGACAGCAATAAGAGATAACAACAATGAAAGGCTACAAGTGAGGTATATGTCAAATACTGAGAAAATGAACAAAGAAATTAACACGTAAAACTATAAAACTGATACATTAATATTGTTAAAATTTAGTGTCCTTATTTTGTAAATTAGAATGATGATAGTGGATTGTATATGTTTACAATAGTTTAATTATTATCAAAGGCATAAAAAAGCATATCTAATTAAAAAGGTACATATATATTTTATAATTTATTTAATTTTTTTTTTGTGTGTGTGATATTATGTTTTTATTTTAACATTTTTTTCTTATTATTATATAATAGCATCTATATAAAATGTATTTTAGCCTTGAAAAAGACGACAATAAACGTCGAAACGTCGGCAATTTAATAAAAGCTTTGATTTTTCTTTGCCTGTCCTCAATCCACTATCATCATTCTAATTTATGATACATTAATATTTGAGAGTGTACCCAAGAGTAATAATTACACTTTTTGCTCGTAATACATACATTTTTTTCACAATCACTTAATATAATGAAACAATTTACGATTATTTTTATATTGCACCCCGTTACAAAGCAATTATTATATTGTGTTTCGTATGCAGTCTTCTCTGGTAACAGATTTGAAGCTACTGCTTTTGCCAGATTTCTGACCCAAAAAGTCTTTTCCTTTTGATGTAAGTGTGAGTGTTGTGTGGAGGTGTAACCCACATGGTGCAATGTAGTGTTGGGAGATTGATGCTGTGACATGTCTCCTCCGTCGTGGAGCCCCTCCATTTGGCAAAGACGAAGGGAACCACAGAAACCTTCGCCAAGGTTTTTTTTGTTTTTTTATTGCAGTACCAATATGTACGGGTTGTTAATGACGACGAGCGTTTTTTGTACATTAACGCTCTATGTAGAGCCAGAGCATTAAAGTGACACACCTTGTTAAATATCCACTTTTTGGTCAATTACCTACAAGCGAAAAAGCCTACTTTATTTAGTAATGGTAGAAAAAAATCTATTATCTCTTTCTATTTTCTATTTCTAGTTCATCTTTATTTCCATTTAATTAGTTTTAAGTTTAAAGATATGTTTAAAATAGTAGTGTATAAATTACCCTGCAATAAAGTTAAGTGTATTTAATGTAAGTAGGTACAAATTTTGTATTATCATAAGGATATTGTAACAGAAATCACTGGAGAATAGATTCACCTTTAACCTTTAAAACAAAATATAAGACAGTACATTTCAATGTAGCAATATTTTTAGTCAAACAAAAATATTGTATAACGAATAGTTACAAAAAGATTTATGAGTCAATTTTCTTGAAGTTTTTTAAAATTAACGAGTTCATTAATAATATAGTTTGTAGACGTGTTAAAATTTATGTCAGTGATATAGAGAAAGAATTCAAACATTTGATAGGTTATGCGTAGCATCGGTTATAAGGTAGACTCGGTGGAATTTTATTCTATTTCTGAAAATATGTTTGTGTTAACGAGACGACCATCTATTGTCGATAATGTGGTGACATTCTTCCTGTATCTTGAATAATATCCAAGGAATTTCTATGACGTAGTTCTGGATTGTTTTCGATTATAAATTTAAGTTTGATTTTTTTTGTAGTTTATTATTAGACCCATAAAAGAATTCAGGTAGGTAGAAACGAATAATACTTAATCCCTACTAGATTAATTTAGTGTTAATTAATTATATTTATGAAGTTTTTAAGTAAAAAAAAATAAAGACTTCCACTATAAAGGCGATTATTTATATTTCAGTTCTATATCGGTTTTAATGTTTCGAAAAATTGTTCGAACACTGGTAATGAAGAAATTTAATAAAAATAAAAATTCACTAATAAGAAAAAAATATTAAAGGAATGTATAAAAGAACTTATAGATCAGAGAAAATGATAAATATGTTTTGGTTTGAAATGTATTTTTAATTCTCTTAGATTGGGTTTTGTATTTTTTTTTTTATATTTCTGTAAAATAAATGTTTCATTTATTTTAAGATGGTATTCAAAATACAAATAAAAAGTAAAATTGAATTCCTTAGAAATTTTTATTTATAGAGAGGTGTAAATTGACTAGTTAAAATGCTCTTGTAAATATATTTTAACGATTAAATTGTGTAAAACGAATGTTCTTGACTTGACAAAGAGAGGACTTTCTAATAAAAAATAAATTACTGCCTGGTGCATGTGTTACTACGAGAGAAGTCTTTTTAGTTTTGCATATAGCCGCTTAATACCGCGTCACCAATAGAACCTTTAGACACAAATCTAACTTCAATCTTTTGTTTACATAAATCCAAAGTTTTATTGCGATACCCCAAGTCGTGTAGGTAGGTACCTTAATTTTTTGAAATAAGCAAGTCAGTCGAAAAATGGATCTTAGTCAAGAACATTTTTTATCAATGATTTTTTACAATTTTCGGATAGGTAGAGCCCAACAGCAGTGTTTCGCTGAAATGGTACTATGTTTGGGAATAAAGCACCACACCAGTCTACTGTTTTGTGAATTTCAACTTACTCGCTTCAGTCTCAGCGACGAATACAGGTCCACCCACAACATCATTCATACAGCAAAACATTGATGCGGTTAGTCAGCTAATTATGGATGACCACCCTAAATAATACTGGGGATAGAGGTATCTTTGGACATTCCAAAGATTTCAATCCAAAATCTCTTACATAAAGAAGTGGGTGTTACGAAGTTGGTTTTTCGTTGGATCCTTCATTTGCTCACAGAAGAGCAAACAGTGGTTTGCGCCAATTGGTGTCGAAAAACATTGAAACGATTCAACACAGGAAACATTTATAGTATTGTTAGTGGCAATGAATCTTTTGGATTTGTTCTGACGAACCGGAAAATAAACGCCAATCCGTTATGTAGGTGTTTCACAATAAGGAAGAACCAACAAAATTGATCCGTTCTTAAAATTTGTCAAAGAAAATGGTCGCAACTTTTGTGTCAAAATCTGATTATATGGCAACAATTGCTTTAGAAGATCGAAGAACGTTAGTTCCGATTGTTTGTTTAACAGAAGTTTTCGCAAAACTCCGACAAAGCAACAGACAACTGCGAATCATCCTATATCAGGACAATGCAATTTCTTACACTGTCCAAAAGTCAATTGAGTGTTTGGAGCTTCAAAACAAAGAATTTTTGAGAACATGCACCGTATAGTCTAGACCTAAGTCCCAACGACTTTTTCACGTTGCTAAAGATCACGATTTCAAAAAATGGACAGCGATTCCAGTCGCCAGAACAAGCTTTTGATGACTTTGAAACAGCAATTTTGCAGATGTCAACTGAAGACTGAAATAACTGTTTTACCAATTGGTTTTAACGAAAAAGGGTCTCATTTAAAGACCGCCCGCTGTTCCCCGGAGGTGACTTCAAAGCAGGTTTACTTACATTTTTTAAATATTTTTTCAACTTAGAGCCAGGTTTTCTGAAGTTTTTAGCAGTTAAAAAACTTTCTTAGCACTATTACCTTAATCTTAGGCCCAATTTACTTAGAACGGACGTTTGGTATAGACGAGACTTCGTCATGGCACGAACGTGGTGGAAAGATGGCATAATATTCAATGCATACAGAAGGGCAGGACAGTAACGCGAAGAGAGGTCTTGGGCACTCCTTTTATAATAATCAGCACGATTAACGTTAAATAAACAAGGATATATCCCGCATTTTTGAGAATAAACACGGAAACATGTGGTGAGGAAGTGGCGTCCTCCTTCTTGTACGCCAACACAGACTGGGAAGAGACGGGGCGAGGGCGGGAGGGCGACCACTCACGCCAGGTCACTTCTGTAAAATTTGTACCATTTGTTTACATAGGAAGAGACAAAGGTGTGTACCTTGCTTCTGCCCGACGTCCGTTCTGTATGAATTGGGCCTTAAGTTGTATTTTCTAATAACTGTCGTCACTTTTTTGGACACAATCAGTGCTTATATCTTATATTTGATTATAAGGTTAGCCGCAATAAACATGTATTTTTTTTATTTGCAAATATGGTTTACTGCTTTTAGCAAGTATACCTATGTATGTTTTCATCGACTTCTTGTTCGATTCGCTGTCATTTTATATTTCATTAAATTTTACTTATATTTCAAGCATTGCTTTCTTATTAATTTGGTAAAGGATAGTCCAAAAGTTGTTTTATTATATTATGAATGTTTATACATTTTCTGATTCCTTTTTTTTAGGAGACATCTAGACATATAGGATTATAAAAACCTTTTACAAGAATGGTATTGTTTTATTAAATAACGCAATACGAAAACAGAAATAGATCACAAAATCCAGCAATTTGAAGAATTAACAGTATAGTTTTAGGCTACAAACAAAGAAGATTTAAGGAGTTCATAGGTGTAAAAAGAAAGATTACATACACTGACTAAAATAGGAACATTTTTCTGGTAAGATTTCTTTTAAATCTAAAATCAAAACCAGTAGTGGTCGTAAGATTTAAATTCAGTCACACAATACTCTCAAAATATTCCCCGGTTGGAAATTGCAAAACAGATTTGCGAGCATAAAGGATACTCGAATTTCTAAACTTCCCAAAAGGACTAACAATGTAAGAGTTGCTGCAAACACTAAATGAGACTGATATAAGACACACAATAGATTTTATAGTGCCAGAAGAATATAAGAAGAATAAGAATAAAGAACGTATTGAGTAAATATCGACAAATCGCTAGGAATCTGGGACTGAAAGGTTCAAAGAGATATCGGCTATAGATAGAGATCGCAGGTTCGGATGAGATTTGATATTTATTCAATTACTCCTTAACGTCGCGTCTTGTTTGTCTACTTTTAAATTTTAAGTGTCGCTAATAATTATTTTACTATTAATCTATACAAATAAAATATTATTTGACAAATAATCTCTCTATTCAGGTCATATTTAGAGATCACAGGTTTGAATCCTGTTGGATGTGATATTTTTCGGTTTTTCTTTAATGCCACTTTTTGTTTGTCTAAATTTTTAAACTCAAACAATCTCATTTTTCAGAATTAAGTATACCGAAACATTCTTCATACCAGACTACAGTTTCGCAGTAACTACATGTTTGAAGATATAATCGAATTAATAATAAATAATGAATTCTAGCGCTTTTCCATTTTACTTCTTATTGGAACCGGTATATTTTTAGAGGTTCGAGTAGTATTTGTTTTGGCTATTTCAATTTCATCGGAATGTCAGGTCGTAATTTTTGTGTTGGTGCGGTTCGCATAGTTTACGAAGCGACAATTTGAGACAAATCTGGTTTTTATTTGACGCTCTATGGCAGTTAACAGTGTTAAGGAAATTTACGACACGTTTTCCCAATGCTGTTAAAACACAATGTTGAGGTTAAGACTACAAAGCAGTTAAAGTGGTTAGTAGTTCTTTAACTTTCTTTGAATACAGTCATTGATTAAAAAAAAAATAGTAGAAACCTTTTGTGTATTTTCATTAGAATGATAATAATAATTGTTGTGACGTGTGATTGTTAAGCATATCGTAGGATACAAAAAGAAGACCCGAAGAGGACCTGTGAGTTGTGAGAGAAAAGTGAAAAGTTCTCTCGAAAATACTTGAAGCCTCAACTCAGTGTTTCAGACAATTGAAGAGTTCTCTCTCGGAAGACCGGGATGAAGTGCGTTCTAATGAGCAACGCTCCAGGCCAGCCTACTGCGATGCACAGTCTACGACCTTCTTGTAATCACAATAAAAACAATATCATTACTACCATCGAGAAAAGTCTCACACATTCTTAGTACACTAAGAAAAATGTAGTCATAAAACTTTTACTTCCAAACACATCAGGATATAGTTTTTGTAAAATCTTCTACAAGAAACAAGGACCTCATCATTACCAACTCTACGGTTAATTTAAAAAAATAGTTATTATTACGTCATTGGTTCCAGCGGTGGACACTTTGAACAGTATTAAATATTATTGAAAGTCGAATGTAAAAATAGAGCCACAAATAAATAAAGCAAAAGAGTAAATACCACAAATATAATGCTTAAGAAAATACGACAACACTAATGAAAAAAGCAAAATGTAAAGAAAGCCTCACAGATAAATTGCGAAGACAGGAAGTAAACAATGTCATATACAGAAATATTATAGATATTAACCAGTAGGTACAAAGAGGCCTTTAGGGTTTTATTTTGGTGATATTCTTGTAGATGTTATGCTATACTGTCTTCTAGTAGCGACCATGTGTTATTTTATATGTAATGTTATACAAAAAAAGTGACATACGATAACACCAATGAAAAAAAAAAAGATTGTGCAGGTAGCACTACCGCTAAAGAACAATTGAAAAAAAAACAACTCCAAAGCAATAGATCTATTTCTTAATGATCTTGATAACACATTCTTTTACTAAAGAATTTTGTTTTACAAAATATTGGTCTAATCTTCAACAACGTGTGCTTAGATAGTCTAGCTAGACGGTGATATTAACGCGACTTAAATGTTGTGTTTTCGAAAAAGGCTTTTTAAAAAATAATTTTTATTATTTTACAAGTATAAATTATAATATAATATAATATAGGTCTTTTCTTTAGTATAGATTATGTCAGAATGAATTTATATTGAATAAAAATATAAAATGTAAAGTCTGTTTGTGATAACTTGAAAAGGCTGAGTTTGCAACTTCTGATATCTGTTGCGGATGTTGCATCTTCTTACTGTATGGGTCTGCCAGTGGCGTAGCTATAACTCCTCCACCGCTAGTTCGTGGCGTTTTTCGTAGGGTTGAAAAACGGCATCGGTTGGGTAAATGGGGTTTCTTGAACTGATTCTTCTCTAGTTAAAATGCTGGACATCTCGACTGTTTCGTCTTTGGATTTTTTCTTAGTAAATGGTAAATTTTTTAGGAACCTGAATATAAGAAATGTAAAAATGATAATTATTATGATTATTGTAATTATGTTCCAATGATTGATTGGAGTCCTTGTTGATTGATTCAGGATGAGTGGTTTTATTCCCTCCTGTGTCCTTTGGATTTCATGGATTTTGTCAAGTTGTATGTTTTTGAGGTGGATTTCTGATATTTCGTCTTTCTCAGGAGCCTGTGGAATTGTAATGTTTGGAAGCAACAATGGTTGGCTGTCGGATACTAATTTTTGATTTACGAACGTCTGATTTTCGGTGCTAAATTGGCATTGATATGGAAGTGTGATGAGATAATTTCCAATTATGGTTTGGAAGTCGGTAGTCCCGCAATTGGTCTTAATTTTCGTTGGTCGTACTAGTATGGCAATATAGTTGGAGTCATCAATTTGTTGGATGAAATTTTCTGTGATTCGGACAGGTGTTTCCCGGCATTCGCTAGGGTTGGATTGGATCTGGAGCAGTTGGAATATGCAGTCTTTATATTCTCTGGTCTTCAGTTGATTTTCAATACAGAAGAAGTTTGGTTTTAGATCTTCGCAAGGAAACGATGAGTATTGATACATATTTTCATCCATTATCAGATAAGTATTAGGTGGAATAATTGTGGTTAGGTTGGTAGTAGGGATTGAATATAAATGGAAATAGGAGAATTCTTGTGGGTAAACTATTGGAAAGTGAATAATGAAAACAATTTTCGAGTCCGAATAAAATGCTTCGGTTTGTAAAATATTGTAATATTCGTTTATTTTTGAAATGGGATAGATGAGTTCACTTTCTGAGTGGTATTTTATAACTTGATCTAATATGGACTTCATTTCGTTTGTTTTTATAATACTCGTATGTAACATACCTAGTCTAGCAAATATGACAGCGTTTTCTATTTCTGATAATAATTGCAAAATTATATTTATGCTTAAACTTATTTGGTCTAAAATATTTCTAGTTACAAGAAAATCTTCAAACTCAAAAATAAATTTATTTAAATCTGTTCGGATGGAATTTAATCCTGAAGTTATTACTTCCTGATTACTTTTTATTAAAGATACAGTATGATTGAAATTTCCTACAATGGTTTTTGATATTGAAATTTGTCTATTTAATGCTACTACTAGTTCTTTTTGATTATTTTGTAACTCAGACAAAACTTGGTCATAACGTTTTGCATCGTTGGAATCAAGATTTCCTGTGATACATTTAATTATGGTCCCTAGTCCATCTATGAGTCCTCTTTTAGTTCTATGAGCAGGTAATAGTGACTGAAGTTTTTGTTCCGTAATTTTAATTTGGAAAAGAAGAGCGCGATCGAAATTTTCAAGTTCTTTATAGTAAGGATGACTTAATCCTCGTTGAATTGCGTCAGTAGCATTTTCATAGGATGTTTTTATAATGTCAAATTCATTTTTAATAGGTTCTAAGTCAATATAGTGTAGGAATGTGTGTATACTGGATTTTACTTTGGCGGTGCCTAATTTGTAAGGAAGGATACCAGGATTATTTTTAAGGTTGGTTAGACTGATCTTCTGGAGATCGGCTAGTCGAACAACCAGGAACAGGATCGTCGTTAGGTGCCTGTAAAAATTGTTTTGTATTATTTTTGGGTCGTCTTAAGGATTGTTTATGTAAAAGTCGATTAGGAGTTTGAATTTTTAAGGTTTGGTTGTCAATTACGTTAACTTTAGTGAATTTTCTATTAAGTTTATTTCTTACAAGTGTCGTGTTTTTCCTGTAAGCGTCGGAGTCTTTTGAATACTCAAGTGGTTCTTGTCGGTCTTTATTATGGTAATTAATAGTTTTTTCCTTTTGTTCAATTAATTTTTTATTTAATTCTCTGTAGATCTCTTTCGTTTTGTCGCGATGTTCTTGTACATAATTATTTATTAATTTTTGATTAATGTCAATGTCGAATGGGTCTTTGGTGTTAATATGGCCATTAATTATGTCTATAGGTTTTTGTTTAGTCACAGAGTGTATAGTGTTGTTGTAACCTAGTATCGCATAAGGCATTTGGTTTAAGATGTCGATTTTGCCATTATTCTTTTCTCTGATTATTCGCAGATGTTCTATGAGTGTGGAATGAAATCTCTCTATTGGTCCTTTAGATTGCGTACTATTAACTGTAACGTAATGAACTTTGACTTTATGCATGTCGAAAAATTCTTGAACTACGGAATTTTTTAGTTCTGTACCATTGTCCATGGTTACTAATGTTGGTAGTCCATGATGTGTCATGAACGTAATAAAGGCTTTAACTACTTCTAATCCTGAGAGTCCTGAAAGGGGATAAGCCTGACCATATTTTGAAAATGTGTCTATTATTGTAAGGTATTTTTGACCTTGGCTGGCGAATGTGTCAGCAAAAATGATTTCAAAAGGTTTTGAAGGGGTAGCTGTGATTGCTAATTTTTGATTTGGGGGATTACGGTCGTATTTATTCATTTGACAAATGTCGCAACGGTTAATAAATTCTGTCAAGTCATTTTTCATTTTAGGCCAATAATATGTGCGTTTAAGTCTGGTCTCTGTTTCTAGTATGCCTCGGTGGTTTGTTTTGCCTTCATGATAATTTCTTATCAGTGCATGTTGTCGATCTCTATCGATTACATCTTCTAGTAAAAAGTTACATTTTACTAGTTTATAGGCTGAATTTTTAAAAGTTTTTCTTAATATTTCGAGTATTTGAGGGAGGAATGTATCGTTTTTGAAATATATGGCGTGTGTGAATTTTGGATCAATATAGTTTTTGAATATACGTATTGTATCGTCAGCAATATTGTTTTTTGAAATTTGTACGTGAAGTCGTTTTTTGTTAGGGAAAATATTTTCTACTTTAGGTCTAACTGCAGAATGTAAAACAAAATCTATTATTACTTGATGATCGAACGAATTTAAAGATTTTTCTGAAATTGGCATACCTAATATTGGATCTTCGGCACTAGAATGCACAGTATGTCCTTCGTCATTATTTTCATTTTCATTATCCTCGTTGATGATTGTTTCGTTTCCATTATCCTCGTTAATGATGGTTTCGTTTCCATTATCTTCATCAATTATATTTTCGTTGATCTCGTTTTCATCAACGTTTACGGCTACAGATTCGGTGTCAATATTGTTTCTGTCTGCATTATTTGAAAAACTTTCGTTAAATTTCCTCATGTGTTCAAAAAATTCATTACAGTGAATTTCTATGCGAGATAGTGCATCTGCATTGGTATTAAGTTTACCTTTTTTATATTCGATGGTATAGTCAAATTCTTGTAATTTTAGACGCCACCTCACAAGACGTGAATTAGGTTCTTTTAATGACATAAGCCATTGTAAAGGTTTATGGTCGGTAATAATTTTGAACTTTCTACCAAATAAATAAGGTCTAAAATATTTTGTACAATGCACTATTGCGAGAAGTTCTTTTTCTATCGTGCTGTAATTTTGTTCGGATTGGTTTAGAGTTCTTGATGTATAAGCAACAGGCTTATCACATCCATTGGAAAGTTGTGAAAGTACTCCACCAATAGCTACGTTGCTAGCGTCAGTT
The DNA here is from genome assembly GCA_964028335.1 of Altica lythri. Lineage (NCBI taxonomy): Eukaryota > Metazoa > Arthropoda > Insecta > Coleoptera > Chrysomelidae > Altica > Altica lythri. Next base: position 23,780,387 of record OZ034809.1, on the reverse strand, counting down.
GTTAGTATAAAGTCTTTAGTAAAGTCCGGATATTGTAATATCGGTTCGTTGGTAAGAAGGTCTTTGCAATTTTCAAAACATTTAATGAATTCTGGAGTATGTTCAATTTTAGCGTCTTTTTTCAAACATAGTGTCAATGGTTTTGTAATTCGTGCAAAGTCTTTGATAAATCGTCTGTAATAACCTAATAAACCGAGAAAGCCTTTAATTTCGCGGGTAGTTTTTGGAATTGGATAATTTTTAATTGCAATAATTTTGTCTGGGTTAGGCTTTACACCTTCGTTTGTTACAATGTGTCCTAAATAGGCGGTTTCCTTTTTTAAAAATTCACACTTGTCTAACTGTATTTTAAAATTGCTTTCTTTTAAGCGTTTAAATACTTTATCTAAATTTACCATGTGTTCTTGAAGAGAAGTCGAAAAAATTATTATGTCGTCGAGGTATACAAGACAAATTACATTTTGGAGTCCTCGTAAAACGTCATCCATAACCCTTTGAAAGGTTGCAGGGGCGTTTTTAAGACCAAAAGGCATACGAACATATTCATAATGCCCATTTTCTACATTAAATGCGGTCTTAGGGATGTCATCTGGGTGCATCTCAATTTGATGAAAGCCGCTTGCTAGATCGAGGGTACTGAAATAGTTACATTTACCTAGCTTGTCTAGAATATCCGTTATATTAGGCAAGGGGTAACGATCATCGATGGTTTTTTCGTTGAGCTTGCGGTAGTCTACTACAATTCTCCACTTTTTCTTACCGGAGCTATCTGCTTTCTTGGGTACAACCCAAATAGGGGATGACCACGGTGAATTACTGGGTCTAATAATTTCTTGATCCAACATTGATTTAATTTGTTGTTCCACTTCTGGTTTATGAATAAATGGATATCTATACGATTTACTGTAAACGGGTAACTCATCTTTAGTTTTTATTGAATGTTTAACTTGATTTGTGAAAGTCAAGGGTTGACCATCACTATGAAATAGACTAGAATATTTTTTACAAATTTTTAGGATGTTACTTTTCTCTTCGTCGTTCATGTGTGATGTACGAATTAATTGTTCTATGTCTGGTTTTCTGTCATTGTCAAAAGGTAATATTTCGGCATGATATAGTTCGTATTGATTATCATTGAGGGGTATTGTTTCAATTTTAGAGTCCAGGGTGAGAATAATTTCGTTATTGGTACGATTATAAATTTCTACAAAAGCAAATCCATTGTAAGATTTAGAGATTGTACTGGGTATTTCACAATTTTGAATAATTTGTTTAGGAATTATAATATCGCCTGAATTTTGAGAAACTGGAATTTTAGTTAAAACGCATGACAAAGGGTCTATTTTTTGTTTGAATATTGAAGAAATGTTTGATTCATGGTACTTAATCGATATACTGGCATATGGAGTATTTAATTTTGAGTTCTTAAAGTCTAAACTGGCTTTAAGTATTTTTAAATTGTCAAGACCAATAAGTCCGTCAAATTGTTTATGAAAGTCAAATAAGCAAAATTTCATACGATCATTTTGATTAAATTCAGAAAAGATAGGAATTTCAGCACAGAAGTTATGCTTGGAGGATTGAAAAACACCGGAAACAATAAATGGTTCATAATTTATATTATTTTTATAATAAAGTTTTGCTAATTTAGGGTTTAAAAATGATTTGGTGGAACCTGTGTCGATTAATAGTTTTAATTTCGGATTTGAAATTTCTATGTATGGAAGTTCTTTTTTATTAGTTGAAATATTAACTTCGATTATGTCTTTTCGTTGGGGTTTTGTGTTTCCTGAAAATTTTGGTTTTGATCGTCATTGTCATATTCATAATCTTGTTCGTCAAGAACTTGTTCTGTATCGTCGAAAAATTCCTGTTCTTCATAGGTTTCGTGTTCAGTATTAAATAATTCTTCAGATGAAAAATTCGGTTTTTGGTTATTATTTTGAGAATGATTAATTCTAAATTGTGGTGTTGTCGTAACACTCATAGGTGTAGGTTTGGGTTGAACAGAATTTTTATTCGGTTTCCAAACGTTTGTAGGGGGTTTTCCAAAGGCTTGGTTATGTGTAGGAAATCTTTGAGTTGGAGGACGTTGATATCTTTGCATACTTATGGGTCCTCTCTGAAATTGGTAGTTATTTTGGGGTTGTGTGTTAGTATAAGATTGTTGAAAATCAAAGTTTGGTCTTTGAGATTGTTGGAAATTGAAATTTGGTCTTTGGGGTTGTTGATAATTAAAGTTTGATCTTTGGGGTTGTTGGAAGTTAAAGTTTGATCTTTGGGGTTGTTGGAAATTAAAATTTGATTTTTTTGGTTGGCTTGCATGGACATTAGCATGACTATTTCCTTTTTGATAATATTTAATATTATCTTCTTCTCTAATATATTGTACTGCTTGTTCTAAAGATTGGGGTCTCATAGCTCTAATTATAGGCCCTAAGGGTTCTCTTAAACCGGCTAAAAATGTTTTTAAAGCTTGTTTAGTAAAAAATTCACGTTTATATTCGCGTTCTTGTCCAACATGATGCAAATCTATATAATTACAAATCGTGTTTAACAAATGAATTACCTTTTCATGAAATTGATACGGTGATTCGTTTGATTTTTGCATAAGATTTACTAAATCTTGATTAAGACAATTTTCGTCTCTTTGATCCCCGAAATTCTGTATTAAAGTATTTTTTATTCTGGCCCAATCGTTGTGGCCTGATATGGCTATAATTTCTCCAGCCCTACCATCTAATTTACTTAAAATACCATTCAGAAGTAAATGGTTTTGAAAACAACCTGCCTCATCTCTATTCCAATAATGATTTAAAATTGTTTCACTAGCTTCAATAAATCTATGTAATTTTGTTATATCTCCATTAAATTGAGGAATTATACTTAAATTTTTAATATCAAGAACGGGTGTTCGTTGAGTTGTATTAGGTTGAGTCATATTTAAATTGTTTTCAGGTGTAATTATAATATTAGAAATATTACTTAAATTTTCGCTAACGTTTAAATTTGCAAAAGAACTTAAAATATCTAACTCTTCGTCGTTATTGTTTTCACTAATGGATTCAATAGGAGAAGAGGATTCTGACATGAATAAAAAATAAATATCACTTACCACATCTATTTTCCTTTTTCGTCGATTGAATATCTTCGATAGAATTCAGATCACCAACACAATGGATAGTTCAAAAGTTTGAAACACCTTTTTAATTTTTTAAAAGTTCGAATCACTTGTTCGAAATTATTTGGTACGATTTTCCGTTAAAGAGTTAAAACTCACGAATTTCCACGATGGATTTTCTACGAAAAATCCTACTGACTGCGCCACTTAAATGTTGTGTTTTCGAAAAAGGCTTTTTAAAAAATAATTTTTATTATTTTACAAGTATAAATTATAATATAATATAATATAGGTCTTTTCTTTAGTATAGATTATGTCAGAATGAATTTATATTGAATAAAAATATAAAATGTAAAGTCTGTTTGTGATAACTTGAAAAGGCTGAGTTTGCAACTTCTGATATCTGTTGCGGATGTTGCATCTTCTTACTGTATGGGTCTGCCAGTGGCGTAGCTATAACTCGCGTGATGCTAGATATATGAATAAATGACAAAACGTTCTCTTTACAAATTAATTTCCTAAGATATCGTCATCAGACGTTCTAAAGAGCGATATATCTAATACTTTTGCCTTTCTACTAGAGACCACATTGATGGTTAAGGTATTTCATAGGAAAATGTAGGTATTAGGTTAAGATTTCAAATGTTTTTTTAGAGAAGGTATTTTAGATTTAATAAATAGATAAGTCTGCGCTGTCTGCTAAAAAAAATTACTCCTAATGGCGAATTTCAACGTGGTCGCTCCAATCTCAGCGACGAACCCAGGCTAGGTCTACCTAAAACAGCAGTCACACAGGAGAACATCGATGCGTTTCATCAGCTAATAAAGTATGTCCGCCATCTTACATACCAGAAGATAGAAGTTGGTTTCCTTATTTGCTCACAGAAGTGGTTCGCCTTAATTGGTGTCGAAAAATATTGGAACGGTTTAACAAGGAACCTCGAAAAGCGTTTATAGTATTGTTATTGGCGATAAACCTGGAATTTACTTTTACGAACCGGAAAATAAACGTCAACCCGCTGTGTGGATGTTTCACGATGAGGAAAAATCAACAAAAGGGATCCGTTCTCAAAGTGTGTCAAAGAAAATAGTCGCAACTTTTGTGTCAAAATCTTTCGAAAAACATAAGGAACGGTTTAACAAAGGTAGCTCAAAAAACGTTTTATAGTATTAACAGTGGCGATGAATCTGGCATTTACTCCAACAAACCGGAAAATAAACACCAATCCGCTGTGTGGATGTTTCACGATGAGGAAAAATCAACAAAAGGGATCCGTTCTCAAAGTGTGTCAAAGAAAATGGTTGCAACTTTTGTGTCAAAGTATGGTCGTGTGGCAACAATTGCTTTAGAAGTTTAAAAAACGGTTATTTCCAATTGGTATATAAACGTTTGTATACCAAAAGTTATCGCGAAACTCCAACAAATCAACACACAACGGCGAATCAGCCTGCATAAGGACAATGCAAGTGCTCACACTGCCAAAAATACAATCGAGTTTTGGAGCTTCAAATCATCGAATTGTTAGATTATCCACCGTATAGTCCCGACTTAGGTCCTAACGACTTCTTTAAGTTCCCAAAGATCAAGAATTCAATGCGTGGGCAGCGATTTCAGTCTCCAGAAAAGGCCATTGATGCCTTTAAAACAGCGATTTTGCAGGTGTCAACTGAAGACTGGAATAACTGTTGTACCAATTGGTTTGAACGTATGCAAAAGTATATCGATCTTAGTAGGACTTAGTTTAAGAAGCAATGAAGTATTTTAAGTCCACATATTTTTTGTCTTTATGGCTGTATGCAGAACTAAAAAGAGAAACCTCATAGCTTAGAATGTATTGCCATATTCGTAATTTGTTATTTACCTTAAAAGATATTAGCTTATTTATTAAGTACACCAAACAGATTTTTTTTGTTGATGAGATTAATTATAAAATGGACAAATTATCTGTTTCTTAGTGTAATTTCTTTCCCACCCCTATGGCTCTCGTCGGTTGATTTGTTTTCGACTTGAAAAACACTTGTAATGACAAACACTCGAAGAATGGAAAATGGAAAATTCGAATCGGAGGATGACTGGCTTCTGACTCTGCGTCAATCTGGAAAAGATAAGGGCTATACCTTGTCAAGGATGAATTGATTGTTCAAAAAGGGGTGAGACATAGAGGGTTTTGCTTTTTAAGTGGCTTTATGAGAGTTTGATAGTAATTTAGCTAGTATTTAAAGAATTTTGTTATTAGAATTTCTTCCCATTAAAAATTTAGAGCTTAAAACAAATGTATTATCTTTGGCTCAGGAAGTTTTTTAAATATAAAATTTTATTTTTAAAGAATATAAAAAAGTTTTTTCCCATTGATTAAATTTTTTTTAAAGTTAATAAGTTTTCCAAGTTTCAGTTGGCAGGTTTAAATTCTGATTTATGAAATTTGTGTTTAAAACTACTCTGAATTTTATGAGATATTTATTAGCACTTAACACAGTTTATGTAATTAGTAATATGAAATGATATGAAAGATGATACAATTAATTTTAACATTTTACACCAGAGCCAAATGCGGCCGAATACGAAAATATTGGTAAGAAAAGTATGTTCAGTTGGTTTTAACAAGTGACTTAAGAGCATTGTGAAAATGTTCGTTCGAACCGTGACAGGCTTAAAGTAATGAAAAAAAATGCTGCTGATAAGCGCGCTCTCTGTTAATATATACTGTTATGGTATGAACTAGTTGGTCTTTATGTAGAGTGTAAATATGTTTAAGACTAGTTAGATAAAAAAATTTGATAATATCAATCTATCTATGGAAGTTATCAAGTAATGATAGAAAATAATTGAAAAAAAAGGGTATAAAAGGGGTTGCTACGCTGTTAAGGGGATTATTGATTGAGTGGAGTCAGAGAAAATTTTATGGATGTAACATTAATTGTCAAAAAGATAAAATGAATATAATTGAATAATGTAGAAAGTATCGTAAATATGGTTAATCAGAAATAGAATATGGAATAGAATGTGGAAATTGAAATTAGAAATAAATTGCATAGATTGAAATTATCATTTGGATATTATAAAAAGAATTTTACATTAAGATAAGTATTTCCGTTATAAAGGTAGTATCGGCTGATAGTATTTATTTATAATAGAAATAATTATTAGAGGGATTTTAGGAAAAGGGGCAAAATTATTATAAATTAAGAGTATATAGTTATAAGTCTTTGATTGAACAAATTTTGAATTTTATTGTATTGTATTATATACTATTGTATTGAATGTATAAAATGTGATATTAAATGTTGTATTAAATGAAAAATGAAATTTTAGTTAATGCTAATCGATGAACCCACCCTGAAGAGTCCAACAATATATATATATATATATATATATATATATATATAACGAAAGGGGGAAAATTAATGGGCATGTACGCAAAAAGGATCATAGGGTCACGAATAGGGAATAGTAACCGCAGACATGCATATTTCTGGCTCGTTAGCCGTCATCAGTGCGGCATAACCAAGTAAGGTATTGCACTTGGCCAGCAAAAGTGTTGAGTACTTGGGAGCAAAGGATGGTAGGGAAACATGTATTAAAAACCAAAAAACACAAACAACGAAACTCACACAAGAGTCCTATCGCCATTTCTGGCTTCGGCCAGCTGTGCCCACATTTCGGGGCTACGAACAGCGTCTCCGCGTTGGCGAAAACGGACTCATTGTGTTTGAGCCGTTCCAAGCCCAGGATGTAAAACAAAAAAGGGTGCCAAGTATGCGTACCTATAACAAACGAAAGGGGGAAAATTAATGGGCATCTACGCAAAAAGGATCATAGGGTCACGAATAGGGAATGGTAACCGCAGACATGCATGTTTCTGGCTCGTTAGCCGTCATCAGTGCGGCATAACCAAGTAAGGTATTGCACTTGGCCAGCAAAAGTGTTGAGTACTTGGAAGCAAAGGATGGTAGGGAAACATGTATTAAAAACCAAAAAACACAAACATCCTGGGCTTGGAACGGCTCAAACACAATGAGTCCGTTTTCGCCAACGCGGCGACGCTGTTCGTAGCCCCGAAATGTGGGCACAGCTGGCCGAAGCCACAAATGGCGATAGGACTCTTGTGTGAGTTTCGTTGTTTGTGTTTTTTGGTACATGCCCATTAATTTTCCCCCTTTTGTTTGTTATAGGTACGCATACTTGGCACCCTTTTTTGTTATATATATATATATATATATATATATATATATATATATATATATATATATATATATATATTTGGTGATTGTAAATCATAACAATACGTATTTGCATTTTGTAAACTTTTTTTATTGAAAATGTTGAATATTTTTATAATTGAATGGAAGACGGAATCTGACTAGTTTTGTACATTTTTTTAGATATATTTCAATTCCAATGCAATTATTATTCGTTTAAGTAATGGATTCTTATTGAAAACATGTCAAAACATGTCGATAGCTCCCAAAATTAATACAATTAATTTTAACATTTTACATCAGAGCCAAATGCGACCGAATAAGAGATTATTCCAGAAATCTCTAGACATACTGACTAGATTAAATCATGTTATTCAGCAGAGTTCTATGTATCTTGTTACAATTTTGTGAATAAATTGTGTTAAAGTCCCCATAAGTGTTTTAAATTGGTGTCAGGTGTGTGGTGAAGATACAAGAATGCCTGGAAAGAAAATAAATGAACTACTGGTGGCTGAACTCAGAAGAGAGCTCGAAGAATTAGAGTTGGAAACTACTGGGAGCAAATCCGTATTGTTGAGAAGGCTCCGTGAATAAGTACTACCCAAAAACAGTCTTTCAAGGTAATGTCCTTTCCCTATTTGTTTATCTCGTTACAGTATGTTTAGTTTATTTTAACTGACTTAAGAGAGTTATAAATATATTCGTTCAATCCGTGACAGAGTTAATAAGAGACATTAAAGTACTGAAAAAAAAATGATGCTGATAAGAGCGAGCGCTTCCTGTATTTGCATGCTGTAAACTGTTTTTTTTTGAAAATGTTAAATAGTTTTCTATTTTAATGGAAAATGGAGTCTGACTATTTTATGTAGAATTTTTCAGATATGACCCAATTCCAATGCAATTATCATTCGTTTAAGTAATGGATTCTTATTGAAAACATGTCGGTAGCTGCCAAAATTTTAACCAAACGATTTAGTATAATTAACACCTCAGCCTAACGTTCCGTGTATATATTCACTTACGAAATGTCTCTAATTTGCTATTGTAACTTATTTATAGATTGGTTATTAGTAATCTAGTCATCCTTATTTATTTGCTTACTTCAAATATTATTAACCTAGTTGATTTATTTTGGAATACCTATTTCTAAGTGAGACAGGACAGGAGTCTCTGTAATCTTGAAGAGTGACAAAGATGAATATTATACTAATTAAAATGGACCGAAAAATTAACCAGAGATTCAAGTGTTTGTTTGTATATATATATGTATATTTGTTTAAGGCATTTTGATCTTTCCATGTTTTGGAAGGTTATTCTCATTTCAAGAAGTTGCTAAGTTGTTATTCTTAAGCCAATAGTTTGTTAAGTGGTTAAAACTACGTTGGACAGTATGTTATACCACACTTCATAACAACTGATTCTTGATTCAAGATTTTTGGAATAAGGAAGACCACACCACCATCAACTAACACTGCTGAAGACCTTTTTTTGGACTCTTAGTTCTGAAAGAAAATTTTAGATTTTATTCATTTGACAATGATCTATATGCCGCATTTTTTACCGAAAAATTTTGTTTCACAAGATATTGGTCTAATCTTTAACAACCTATGCAGTAATATGAAATAAAATTGATATATAGCACTTGATATTTTAAATACATGATGTTGCAGAAAAATATACTAAAACATTGTAGTTTTGTATTAAAAGCAACTTAATTTATTTCACATTTTTCCTTAGAAGGTCAAAATGGGAAAATCATTTAGGTGCATATGTTGATTCGATGCAGTAACAAAAAAGAATGTTGTTTATTCTGTTAAAATAATTCCAATTATAAAGTAAAACATAAATCTTTGTCTAGGATAATCAGAATTTTAGTGAATGATCCCACGCTTCCTCATGCCCAAAGGACAAGAGACCTTTTGTCCTTTCTTCCGAATTACGGAGTATTCGCATCGACGACCGCCGGTGTACGTCCGTATTATTCATTTCTTGCTTAGCGTTCATTTGCATGCTCGCAAAGCCAAAAGGAATAAGACGCGACAGACCATCAGCCACCTATTTATAACCCAAATTATGAATAGAGATTTTAATAGAGCGTCAGCGCCGTCAGTAACATTTTCATTGTGACTTACAGGCAATTTAGTCGAAAATCTATTCGAGACGCATATTACGAAGCACACCTGCCAAACAGTGTATCATCTTGGGCGATATATAACCCGATCTATGTCCCCTCCAATCAACTTGCTTCTAATCAAAGATTTCTATATATAATCGCATCCGCGTGCAATGTGTGTGTATGAAACTAGCAGGTGACAATATATCTTATTTCTGAGGACTCATCGGTTATGGATGTTATTTGATGCGGAACGACGAGTTCGTCTGATGTTGAAATATCAATTATTGTAAATTACACTAAGCATCATAACGTAGACAAAAAGAATCTCAATGCTTCTTACTTTATCTAAACAAAGCAATTATCCTGTTTTTTAATGCTTATTTAGTTCCTCTGGAAATTCATTTTTATTTTTTACTTATCACAATACAGTTAGTTCGTTCCATAAAGTTTATTTTTTTGTGCCTTTAATCAAATTGTATATATTTTGTTGAACAATTTTTTATATCAATTCATTTCAGAAAGAAGATTGAAACATGAAATTTGTTCAAGCTGTCCTGCTGTCTTCCTATAGAAATCCAGAAGACCAAACAGAAGGTGATTTGAGAAGGTCAACTTAAGACATAATTGAAGAATATCAGCGAAATGCTACAACTTAAAAAATGTCTTCAGAAAAACTAAGCAAAATGTCTTCAGAAAATATGGAAACATCAGAAACTGAAGCAAGTTCCAATCAAAACTAAGACAAACAATCGAAAGGATTGTAATTGAAAATTAAGCCAGTACAGATAAACTATCTGATCATAGCGAAGAGGTGATAAAAAACGAAAGATATAATAAGAAGCATAAATTTAATTTTTAAAAATGTTATCGGTCATAGCTATTGTAGAGAATTTAAAACAAAAGCAATATCAAAATAAAGGTTACGAAAAGAATCTAAAGATCATTCTTTGGAAAGGACAGACAATGGACATAATATAGGTATATTTGACAAAAAACTAAAGATGAGTTGATGGCTCATTTTAATAGAAAAAAAGAAAAGAAAAATAACGTGAAGAAGAAGCGCAATCAGAAAAAATAAAGAGCGCAGTAGGAAATTATAAAAAAGGACACACTAAGAGTAGAAAAGAATACAAATGAAGAAGAGGGAGACAACGAAAAAAGTTATTCTATAAGATGGCACATTTGGATCGATCTTTTCTAAAATAAATATTATTCAAATGTTCCACACACAAGATTTTTAAGAACTATAAAACAAATTTAAAAAATAATAATAATACGGCAGATTAACAGATTAACATAATATATTAAAAAAAGTAATAAAAGGATGCTCTTAGACGAAATAATTTATTATTTAAAAAAATCTTTGACCTGAATATTTCTAATTTTATCCATTAGATTTGATGAAATTCCCTAAGCACCAACCGCAAATATCAGGATTTAACTTTTAGGAAAAGGAGACCATTAAAAACCTTTTCATTTCGCCATTTGATCCCGATGTTTTCACCCCCTAACAAAAATCCATTACCGCTGTTTTTGTTTGTCTGCGTTCCAAAATACACGATAAAATCACAAACCTATAAATATTCCACAAGAAAACATTATTTTCCTTCAAGTAACGGCAGAAGCAGCGGTGCCGCGAGAGGATAAAGCTTAGTTACAACAAAAAAATTAAACTTGGTATAAATTTTATAAGATCATAATTCTTTAAATAGCTATATTTTATAGTAAACAACACAACTTATCTACAAAAGTAAAAGAGGTAAAATATTTTCTCAGCATCATGAAATTTTGGGAAGATTGTGGTAAAGAATACCAAAATTTTGTATTTAACTTAAATTATATTTGTGATAAAGGTGTTAAATAAACCGATTAGAACATATCTGAAACTATTTATCCGTGCTCTATTTTGCATCATACTTACGGAATACTAGGTCTGTCGAAAAGTAATAACAAGACAAAGAAAAAAAATTAACAATTAACAATTCTTTTTCGGCAAATAAAATTTATTTTATTTAAAATAACACAAGTTTTTCGAATGAGGATGTCAGCTCATTGTTCTTCAAAATGGTCGTCGACGCCTTTTGGATCGTCTCTACGTCAGCAGACCGCTTCCCTTTCATAAGCAAATGTAGTCTACCGAACAGAAAAAAGTCGCACGGTGCCATATCCGGATAATATGGGAAGTGGTTGATGGTTAAATGCCATTTGTTTTCGAAAAAACGATCGATTTGATGGTGCATTATCGTGCAACAAGCGCCAGCTTCATTCTTTGTGATATTCTAGTCGAACACAACAAATAAGCAAGAGCAAACGCCTCATAACACCAAGATAATACACAGCATTAACCGTGTGGCCCTCTGGAACGAATTTTATCTCAATAATTCCCTTTGAATCGTAGACACAAATCACCATTGTCTTCACGTTTCCAAACGGTTTGTTTCGGATTTGGCTCGCGGAATTTTGATGCATCATATTGAAAACACCACGTTTCGTCACTAGCAAAAATGTTGTATAGAAAGTTTTTATCTTTTTTGGCCTATTTAATGATGTCTCTCGAATGTTAAATTCGAAGCAATTTTTGGTCATCTGTGAGCTTGTGTAGAACAAACCACGGATATACTTTTCTCATGCTCTTATTACCGGTAAAAATGCGACAGATAAAATCTTTGGACATATTAAATTTCATTTGCATTTATCTCCATAAAGATTTTGGTCAGACGCACTTTTTTGACAGTTCCTAGTATAATCACAAATTTCGTCTGGTCAACATGTTCGTCGTCTTCCAGCGACTCATGACCCTCTTTGTGCCTTGTCAACCACTCCTGGCTTTGGCTACGAGGTAAATAATCATCGCCATAAATTTGTTTCAACAATGGATGCGTTTCAGTAAATGGTTTACCAAGTTTAAAACGAAACTTAATATTGGCTCTTTGTTCGATGCACTTTTTTCGACCGATGTTAAAAAGGTATTGTCACTTTGTGACCAATAACTCGGCGTAAGTGGTTTGATTGTTATAAAATTTTGAGAAAACATCAATGAAAGATCTCCTATCGAAAGCTAGCCCCAAGATGGTGCTACTAGTATCGGATAATTCTTAAAAGTTTTGTTTACTTTGCGACATGTATTTTTTTGATATTCGGTTCAAAATAGTAGATTTAATTGTAGTATGTGTACAAAAAAAATTATAATAATAATAGCACTTAAAGAGTGTCAACAAAAATTAAAACGAGGGTTTCATTTTTAGAATTGATATTCATTTTGTCGATCCTCAGAATTGCCAACTTTTTTTTTAACCTTTAACCTTTCGCCCACTTAGAAAATTAACCTTTTCACATAATTATTGATTCATTTTTTAAATTGTTAAATTAAAATTCTATATTTATTCAAATTAATTTGTTAACATCTCCATTCCGCCACTGGTTTTCGGCAGTAAAAAGTCCGTTCCCTTCAGTAATTAAGAAATGTATTTAAAAAATGGGCAGATAGGAGAAAAGTTGCAGCGATATATATCCTTTATATTTTATAGGAAATTGCCTTATGTTCCATTTCGCCTTTGGTTTTTTAAATACACCACCACGCGATACGATCTGTTTTTCCTCTTCGGCTTTTACCGATTTTACGCTTTGTTAGACAAAGAACGATGCAAGGAAACAAAGAAAAACGGTTCTTACGTTTTAACGAATTTTCAAAACAAAACCAGTATTGGTTTTAGGAAAAAACTTAAACAATTTCTAACTATCGTAATTGTAGCAAGATACAGTTCAAGTAGGTATGTAAGGTTTATTTACAGAACTTACAAAGCGAATATTAACAAATACAACTAAATTCCGTAAAATTGAAATTGATATCGGTACGTATCTTTTTTTAAGTGTGTGTATTTGACCTGTAATAGGCACTTGAGATCTAAAGCGTGAAGTGAATGTTCGTAATTTTCGTGCTTAGGTACTCTCTCTGTATAAACAATTTGTCCATCCGTACGCAAAACATGTACGCGGACTCCACATTCGCCACACGAACGAAGACGTTTTTTATCGCGCAATAAAGAATTCTCATCTTCTAAAATTTTAGGAGTGTAGATGGAAGTACGGAAAATATGGTTTTGCAAACAATTCATCTATGCTTTTTTTAATCCGTTACGTTTTTCCTTCTTCATAGCTCTTCCTTTGAGCTCCTGCTCTAATATTATCTCTTGGGTGGTCAGCTCATCAGTCTTCGCGCGTGTTTGGGATTTGCGAGCTGACCCACTTTGTCCATCTTTCTTTTGAATATTTTATTTTTTTAGTTTTCATTATTTTTCCTGTTGTTTAGTTCTGCGTTTTGTGGCTTAGGTAAGTATAGGTCTTATGTATGCTGTATGAATTCTCACCTTGCGCTTTCTAGCTTAAGATTATTTCGCCATATAAGGTAACCGCTCTTGTTGCTTTTATAAATTGTACATGTTTGTGTTTTTTAATCAGATTTCTCTAGCTAGATAAACCTACTACCAGGTAGTTAAACCTTCTCCCCTGCTAAATTATCCTGTTGTTGACTGTCAGTTTACTCCTAATAAGTTCTTTCGAGAGAAATAATAAATGTATCCTTTCTATATAAATGTATTTCCAATCCTGTGTTCAGCGTTTACTTTCTTAATGTTTTCAATGATTTGGTCTATAATAATGCTGAACAAGGCAGAACTTAAGTTATCTTCTTCTTCTTCTACGTCTGTATTGATCTGCCTTAATCAACATCATCATGGACCAAATAATTGAAAACATTAAGAAAGTGAACGCGAAATACCGGATGGGAACTAAATCATTAAATTATTATGTTTTACAGATGGCGCAATCCTCATTGAAAGATATGGCTTGACACTCATGAACAGGAGTACAAGCGGCCCAATGATATGAGCTTCTCTGATCCGGTCTCCATGGAAGAAAAGAAAGATGGGCAAAGTAGGTCAACTTGCAAAAATCAAACACGCGAAGAAGCAAAAACCAAATTAATATATTTCATAACAGCCAAAGTAATATAGTAATTCCTTTTAGACAGTAAATTTTTGGGACCGTCTCTGTAGCAACCAGAACCTTATGTTCACTTCTCTTCTATAATCCATACTTATTACGTGTTTTTGGTCTTTTTCCTACTTTTTCCACCATGATAAACGATAATTGGTCGGGGTAGAAGCGAAGCGATAGATACCTTCCAGTTTTTACAATGGCTTTGTAGTCGAGACGAGAAAATACACTGGCGAGAATTTAATAAAGCTTAAATCAGACGAAACACTGAAAGCTTGTAAATAAATATTAAATATGAAAATACTAATATTACATATCAATCATGCTTTAGTATCTATTAATGGTTATATATTTTTTGCAAAATATTTAGTAAATAAGTACATATTTCCTTATAAAGATTTTGTCGTATCTTTAAAAATTGATAAACTATTCTACTCAGTGTGCGCTGACGTTCGGTTTCAGTAGTTGATTTTTTAGATCTTTCATATGAACTAAATTGTCTGTAGTCTTCTTTTCATTATCTTTAAAATATCAATATTACATCATTGTTGTATGTATGTGTGTGCGTAATCAAGGGTGACAGATACACCTGCGACTTTTAAGACCTATTGTGTCCCCCTTTACTTGCTAGTCCTAAATAAATCAGAAAGTTTGGAATATAGTTGTGCTTCAAGTTAGGTAGATCTTTCTTATCCATTTCGTCTGATCCTAAGTATCTGACCCTAAAATTACGCAATGCAATACATTCTGAGATTATGTGTATTATGGTTTCGTCTTTTTCATCACATAATCTGCTCTTTGCTTTATCTACCAATCCCAGTTTCTTCATGTGTCCTCTTAATCGGCAGTGTCCGGTTAATATTCCCGTTATAATATGGAGGTTTATTTTATTAATGTTTAGACAGCTGAAATATCTATTCTGGTTATCGTTTCCCAGGAGCGTCTTCGAAAAATGGGGTTTCAGCTCCTTTTTTGTCAGCTTAACTTCTGTTTCGTTTCCTTCGATTCCTATGTGTCCCTGAAACCGTAAGAAAGTAAAAGTGTTTGCCTAGGCATTTCCAGACCATCTTTGAGCTGATTGTTTGTGAGTTCTGTGCTTTGATCGCTGCTTGTTAATCTGACATGATGTTAAACTTTTGTCGTGGGGCATTTTACAAGTTTAATCAAAAACATTGATAGTTACACGTATTCAAGACGTATTCAAATACTCTAAAAAAAATACCACCAACTTGTGTGGATTACTGAAGAGACAATAGCAGAAGAGCTGTATAAACCTTCTTCTTTTAAATCAAAACTAAAAGAGCATCAAGGAATAGATACCATGTTTTGATTTTATTTGTTTTTTCACTTTCATCTTTTTCGTCATTCTTAGCTGAAGTTATCGCGAAACTGCGACAAAGCAACATACAACGGCGAATCATCCTACATTAACACAATGCAAGTGCTCACACTGCCCAAAAAACAATCAAGTTTTTGGAGCTTTGAAACATCGAATTATTAGACCATCCACCGTACAGTCCCAAACTAAGTCCCAATGACTTCTTCACGTTCCGAAAGGTCAAGAATTCAATGGGTGGACTGCGATTCCAGTCGCCAGAAACGCCATCGATACCTTTAAAACAGCGATTTTGGAGGTGTCAACCGGAATAACTGTTTTACCAATTGGTTTGGACGTATGCAAAAGTATATCGATTTTGGTGGGACACATTTTAAAAAGCAGTAAAGTACTTTAAGTCTATATAGTTTTTATTGCTATATTCAAAACTAAAAAGACAACCCTCGTATACAGCAAAAACGAAAGTGTCTGGTTCATCAATTCATCAATGGTTTTTGACCCTGATCCTTTTGCCTTCTTTTTTCTATTATTATTTCTAAATAGGCAAAAACATTTTATAAATAATAATGCTAAAAATATTTAATAGACTTTTCCAGGTGTATCTTTAAAATACTTAAGTTCGTTAAACACAGAAAAAGGCTGAAACCGCAAAATATCTGTAAATGATCGTTTATTTAAACATGAAAAAATAATATTAAATACTTTCGCAATTATAGTAAATAGAATTCTTGTGTTGCCGATATAAGCGCATAACTATTAAGAATTAAAAACTTGCAAATTGATTTAATAACCGTAGACAGGTAACTGGACATGTTTCTTTCGAAACACACCTGCGAGCCGCGTGTCAAAAAATTCGATTCATCAAAATTTACTTTTGATTATTACTTATTGCTACTCTGATGTTAATGACGGTTCCTTATATGAACACGACTGATGATTTTTTTATTGTATATCCCTCATGCCTTTCTGTGAACAGCTTATTTGATAAATAGAGTAATTAAGGTTACAACTTAATGAACAACGAGCTTGGTATACAAAGAAGTCGTTTTTCTGATCAATATTTTTAAATAAATTGTCTGTTCGATATATGAGGGTTTATATTTATTATTTTGAAAATATACCTAATAATAAATAGATTTATTTGATTGAAATTATAAACGAAGTTATTTCTGTACCCTATTTCTAATTAAGTTTAATCTTCATCAATCACGTTATCTATGTAAACGTAAGGTAAAGAGATATTGTGTCTTTAGTATAAAGTTTCACCTTCGATATATCTACTACTCGAGTCAAGGAGTCGAGTTGATTGCCTATAAGTCACCTAACTAATTACCTTATAAATCTATGGGACAATACAAGTTCCGATTTAGATAGACCCTTTCCTTTTGCGATACACTGAACATGCCCTCAACTTCTCTTATAGTTGTGTGGACAATTTTTCTGTCCTATTAGAAAGTTTGTATAAGGAACGAAGATTAATAGAATTTGTTTCCTGTTGGATTTATAAATTTTAAAAAATAAGCAAAACAGATTTAAATCAATATGAAGTATACTGAAACTTTGATTCAAATGTTCTTAAAAGTTATTATCGATCATCCATAAAATTTCAATTCTTCTTAAATGCATATAGCACACTTATATATGAGCTTTAATAGACAGGGTAATATTAAACTATTTTCAACCACATCTTTCTCGTTTATGCCTCTGAGGGTAGGTACTGAAAGATATATTAAAGAGAAGTAAGTAGGTATACTGAAAATTCGGATATGCTCTAGCCATGCTGTCAGCTGTCAGTATATTCTAGATACACAACCTGGATTTGTGCCTGGTTAGAATTCCTAACTCTAGGTTACAGGAAGCTGCGACATAGATATGTCTCTATGGATGTCTCTTTATTAGTGACTGAAGAGACAAACCTATACTGTACTGATAAGCTCTAACTAGAGCGAAACACGTGTCTACAGTTTGGTTTTGCCCTTTTATAAACTGATCAATTTTTATATCTATGTCGCAGCATCCAGTTAGAGAATTAGGAATTCTAACCAGGCACAAATCCAGGTTGTGTATCTGGAATATACTGACAGCATGGCACGAGATACGTTTGTATTATTTTTTTTTTGTGTTTTTGGATCATAAGCATAGATCCATGTCTTATCTTCCGTAGTAATGCGTTTTATGACGACGTTCTTGTTCTAGAAAATGCAGTGTTTTTAACACCAATCGAAATAGAACATATCTAAAACACAAAAGATCTTTTTAAATTGTTTAAAGTCATCCAAATTAAATTCCAATAATATAAACAAGGTTTCTAGTTGTTAACCGACGATTTATAAAATATCTTTTTTTGATGTGTTTAACATCAGTTGATGTCGATGCTCATCGTGAACTTTCTTTCCTTCGATGATTTTTCTGCCTTCTTTGAAATGTTTAAACTACTTTTAAACATTTCTTTACGACATCGTCTGCTCACCAAAGGGCTTATGCTTATGGAATCTGAATGTTTCTGGAGAAGACAATTCATTCCAAAGACATTATTTTATACCTTTTCTTTGCTCCCTAGAATCTGACATAATAAAAATCACTGATATTATTATTTATTGTTCAAAAAAATGAACGATACTTGTATAAATGTATTGACATTAAGGATACACGTATTTCTTACAGTTGTGTGTTACCTTTGTTCTATTTGATTATACATAAAAATTCAAAATGTAAAACCCCTTCCACGCGATACAATTTAAGTGACAATTTGACTTAATTAGCAATTTGATTGCATCGTGTAGAGTCAAATTGGCCAACTCAAGGGTATTGGATGGTCGGGACCGCACGATTTAATTGACTCGAAACAAATCGGGTGGTGTGGATGCTGATCAGCAAATTTTGAGTTTAGTCTTCATTCAGAAGTGGAACAGTAAAGTGCAAAGTGTTTTAATTTTAAGTTGAGATTTTAAAATGGCTGGAGAAAATACATTGATTCATTGAAGCTTATCGATAAAAATATAACCTTTGAAACAATAAAAAAGAAACTGGAGAACATCAAAACTACTTTTTTCGCATTATAGTATTTTGCTTTTCTTTATTAAATTTCAATAGTTTCACTATCCAATTCCCTAACAATATTCACATGGCTAAATTGATTTCTTTTCGATAGCCATTGCTTTGTTCACATTCTTCTCTTTTTTTCTCGTTTAAATTTGTATTTTTTGTTTTTTACCTAATGGAGCCATTTTAAATATATGTCCGTCAGTCGCGCGATTGACACTCAAAATAAAATTTACCTATTAGATTGGTATGTGTGGACGAGTAATCAGATTGTGAGCCAATTAAATTGACAATCTAATTGTGAATTAAATAGTATCGTGTGGAAGGGGTTTAAGATAACAAATACCTATAATCTGTAGGCACCAATCTCGAATGGCCAATGAAGGCTAGAAAAGCCCCAGCAGTGGTGGAAAAAATCACCGGGCAAGCCACAAGCCAAAGTCTTCATAAAAAGGTACTTTGCGAAATTTACTGCAAAACTGTTAGCACAAAAGCGTTTTTTGATAATACATTGTCGGCTCAGAAAACATTTGAGTCAGCTGAATTTGACAGAAGAAGACATTTCATGTCCTATGCCAATGTGATGGCCTTACAAGGAAGCGGTATCTAGTATTGGGAGAGGATAAACTGGCTGCTACAAGTTACGTGGAGGAGAGGCCACTGTCAAGGCTAGTAAGTCTCATTCAAAGGGCGGTACTGGACAAGGTGCTATAATCCTATTCTAGAGATAATGGGTGTTCACAATAGATCTGTAAAGGTCGCAGTGACACAAGCTAATAGCCAAACCAATGAATATCTATCTATCTACCTTTGTTCTATTTTAAAATTCGTTTAAGGGACGTAAATATATTATTAATTAGTTCTTCTTTAGATTTATAATTTTAAACAAAGTAAATTTGAGTTTTACATAAATTTATTTTTGCTCAAACAAGATCTTGGCAACAAACACCTTCCAACTATGTATGTAATTTATACAAAAAAATTCCAACATCTATCCTATTATCTAATTAACTTATCAAAAACCACTAACATACTTTATGTTTATACTGTAATAAATTATTTAAAACATAAGTCTTTTAATGCTCCCAGAAGTTAATCAAATATTCGAGTCAACAATTCAAGTCAGAATTGTCGGCGAAATTAGTGACACGTAGTTATTCTATTTCTGAAACTCAAAAGATAAATACTAAGACACCTGAATGTTCTCCACGGATCGTTTGTTATCTCTTTTTAACTCGAATTAAGCAAACTTCAGCAGGACCTGCGCAAAGTCAAATTCAACTCGAATGTTAGAAGACAGGACGGGTTTTGTCAAATTTCTTATAAATCTTAAATGATTCAGTGCTTAAGAATGTAAGGCCAAACTCATTCGTAAAAAGTGAAACTTTGACAGAAATACGTCAAATTTCGTCAAATTTCGACTTGTAACACATGTAGAGTTTGATTCAAAAATCCTTAACATTATCATATACATTTGTAAATAAAGGTAAAAATTATTTCTGAATGTTCAGAAGAAAGGATGTACAGTTTTTAAAGATTAAAATGGGATTATAAAGGACTTATTTTGGACACTAAGCAGCGATATATCTATTATCTATCTTTATTAAAGGGAAAAAAGCAAGCAGACCTATATGATCGACCAGGTACTCTGGAGGTTAGGTACTATTAATGACTTATCCATTTTTCGCGGCCCCAGAAATCCAGAGTAATAAAATTGAACTCCCTGGTTGAGATGCACTTTAAAAATGCATTTTTTGTATACACCAATACAGTTTTCCAATGTTACATCTTGGCATAAGGTCACAAAGTTCACTGATGCTCTCACTAGTTGAATGCAAAAAGAATAATTAAAATCCGTCTTGCCTTTTAAATGTTGGAGGTTCAGTGCTTCATTGCCTCGAATCTTGTAGCACTTTCGGTTGGAATTATATTTATCAATACAACAATTTGTATGTGAATGTGCGTTAAGGGGACTTTAAAAATTGTGAAGACTTAACATGTAAGAATTTTGTCAGTTTTGAAATGGAAGAAATTAAAGATCGGTCCTGTAAACATGCGGGTGCTTAGGAACATTTGACTGTCGTGTATTAATTATACATACCTCCGATTGAGAACTGCCAACTTGGCTGCGATTCGAATTCTTGTTGCTTTGTTTAATGTGGAAACATTTGTTTTCGATTTTATTTTTGAATTTATTTTATACCTGCATGCAGTATGCGTTCTGTTATTTAAATTAAATTGCTTTGATGATGTCTGGGGTTTCTATACTCCTCTTCTCGTCGTCAAAACCACTTTGAAACTCATTAAGTTAATACAAAATGAAATTTACATATAACTGGTCTAATTTGTATGTTTTTTTTATCAAGAAAATTGTATTAAAAATTTTCCCAAAAATACAAAAAAAAATTAAAAAGTAAGTCTCTATATAGTTTATAACTTATAAAATGAGAACCCTCACAAAAATAAATACAATTTGGTAAATATGTGATTCGTTCGACAAAATTAGTTTTCTAATTGCAAGCATACCGTTAATAGCGTTGATCAAAAGCAGTAAAAAGGGCCTTATATCGTCATTTATTTAGACAGTGACCAGCGAACAACATTTTTGCAATAAAGGTCAGTCGTGTGGAAAATTAAATTTCGTAAATGTTCCACGCACATTAGTTTTTGTTCCTGTTTACTGTTTAGCGTTTAGTATTGTCGCCATTTACGTTTAGTTTTGATACTCTGTACGGGTGACGTCAAATTATATCCAGGGATACTGACGAGGAAATAAAAGTAGGATGTTCTACATAACAATAGATGTAAACAACAAAAGAAAATAAGGGAACGGATACTTCAGGTATTGGTTCATCTAATAGTTAGGCAGTTCAGTTAATAAATAAAATAAAACAACAAATTTCGATATAGAACCACTTCTAATTGCTTAACTTATATTAATAAGAAATATATTACGTGTATTTCAAAATAATTTGTGTGCAGCAAGATAAAATTTCTACAGAACAAGTGCAGTTAGTGGAAAGGGATTGTAGTTCAATGAATTTTGAGGAAACCCATTCGCAGATCGGTTTCCAATGTATTGGATATCCTATCAACGTCCACCTGCGTCACCTATTTGGATGAGGAATGACAGATCATGTGATCTGCTCTAAAGGCTGGGTTTTATCTCTGCAGATAAATACCAAACATGCTTCTGTGTTGTGTATACCAGCTTGCACGTAATTTAATAAACAAACCTTACAAAATCCTCGTTACTTCAAGCAGGTGATAATGACTTCCGAATCAAGATTTCAAGATCTATTTAAGTATCAATCAAGGTTATATTTGATAATAAACAAAACTGGAATAATTCTAGTTTAATTCTCCTTGAGTGCATAGAGATCAACTGTAAATTAGTAAAAAACATCTAGCGAAAGTTCTGTTTGGTCAAGGGATGACCCTAACAGGTGCAACCAACGTAAAGAAGAACATAGAACACAATCCTGTACTAAATTATACCGGTCTTAGCTTGCCAGTAACTGGACAAGAAATTCTCCTTATGAGAAGCGTGATCTATATAATACATTACAAAAATACGATCTATACCAGAAGTTGTTGCACAAGTAGAAGTGTTATTAAGAAAAAGATCCATTAAAATTATTTTCTAGTCGATATAACTTTGGTATTCCTCGATAATTAATTAAAAATTATGTAAGGTAAATAAAATACCGATACAAATGAAAGGCATTCTAATGTAAATAAGCTTTAAACATTTTTGACCTTAAAGGGGGGATAAAATTTAGAATTTAACGAAGTAACAGCAGAAAATCCTGTTTTACAAAGATAGGACGAGGAAAAAACTATCAAAATCCGTATCACTTTGGTTTTTATTACTAAGAAGTCATTTGGAAGTTCGATCCAGAATTTTGTTAAAGATTTGGTAGCCACTTTGTATGATGATCACAAACCTTTCTCGTTCACTGGGAGCGTTTTCTGGAAAGTTGTTTTCTGCTTTTTTAATGATCTGAGTTTGTCTTTGAAAAAACCAAGTGCTTTACTGATATATTTCTTGTACAATGTTGCTAGGTGGCTTGTAAATTTATTGGGTTTCAAGCCATTAGCAGCTTATGCTTTTAAACAAATAACGCGTTGCGGTTTTTCTTTTTCACTAATTTTAATGTGTGCAAAGCCCAAATTTAGGTAAGCTTGGTCATATTTTTAGGTTTTGGACTTAAATCGTAAATCAGTCGAAGTACAAGGAGCTTTCTCGTTTAGTGTTCGTTTGGCTCCAATTAGAAATGTATCCATATTTACAGCTTAGAAAATATTCAGCATTAGAGCACTAAACTTGATTTTCCGACATCTTTCGCGAAACATCATCATCCGCCACGCAAAGCACGTATGACTATACCAGATGGATATATAATGTTGCCTAGTCTAATTTTAATTCGCCAGCTTAGCAATTTAATTCTTGCAATACAACGTTTAAAATAAAATGAGGAGGGTTAATTAAGAGCGTTTGAAACCGCTAAATTACGTAGTTCTTATTTAGTTACTGGACCAAATAAAATAAATAATATTAGAGAACACTGCCAACACTAAAATAAAAAAAAGTAAATTACAATGTACTGTAATTAATATTACAAATATAATTACAGACACAGTGTAGCGTTTCTGTTTGGATAGGGTAGGAAATTGTTGAAAATTATACAAATACACATTCATCTTAAATTAGCATCTTATTAGTACTTATTATTTTTATTTGTAATAAACTTCCTGTATCTTTGTTAATTAAGTGTGTTATTGAACCAATAGTTAGTGTAATACCAAGTGCGCATTGCTAGACATTATAAATATGTTTGTGATTTCAAGTTGTCGCATATTCGTGTTTTATTGCCAAACAGTTAATTCTGGTAGAGTTGGTGGATTGATATAGAGCGTACTAAAACGATTATAAATTTAGTATAATTAAGCGTAAATCAGTTATTATAACATACAGAATGATTGGTCTTGAATTATTGGCCTTCACTGCTTGTGTGGCTGAATCACAAATTTTTGGCGGAAATGACGCACGAATTGGAACAAAAACCTGTTGTAAAATTAAAATATGTATAATAATTAATCAACAAACAGATTAAAGTGCAGCTACATAAATTCCATAATTTTTTCGTTACATTAGAATTATTATCTATACTACGGCCAAATAAAATTTATTAATAAATTTGAAAGAATCAAATCTAAACAAAAATTTTAAAATATTTCAAGGAAAATTAAATTTTTAGTAATATTTTGGAAATGGTTTTATTTTAAAAAGTAATTGATTATTAATAAAAGCGTGGCATGCTTATGGAAAAGTACGCGTCTTATTCTCTAAGCGCGGTCGTACACCAATGAAACATCAAACACGCAACATGCAACATGCGACATGAGGTAAATACCGCGCATAGACATGTGCCGCATTAAGACAATATAAACACACAGATATCGTTAAAAACATCGTACACCAATCCGGCTGATGCAAGTTTTTCGCAACAAAAACTGCATGCGGTTTACTGTGCATGTCTCGTCGCAGTATTTGTTGCGTGATTGAAGACGTAAGGATAGAAATATCGTTCAAAAAATGCCTGAAAATCCTGTTTTTAATATAAGTTTTGTAAAAACTATTGAAAAACGTCTGTGCATATTTACTCCAGTCATTATATCCTACATTTGGAAATGAAAATGAACCGAGAAAGCCAAATTTTGGATAAACGCCTCGGCCAACAATTTACATTGTCGTCCGGGAATGTAACGCTTTTTCTACTAGATACACAATATACTATTGTATACATTTTTCACGTATCGATCATCGGTAACGAGATATCGATCAAAAAACCCACAAATTTGGGGAGAAAAAATTGTTTTTCGCTATTTCCTTTGTTCTCGTAAAAGATATCGAAAAATGTCCAGCATTAAACTTGTAGAGCGTGTTCAGACCTACAAATTAGTTTTTTTATTGTCTATTTTCGACAAAAATTACGACCTCTAGCGCGGCGCAAAATTGCCAAGCTATTACAAAATCCTCCTCGCTTGACGACATTTTAAATACTACAAAAATGTAGTTGTCACACTTGTCTACGCGGTTAAGCAACATGCAGTATGTACCTCATGTCGCATGTTGCTTGTTGCATGTTTGATGTTTTGTTGGTGTACTAACGCGCTAAGACATATAAACTTCGACCGTCACGATATATCACATCACGACTGTTACGATACATCACATCATCCGTATATTCGGTCAAATAATACTTGGGGCGTGTTAAATTATCTCAAGTTAACACCAGTGATTACATCCTAAATATATGTTTAAACCATCTTTTTAGTAAATGTTTAAGCACACAATTTAAACTTTAAGATTTGGTTTACAAAAAGGTGTGAAACTAAGGAGGATGCAGGAGCAAGAATATAGAGAAGTGAAAAACTGAAAAAACACATCTCTTTTTGTTTTAGGCACATGTATCTTGCCGTGCGCAAGAGAAAACAATTAAGGACTTATGAAATTAAGCAGACATGCAGGCGCCCATTGTGCCTTAAGAACATAGAGTTACTACACGTGTGGCCAGAAGAATTCAATGTTCTGCCGGATCATAACAGTGTCAAACTAGTTTGTGTGCCTTTACATAGAAGAATGTAAATGATCGAGTAGACTAATATACTGACAAGGGGTACGAAAATTGGTGATCCTTCGGTGGAACCGTAGAGATCACAACTATTACTGTAAATATATCCCTGGTCAAGCATACAGTGACATATTTATTGAACAGACCTATGTGTATCAAGCAAGAAGTGGATCCATGCACCAGGAAAGAGACTCCTATAAACCATTATGCAACCTAAGACATTCATCACATATCCACTAAATCGCAAGTAAAACTCAGTTTTTGAAAACTTCAGTCGACTGTGCAAGCATAGGTACACATCCTCTAGACCTGTATATTATATTAATATATGTTTTTAAAATACTGGATGCCAATGAAAAAAGTACAAGGTTGCAGAATGATCATAAATATGTCAGATAGCATCCAGGAAAAAACTGTTATTTATGCCCATTTCGTTGTATTTTTAAATTAAAAGCATATGCAATACTCAATACTCTTAATAAGTAATGTCACTTCTATCAAAATCCATTGTGCAGGTTTTTAATATTTCTGGATTACAAAGAGATAACAATAATTTAAACATTTTGATTATAAACACAACACCAATTGTTTGATAACCCACTTAATATACGAAAATATATATACCGGTTTATTGATGATAAAAATAGATGAGAATAAAGTATTTGATACCATCCAATTCTGGATAAAATTATGGCCGTTTTTGTAGCGTAGCTTCATATCTTTGACTTCGAGATATATCTTGATAATCTTATATTTTTTAGAAAAACTATTTAATCATTGCCAAAAAACAACCGAAATGGGATAATTGTTGACTGCGCCATTGCGAAAGTTTCCGTTCCGTAGATTGAACTGTGCTCAAGAATAGTGAACAGAAACCTAATTTAATAAACTAATCCTGGAATATGCCGTCTTGAAAACGTATCACCCATCCCTCTCGTTGCTTCGTCTCCCAGCGTCGATTCGCCAAAGAGATTTTTACGTTGGACGCAATCAGAGGAATCTAGGCCATAAATTTTAAAGCAATTTAATCAAAAATTTGTACCAGCATACAGACAGAGGCGTAGGATATCAATTCATTAGATATTAGATCTAGGATCTGTACATTTGCCTTTAGTGATAGAACTTACATGTATTAGTCTATACATAACAAGAATGGTAAGAAGGGGTTTATACAAGAGTAGAAAAATTCCAGAAATATGTAAAACGCATTAACACTCTAGTTACGTATTATACTATATCTACGATCATTATTATAAATTGAAAAAGATAAAACCAAAAGTAATATATTTATTGCTACATCTACTTAAAACTATTTTTTAATGTAATAATTGTTAATAGTTACAGTTGTTAACTATAAAATAGTTATGTTCTTTTTGCAAAGAGGTGTGCAGTACTTAATTAGTGCCTACAGAAGTAGAGGTAATGGATTATCTTACGGGCTTTGGCCTTGAAAATGTGTGCGCCGTGTTAAACGACAACACTGGTTGAAATTAACAGAATGCAATCTGAAAACGTTGACTGTATTGCTTCTCAAATTCAATAGCCCGGTGACTGCACTAACGCTCCTTATTCGACCCGATCTTTACGCACCGAGAATTCTCTTTGAAATGACAACATTTTTAGAACGATTAGTAGGGTTTATTAGAAACATAGAATCGTCTTCTGCGCTGGGGTGACTCATAGCCCGTAAGATAATCCATTACCTCTAAAACTTCTGATATTTGAGTCAGTTATTTTGCTATAAATAGTTATTCCTGCAACCCTTAAAAGGCAGGAGTATCTCCAGTATGGACACTTTTGAAATGTTTTAATACTCTTAATAAATTTGAGTAACTTTTAATTTCACTTCAAAAAACAAAAAAAAAGTATAAGTACAAAAAGTGAATCTACTAGCAGATTAGAACCTGTTATCGTACATTAAAGATATTTAAAAAATAATTAGCGGGGGGTGTTACTACATCGATATAGAACCCAAAAATGTGGTTAGTTTTTTGTTTCTCTGTCTGTATGTTTGTGCAGGCATCACATGAAAACTACTGATCCGATTCAAATGCGGTTTTCACAGACGTATTTGTCTTCTTTCAACTTAACATCTGGTGTATAAAACTTTCTCCCCCACCCCTTTAGCGGGATAAGGAAAGAAATTTTTATACAAAAATCAACACGCCACGCGAACGACGTCGCGGGTACATCGAAATAGAACCCAAAAATGTGGTTAGATTTTTTTGTCTGTCTATCTGTATGTTTGTGTGCGCTTCACATGAAAACTACTGATCCGATTCGAATGCGGTTTTCACAGACGTATTTGTCTTCTTTCAATTTAACATCTGGTGTATAAAAATTTCTCTCCCATTCCTTTAACGGGTGGGGGAGAAATTTTTATACAACAATCACACGCCACGCGAACGACGTCGCGAGCACAACTAGTTAGAACATAAAGTTGTATGTATAAAAAAGTATTGCGTTTTTTAACAAAATGGTCGAGTGTAGAAAAATCGTGAACGACCAATCCTTGATTTCCAGAATATAAAATTGTAAACTATACGACTTTAGTGTTTTTGAAATATTTTAAAAATTAACTTCATAGAAAAATTATTTGGTGTATATAATTTTTTTAAAAAAATGAATTTTCGTGTTTTTTCGACGAAATAGGAAATATTTGCACGTATATAAAAAACTTCACCAGTTTACCATTTTTAAAGTATGTTTCTTAATAAATATAATTAGTGAATAAATTGTTATCTACATGTTGTTTTAATAAAATTCAATTTCCTACAAAAACAAGTTTTCGTTATTTTTCGTGGTTTACGAAATTTTGGGCATACGTTAAAAATTAGAAACTAAAGACTTATTTTTGTAATATTTCTAAAGAAAAAATTGTACGAAAATCAATCTAATGTCAATTGTAAGGGAATTATTATTTTACAAAAAATGTATTACTATAAGTAATTTTAATCATACTTAGTTTCAGAGACTTTAGTGGTAAACGATTATTTAATATATCTCCTAATGGATTTTTAAAATTTTTGAAAGTATACAAACAGGACATTAAGGAGAAATTGAAAAAATGTCACATCTACAAGGCCTCGAACTTAAAACCTTTGCCTTTATGCGGCAACACTTTAACAATAAGCTATGAATGCTAAGCCATCCTTTCGCTTTTTGGTCGTTAAATTTAAGTCATGTCATAAGTGACACTTACTCACCTTTCCCCTAAGCATATATAGCATGACGATAATGAGAGAGAGATTTTGTTAAATCGGCAATGAAAACATCAAACTCTTTCACTTCTTTCTGTGCCCTGTCATAGATTTTTATTCGGTTAGGAGACCGGATCCTTGAATTAGTAAACGATTATTTGAGATATTTCTCACGCGATTTTTGAAACCTTAAAATTTTAGAAAGTATACAAACAATAATATATTAAATGACACTAATGATAAATTGAAAAAATGTCGCATTCAGGGAGAAGGTGAGTAAGTGTCACATGTGACATCAGTTGAATTTAACGACCATAAATTGAGATGAGGGGTAAGCATTCATAGTTTAGTTGTTAAATCGTTGCTACGTAGAGGCAAATGTTGAGGGTTCGAGTCCTGCTGGATTTCAATAATTTCAAAATTTTTAAAAATTTGGACAAGTTCAGTTAAAATGTTTTTGTACCTTTTTGAAATTAATTTGTTTCTTGCCTATTATTTTCAATAAATTACTATATAAGATTGACTCTGCTTTTATTATAATCCGTTAACATTTTTATATATGCAACAAAAAAGTATTTCATGAGCTTCAAAAAGGTCAAAATTCATTTTTATTATTTTTTTCTCTTAATTTCGTTTATAAATGAATTTTGTTTATAAATTATTCTGTATTTTATTTTAACAATATTGTTACTTTTTAAAGATAGATGTAGGATCAGTAATATTTGGTAATTTGTTGTTAATAATAAGCAAGAAACCAATAATTTCTAAAAACTGTAAAAAAATATGTTTGGAATGTAAGATATTTTGACACATAAAAAATTGCAAATTTTACGACCTTACGCTTTTTAAAATACCTCAAAAATTATGAATCGTTAAGCAAATATTTTAATGTCCTTTTAAATTGAATTAAAATTACAAAAATTATATTTTTAATAAAACGCTTAGTTGAACATCTATAAAACATTATAAAGTTATCACTTTATTATTCTTAAAGGGTATTATTCATAGAAAGCAAGTAGGATCGCAATAAAATACGCTCAAGTTTATTGATTCTTGATCTTTATTTAATTTTTTTTCTTAGTTCACGGTAAAAGTATTTTGTTATATTAAAAAATACTTATTTTTGGTCCTCCGTCCAGAAACAATACTATTAATTACTTCAAAATCGTCCGGAAAATGGCATTTTCCGGCCTAGGCCGGCAAAGTAGCTTTTAGATTATCTAAAGAGATGGCGCTATGAGTTTGAGTCATCAAAAAAACATAATGAATATTACAAATTTTAATTAAATTTATTTAAAAACAGCGTATAATATACTAAACTTACCTATAGCTTTTTCTAAAGATAAGCAGGATTCTAATTTACATTTAATTTCTCTCACAACTTGTATTATAAAATTTGGCATTTATGTCAATTTATGAAAATAGTTCATTGTCTCATCTTTGTATAAACATCTAATCTTGTATGTCACAAAGTAAAAAGTTTTTGAACTTGTTGTGTTTGCAACATATGTTAATTAAAACACTAATAACTACTAAACACGTATATTAAGTATCAAACAAGTAATTATTCAAATATAAATACTATAATATTAACATCACGTCATACCAGCTGACGGCTGTCTTCTAGTCACTGGTCTTAGTATAGGCAGGACATACGGTCAACTGTTGAACATAACAGAACTTTTGAAAATATTAAAAATTAGTCGGACCAAAAAACAGTGTCTGTTACACGTACGGAAAATATTTTGCAAGTGCTCGTATTGTTTCGCCCCGGTGCTACGCACCTCGGCTACACAACTTTACTCGCTCTTGCAAAATGTCATTTTCCGTCCTTGTGTCACAAATAACTATTGTGACACAAGGACGGAAAATGACATTTTGCACGAGCGAGTAAAGTGGTGTAGCCGAGGTGCGTAGCACCGAGCCGAAACAATACGAGCACTTGCAAAACATTTCCCGGACGTGTAACACACACTATTTTTTGGTCCGACTAATTTTTTATATTTTTAAAAGTTTAAAAACTTTTTACTTTATGACATACAAGATTAGATGTTTATTGACATCTATTGTACGATTAAAAGAATAAGTAATAGGGAATGATTTTCTGATAATCGATTTCAAGATCCTTAATTTTTATACATACGAATAGGTACTTTGCTAATAAGCAACACAGTAAAAATTGTTAAATTGAAAATATTAACATTAATATCTACTAATTTTATATAAAAAAAGCAGAGACAATGAACTATTTTAGTTCAATGAGCAAAAATAAAATCGAGATATGTATTTTCATAATCGAATGATAAGTAGTTGTAAATTGACATAAATGTCAAATTTAAAATAAAAGTTGTGAGAGAAATTAAATGTAAATTAGAATCCTGGTAACCTTTAGAGAAAGTTATTAGTTTAGTATATTATTCGCTGTTTTTAAATAAATTTAATTAAAATTTGTATTATTCATTATGCATTTTTGATGACTTATAGCGCCATCTCTTTAGATAATCTAAAAGCTACTTTGCCGGCCTAGGCCGGAAAATGCCATTTTCCGGACGATTTTGAAGTAATTAATAGTATTGTTTCTGGACGGAGGACCAAAAAATATTTTTTTTGTTTGGCTGCACTGTAATAAATTGTTAACTGTTATTGATAATAAATTAATTATATGTAATCAATAGGTTTAAATTATTTTCTACGGCACTGTCATAGGATGAGATATTTCCAAGTCGTTTCATTTCCAGTCGCAATATTCCATTATCATACATTACTTAAATCTCAATCTAAACACATAAATAATCGAGAAGGCTACCAGCGACAAATTTGAAACGGAATATAATTGGAGTTTTTCCGGTATCCGTCGACTGAAATTAGATTCGTTTAAAAATTGCCAACGATTTTTATTTTTTCGTTAGTTCGTTTTTTGGCGGGGTTTCGGTTTTGTTCTCTGTTGTAAAACCGGAAATTGACTTGTTCGCGTTTTGCGATTTGTGACTGGTTAATCTTTCCTCGGAAATTTCCTTTTTTTAACATGATGGAGTTATGCCGATCGGTGCTTGAATTTTATAACTTAACATGAAATTTCCACATAAAAAGTTCGTGCCTAAACTAAAGCAGGTTCACTTTCCAGTATTTACAAAAAGTAGGACAAGCTTTTTGGGAACAAACTGTTTTATTTTTTCCCAAAATATTCCTGTTTAAAATTTATACGATTTTGCATGCGCTCAAAAAGTTTTGTTACACAGCAGTTCATATCTCAAAAAATGGTTTTTAAAAGACTTACAAGCTTTTTGGGGTGATGAAAAAAGTCGTTAGTCACAAAAGTCAGAAAGGTTGGTTTTTAACATGCAAATTGGAATACTATTAAAATACTGTCGATTCTAAGGTATGGTAGCGATATGTCCAGCAAAACTGAAAAAATAACCGATCAGTGTATTTAATGTTTTTCGGTTTATGCATTTTGTCACCACTAACGATATTGTTTATATATTTGGATTCTTCAAGGTATTTTTTTGCGTTATGAATCAAAGAAATATTTAAAAACTAAATTGAATACACGTATTCCATATTCTAATTTAATTAATAATAATTCATATAACACAATTCAAAACATATAGGTTAGTAAATATCCCTTTAAATAAGTAAATCTACAAATTAATACAATTTGACCAAAAAAATTACTTTCACTCCAATTTTCACCCTATATTATTACCCGTATTGGCCCCACGTAATACTTAACAAATATCATCGTCACGGGACTATGCATAATTCAATGTTGGTAATTAATTTTACACAAACCCCTTAGTAATATCGAATGGGTAGATGACCGTTAGATTATCTTCGGTAGGATCTGAAAATGTTAAAAATTGGTCGAAAAGGCAACAACTGTCGTACATTAACACTTCGATATCAGCAGGAGATAAGAACGCTACTTATAGTTTGTATTCGTATCGGTTTTTATCCACGTTTTTATATCTTGTTAAAACAAAAAAATGAGTAATTTTTATTATTTTGTAAAAAATATAATAGTTTACTTATTAAGTAAACTATCGATAATAAATCTTAATTTCATGAAGTTAAAGTGTTCGTCTTATAAACTGCCAAAATTTATCCAAATCCTGCTCTGAATATGCTTTCTTTTTGTTTATTTGTTAACATCTGGCTATAGTAGACTGATATCTTTTTTTAGCATATACTCGTAGTCGTTTTGACTGTTCAACTTCACATCCTTGCTAGGTATATCTAAAATTTGTAAGATTGTTTCTTTATTTTTTTCTAAGCCTTCCAGTAATACTTCTTTCCACAGGTAATTTGTCCTTGTTATTTCCACTGTTATGTCGACCAATGTCATTACCTCTAGTATCCAGACATTGATGTTATCTGTCTTATTTTAAGTTTTTGCTTCTTTCTATACCTATTACGAGTTCTCGATAAAATATTCTATGGTTTTTACCAAATGGAGGACTAATGTCGAATGAGTCACGCTAAAGCGGTAATATCCCATTTTTACATTGCACAACGTTGGGTTTTAATAAACACTTACTGAACAATATTTTGTCCCCTTGAGGGTAGAATTTATCAAAATCCTTTTTAAGCGGATGCCTACGTCATAACATCAACCTGCTTGCCAAATTTCAGCCCGATCCGTCCAGTGGTTTGGGCTGTGCGTTGATAGATCACTATGTCAGTCAGTCACCTTTGAGTTTTATATATTTAGATGGAAATTCTACGCCATCTACCGAGTATCTGTTACCTAGATATACAAACTTTTTATAAATGGCTGTTATAATATATTTGTTTTCCATCGATTTGCTAACAGAAATAAAAATGGGACCATTCGTCTCTGATATCTCTGATAATAAAGGTATTAATATTCGTTTCTAAAATTTGATATGTGAGAACGTCTAGATTTCTAGATCGTGGTCCTTCCAATAACAAAAATAATATCTTCATAAATATCACAATTGTCAGTCGTCGATAAGACGGTAAGACGGAAAATTTTGTTTCAGTTTGGTTAAATGAACTACCACTTTTTAAAGGATAATTTCTTAAGATTTTTAAAGAAGAAAAGTATCTAACAGTAGGTCTAACACTTTTAACAGAATTCAAATGAAAGCAAACTTCACAGCTGACATGTGCAAAGTTTTTACAGACTGACGAATCATCAATAGATAGCATTGGGTGTATAACCGTATTTAATACTATTATACTGTTTTATAAATAAAATGTGATGTATTTGATCTAGTTATATGAACAATAATGTCATACCATTTATTTTTATTAAAAACTATGCCGTACCTAGAAACACAAATAAATCCTTCAATTTTAATTATTCGACATTGTACCGTTCGAAAACTTTTTACAGAAAAAAATCTCAGTGAAAAAATGAAATACCATTACTCACCGAACCAACGAAATAACATAAAACAAAGTAAAACAAATGAGTAGGGTATATATTGTATATAGCTACAGAGAGTCAGTTTCGTAATTGAATAATTTAGAAGTCTCACAAAACTAAACTGCCTCCATCTAGAATTGGCCGATGGTCATTCTCTAACAATGTACATTTTGAGAAATTGAACAATACGTTCAGTCAACACTGGTACAATTCATAAATAAATTTTTAATAAATGCTTAACTTCTTCGAGTGTACGTTTCGTTAATTAATATCCCTGGAATATTGACATAGGACCTTAATATTATATATACATATATATACCTAGCAACCAGTTTTCGAAGGAATTGTTTTATTGTTATTTACACGTTTATAATTTCTTATTTGGC
Source organism: Altica lythri (assembly GCA_964028335.1). Lineage (NCBI taxonomy): Eukaryota > Metazoa > Arthropoda > Insecta > Coleoptera > Chrysomelidae > Altica > Altica lythri. Next base: position 23,745,961 of record OZ034809.1, on the reverse strand, counting down.
AGCTGCGTATTTATGGAAAATACGCAAAAAACAAATTGGTTTCTTGATTTTAAAAACTACCGCATGATTTCTAAAAAGCTCAACTTTCCTGATACGAAAACTTCAAAAAACCAAAATCTTAAAATATTTTTTTTAGCTTTACCTTGGACAATTATTATCGGTTAAAAAGTAACTCATTCACCATAGACTTGCTCTTGGTATAAAAAAATGTGCGTTTTAAGGGAGTTTTATTACTTTACTAGTTGTACTCGCAACGTCGTTCGCGTGTCGTGTGATTGTTGTATAAAAATTTCTTACCCCACCCCATTTAAGGAATGGGAGAGAAATTTTTATACACCAGATATTAAGTTGAAAGAAGACAAATACACCTGTGAAAACCGCATTCGAATCGGATCAGTATTTTTCATGTGATGCGCGCACAAACATACAGACAGGCAGACAAAAAAATCTAACCACATTTTTGGGTTCTATTTCGATGTATCCGCGACGTCGTTCGCGTGGCGTGTTGATTTTTGTATAAAAATTTCTTTCCTCACCACGTTAAAGGGGTGGGGAAAGAAAGTTTTATACACCAGATGTTAAGTTGAAAGAAGACAAATACGTCTTTGAAAACCGCATTCGAATAGGATCAGTAGTTTTCATGTGATGCGCGCACAAACATATACATTCCTACAGTTTTATTATATGTATAGATTAAGCAAAAAAAACATTTTTTCTTTATCGTGATTGGTTTCCAAGATATTTTAAAAAAATCTAAAATCCAAACCGATTTATATAGGTCTAAGAAAATTTAATAAAGCTTACTGTTTATGCCCAAAGAATTTAAAAAAAAATCTAATAATATTCTTGTGAGAAATTAGGTTTTGGGATAAACCTATTTTAAAAGTATAAAGAAAAGATATGCTTTATTCCTAAGAGTGACAGACGTTCTCAGATGGAACCAAGTCCATATAGACCTGTAAGTCTCACTAAAAATTATAAAAAAACACTTAACTCACATATAAGAAGGGAACCACGTTGGTTTGCCAATTGTAATGAATATAATTTCTACTGTTGTCTTCTTGGTTTGGGTTCACAGGGTTTACTCATCGGCAACATATAGGCTATATAATGTATATTTTTTATAATAATTTAAAAACAACAATTTAATTTTTCAATATATAGTTCTACAGTTTCCTAATAGATGGTGGGGTAAGTTAATTTATGGAAAAAATTCAATAGCATCGTTTAAAATCTAGATTGCGAAAATACTCGGTAGAGTGCGTTACGTTGTGATTTCTTAATCAGTTAGAAAGATTATTTGGATTTCTCTTCGTATAATGAGTATTAAAATAAAAAGATTATAAAAGTATTCAAAATACAGAAAGATTGTTAAAAATCGTGAAAAGAACGTTGAAAAATGTGAAAGTTATTAATAATCCTTAAAAATTGTTAAAAACATAATTTTTTTTTGAAAATCGTTATGAAATGTTGACAATAGTGGATATTTTATTAAGACTCTTAAAAAACGATAAAAATTGTAAAAATTTCTATTAGTCGTAAAAAATTGTTAATAATGCTGAAAAAATTATAACTTAGAAATTCTTGACAAGCTTTAAACATTTTTGAAAATGTTTAAAACAATGTTGAAATGATGTTAAATATCGTGAGAAATTGTGTGAAAATGTAAAAAAAGTCTTGACAATCTTCAAAAATTGTTAAAAATGGTTAAATTCGTAAAAAATTGTTAAATGTCGTAAAAAACAGTTTGAAATCCTGAAAAAATTTAAAATTGTAAAATATTGTTAAATATCCTAAAAAAATGCTTGAATCTGGTAAAAAACTATTGAAAATCGTAAAAAATTGTCATAAATCGAAAAAAGTGGGTAAATGAAAAAAGGAGTAAATATAAAACAATGGGAAAAACCAGAAAACAAAAATTAGCGTAGATTTTTTGGTTATCTAGAAATTTTTTAAACTTAACAACTGTCTTTAAATTGACTTTTGTTTTGAATTCTATTCTAAATAATCTCTATTCTTCCATTCTTCATCTTGCAAAAATTCTCCATGGCATTGTGAACTTCGTCCCTACATAAATGGTTTTTTGGGCCTACCTTTACTTCTTCTACCCCTTGGACTCTCGTCTGTTAGTCTTTTAATCCAGGGATTATTGCCAGCACGCCTTACATGGTCATACCATTACAGTCTCTTCTCTTCGATATATGTTAGGGCATCTTTTTCATTCTTCAACATTCTACGAATTTTTACATTAGGTATTCTATCTAGTTAATTTTCAGCAGCGCCTACAATGCAGTTATTTTACTTTGTATTTTCTTGTTTATCACCCAACATTTTGCGCCGTACGTCATGATGGTTCATACTACTGTGTCATACTTTTATCCTTATTTTGGTATTCCTTGTTACACTTTTACTCCATAATATGGGATATAGCTATTTAATCGCAGTTCTTGTCTGAACAAGTTTATTTCATACTCTGTTCTTTCATTTATAGATATTTGGAAACCAAGATATTTAAAATTTTAGCTACCTTTTACGACAAGGTTCCCATTTATTTCAAAGTTTTCCATAGCTTCTTTCGACGTGTTTACATACTCAGTTTGACTGAAGTTTATTTCGAGCACCAATTTATCATACCTTTCTTTCAGTTTTAGCACCATATAACTAAGATCTCAACGTCTTAAGTTTAAATTCAAAATAATTCATTATCATTATATCTTTACCTCTTACAATTAGTCAGGACAAAGAGAGGTATCGTAATATGGGTTAGATATGTTAGTAAAGATTAATCTTTTCAAATTATAACTGCAGATATTACATAAATAGTAAAATAATGTGAAAATCTCACATCTTTTAGATAGAATTTTGTGTTAATATATATCACAGTGTAGCGTTTTAAAAAACCCGATTAATTAAAATTCTTTTTTATAATTTCTTTCTACTCAGGCCAACCCTGTAAGCTTAACATATTAGAACTTTCCAGAACGTTGATATCAAACGGACTTTTCTAAGCGAAGTATTGATTTTTTTTTAATTGACCAATGAGATTTTACGTTTAAGATCACTCGACGCCCGCGCTGGTAGCTGAGGCGCCTTTCTGGTTGCTAACGAGATTATGCTAGGTGTGAAAGGGTTGCTGATAACATCTCAGCGAGACGTCTAGTTTCAGTTTTTTCCTTTTTTTTCTACTTAAAAATTACAAGCTAATTAATGTTCCTAGTGCCGATAAAATTAGTTAATGATTATCGTTAATAGTTTTGGCGAAAGTTGCCGATAATTACCTGTGGATGATGCTAGTAAGAAGCCGAATTTTGCCGTATTTCCGAGATTAAGCTAGAAGCTGATCTAATTACCTAGGAGCCATTTTGTAAGTCTTTTTATTGCCTAGTTACTATTTTTTTACTACAAGAAAAAAGAGTACTGTTTCTTTCTTTGGATATTGGATTTAATTGTAATCAATATGATCAATATCTACGTATGAAGAGTTAACGTAATTAGTGACCGTAAACTTCAGATTGTAACTCAGTTTTTTTGAAAAGCCGGTAACTGTCAATCTACATGTGAAGATTACTCTTAATTGCATTCAATATCGATAACACCTACGTACAAAGTTTTAAAGTAATAAGTGATAACGACGCACAGAGTGTGATTCAGTTTTTTTATAAAAGCGTTTTATTACTAGATTTTGTTTATCTCTGTATCTCTCATATGTATTTTTACTAATTATAAATTTTCCTTTCGCTTTCATTTCTTTCATTTTTGCTTTTTTTGTCCCTTTTAACTTTTATTATTCTAGTAAATATACTCCTTGTCATTTTTTTAACACGCTTTTATTAACTTCACCTGTATGTATGTATGTATGTATGTATGTTTGTAACTCTCCACTCCGTTATATAATTATATCTCGAAAAGTTATCGTTTTTTTTGAAAAAACACAAGAATACTTTTTTGTTTAGAATTAATTTTTTATAATTCATCATCTAGCTCGATCGAATCCACGCTGGCTCTCCTCCAACCCACTGAGTGCCGTTCGCCTAAGTTAACCTCTTAAATCGAGCATTTAACACCTTTAGAAAAAAGAGGTTATAACAGGAAAAATATTACACCTAGCAATTAAAAAGAATATATTAAAAAAATATCAGTCAGTAAATAAAAATCACAGATATAAAAAAGTTAAAACCAAAAAATAAATATTTCTGTAATAGAAAAAACATATTTACAAATTTTGGAAAATTGTAAATAAAGTAAACTAATTATTAAAAACTACAAAACACTAAAATATCAATTTCTGAAACATTAAGAAAATGTTGATCACTAACCAATAAAAGGTTAAAAAAATAAGTACGTAATGTACCAATATTCTGCAAAAACACGAGAGCTACAAAAGAACTATTTTAAATATTTTTCTTAAAGAATCAGTTTTTTAAAATATGTAAATCAATATACATAAACGTACCGTTATTTAAATGAAATTGAATCTGTCAATGGAAAATTTATATCGGGAACTTCCGATCTGACTCGAAAAAAAATCTCACAAGGATTAGATATTCTAAACAGACCCATTAATAAATCAAAAATCAATGGGTCCATAGAGAATAACCCTTTTTTAACCATCTTTACATACATTTAAATATCTAGAGTAAACAAATTAGGAATAAAAATATGCAGTACGAAAAAATTTTCCTTCAGGGTCCCACATTATTTCTCTGTATGCAAAATATGTACAAGTGGGATTAAAAGGATATATCCATCAATGGTACCGATGATATATTAAACCTTAGAATGAATGGTTAATGTCCTTTGGGCTATAAAAAGAGGATTTTGGTTTTCAATTGACCTCGAATAAAAGATTTCAGAGCCGTTTTCGATTGCTACTCAGAATGATAGGGAATACGATAAGGGTTATAGGTAAATACAGGTAGAAAAGGGTTTTTGTATGGACCTTTTTTGGCGGATGAGATATAAAACATTTGCATATGCAGTGTTATTTGAAGAAGTGACAACTTAAAGATATCTTTTGGGAAGAGGAAGTGGACCGGATGAACAAAAAAATGATATAAAGAACACATACCGGTATATTATTTTTACCTATATAATATAAATCGTATTCTGCATCTTACCAATACAGATAGTTTAGTGAAATATTTTTGGGTATGAAAATATACAAAAAAACACAACAAATTTGAGGGTTAATATCTCATCAATTATAAAAGGTGTTTATAAATGGTATTTATTTTCCTCTTTTAGATTTTTGGTGTTTAAAATAAATACATAGTATACGAGATACAACATAAGCATGTAAAGCTACAATTAGCAAAAGCTGTAGGTTTGTGAATGTTAATATAAACAAAGCTTTGTATTCATATACAGCCCTGTAAAGTTTTTACTAAGTCAAGAAATATAAAAAAAGAGTGTGCGTGTAACCTTTACGCGCGATTGAAGTAAAACTTTTTGACGTACGTATCGGAAAATAAATATTTAATTACAATTCAATTATATTTATTGTATATATACTTTACAAAAAATCTGGTGTGGGCACCACACGACCTTCCGAACACTAACAAGTAGTGGTAGTTTTTGATAAAAGTGTCAATATCTCGAAAACTAATGAAAATATCAAAAAAATGTATTCTTTCAAAAATGACTGAAATTACATGTTCTTTCCACAAAGTATAAATATTTTGCCAATAACGATATAAAAACCCAATATTTTCAAAAAATTCCATTTTTTGATAAGAGTAAACGTCCACTTCCGGTCGGCCGATTTTACTCAAATTCTATTAGATTCCTCCGATGGTGATTATAAGTAAGGTTTTATAGTTTCATTCCGATCCGATTAGCTGTTTAGCCGCAAATGTGTTCACAGACACACAGACATTTTTTATTTTTGGGTTTTTTAGGCTCAGGGAACCCTAAAACGCGTATTTCCGCTAAAAACCCGAGATCGAAATTTTTCGCGATCACAATACCTTCCTATAACAGCGTTGCTGTTCGGAAAAAAATATCGAAAAAACTAATTAGTTAGTAGTCAGATGTCAAAAATATAAAAAATAATTTGACACTAGTCAAAAGTTGATACTCTCAAAAAACATAATTTGACAGCTGTCAGATGTCAAAATATAGAAGGAGCTAATCTGACTGATATTAACAAGTAGTGGGTGGTAGAATTGGAGTGGCCATAGTATGGAGATGTCAAAAATATCGAAAAAACTAATTAGTTAGTAGTCAGATGTCAAAAATATAAAAAAAAATAATTTGACACTAGTCAAAAGTTGATACTCTCAAAAAACATAATTTGACAGCTGTCAGATGTCAAAATATAGAAAATTAAATGTTGAAATACGCCAAAACATAATTTGACAGCTGTCAGATGTTGAAAATATAATAACTACCAATTTTTGTTTAAAAAAAGCGAATCCACAATTTTTATTTCACATATTTCCAGTTTTTGATAAAAGTGTCAATATCTCGAAAACTAATGAAAATATCAAAAAAATGTATTCTTTCAAAAATGTCGGAAATTACATGTTCTTTCCACAAAGTATAAATATTTTGCCAATAACTATATAAAAACCCAATATTTTCAAAAAATTCCATTTTTTGATAAGAGTAAACGTCCACTTCCGGTCGGCCGATTTTACTCAAATTCTATCAGATTTCTCCGATGGTGATTATAAGTAAGGTTTTATAGTTTCATTCCGATCCGATTAGCCGTTTAGCCGCAAATGTGTTCACAGACACACAGACAGACACACAGACAGACAGACAGACAGACATTTTTTATTTTTGGGTTTTTTAGGCTCAGGGAACCCTAAAACGCGTATTTCCGCTAAAAACCCGAGATCGAAATTTTTCGCGATCACAATACCTTCCTATAACAGCGTTGCTGTTCGGAAGGTAAAAATGAGATGTTATATTTATATTATTCATTAGAAATAGGAATTTGAAAGTTATCATTATTTTTTATATATGAAATAATAGGTTTATAATAACTAAAATGTGAAACATAGATTTTACTCTCTAAATACCATTAATGTATTTGAAACCGTTTAAAAATTTTGAAAATTTCATAAATAAATTTTGAAAACTTAAGCTCCTCCCATAGCTGAAATCACACCGTTACTTCCATCAGAATCTTCCGTTAGAATCTAACGTTAGAGTTACCCCTAGTCGCGCTTAAAGAAGTTTTTCTTCAATAATAGGTAAACAATAGTAAAAATATACACACATTACGTTTAGAATGTGTGATTTTGTAGCTGTTCTATTGTAATACAGCACAACACAAGAGCCTTCGATAATTAGATTACCATTTCATTTTGTAGCATTTTATAGCATATTCCATAAAATTTAAAATCCTGAGTGGAGTTTGTTTTCTTCAGTTCTACGAAGGATCTGTTATTGCTGGTAAAAGATCAGCCATCCTGACTAGTGGTTTTATGGCCCTTATGGCTACCTAACCAAACCTAAAATAAATATAAGCAAGTGTTAAAACACTTCGAATATTATTATTTTATGAACAAAAACGTGCAACATGCTTCTTTACTTAACGTAAAGCTTCCCTATAAACAATTATTTACTATCATAATATGTATGTATGTATATAAACTTACTTAATCAAATCATAATGAATGTCACTGTCTCGTCTTTTTTTCATTTTCATTTTTCTTCAAATCTTTCTGGCGCTGATAATATGCCCTTTGACGTTCACAATTTCTTTTTCTTTTTAGCTCTTTAAGTCTATAAAACGAAAATAGCTAGGTATAAATAATATGTATAAATAATTAGGCATAAATAGTGTAATTACACATTAAAAATAAAATGTATGCATATAGAGTAGGTACTCACTCATTTTCATTCAATATTTTTTCATCACTTTCTTCATTAATAAATCCACTTTGTTTATTCATATTTAAAACAAACACTTTATACACAAATTTAAACTATTTACTACGAATGTATTTTGTTTGACAAGCTGTCAATTCATACAATTAGAGATTTAATTTTATTTAATATACTTAGTAGGCGGAATCGTGTTAGGTATTTTGTATCAGGTTTTGTTTCCGGTACGCGGTACATTAGAATGACGACACGTCCGTTAGAATTACTGAGTTACCCCTAGTCGCCGCTAAAGAAGTTTTACTTCAAAAAAACAATGTAAGAATCATAAAAAATTGAATTTGAAAAAGTTTGTCAAGAATTGAAAAAATTGTCATAAAATTATGTTAAATTCTAATGCTACGAAAAAACTAAACGTGGAAATGATCAAATAGAGCTCTAATAACTCATTTTTCAAATTAGGCCACATTGTCATTTTTTTAAATTTCGCTACGATGTATATTTGCATTGTATCAGATATAGTAACTTAATGTTTTTTATTAATCGCATAAATATAAAAATAAATGTAAACACGTTATTCTCATTTATCGATTATTCCTGGAAACATAAAAAATTCATGGCAATTTTCCGTGGACTTTATCCATATAGATATCCCTAATGTATTAATTTATTAATTTCATTTGTTGCCATTGAGGACATTATATTTTTCCGTTTAGATTAACTGATACAAAGCTCACCTAGTTAGGCTATAAATAATTTCTATTGGCTCACACGATTTTCATAAAAGTTATTATCACAAATAACGACAAAGGATATTATAAATTATGGATAATGTGTCAAGGTGTGTAGTCAATAGATTTTATTAAAAATATATTTTTGTGTTAATGTAACTATGAAGTTAATCGCAATTATCAATAAACAGAACAATGTTGAATCTATTTTATATTGTCGAGTTTATTTTTTATAACAGCTATTTAGAATATTGTTACTAGTTATATTAGCAATCATTTGCATAGCATAATTAATAAGTCTGTAGGTACAAGAAGAAGGTAAATAGTTTATTAATCCAAATAAACTACAATTTGCCAAGTAAAGGTTTAGTATACGCAGCTTTTATGGCTTTTAGCCTTACAAGGCCAATATGTAGCAAATAACGGATGAGGTTGAATATTGTAAACCGAGACGCAGCCGAGGAGTATAACAACCTAATCTGTTATTTGCGTATGACCGTATATTGTTTAAGACTTTTCGTATTTTGTAATCCCCTTGAAAGATGACATACGAAAGACTATGGAAATTTTAAAGAGTGGCGTAAAAATAAGAATGTAAATGTGATTAATGAAGATGTACTTCTAGCCTATGTAAAAGGAAAATTAGAGGATTATTTTCTCAACTCTCTGTGGACAAAGATTTCAATGTTAAAAATGGCTTTAAGTGTTTATGACAACATTGACGTTCCTCTAAAAACGCTAGCCGTTAAAAAATCTTAATGAACGGAGGCTGTTAACGTTGACTTATCAACTATTACCGTTTAGTAACCGTTTACGATAATGATTTGAGTTGTGAAATGTTCACAGTGTTTTTAAGTTTTGCATCATTACTAAGGTGGTCCTGTTAGTGCTAAAGAATTTTTACTAGAATCACTTGTTTGTAGTTTCATTTCGTTCAATGAAAATCTGACATTAGAATCCATAATATGCCTCAACAAGAATTTGTTGCATATGTTGGTAGAATTAACTTCTGCTGTAAGCGCATGAGAATCAACTTTATTAGGTTCTAGAGGAATGCATCGATTATATGAACAATTATTACTACTTACTTAAATAGCTTTTTTGAGTGAACAACTGAAGTTAGAAACCCCACTCAATGTTTAAAAGGAGATATGCAGAAATTAAAGCTCAATATTACCGAGTTATTAATTGTATGTTGTAAAATATTATATAAACAACGGAAAATAAAAATATGATGTAGTTTCAAAAGTTAACGCTGAATTGACAACTATAAAACACAAAGAATTGTAAAAAGTATAAAAAAACAAGTAAAGATTTAGAAATAATGCTCACATATCACATGATCACCCAACTGTCCAATGTGATACACAGTATTATTAGACGTCTCGTTATACAATCTATGCAGGTTTACATTTTCTTGCAGCATTTATTGTTACTGTAATGTTTATATTCTTTTCTTTTATTTAGGTATTTTCACACTCTTGTCATTGTAGGTACATGATGAAAGATCGGGTCTGTAGCGTGGATGTTTCAGTAGCGTCTTCGACTAAAATCGCACTTCGAATAGACATGCCTTACGTTTTTTGTCGATAAGCCAGTTACACTTCACTAGGTTAAAGTTGGCAGTAATACGCAATAGTAATTGTAAGCTGTTTATGTTGAAACAGTACGCATCTGCAGTCCCAAAAATCATTGCAATAATTTTTTCACGAAAAAGATGAGTCTTTCGTTTTCGTGGTGCTGCTCCGGAGTATAATTATGCATTTAGGTGTCATTGTAGGTGACATTAAACATTAAAAATTCATTTCTTCTATCGTGTCAACGGTCTCTCATTTAGAGGTGAGGAACCTACCCTACCAACACTTTTTCGGGACCCCATTCATCTAAAATCATTGATTTGGCGTTCCATTTAAGTCATCTTACATATAACAAAAATGTTAGTTTTACCTACTCGTGTTTGCTTACTTAGGTATCATTTACACTGATTCTCGGTTTTTGTAAACTTTTTATGTCAGTCGCAGCCATGAGTTTTTAAAAGCATTTTTAAAACTTTTGTTTAAGGAATGATACTACTCTGGTTTTCGGATCGAAAAACCTTTTGGAAGACCTTTCAAGACCACTATAGGAGTGACATGTAGCTAAGCTATCTTAAGGTTAATATATAATAAGCAACTACCATTACTTGTTAGATTAGTCAGAGCAAACTGGAACCAAATACTCCTAGCTTTTTTTGTTTAAAATGTTTAGAACACGGAAACTAATAACTAGAGCAATAAGTGTAAATTCTCCTAAAATAAATTATTATTTTAGAATCAAAAAATATGAAAGGCCCACTGTTTTACTAAATTATCATTCATAATTTCACCCGCTGTATTCATTGTGATAAAGGAACATATCTAACTAGCAAAAGTATATGAATTAAACTATTAGTATGTCACGGAAATTTAAAAAACACCGTTCGTTTAAATAAACCATAAAACAGAAAGTTGTGGAATAAGTGCTACAAGGACTTTATTGCCAGTCTTTGTCATTTGCGCCAGTTTTAATTAACAGTGAATTAATTATTTTAGAGAAACTTCATTGTCTTTTCAAGATTAAACAAAACTTACATCTTAAAATTTTACATATTTTTTCTTGTAAATAATATATCCGTACAACATAAAATAAAACATTGTCCAGCTTTTTAATTATAATAATGCAAACTAAGCTGAAAAATTCCATGAAAATTTCTCCATAATTCCATCACATTCGTACACTCATTTCCTCGGCCAGATTTTCTTGTGGAATTTACTAAAGTAATTAAATAATTACGTAATGTTTCTGGGCATGAAAATATAATAACGTCTAGCTAAAATTCATTAGTGGATTTTAAAATAGGAATTAAACAAACAGAGGCACAAGAATGCGGTTTGCCTTTTTGGAACCGTAAATTGCTTAGTTTTGTGGCTCCCTCTCTTGGCCACTCATTAGATTGGACGTCACTAATTACGGACAGTGCTCGACTGCAGAAATTAACATTTCGCAAACTCTCGAAGAATTACCTATCCCTTTTGTTATGGAAGTATATACCTCTGTAGGGTACAGAAAAGCAGTTTCCATTCCGGCATACCTATTATTTACTATATTCTTTCCACTAATTTACATTTAGTTTCAAAAATAACCTAAATTGGACAAATCTTAACAACTTTTGTGATGAATATAAACCCGTTTTCTTGTAAATGTTATTATATGAGGTTTGTCCTTTTAGTTTTGTATACCTATAGCCAGAAAAACAAAAAATATATAGACTTAATAGCTTTTTAAAATATGTCCCACCAAGATCGATACACTTTTGTATACGTCAAACCAATTAGTAAAACAGTTATTTTAGTCTTCAGTTGACACCTGCAAAATCGTTGATTTAAAGGCATCCATGGCTTCTTCTGGCGACAGGAATCGCTGCCGACACATTGAATTCTTGATCTTTCGGAGCACTCCCAACAGATACTTTAAAAATGTATTTTTAAATTTTAAACCGATTTTAAAATTATTAAACAAAATTTTATTGGTTTTAAATTGATTTTTACCCACTACCAACAGCATGTCGCTGATGTGAACTCACTTTTTTTATCGAAGAAGTATTTAACGCGCACACATACATTCGGGTATATACATTAGCATGTTGCTAATATGAAAGTATAAGCTTTTTCTCTACTTAAAACGTGTAACGCTTCTATAGAAATTTGGACTTCAAAATCTCTAAGAAGATGAATTTTGAAATATCCTAATCTAATAGATTAAAACAGACAGGACGTACATTTGATGGTAACAAAACTACTAGAAGTGTAAGTTGACATTATTCAGGATTAATTACGGATTTAAATAAATCTAGAAATCATCTATATTTAGAATCAAATACAAAGTTAACTGCTTGATGTTATTTTGTAGAATCCCAATTAATTATAGCTACCTTCATAAAAATAGAAAATAAATAAAATTAGCGCACACGCATATTGAGTGTTCCAACAATAGAGAGAAGTGGCGACTTCCGAAAATTTATTGTCCTAAATGCGATTCTCAATTAGAGCGGTTATAGGTCGGGTATACGGTGCTATGCTGACGGTACGGCGGTCGAATGAACTATTACCCGTTGGAATTTAGTTTTGTGACCGACCCGGAGTGACTCCGACTCCGAGGGAGCCGTCACTTGTGGATTTATCACCGGCATGCCGTTTATTTATGGGAAAAGACCAAGCGGTCCGTCGCTGGATAAATATCGCAAATGATCGTAATCGCTTTTTGGATAATAAATTGTTTATAAAAATTTTACTCTATTTTAAAGTTGTAAAAATAGTCTCATCTATTCTAAGTTCTTGTTTCTTTGTAAAAACTTCTTTTTAGTGATCACAAATGGGAACAGCAGAAACAAAAAAGATCTACCTGCACTACTTGGTACCAGAAGAATTCTTCTGGATAAGAAAAAAATATTATCAGACTAATAAACTATTAACGATCACTTTTTAAAAGGAACAAAATCGTAACATGCTTATGTTTTTATCATTTGTTTAGTTTTTTTTTTAATAAATACTAAGACTTTTCGTTTGGAAATAAGTTTACTATCGAAAGAATGTTTATTATATTAATAAAAAAATAAAAATTATATGAATTTTACTATGGTAATCCTTACGTCTACCTAATAGCACAAAAATAAATAATAATAAAAAAAAATTTGACAATTTAACGATTAGGAATTCCATTTAATCATTTTAGTTTTTTCAGAATAATGCGAAAAGTATGAATTATTAATAGATATTAGGACCTTTGAAATTTTAGAAAGTATACAAACAAGAATATATTAAATGACATTAAGGAGAAATTGAAAAAATGTCGTATCCAGTAGGACTCGAACCACAACCTTTGCATCTACGCGCAACGCTCTAAGACCTAAGCTAAAGTAAGAAATTTTAGTTTGTGAAATAAGATTAAACAAAATCTTATTAGCCTGAAATTGAGATGAGCCCCCCAATAGATATTAAAAAAAATACATTAAAATTTTGGCAAACCAACAACCTTTACTTAAGTGAGCATCCTGATGCAAATACAAACGGATGAAAGCTCTTATTTTGCAGAAAAATCATTGTCAAAATTTTTGTTAAATTAAAAATAAATTTAAAAAAGAAGTAAATTTATAATTAATTTAGCTATAGATAATTAAGTAGACGAATTCCATAGCTAAGATGACACCTGCTTGACATTTGCGGATATCTGTATTATAGGCGTAATGTTGCTAATATTTGTTCGTATTAGAACTGGCGAAACAAGGACGAATGTAGTGCTACAGCGATAACTGATGTGGATTTGTCAATAATTAAAGGTCCATCGGAATCTTACCACAACCATGCTTCAAGCCTTGAGGAGACAGAAACTTCAAGCTACTATCAGACGTAAAGCAGCGGAACAGTCCGAGACACCTCCTGCGTGCAGCGGGTCTTTTAAAGGGTGTCCCATAATTCACGCAAGAAGTAATTTTGATAGAAAACACACGTTTATAATTAAAAATTGTAAATTTTTTACTGATTTATATAGTATACAGTATAGAGTTATGTATGAAATAGCATATGTGGTAAATGTCTTCACGACTTTTCTGGCACATACGCACTCTTTCGTTGAAATTTTCCATAATTGTTTTGCATAAACGTGGCTGAATTTCGTTGATACTGCGCTTAATTTTCTTCTTCAAGGCGTGGATGGTCGTGGGCTTGTTAACATAAACCTTCAAAAAAACCCAAAGAAAAAAATTCAACGGTGTTAAATCGGATGATCTGGGCGGCCAATTCTGATCACCAAAACGGGAAATTACACGACTATGAAATGACTCATACAGTAATTGAATTGTTTTACGGGCTTTATGGCATCTGGCAGCGTCTTGTTAAAACCACATCTTGCAATTTCGGCACATGTCGCAATAGCGAGCACCATTAACCGTTATTGTCTGACCAGCTGCATTTTCGAAGAAAAATGGTCCGATAATGCCTCCAACCCAAAATCCGCACCAAACGGTTACACGTTGTGGATGCATTTGTTTCTCAACAATCACTTGTGGATTTTCTGAATCCCAAATTCGAAAATTTTGTCGATTAACAAAGCCATCAAGGTGGAAATGAGGCTCATCGCTGAAGATGATTTTGTTCGAAAAATCAGCATCCACTGTGCGTGGTCAGTAGGCTTCAGTTATTGAGTCAATTGAACTTTATAAGCCTGAAGATGCAAATCTTTCCTGAAAATACGCTGTAGAGAGTTTCTCGAAATGTCCAATTCTTGACCACGTCGCCGAATTAATGTTACTGGACTATCAGCAACGCTCTCTCGAACTGCTTTAATGTTTTGTGTTGAACGACTTGTTAAAGGACGGCCAGACTGAATAAGATCAATAATTGATCCATTTTCTCTCAATTTTTTAATTGGTTTCTTTACAGTTGACGAAGTTAAATCACTATTCCGACTATATTTTGTACGAAAATTGCAAACTGTTGATGCAAAACAATAAAAATGTGTTATTCTATTGTGTAGCGCTCCATTTTTAATAAACCTGAACTGTCAGCTGTCACACTGTATCTTTTTTTGGTTGGCACAATTGGCGCAAAGTTCAAATCTTGCGTAAATTTTGGGACACCCTTTATTTTAGCGAATTCATCATCATCACCGACTGTTTCTCCAAAAGACCTAGCAAAATGTTTCTCATTAACGTGGTAATTTAGTTTTAAATAAATTGTATTTAACATTAAAAATTACTACATTTTTTTGTTGGAATAATTTTATTTCTTGGCAGTAATTTCTTATTAGAAAGATAAATAGTAATACTCACATGTATACATAAACCAGGTGTTACATTTGCTTTGATTCCTAAACGGTATTAACGTACCTGTGATATATACCTACATACATATGTTATGCTAATTTTTGCATCTTTACCTTTATCAACGTATTAAAATGCACCGATCTATTTGACAGGATAATATATAAATTTTGATTTATTACTTTATATGTGGTTTAAATAAAATCACTAATACATCTGTACAGGTTTCTCACAACTGTATAATAAAAAAATACAATGCCTTTATCTAAAAAATACAAATAAAAACAAATGTTTTCATTAATTTTCTATTTCTTCATTTCACGACAATTTGGATTTACTTATAAATCTATATACTCGTAGATTTTTCAAAACTTTATATTAAACTAATAAATTGCCACTGTTGAAGTTAAAACATCTGTTTTCATTAGTTTTCTATTTCTTGGTTCCACGACAATTTGGAATTTAACAGAAATTGGCAATGTGCTTTAAAACAATTAAAACTGAGGAGAACGTATTAAGAGGGAGAAATAAAGGGTTGCATCGAAAAAAATGTATGATTTGTAGAAATAGGGGAAGAGCGCACTGTTTTAAAATGCAGAGCCGGTTTAACACATTAAAATATACACATTTAAACTTAGTGTTAAATAATCATCTTATAGTTTTAAATGCTTTGTCTTGATTAACAAAGGACTCTCGAATTGTCATCTAAATGAGAACTACCAAGGAGTCTCATCATTTACAGATCAGGTAAATGTACCTACATACTTTTAGATTTTTTTGTTGTAATATTAAAGAGTTAATCAAATATTTACCATTTTGATGGTTATGTTGTTTTTTAAAACCTTTACGACAGCGTTAGAATAAAACCTAAGTGACCTTTAACAATATTTAGAAAAAATGTTAAAACATGAACTATCATTTTTTATTACATGTGAATATTTAAGATCTCACAGCTGAATGACTACTTTAAAAAATAGTCAAGAGCTAGATTTTAATATAATCAATTTATAGCCCGTAAAGAGAATCCAAGCCAACTTCTAATCTATGGTCTGCAGTTGAGTTACTTTAAACAGCAGGTTAACAACTAAACAAATCCTACAATATGGGTATCCAACACTTATCAGTTAAATAACAACTTTTAAGGAAGAACAAATAGTTAAGTTGATCACATTCTCGTATCTAATTTATATACGTTTTTTCCAGACCTCTTGTCGATTACAAGGCTGTACCATACTCTGCCATTCCCCAGAGACTTATACATTCCATCCATGCCACAAAGAGAGCGATCTTACGGAAAGTAAAAAACCTAAACTACCTCTATCCAAGCCACCTTGTCTATACTTAACACAAATATACTGCCTCTCCCTTCTCGTTTTCAGACGCTTCAACATCGCTACGTCGCCCGGACTCTGCAGGGCACCAACATCGTTGCCCAGAGGACCCTCCACACACACTGGAATGGAGGACTCCAAAGAAGATCCAGAGTTCCAAAAAAGAAGATCCCCCTCCCTAATCTAAGACTTCTCCAATCCGCTGTAGACATGGACCTTCCGGAAGACTTGCAAAACCTACTGGATGAAACCCCCCTTTCCTACAGATAGATGGTGCCTCCAACCCCACAATGGACACGATTATAAAAAAGAAAGAAAAAATACAAAAAAATAAAAAAAATACAAAAAATATAATGGAAAAAAATGGGCCCTTGGCGAAGGTTTCTGTGGTTCCCTTTGTCCTTGCTAAATGAAAGGGCTCCACGACGGAGGACACACGTCACAGCGTCAATCTCCCAACCCCACATTGCACCACGTGGGTTACACTCCAACACACACTTACATTCACACCAAAATAAAATGACCTTTTGGGCAGCTTCAACCATCACGGAAGAAAGAAACGGAAGTAAGAAGACGAACTCCAGGAACAAAAGAGAAAGATTTGTGAGAGCAGGGACGACGACAGACAGATGCTAACTCCTTTCCAACATTCCATCCATCCCCTGAAAAGGACGCAAGCCCTACAAGAGGGTCCTCATACGAACCAAACTCCTTAAAATCTCCATATTTTTCTCCCAAAGAACTCATTCTTGAACTTGAACTTGAACTATACACGTTGTATATTTCTATTTATTTATGCTCCCACTTCTTCAGCTAAAGTTAATTTAAACAGCAGGACAGCAACTTCTAAAAACTCTCCTACAATATTAGACATTCCACATTAATCAGTTGAATGACATGACAAATATGACAAAAAACCAAGAAGTTGATATTACCAAGTATAGAGGGTAACGAAAATCTTAGCTGTCTTCGAATCGAATTTTGATAATTGGATGTTAATGTTTTTCTTACTAATGTTAAATTAGAATATATCTACGCTTCTCGTTCCTTAGCAGAGATTACTTTAAGCAGCAGATCAGCAACTTCCAGAGGAACTGCTACAATATATGATATCTTACAGTTATCAGTTGAATAAGAACTGTCAAGGAAAACTAAGAGGTAAAGATGGGTTTGATCAATTAGAGCTGAAAAAATCATTCTTATCTAACTTCCAATCTAATTTATATAATTACATTTAAACATTATTTTTTATAAATTTTTTATTTTTTGTTAAAATTTATCTCTTATTTCTTAAGCTAAGGTAGCTTTAAGCCGTAGATCAGCAACTTCCAAAATTGGCTATTGGCGTTTCCACACTTAACAGTTGTAAAACAACGTTCAAAGCTGTAAGAAAGAATGAGAATCTTATTAATCTTGAAATATTATTTTTTTTGTAGTCGCGCGCCAATTTTCTTTTTTATTAATGTTTTATCTTTCCATTTATTTGCTGTGGTTACTTTAAGCAGCAGGTCAGCAACTTGTAGTGCAATATTGGAGATACCACATTTTACAGTTGAATGAAAACTGTTAAAGAAAGTCAAAAGGTAGAAATGAATTTAACAAATTAAGTATAGCAAGAAAATAAAGTTTAAGCTGTTTTTAAATGTATTAATTGCCATTGTATGCCAATGTTCTTTCTCATTAGGATTTTATATTCCTTTATAATTTATCTATGCTTTCCCTTCCTTAGCTGTGGTTACTGTAAATTGCAGGTCAGTAACTTTCAGATGCATTCTACAATATTGAAAATCCCACATGCATTTATTAATTAAATGTAAACTATCAAGGATAGCCAAAAGGTAACAATTTTTTGACCAATCCCAGCGGAATCCTGACAGGTCACTGCCAATTGCGACAACATCTCTTTAGGATGAAACTAACAGAATCGCCGCTATGCAGAGGCTGCGAACAAGAAGAGGAAACAGTAGAACACATTATGTATGACTGCTCTGCTTTTTCTGAAATCAGAAGATCCGTGTTGGGTGAGTATTGGCTTACACCAGCCGATGTCAGGGAGATCCCCCTCAGGAGCCTCATCACCTATTTTAAATCAATAGGCCTGGTGACATCCTGAGGTGAGGATATCCCTACACACGGGAGGATGCACAATGGGTCATATGTGGCCTCAGCACTAGCTCACCCCTCCCAAATTTCCAGATCCATATCCAGAGACCAATCCCAGCTCAAGAAAAGCTAAGAAACAGAGATAAGTTTAACCAATTAAAGCGAAGAAAGTGAACCTCTCTAATTTTTGTAGGTAATTGTGTGTCAACGTTTTATCGTATTTATGCTTCCACGTTCACATCTAAGCTTATTTTTAGAAGGCCAACAACTTTTAAGGAAATTTCTACAAAAGATAACATTATGCTTAGAATACAACATCTATTTTCTAACAAATTAAAAACCAATTGTACTAGAACTGGGGCTACATTTTTCATGGATTTTTTTGGTTCCTAGTATGACCTATGTTTATCTTCATCTGGCAATATATTGTTTCAGAAAAATCTGGTCAAATGGTATTTTTTTATGCAAGCAATTTTAAAATAACAGAAACAAATAGAAGAAAAAGCAATCGATAAATTCAATGTTAATAGAAATAGTTATAATAAGTCACAAATGAAATAATACCCTATAAAAAATATTAAACAAAAACGATTTATTTGTAATTAAAGATTTCAAAAAAAGCTCTGGTTTTATTTTAACCTCAATAAACTACTAAACCACCGTAAATAGACAAGAATAGTAGGGTCACTTTCACTATAACTGGTTCCATGCCGTCGATGCTCTAGGTTCGCACTTCGTTCTGCATAGTTCTCACTCATCAGCAGCGTTGCCAACCTCATACTTCTGACATCGGTAGATTTTAAGTTTAAATTAAGTTACAAAAAACATAAGAGTATATCGGTGGATTATTTCCTAAATCGGTAGATCCACCAAAAAATCGGTAGAGTTGGCATGGTTGTTTAAAAAACTCGATTAACAGCAGGCTAAACGGCTAAATAGAATTAAAATTAATATCAATTTAACCAAACAAAATATTTTTTTTAAATAAGTATTTGAGTTGGTTTTAATGGTTTTAAACATAGCTTGGCGAATTTTATTATACGGTCCTGTTTTGCCGTTTGCTATTAAGGCAAGAGTTGATTTTATATATCTGGCGCGATATTTGAACATTGAACATCCGCGTTCCGCTCGAAATTTATCTAAAATCGATGAATCCTTAATTAATTAAATTAAAATTGCTTCGGATTTATGAACCAGTCGAAATTGGAAAAGCAATTGTCGTTTTAGCGCAAGTTTTATGTTTATGTTTAACTATTTCAATTTCGAAAAGTTAAATTTTAATTGAATATAAATTTATTTCTAAACAGAATGTCAATTTACAGTATATTTTGTTCATATCGATAATGAGGAGTGTAAGCTCTATAAATGGAATAATAATAATAAGCAGTTCCTGTCAAACATAGCCTCAAGTCTCATTCAAGCTTCCTAAAACAAAGTTTAGCAAGTTTAAATGGCCTTGATTATTGGTTTCTTGCGATAATATCAGCAGCAACACACGCTTTGTAACTTCTAATAAGTCCATAGTAGTTGTGTAGTTACATTTTTAATGATTTTCATTAAAAAGTTTTTAATTTCTCATCTACTAATTCTTATTAGTCTCAAAACTTAAATATAATAAAGATTTAAAAATTGTCGAGAAAATATTTAAATTCAGAGAAAAGTTACATTTTAAAGATTATTAAGTACGTAAAAATTGGCAACCAATACAGGTACAAAATACGATGTGTTAAGAATAAAGACTCATAAAGAAAAAACAGACAGGAAGAGGTATATTTCTATTTCAATTTAAGAAACAACATAACTTAAATGATTTATGAGATTTTATTACAATTGAAATGTGGTTTTAGAAGAAAAAAACTCTTTTTGATGCAGTTTTTGCTTTTCTAGATATTTTAAAAATGTCAGAATGATCAAGTGTGTTTTTTTGGAAAATCGTTGTATTTCGGCTGTTTTCCAAAAATTATAAAAAAATTTAAATCAAATAATTTTTTTTGACAAATTGATCTTAATTTTGTAATTGGAAATAGATATTAAAACGTTTTGATTTGCGAATTATTTGAAACTAGTTGTACCCGCGACGTAGTTCGCGTGGTGTGTTGATTGTTATATAAAAATTTCTCCCCCGAATTCGTTAAAGGGGTGGGGGAAGAAATTATTATATACCAGATGTTAAGTTGAAAGAAGACAAATACATCTGTGAAAACCGCATTCGAATCGGATCAGTAGTTGTAATATGATGCGCGCACAAACATACAGACAGACAGACAAAAAAAATCTAACCACATTTTTGGGTTGTATATCGATGTAGTAACTCTCCCCGCTAATTATTTTTTAAATATCTTTAATGTACAGAATTTTCATTTCTACAGATTTATTATATGTAAAGACTAGTTGAACTAGCAACGTCGTTCGCGTGGCGTGTGATTGTTGTATAAAAATTTCTTACCCCACCCCATTTAAGGAATGGGAAAGAAATTTTTATACACCAGATTTTAAGTTGAAAAAAGACAAATACATCTGTGAAAACCGCATTCGAATCGGATCAGTAGTTTTCATGTGGTGCGCGCACAAACATACAGACAGACAGACAAAAAAATATAACCACATTTTTGGGTTCTATTTCGATGTACCCGCGACGTCGTTCGCGTGGCGTGTTGATTTTTGTATAAAAATTTCTTTCCTCACCCCGTTAAAGGGAGAAAGTTTTATACATCAGATGTTAAGTTGGAAGAAGACAACTACGTCTTTGAAAACCGCATTCGAATAGGATCAGTAGTTTTCATGTGATGCGCGCACAAACATATACATTTCTACAGTTTTATTATATGTATAGATTATTTTTCACGCCCCCGCATGCACCCTTGTAGGTGGAATTTTCTAAAATCCGTTCACAATTGACCTTAAAATTATAAAAATAACTATTGTGCAAAGTTTCAAACCTGTAGGACTTATAGATTTTAAATTTTAATTTTTATTTTCCACGCCCCCGCAAATCTCCCGGTGGGTGAAATTTCATAAAATCAGTTCACAATTGACCTCAAACTTATAAAAATAACTATTTTGCAAAGTTTTAAACCTGTAGGACTTATAGATTTTAATTTTTTTTACTCCCCCGCATCCTCACTTGTGGGTGGAATTTCGTAAAATTCGTTCACAGTTGACCTCAAAATTATAAAAATAACTATTTTGCAAAGTTTTAAACCCGTAGGACTCAAAGATTTGTTTTTTTTTTCACGTCCCCGCAACCCCCCTGTGGGTGAAATTTTGTAAAATCCGTTGACAGTTGTCCTCCAAATTATAAAAATAATTATTTTGCAAAGTTTTAAACCTGTAGGACTTATAGATTTTAAATTTTATTATTTTTTTATTTTTCATGCCTCCGCAACTCCCCTTGTGGGTGAAATTTTGTAAAATCCGTTCACAGTTTACCTCCAAATTATAAAAATAAGATGATTTCTGTATAGCTTTAACCATTAAAGTTGCAGACGCGACGAAAGTTTAAAAAATTGATTAACTTCTCCCGTTTTCCCAACATTTCCCTTCACTGCTCTGCTCCTATTGATTGTAGCGTAATGAAAAGTATAATATAACCAGCACAGGAGTATGAAAAATAATTGTACCAAGTTTCGTTAAAATCCGTCGAGTAGTTTTTGTTTCTATAGCGGTTATACAGACAGACAGACAGACAGACAGACAAAAATTTTACTGATTGCATTTTTGGCATCAGTATCGATCCCTAATCTCCTGCTGATAGTTATTTTGGAAATATATTTCATGTACAGAATTGACCGCTCTACAGATTTATTATAAGTATATAGATAGATAGATTTATAAAATGCTTTATTGTTTTTTTAATCCAAAAATTATCATGTCTTGATTTTGAACTGTACTAAAAACTGAAGAATGGTTTTACAAGCATTAAATTTGTAATCAAATACAAAAAAAATGCTTTTATTTTTTTGATATTTACACAAATGTCACAAATCATAATATTAGCAACGTAGATAATGTTCATGTTTATAATTTAACTGTTAAATTATATGCAAAAAAGTACTCCATTATATCCTTTTAAATTTTATAAATCATTATAGTCACTTTTTTCTTAACATATTTGCTTTTATACCGCGGTTCAGTAAAATAAGAGAATAGAACAGTCGGTACTTGCTGGTATAATATAGATCCTATTACAGCACTGAGCTTAACAGTGCTGGCTTAGGTAGCTGTTAAGATTAATCGGTTCGCACGAACTTGGAATGAATTAGGTCAGTAAAAATAGCATTTAACTTTGCACTAAATTTCTGATCCAAATTTCTTTTTTTATAAGGTTTCGGATAACTTACTGAGTATAAAATCACAAAATGCTGACAGATCCAGGTGGCGCTAGAGGCGCCATCTTGAAAAAACGTTTTCGGCCGATATCTCGGAAACTATGCACTTTAGAGTAAAAGTCATATTGACCATTATTATAGAAAATAAAATTTTGCATTTTTTATTTCCAGCAAACTTTTTTGTAAATCTTACCGTTTACGATTTATGGCCCATTTAATGAAACCGATTTTTCGATCGCAGCCAATAACTCTTGAAAGATTAGATTAACTAATAAAATGCATCAATCCATTTTTAAAGATCCGTTTATTCTCTACAACTTTTGTTTTAAACTTTTTTTTCTAATGTCCATACTTTTTGAGTCATAGGACGTTTTATGTTGGACTACCGAGCGAAAAGTTGAAAATTTCAAGATACGCATAGAATATAATAGTACAAATTCAACAAATAAATTAAAAAAAATTATCCCGATTGTTTATGTAGTTAACAAATAATAGTTTAATTCCTTACCTGCAATAGTAACAAACGTTTTTTTATTTTACTTAATTTTATTTCGCTGCCGCGTCACCCGCCGAGCGTCGACATTTCTCCATTAAACGTCCTATAACTCAAAAAGTATAGACATTAGAAAAAAAGGTTTAAAACAAAAGTTGTAAAGAATAAACGGATCTTTAAAAATGAATTGATGCATTTTATTGATTAATATTTCAAGAGATTTTGGCCGCGATCGTAAAACCGGTTTATTAAATGGGCTATAAATCGTAAACTGTAGGTTTTACAAAAAAGTTTATTGAAAACAAAAGATGCAAAATTTTATTTTCTATAATAATGGTCTGTATAACTTTTGCTCTAAAGTGCTTAGTTTCCAAGATATCGGCCGAAAACGTTTTTTCAAGATGACGCCTCTAGCGTCACCTGGATCTGTCAGCATTTTGTGATTTTATGCTCAGTAAGAGATCCCAAATCTTATAAAAGAAAAATTTTGGATCGGAAATTTAGTGCAAAGTTAACCCGAAAAAACGGCTATTTTTACTGGCGTAAATAATAAAAGTCAAACTGAGAATCCCTTTTTTTTTAGTGCGTTAAAAACAGTGTTACATACACATTTTATTTACTCTGGTATCCTTTACTATTTACGTAGATTTGTATCGTAAATAAATGCAAATAAATACGATTAAATGACTCGTTCTAACACATATAAAAAAATTATTTATAAAAAAGAAAAATTTTATTCAGAATTTTGATCATCAAATACGACTGAAATTTTTTTTCAACAAATTATACCTACGAGTATGCAGTATTTTGCACAATAGCTTTAAATTTCTAAAAACTTGATAAACTTCCGTAAAATATTTTCTAAAATAAACTAACCGTTGAATGGACATTAATTTCTTATATCAAGTTCAACATCTCCGAGCATTGCTAATGAACGATTCTAGCAATTTTTTTGTATGAATGCGCAAACTGTATTTTATACTAAAGTAGTCGTATCTAAGATTCCGACAAACGTAAAGACAAAATTGTGCATGCTAAATATTATATTAAGTATATTTATAGAATGATAATTGTGATAATTTTTTCATGTTTTGAGATTAGTTTAATTGAGAAATTTTTCAGTACGAAATTAAGTGTACCTAAGAACAACCTTTATCTTTAAATAATTTTTTTTTTTTGAAAATATATAATCTCAAATTTTATTAATTAACCATTTTTTAAAATTTCTTAAATTTTTTTATGTTTTTATTTATTTTTTTTACAATTTTTCTAATTTTTAATTATTTTTTTCTACTTTTCCTGAATTTTTAAATTCGTCCCTTTTTTTATTTTTTAAGGTATTGCGTTTTTTAGAGATTTTCCAAAAATGAATAGTTATAAACTATGTTATAATGCTGTTTGATGTTTTTCGTTTTTACCAAACTTTTCACACAATTAATAATAAAAACAAGGTCAGTGTAAGAAGTAAGAAACTTCCATCGAATTTATACATACCTATGTATTATAAACACGAGTTTCGGAAAAGGTTATCCGATCTAGACCAAAATCAACATCAGTATTGTATATACCAAATTTTATGACCCTATAATTTTCCGTTCAAGTGTTATAGCGCTCACAAATGCAGGGAAATATGCATTACCTAAATTTACGAGTTTTGGAATACTTAAAATTTTACCGGTAAGGTTATCCAATCTAAATAAACCAATAGGTTTTTTATTATGACATAAGGATTTCATATACCAAATTAAATATCCCTGTGATCCTTTTCTCAAGAGATATAGCGTACACAATTGAAGGAAAATATGACCTTGAGTTATAGCTCACACAGACGGAGGGATACACAAGCCGATATTATAAAGTACCTCGATGGTAATTAATAAAGTCATTTTTTAACGTTGACCACGATGTATCTAAAAAATCCAAATTGTTCACTCTTGGACGTAGGCCTCTCTAATGTTTGTTTGTCACTTGTTTTTAGGTTGTGTCCTTGTTATCCTATTTCCAGCATGTCTCTCTTCTTTTTATATGTCGTCTTTCCATGTAAGGGTAGCCTCCTTCTACTTTTGTACCCTTCATGCGTTGGACGTCATTCCAATATATTTCTTGTCTACCACTCATCTGTCATTCTACCCATATGTCCTGCCTAATTTCATTTTAGATGCAAATTAGCCTTAACAGCATGTTCCTTACAGCTTGATTTTAAACGTCGTTTTAACTTTTTTCTCACATTGATCTTTTCACATATCCCTGCAGTCTGCATTTAGTGTTGATTTTGTATTTAGTTTCCGTACGATATGTATAGGCAGAGGGACTATGGACTGAT
The DNA here is from genome assembly GCA_964028335.1 of Altica lythri. Lineage (NCBI taxonomy): Eukaryota > Metazoa > Arthropoda > Insecta > Coleoptera > Chrysomelidae > Altica > Altica lythri. Next base: position 23,719,984 of record OZ034809.1, on the reverse strand, counting down.
AAAAACCTGTATTTTTAGACATATGAAAGTATCAGCCTTTAGACCTATAAGTAAGCTTATAGGTCTAAAATTTGTCGTTAAGGTTTTCCTTTTTATATATCTCGCAATTTAACCATTGAGACGGAATTTTCTCCTTAATCAAATATTTCTTTAAATGAGTTATCAAGGCTTCGATAATTTTTTTGGCCCCTTTTTTATTTATTATTTGCATTTATTACACCCGATGCCCATGCCCAGGACTCTTCTGACCCTTAATTAAACATTTTCTTGTATGTAATTTCTATTAACTGCCCATCTAACGTTAAAGAATAAAGTTGTTTGTCAAATAGTGCCTGTTTATGACAATATGTTTTTTAGCATTTTTCAGTTTTGATTTTCTGCACGTACCTATTTCCCCTTAATTTGCATTTTTCTACGCAGGACCTTCAGACTATTCCTCTTTTCTAATTCTATTCTGAACTGCATTTTTTTGTAAATTGTATTTTAAAATCAGTTTCCATCTTTGACTTCTTTTTAGATTTTATATTATTAGGGTACAGTGGCCAAATGGCTTAAAACGTCATGTCTATTGTCTATCCGTCTGTATAAGACAGCCACTTTTTTCCGCAACTTTAAGAACAATAATGATGAAACTTGGTAAGTAGATGTAGTCTGTGAACCGCCGTAAGATTTTACACATTTTGGAGGTTCCCCATACGTAAAACTGATATTCAATTTTTTTTCATTCAACTCATACGTATGGGGTATCTATGGATAGGTCTTCAAAAATCATATTTAGGATTCTTAGGTATATCATTTTTTTCTGAACTCAATAGTTTGGTAAAATGTGTGTCCCCCCTGTAACTTCTGGAATAAGAGAATTATAAAACTAAAAAAATATATGATATATGATGTACATTACCATGCAAACTTCCACCGAAAATTGGTTTGACCGAGATTTAGTAAGTAGTTTTTTTTAAACATCGATCAAAGTTTGTAACGTTCGTTTTGGAGCATTCCATCCGGACTATATATTTTTATTCTGTTCAATTTTTATCGCGCCGATGCGAAGGTCGATTGCCAATTTGGTAGGAGGAAATAATGTTTCGTCGACGGAATGATTTTTCAATTCGTTCATTTCGTCTGCGATTCTTTGAAAATTCAGATTTAGTTTCTGACTACCTTCGCCCTTCTTTCTGGTGAGTACCTTTTTGCCTTTGTTTTAATTTAGTTAGTTAGAAATAATCCAAATTGCGATGAATATATTATTTTAAGTATTTTACTAACACTTAATTTTCGAATACAATTGCTATTGTCAGTTTTTTGTGATGTTAAAATATATAAACATGGATTGTAATTAATTTTTTCTTGAAAGTTGGAGAACTAGATAGCGATTGTATTTGATAAAAATTACTTAAAGGTCGGAGTTTTGATTTCATTTTTATTACTAGGATTAAATGCCAAATCTGAGAAGGGCCCTATTGAGGACCATCCATTCCCGGGATTATTTTTAAGGAAGTTCTCTTAAAGGAAGACCACTTCCACCCGCTTGGGCAGTGCTGATCCACCACTATCGAAACTCCGACAGGAAGAAATCGAATTAAAGATAAGAGATTAAATTAATTAATTAATTAAAGTTTTTACTAATTCTTAATTGAGAAATAAATTAACTTAAAACTGATTTTTCGAATTTTTTTTGTGTGTCTGTACTTTGCGCCCTTGAATAAATGTTTGTAGGGGATTAAATAAAACTCAGAAGGAAGCCACGACCCTCAGGAGCTAGCCTAGGGTAATTTAAGGGTTACAAGTTACAAAAATTACAAGGACTTTTGTATTGTTACTTGCTGCTACGGAAACCTTTATGGGCGAGTCCGATCCGCACTTGGCCGCTTCTGGATCTGGATCTGGAAATTGGCCGCTTATTTTTAAGACAATATTTTTTTGATGCATTTTTAACACTTAGGTCCACATTTTTAGTGTTTTTGATGTGAAACATCTATAGCGGCACGTAAATCAGATTTTTGGCGTGGTGACGGTGACGTCATGACGTAAATAACCTAACGCATCGATAATAATCGATAAGAGATGTACTGATATCTTATATGAAATTGGTGTCATGTTTTGAGCGACGCGACGGTGGCGCGCCAACAATAGGGGGAAGAAGCTCATCGATTCAAAAATTTGGTGGGACAGGGTATGAATTGTTTCATAAAAACCTAACTCGATTCCGCCTACTATCTATTCTATATATATAAAAATGATTGTTTGTATAGGCAACATAATATACCTACATATTTTGCTGACCTGTAAAATTGACAGCTAGTCAATCAAAATAGATTGTTGGTGAATAGTTGTCATATAGTTGTCCGCGTAAAATTTGTGTATTTAGTTTTAAATATGAATAAACAAAGTGTTAATAAAGAAAGTGATGAAAAAATATGAATAAAAATGAGTGAGTACTCTATATACATTGGGGTGTCCGTTATTTCCCAGATTTGGTTTTGTTCTCCAAACACCCATCAAATTTTTAGATTATGACCTAACAAAAATTATCAGACCTTAACCAGCCCTTAATATTCACATTAACCCGTGCCTAAATCATAATACATTTCCCATTTAAATACCGTTTAAAAGTTATTCAACGATAAAGTTGTATTCATAGTTAAATTCATCATTTTCCTATTTTTTATTTAGTATCGCTTTTTGTTTGTACTAAAATTATGAAGTAACTACAATTATATTAATATAGTAACGTACTTCTATATAAATTTGTGTTTTAATAATTTCCTTTTTTAAGATTATTGAATTTAAGGCAATTAAATAAAAAGCTAAACGAAATCACTTTTTAAATTTATTCAATACATAGTCATCGTTATCTGGAAAAAATCGTAATATTTTATTTTATCATTATGACATATTTAGTTCCTATCACAATCTGTTCTTTTCTGCATATTACTTTTACACAATAATGTCGATGTTTCACATCTGCCAGGCGTCCCGTGACGGCTCACATTTTTTTTATATTATTATATATTTCTGAGGATCCTTCATTTCACAGGTGATTTTTATGAATCATGTTATTCCGCTTTTTTACCTTCCGAACAGCAACGCTGTTATAGTTACCTTCCGAACAGCAACGCTGTTATAGGAAGGTATTGTGATCGCGAAAAATTTCGATCTCGGGTTTTTAGCGGAAATACGCGTTTTAGGGTTCCCTGAGCCTAAAAAACCCAAAAATAAAAAATGTCTGTCTGTCTGTCTGTCTGTGTGTCTGTCTGTGTGTCTGTGAACACATTTGCGGCTAAACGGCTAATCGGATCGGAATGAAACTATAAAACCTTACTTATAATCACCATCGGAGGAATCTGATAGAATTTGAGTAAAATCGGCCGACCGGAAGTGGACGTTTACTCTTATCAAAAAATGGAATTTTTTGAAAATATTGGGTTTTTATATCGTTATTGGCAAAATATTTATACTTTGTGGAAAGAACATGTAATTTCAGTCATTTTTGAAAGAATACATTTTTTTGGTATTTTCATTACTTTTCGAGATATTGACACTTTTATCAAAAACTACCACTACTTGTTAGTGTTCGGAAGGTCGTGTGGTGCCCACACCAGATTTTTATATAGGTATCTTTACTTTTGCTCTTACTATCCGGTGAATATTTTTTTTAGAGAATCTACTTAAAAGGATTTAATCCGAAACAATTTCCTTTTTACTGCGTTTTTTGTCTTTACATTTGGACTATTTCCATAAAAAGCACATCTCTGCAAATGATTATTACAAAATAATATTATATTATATATTTTACATATACGTATACAGGCGAGTAGATAGGTATTGCTAAGTATGTAATAACTAGCTGACCCGGCGGACTTCGTACCGCAAATCATTTATGTCATTCTTTAATTTTTCGTTTTTTCAATGTATTTTGATTTTATCGTTTTCATCATATTTTCTCGTTAGTTATTAGGTTTATACTATTTTTTTTTTTTTCGTTATATTTTGTAGTTTATCGATAAAATATATTAGATGCATAACAATACTTAATTTAGTAAGAATTTCTCGTTTAAAAATAAGTGATATTAACTGCGCCACCTTCCGGTGGCGTCACAATACTTAAGTAAGTATTGCTCGTTTAAATATATGTGATATTAACTGCGCCACCTTACGGTGGCGTGATATAAAGTAATCAAATAAGTAGTGGTTGCTCGTTTAATGATAGCGCCATCTGGTAGTAACTTCCAATAATACGAATATCATACTCATCTTACCCATTAAAAATACATCATCATACTGATTTTCATGACAATCGGTTTAACGGGGTGGAAGTCGATACTTTACAGCGCCGCTTGGTAGCGAGTTACATCAATGGGCATAGCATATAAAGCTTCTCCGTGGAAAAATACATGTACATACCAATTTTAATATTGATCGGTCAAATAGTTTCTGAGTCTATCGATTTCATACATACAAACATCCTTTATATATATATATATATATATATATATATATATATATATATATATATATATATATATATATATAGACAGATAAGGATTGCTTGTTTAAATATATGTGATATTAACTGCGCCACCTTACGGTGGCGTGATATAAAGTAATCAAATAATTAGTGGTTGCTCGTTTAATGGAAGCAACATCTGGTGGTAACTTCCATTAATACGAATATCACATGCATATTAACCATTAAAAATACAGCATCCTACTGATTTTCATGACAATCGGTTGAACAGGGCAGAAGTTGTTACTCTGCAGCGCCACCTGGTGGCGAGTGGCATCAATGAGCATATCATACAAACCTTCTCCGTGGAAAAATACATATAGATACCAATTTTCATGACAATCGGTTGAACGGGGCAGAAGTTATCACTCTGCAGCGCCACCTGGTGGCGAGATACATCAATGTGCATAGCATATTCGTTTTTTCCGTGAAAAAATACATATACCTACCAATTTTTATGACAATCAGTTGAACGGGGCAGAAGTTGCTACTTTGCAGCGCCACCTGGTGGCGAGTGGCATCAATGAGCATATCATATAAACCTTCTCCGTGGAAAAATACATATATATACCAATTTTCATAATAATCGGTCCAGTAGTTTTTGAGTCCATAAATTTCTTACATAAAAACAGATCCTTTTTTTTAACATTAACACGCTTTTATTAACTTCACCTGTATGTATGTATGTATGTTTGTAACTCTCCATTCTGTTATATAATTATATCTCGAAAAGTTATCGTTTTTTTAAAAAAACACAAGAATACTTTTTTGTTTAGAATTAATTTTTACATCAACTGTCAAATTATGACAGCTGTCATATTGACAGTTTTCAAAATAAACACTATTTTGTGAATATCTCAAAAAGTTATCGTTTTTTTGAAAAAACACAAGAATACTTTTTCGTTTGGAATTAAATTTTTCATCAACTGTCAAATTATGACAGCTGTCACAGTGACAGTTTTTGAAATAAACACTATTTTGTGAATATCTCGAAAAGTTATCGTTTTTAACGCGCTTTTTATTATTATTAATTAACTTCACCTGTATGTATGTATGTATGTATGTATGTATGTATGTATGTTTGTTTGTTTGTAAGTCTCCACTCCGCGGCTGCTGCCTCGGGTGAGTCCCATATAGTTATTTTTAGTCACTACCTCCCCGTGCCGGGAGTGGGTAGTAAACAATACGTTTAATTATAAACGATATGAATGAAATTGTCTTAGAATTAATCTAACAATTCTTTAGATTTCACAATAGTAATTTTTTTTTTCAAGTTCTGAAAACAATACGGTTAATTATAAACAATATGAATACAATAAATATAATTTAAGAAATCAAAAAAACACGCTTTCAAAGCATTTCCAACTAAATAAACGAATAATGATTGAGTAAGGGTCTTGTAATCGTCACAGCAAATTAACGAATCTATTGAAATAAAATAAATTGGACTAAAAAGTAAAAAATAAATATAGTTTAAAAAAACTAAAAAACACGCTTTTATAAAGCATGTTTCTGAAAAACATCGAACTAAAAAGTTAAAAATAATTTTCAAAATAAAATTAAAACAAAAATAAATGAAAAGTACTAGTATTATTGTGAAAAAAGCGTGGGCGCTGCATACCATATTTTTCAAATGTCAAGCGCCCACGCTTTTTTCACAATAATACTAGTATTTTTCATTTATTTTTGTTTTAATTTTATTTTGAAAATTATTTTTAACTTTTTAGTTCGATGTTTTTCAGATACATGCTTTATAAAAGCGTGTTTTTTTGTTTTTTTTAAACTATATTTATTATATTATATATAGATTCATAATAATCGGTCCAGTAGTTTTTGAGTCCATAAATTTCTTACATAAAAACAGATCCTTTTTTATATATATAGATAAGTCAGTCTGTCGTATGAATGAGCACTTGCCGCGGTACATCCCATGTAACTCTTTTTTTCTGTCGCTCTTTAAACGATAACTTCGTCGGCCAAAACGTCCGATAGAAAGTTATCATTTCTATCGAAGCTAAAATAATACCTGTTCCCACATTATCAGTAAAACAGTTAGTATTTAAACCCATAATAGTTATAGAAGTTTATATAAAATTTATGAATAAAATTATCGGATATTGTAACTCTAGCCACAGTTATAAAACTAAAGCTAATGTTTCGGATTGGTGGGTTTTCCTGCACGGCAAATCCACAGCTATAAACTAATGTGAATAAATATAAAAAAATACACAAAGAGTATAAGTAATTACAGAAATTCTATAACGATTATCTTCGGCCGTTATCGGCAATTTTTACGCTCGGACTGAAACAATATCAGAATAAATTAATAAATTAAGCATTAATTACAATTTAAACAACTGACATGTAAGAGGAATCAATTCAAACGTAATTAAAAAGGAAATGTTTGCCGCATATAGCGATAGGTAATCCCCACATGCAGGTTTTTTGCGCTTCAGTAATTTTTCCCTCGTACAAATTAATTTTACTGAATTCTATTGCTACAATTAAACATTAAAAGAAAGATTATTTATATTATATAATATTATATAATAAAAAAAAATTATTAACCAATACAGTCGGTTTTCTGTGTTTGATTTATATTTTTTGGACATTACATACTATTTGAAAAGCCGAGGAACTTAAATGAAAGGAAAAATAAAAGTTTTGACATACAACATCAGTCTTGTGCAAATTAATGTAAACACCAAAATATTTACGTGAAACATCGTGTTGCGAAAGATTCCTAAGGGTCGAAATAAATCATAAATTTTTAAAATCACTACAAAAATATATCAAATATTTATTAAAAATGTAAATATTGCATTTTTGGTACTGACACTTTTTATTATAAATTTTTTCGAATAAAATATCGCTATGCGATCGACCTTCATCGTTAAAAAAATATTTTCTAAAAAATTATGGTATAAGAGGGTGAAAATTCCAATTGGTTTTAAATGTAGGTACATGAATTTTTTAATTTGGGTCACTACGACCAAATATTTTTGCTTTTTTTGAACAATATTAGCACATCGTTTAAAAATATTTAAAAAAAAATCCTGGTATAAGAGGGTCAAAATTTTATTCACATGACTTTTTCAGATTCTTCGAAATTTGTGCCCTACCTTCAAATTATCGAAAAATCTGATTTTTTTTGTATTGTTAAACAATTTTAACTCATTGTTTGTAACGTTCGTTTTCGAGCATTCCATCCGGACTATATATTTTTATTCTGTTCAGTTTTTATCGCGCCGATGCAAAGGTCGATTGCCCATTTGGTGGGAAGAAATATAATGTTTCATCGACGGAATGATATTTCAATTCGTTCATTTCGTTTGCGATTTTTTGAAAATTAAGATTTAATTTCTAAACTACCTTCGCCCTTCTTTCTGGTGAGTACCTTTTTGGCTTTGTTTTAATTTAATTGGTTAGAAATAATCCAAATTGCGGTGAATATATTATTTTATATATTTTTAATTTTTGAATACAATTGCTATTGTAAAAAGGTCAGTTTTTTGTGATGTTAAAAAATATAAACATGAATTGTAATTAATTTTTTCCCAAAAGTTGGAGAAATAGATAGCGATTGTATTCGATAGAAATTACTTAAAGGTCGGAGTTTTGATTTCAATTTTATTACTAGAATTAAATGCTAAATCTGAGAAGGGCCCTATTGAGGATCCAGATAATTTTTACTGAGAATATCGCTGTTTGCCGACGGCCATTTTGAAGCCGACCATCCATTTCCGGGATTATTTTTTAGGAAGTTCTCTTGAAGGAAGACCACTTCCACCCGCTTGGGGAGTGCTGATCCACCACTATCGAAACTCCGACAGGAAGACATCGAATTAAAGATAAGAGATTAAATTAATTAACTGATTAAAATTTTTACTAATTCTTAATTGAGAAATAAATTAACTTACAACTGATTTTTCAAATTTTATTTGTGTGTCTGTACTTGGCGCCCTTTAATGAATGTTTGGAGGGGATTAAATAAAACTCAGAAGGAAGCCACGACCCTCAGGAGCTAGCCTAGGGTAATTTAAGGGTTACAAAGTTGGCGCCCAACGCCAATGAAACCTTTTAAAGGATTAATTAAGCTACAAAGTTGGCGGCCAACGTCAATTTAATTTTTTTAAAGGCTAATTAAGCTACATGTTAAAAAACTATTCTCTAAAAGGGTATCCTGTGGTGGAATTAAATATCCCAAACTTTTCTTTCTTCATTAGTTGTTTTTTAGTTAAAAAATGATAGCATACGTCATATTTCTAGCACCGCACATCTGCCTTCACCCATCGTGAAGCAACCAAAAAATGTGTTTTTAAAGTTTTATTTTTTTAGAGCATTGTAGTGCTTTAAAACATCTGAAAAAATACATCTATTTTACCAGGAAGTATGAATCAAGGTGAATGTATAAAAAAAATTGGGCATTCTGGATAACCCAAAGAAACCAATGAAATGTTAAAATTGGTCAACAATAGTATAAAAGGAACGATAGAGGTCAAATTTACATATAAAATGTCGAAGAATGGTTAATTTATTTTTTAGATGTACATTAACATCATGTAAGCCAGATCTAAAGATAAATTTATTCTTCAATATTTCTGATGTATGAGGAAGGTGAAGAAACTTATGTGTAAAACTAACTAGGTGGAAAATTTGTCTGTTCTCCATGTTAAGCAAGCCCAATTACCTGATTTTAGAGGAAATATGATCGCGCCTGTGTAGGCCAAAAATTAAATGACAAAATAAATTTTGAATCTATTGAATCCTCTTTTTTGTGACTAATACATCAAGAAAACTATAATAAGCAATATCACAGTAATTAAAGTTGGACAAAACTTATGAGTCACATAAATCTTTAAATGTCTACTGTTATACCACAATTTAAGTTGAAAAAAAAACAGTCTGGATCAACTTACTTGCATAATGCTTAAATTTCAATTTGGAATCTAATATCAAACCCAAATTTCTTGCACTTGTTTTATTTCTAAGGGTTCATTATCAATATGTAAAATAATAAGAATTTCTAATTGTTGAAATATTGATATACTACCAAACAACATGACCTCAGTTTTTGAAGAATTTAAAATCAAATTATGTTTTAAGGACAAACTTTTTATTCCAGAGAGTTCACTAATCGAAATGTCTTTGTAAAAAGAATTTTTATCTCAATTTTTAAATCCGTATACTAAACCAACGTAGATTCGTAGCTATATTAATACAGTGAAATTGAACACCACCGAAAATGCCCTACTCTATATTTACCTGACTAAATTGCCGTCGCGTCGATAGCAAAATATGTAAATTAGGGTTACCGCAGCGATTGTCCGACCACCGCAGATTAGTATCTGGATTCAGAAAAGAAAACTAGTAGTCTAAGATCCCGATAGAGAACGACCTTCACCGAGCTGGTTAATGGACCAAACATATTTTTTATGTAATTTAATATATCAAAAAATATATTTCATATCGAATTTCAGTCCAGGATATTTTTAATTAATTAATTTTTTTTTTATATTTCACCGGTTTAGTTAATGGATAAATTCTACACCAATCGAAAGTATGCAGCCCATAGTAAATGCAAAAGTTAGGTTGCCCATATTTTTCCTGTCACAATCCTTGGGTAGCCAGGTATAAACAGGTAAATCGATACTAGTAATTTGCACCGGTCTGGTTAATGAATGAAACTTTTATAAAATAAAGTTTATTTAATTACAAACATGATTATATAGGGTTGCCTGCGAAAAATCAGTCCTGAATACGGGTTACCGAATTTTAAAAGAATAAATTTTGCTCCGAGTGAATGTGTGCGACTGAGAGATCCCTACCAGCCGTCCCATGCGATGTTTGGTCCATTAACCAGCTCGGTGAAGGTCGTTCTTTATCGGGATCTTAGACTATAGCCGGAGATAGAGATTTCTACCGTCTTAGAATAGCTCAGTTTGTCTTTATTTGTTTGATATAATTTGTTTCTATTGATTTTATTTTTATAAATTACTTTTAAAAAAAATCATTTTTTTCTGCATTCTTACACGGTGTGGTTCAATCCTTCCAATAAACTCGCTCATTTATCCCTTGTGACGTCTTGCATTTTAGCTTATATTTCGCTTTTTAAATTCCAGGTTTACAGAATGCTTGCTGTTAAAAAATCATTTTACTCAATCGTAAAACAAATAACAATTGTAAAGATAAATGAATGAACTTTATGAGTGTTTCGTTAAATTTTAATATCCTCTGATACTGAATTTAAATCTAATATTTACCAATATCGTTGAGAAATACGATATCTTGAAAAAACTTACGACTGTTTATAAACAGTCTAAAGGAAAAGGGTTTCTAATAATAACATAGCTCGGTAGGAAAACGGAAACGATCCCGTGTCTGTCGATGGCTCGGCTTCCTATCGGCACCTATAATCAATAAATGCATCGAACAGCGAACAGTTGAAGAAATTAAACAGTCTTTTAACCGAAAAACGATTGCCCGCCAAACAGGAAACGTCAGTAGTCATCAATAAAGACAGCAAAACAGGTGCGTCTTTAAGAGGGATGGTATAAAACAGGAACGTACTAAGGTACTCAATTTACTCATATCTACTAGACCACATGTGTATGTGTAAAATTACAACGAACGAAAATTTTTATATTACTTGAACTAGCCATTAATGTTTCGAAAAGTGTTTTGTAATTTATACAGGAACCTATCGTTATGAATTAAATGATGGAAATGTCAGTTGGTTTGTGAGTTGTTGAGGTCAACTGATTTTGTGTTTAAAGAGAAATAACACGTTTTATTTTTCAAAGAGTTGCTAGAAAGTGTTTGGTAAGCTTAAGAATAAGATAATTAAACAAATATGTGAGACTAGATCAGTTTCACAATAGTAAACTGAAAAAAAAAGTAAAATAGCTTTCCCAGAAAGACAAATTATAACCTTCAGCAAGACTTAAAAAACCTAAAAGCAAGATTTTATTCCAAAATGGATATGGCAAAAAATCTGCTTATTATATAAAGAATCCCAACAAAATGGTTTGCTTTAAGGTAAAACATATTTTTAGTCCAGGTGTACCAATCAAAATTAGCGCGGAGAGGTGTGGATTAAAAGATTTACATATAGTCCAAACATTAAGAGACTGTTTTTTAAAGCAGTAAACAGGAAAAATTATACCCATAGAAGACTTAATGAACAGGAACAGGCATATAAGGATATTTGAATTGAGTTTGTTCAAATAGCCCACAAAGTTGAAGTAGTAAGACTGGATCAGTTGCAGTTTAGTGAAAGAAAAAAATTGGAATATAAAGAGAGTTAACTTTCCAAGAAGAATGTTTGAGTTTGTAAAATAGAAATTTTGACTCCAGAAAGACATGATTTTTAGTATCATTTAAAAAAAATAAATAAAAATTTACGACTCTATAGCTCGCAGTGACCTTTGGACAAAACCTAGTAGCTTTGAGACCTTAAAATTAACAGCTTTTAGCAAATACCAAGATAAAAAGTCTCCTTATTAAGCAAAAGAACATTAAAACAATATATTAATTTTAAATAAAACAATTTTTTAATGAAGGTGTGTACCAATCAAATTTTGTGCGAAGTGGTATGGATGAAATGTTGATTTTAGTTCACTTCGTCCGATGTACAAAATAATGTTTTTTAAAGCAGGGAATAGAAAAACTAATATTTATCAAAGGCTTCATAAACAGAAAAAATATAAAGATATTAAAATTGTGTTTTCTAGAAAATTTAGTTGAAGCAGTTAGCGAACCTATCTTTGTTAAGGATATAATACCGTGTCTTGTTTGGATGAAGATAATGAAATATTTAAAACTAAAACGGTTTCATTTCTCGACTGGCCTGTATACTTATAAGACTTTAATCGTGTTGATAATTTGTTGGCTGTATATAAGGTTAGACCCCCTTTGAAGAAAACACACTTAAAGGAAAATTGTAAACATAATAATTTATATAATGTCATTGAAATATAAAAGAAGTCGCATCCCTTATTGAATAATACCAAAATATTATAGAGTAATATAATTTGCATCTTTTTTGCAACCAACAATATTTTACTTGAAACTGACTGTCCTTATCAGAATTCGCAAAATACTGTAATACAGTAATTAGATTGCTGAAGTTAAAAGACTAAACACAACTTTGGGTAAGTGCATGATAAAACCAGATTATCCTAACAATAAATAAAGATAAGTCCAGTCCTGACTTAAGTATAGTAGTCGTTATTATTTGGCCTTTTCTAATGTATTCATTCTGTGCCATCCCTTTTTAATTGACTTATAAATTATATGAATGGAATTGAAAGAATGATGATTGTCATTTGAATAGAAATTTTATTAACTAAGTCTGAAGAATAATTATTAGTAAGCTCGTTTAATTAAGCCAATAAACTTTATTGTTTTCATAAATGATTGGTTTTATTGTATTCCTTATATAATTAACCATAACAGTGTCCTTGCCGACCAAAGCTAAAAAACGTTTATGGAACCTACTGATTACTAATAGGTTTCAGCAAATTGAAAAATAATAGCACTCGGGGAGTGCCGACAGAAGTTGAGAATTGCATCCAGAAAAAAAGGAGATGATGTATTATTCGTTCCAAGTTCATGCGGACTTACTAATCTTAACAGCAACCTAAGCTGAGACTTTAAAGCTTAGTGCCGTATAATAGGATCTATATTATACTAGCAGGTATCTACTGTTATTTTCAATTATTTTACTGAACGGGGGCATGAAAGCACTCTAAGAATACTAACATTTGTGCACCCAAACCAGTAGAGATCAAAACTGTGCGGTATGGTAGTTTTAACTTTAATAATGTCAGAAACATGATCAGTATGTTAGGTAACATAATTTCTAACATAAAACTAATTAACCTTGATACAATTTAAACAGTTTATTACAACTGAGTTTAACCCTTAGTTATTACGATATTTTATCTGTTTAGGTTTTGTATATAGCCGCTTAGAAGAAGCCACCAATAGAACCTTGTGACACAAATCTAATCTTAATCTTTTGTTGACATAAATCCAGAAATCCATTGCTATACAAGTCGTGTAGACACAGCGAATTTTTGAAATAAGCAATTTTTGTATTATTATTATACCAACAGCAATGTCCCGCAGAAAAAAATTCTGTGTTTGGGAATGAAGTCAACTATTTCCTGCTGGTATTACGAATTTCAACGTGGTCTCTCCAGTCTCAGTGACGAGTCCATACAAAACAGCAATCACACAGCAAAATATTGATGCGGTTCGTCAGCTTATTAAGGATTACCGCAGGCATCTTTGAGCATTTCAAAGACCTCGATTCACAAAATCCTACATAAAGAACTGGGTGTTACGAAATGGTTACCGACGGATCTCTCATTTGATCACCGAAGCGGATCGCGTCAATTGGTGTAGAAAAACATTGGAACAGTACAACAAAAAAAGCTCAAAAAACGTTTATAGCCTCAATCAGGACAATGCAAGTGCTCACCCTTTCCAAACGACTATCGAGTTTTTGGAGCTTCAAAACATCGAATTGTTAGACCATCGACCTCATAGTATCGAGCTAATTCCCAACGATTTCTTTATTGTCCAAAAGATCAAGAAATCAATGCTTGGACAGAGATTCCAGTCCCCAGAAGAAGCCATCGATGCCTTTAAAACAGTGCTTTTGCAGGTGTCAATTGAAGACTGGAATAACTGTTTTACCAATTTGTTTGAACGTATCCAAAAGTGTATCGATCTTAGTGGGCAATATTTTTTGAAACATTAAAGTACTTTAAGTCTACATATTTTTTGTCTTAATGGCTTTATGAAACTATAAAGACAACTTTCGTAACAAGCAAATATAAACTAATTAGTTAATTTCGGAGTACAAAGTTAAGCGTACGGTTCCGTTATCTTTACAGATTTGTTTAATGGAAAATCGGAGACAAGTTACGGTTATTTTGTAACTAAAGTTACCAAATGTTAGCATACACATACACAACTACATAGTGATACTGATTATTAAAATTTAAAACTTCCAACAATACATCTGACAAATTCTACACAGTATATCATGCATAAAAGCCCTAACCAAGAAATAAATACAAAATTTTGGCACATTTTGGCTTATAAATCAAGCCTACCCAAGAAAAACTCGTACATAATGTCTAATCTCAATTTTCTAAAGTGACAATAAATATTGTCAAAGGAATCGTATCAAAAATACAGCGTTAATACGAAAGACCTTCCCCTTAGATGCAATAAGAAAGCTTTTCATAATTTTCACCCACGTAAAAACGGGAAGGGAACTGTATAGCAGGTGAAAATTTTTTCTTAAAGTTATTTAAGGAATTTTTATTTTGTATTTTATAAAATATTAGTCGTAAATTTGAGTAAAAATCAAAATATATTTAAGGCTTTTTATATATACAGACGTTACTAAGTGTGTTTTGTATATAGTAACACAAACAAGGTCAGAGAAAAAGAAAGTAATAAAAATAAATCATAAAATAAGGTGCTTATATAACGAAACCATACAAATTATACAAAAAATAGGTACTTTTCTTTTGATTAAATGATGCTATTTCAGTCTTATTATAGTGCTTCGTACTTCTACCCTCAATACACTAAACTTATTCACGACCTAAATATAAATACAACAACGCACGAACAAGCTTCACTCTTACAAGCTTCACTTTTACACATCACCTCTGAACGAGGCAATCTTATGCTCCTGTTCTGGATCTGGAAATTTGGGGAGGGGCGAGCTAGTGCTTAGCCTGCACTGAGGCAACATATGACCCATTGTACATCCTCCCGTATGTAGAGATATCCTCACCTCAGGCTGTCACCAGGCCTAGTGATTTAAAATAGGTGATGAGGCTCCCGAGGGGGATCTCCCTGACATCGGCTGGTGTAAGCCAATACTCGCCCAACATGGATCTTCTGATTTCAGAAAAAGCAGAGCAGTCATACATAATGTGTTCTACTGTTTCCTCTTCTTGTTCGCAGCCTCTGCATAGCGGCGATTCTGTTAATTTCATCCTAAAGAGATGTTGTCGCAATTGGCAGTGACCTGTCAAGATTCCCACAGTGGTTCGGAGATTTTGTCTGGTCAATGCCTTAAATTTTTTTGCTGTTTCCTCACGAGGATGAGGTAATAACTCTCTGACCAGTCTATACAGTACGTAGTTTCATCCCAGCACTGTATAAATTTTTGGTGAGAGTGCTGTTTGATAAGGTCCACGACTGCGGACAATGTTAACTTGGTAGATGGGCGAGGGCTAACATATTTGTAGCCCGCAGCCCTCCTTGCTAAATTGTTCGCAATGCGGTTACCTTTAGAGTTCCCATGTCCTTTGATCCAGCTGAGAGTGACCACGTTATTCTGGCTGGCCTCAGTTAGAGATTGGTGACATTCTAGTACTAAACTTGAAAAGAAACGTGGTCTATTCAAGGTTAGTAGTGCTTGTCGGCAGTCTGTGTATCTATTTATATTTCTGCCTGTGATGTTCCTATTGTTCCTATTATTCAACACAATTATGGATGAATTATTAAAAACTGCAAAAAACACTATACAAGATTATCAAATGGGAATATAAAAACACTATCGTCTATTTGTCGTCTGCATACCTTGGATGCAAAATTAGATACGCAGAGTTTCTGGAAACAAGGTGAGGAAACATTAACAAAACTGCTTCAATACTAGGATATTATTGACATCCAATGTGAAAAAACAATCTTCTATCTACATATTGTAAATGCAAGACCAGTAATCACATATAATGCAAAAGCAAGGGTTCAAAGTCAACAACAAAACGAAATCTGAAAACAACTGAGAGGAAGACCCGAATGATAACGGAAAACACATTAAACGGCAGAAAAAGTTTCACAGACATAAGAAAAAACTGCTTAAGATATAACATAATTCGATGGATAAGAAAAAGAAGAAAAAATGGAACCAGCATGTTAATCAACTAACGCAGAAGAATGTAATTTGTGGATTATTGCAAAGCAAAAGATTATAAGTACAAGAAAAACTAAGATAATTATGTATGTTGTAAAAACATTAAAGGCTTCAATAAAAGCCATTACCTTAATTATATTAATTTTCATAAATACTTAATGTCAAAAGATCATCAAAACTAATTTGAAAATAAAACGTGTATTATTTATCTAATAAAATCTGAAAAATTGTTATAATACATTTAATAGATAAATCCATATATCTTTTAAGTCGCACCCTTTTCTCGTTTCGTGTTAAAATTTTCTGGTTCACATACTACCATAAAAATAAGTTAACATAATGTTGTTTACTTAAAGACCATTTCAGTTTCACCAAGTTACTGTTCAAACAACCCTTTTTTTATCTATAAGCACCCTTTAACAAAACCAATTCAACTACCTGCGTTCTGTATTTAGGTTAAAAGGTATACCATTAGTGTTTTTCTTTGAATTCTTTTCTTTCAATTATATACGTTTTTCAATGTATTAATAATTGATAAAAGACCCTTCTCGTCTACAAGTACAGGTTATCTATTATCAATGTCAGTTAAAATATTAGCAGTAAAAATATTTTTTTTAACCAGCTGATACTGGCTATAATAATCTGAAGTTGAAATTAAATGCCTGACTTCTATCAAGGTTGCGCGTACCGTACACTTAATTTCAATCTAAGCTAAGGCAGCGGTGGGGTGTGTTAAGTTGATAAGGGGAGGCAGTAAATTGTAAACAAAATTATTTAAACCGATTTATAAAATTCTTATAAGCAAATATTGCACTACAAACTTATTCTGACATGCGCTTGCTTTGTGGCACACATTCTCTGTAACTTAGGTTCCACATTGGAAATTGTGGCCCTGTGTTCTTTTTCTAGTTGAAGCTTATTTCGATATTTGGATTTTAATAAAGCAACAGCAGAAAATCCTGTTTCACAAAGATAGGAGGTCGGGTAAACTAACAAAATCCGTATCACTTTGGCTTTTATTACTAAGAAGTCATTTGGAAGTTTGATCCAGAAATTTTACTGAAATCCATTTTCAGTGAAGTGCTGGAAGAAAAGTCTATTCGTTGTTGTTCTTCTTCCAGTGATAGGCCATTAGTTTTAGTGTCAAATAAATTACAAACCCAAATCCAATTGAACAAATTAATAAATATCTTTTTCTGCAAATTAAGTATCGTCAGAAATTCATACTCAGTTTTCTAAATGGCCCTCCATAGTTTTTAACATTACAATTTTATGATTCTCTTCTAGTGGAAAATTCTCGATATTTCTACATAATGTGAGAAACATATTAAAGCAGTTTTCTGTTAACTCGCTATTCCATACATGCATTTTTTTAAAGATTCAATCTTTTCACTCAAATCAAATACATTCAAGTTTTCTTCCCTGATAGAGGTGATAATTAAGAGTATTAAATTTTTCAAAGATATTTACCAAATAAGAAAGCTTCATTACTTGTCGCTTAAGACCTTCTTCCTTTAAAATACCGCTTATTAACTTTTCAGTTCGTAGATACGTTTGACAAGCTTAGAACGAGATAACCATCTGGATGAACACTAAAACAGCAAAGATTTATATAAGTTCAGTTTCCAAATCTGTACAAAGCGCTAAGAAAATCATTGATTTTAATGTAATAGTTTTTATGTAGTTAACTACTTCAATAACAATATTTAGACCAGGGCTTAGAGACTTGGACGCTAAAGCTTCCCGATAGATCATGCAATGTGTCCAATTAATGTCTGAGGATTCCTTGTTTGAAAGCGCTTGCAAACTATTGTATTTAGGTAACTGACATGGCTTGGACTCCAACAGTGCAAATCCCAACTAAATTTTTTTTAAAAATTAAATGGGATTTATTATTAGAGTCAGTTGCTTCATCAACTTGAATAGCAAATAATTTACCAATTAGCTGAGATTCAAATCGCTCCTGAATGTAAGCATCCGAAATTCTTCAACAGATTGTATAATTTGGCAAAGACATATTGTCAAGTTGTTTAGCATAGCTTTCACCAAACAATCTCTTTGGTAAGTAGGTAAAATAAGTTGCTTTGTAAGCCACTTTGTATGATGCTAACAAAGCTTTCCCATTCATTGCGAGCGTTTTCTCAAAATTTGTCTTCTGTTTTTTGAATGAATCATGCGGTTTACTGATATATTCCTTATGCAATGTTTCAATATATTAAGTTTTAAGCTTTCAGCAGCTAATACTTTTAAACAAATAACGCATTGCGGTTCTTCTTCTTCACTAATTTCAATACTTGTAAAGTCTAAATTTAGGTCATATTTTTGGGTTTTAGACTTATATCCTCGTAAATAGCCTCGATTAGTTGTCTTTTGGCTCCAATTAGAAATTTATCCATATTTACAGCATAGAAAACATAAAAATTTCTTGTTTAACTTTAACTGATTGTAATGCAACAACTGTCTTAAAACAACCCGATACATGGTTTTGCAGATGATAGCAACCTACACTGTAGCAAAGCGCACAACCGTCCCATACCTCTAGATATTCTGGAAGAGGACAGAAGATCCACAACGGCTTCTCTCAATCAAGATTTGAGAATTGTAGGACAATGGGGAAGAAAAAATCTTGTTAATTTCAACGCTTCCAAGACAAAGACATGTTGCCTATCCAACAAGAGGCAAACATGCGATTCATACATTACAATCAACGATCAGACACTGGTAGCGGGCGACTCCATTACGCTGGTTGGTATAACGATCTCCCAGGACTTACTCTGGAACGAACATATTGCATCCATAGCAACTGCAGCAGGTAAGAAATTAGACTTTCTGTTTAGAGCACGGAAATATTTTTCTCCATCCAACTTGGCTACTCTTTACAAGGCCCAAATACGGCCTAATCTTGAATACTTCTCGCAAATATGGGGTTCGGCGGCTCCGTCAAGGCTCGGAGTTCTTGATGCAATACAGAGAAGGGCAGTTCGACTAATAAACGACACCAGTATCACCAAAAACCTAGCCCCATTATCCCACCGAAGAGCAGTGGCTGATCTTTCCTTGTTTTACCGATACATAAACGGATTTTGCTCAGAAGAACTCCGCTCTATAATGCCTCCACTCGCCAGACCAGCCAGAGCAACGCGACGTGCCAACATGCACCCTTATACTGTTCAGTGCCCGACATCGAGAACGGATCGATTCGATCGTTCCTTCATCTCCAGGGTCTCCAGATTATGGAACTCCTTACCTCCCCACGTCTTCCCCACTCGTCCTAACTTGCAGGCCTTTAAATCCCAAATTAATAAATTACCTCTTCTACTCCAATAGATGTTCTCGGTACATTTGTATTTAGGTCTATACCTACGAGGACATCCTTAATAAAAAAAAGGCTACACCTGTAAACGCGCTTCTCTATTTATATCCGCGCATCTTGTGTCGGGACAATTCGGTGGCGATCGACATCTTTCGCGAAACATCATTGTTATATGACTATAACAGCTGGATATACTATCTAGTCTAATTTTAAATCTCCTGGTTTACTATTTAATTGTGGCAATACAAAAGTGTTTGAATCAAAATGGAGAGGCGTTAAGTATGAGAGTTTAAGAACCGCTGAGCAAAGGTAGAGTCTAATAATTTTATCATTAGACTATAATTTTATAATATAATCTGTAATCATGGATACTTTTACTTATAAAAGATAAAAATAAAATTAATCTTAGTTTTAAACATTTGAACTAGATTTTTGAAAGTTAGATTTGATAGTTTTAAACTGTAAGAAAATCTGTTAATTAATGTCGCACTTAATTCTTATTATATTTTTAATGTTCTAATGTTTTTATTATAATCAAGTAATTAATCTAATAATTACCCATACATCACATAAACATGCGTTACAGTTAAACCTGGCTATTTATCAGTTTCAAAATTTTAATAATTAACATAATTTATTGTTATTTTATTGTTAATTAATTTAGTTTTCTCATCATTTCATTAAGCCGAAACAAGCCAACCAAAACACAAGGGATATAATAAAATTAAATATTTAGGAAAAAAACTAATTATGTTTTAAATAAATTGAATATATTTTTATATTAATATTTTAGTTTTAGAAACGATTTTAATTAATGTAGGTATGTGAAATGTTTTTTTGTTCTATTAGATTTAATGATTTCCTGGCTAAGCTGTACAGTGTTAAATTGAATCGTTTTAACTGCATTTTTTTTTCAAATATCTCCAATTATACAAATAAATATCTTTTATAAAGTGTAAATTGTTTTGTCTGGTTATTTAATTAATATTAAGCTAGCAATATTTAATAACATTTATATTCATGTTTTATTAAAATACTGTTTTTTGTTATATGAATTTTCAGGTAACATTTATAACTGCAAATAGTTATTAAAAAACCAATAAAACGTACTTACAAGTGTTTTTTTTTATATTTTATTAAAAACAAACAAGAATAATAAAAGGAATTGTTGTTCCAAGACTTTTAACAAATTTTGCTGTTCACATAGTATATATTTTAATCTTAAAAACAAATCACAAAATTAAAGAAAAAGAGTATCTTGGTATTCATTTTCATCTATCTATATCTATACTTTATAGGTACTTATAATAAATCTGTAAAGAGGTCAATTCTGTACATGAAATATATTTCGAAAATAACGATCAGGGGGTGATTGGGGATTGATACTGTTTCCAAAAACGCAATCAGTAAAATTTTTGTCTGTCTGTCTGTCTGTATAACCGCTATAGAAACAAAAACTACTAGACGGATTTTAACAAAATCTGGTACAAATATGTTTCATACTCCTGTGCTGGTTGTAGTATACTTTTCATCACGCTACAATCAATAGGAGCAGAGCAGTGAAGGAAAATGTTGGGAAAACGGGAGAAGTTACTCCATTTTTTAAGCTTCCGTCGCGTGTGCAACCTTAATGGTTAAAGCTATACAGAAATCATTTTTTTTTATAATTTGAAGGTCAACTGTGAACGGATTTTACAAAATTTCACCCACAGGGGGGGTTGCGGGGCGTGAAAAATAAAAAAAATAAAATATTAAAATCTATGAGTCCTACAGGTTTAAAACTTTGCAAAATAGTTTGAGGTCAATTGTAAACTGATTTTACGAAATTTCACCCACAGGGGCGTTGCGGGGGCGTGAAAAATTAAAATTAATATTTAAAATCTATAAGTCCTACAGGTTTGAAACTTTGTACAATAGTTATTTTTATAATTTTGAGGTTAATTGTGAACGGATTTAAGAAAATTCCACCCATAAGGGGCCATGCGAGGGCGTGAAAAATAATCTATACATATAATAAATCTCTAGAAATGAAAATTCTGTACATTAAAGATATTTAAAAAATAATTAGCGGGGGGTGTTAATAAATCGATATAGAACCCAAAAATGTTGTTAGATTTTTTTGTCTGTCTGTCTGTCTGTATGTTTGTGCGCGCATCACGGGGGAGAAATTTTTATATAACAATCAACACACCACGCGAACTACGTCGCGGGTATACAGCTAGTACGAAATATGATCCAAAAATTATTATTAAAGAAAAATTAAAGAAGACTAAATGTGTATACATATGTAGTATTATTCGTTTTAAATTCGTGCGGAGTGACTGATCTTAACAGCTACCAAAGCCGACACTTTAAAGCTCAGGGCCGTAATGGGATCTACATTATATCAGCAGGTATCGACTGTTCTTTTCAATTATTTTACTGAACAGTAACATGAAAGCAAAGATTTTTTTTCGTAAACCCAATAAATGACTTACATATTTTAAATTGATCAATTGAAAGATTTTTTTTCTTCATACCCGTTTAAAGTTATTTGCTGAGCATCTTCACTGTAAAAACCTATAACTTTTCTTTCACCTTTTTTCGACATTGTCATCAACTTCCACTATTAGTTCATTATCACTCGCATCTAAAATATTATTGTCCTGTTTGTCAGTTTCTGATGTAAGCCACAGTTACCACATGATGATAAATAGGAATAAAGGATAATATAAAATAACTGTATTTATAAAACCAAAAATATAATACTTATAAATAACAATAACATATTATTCTTGTAGCAAGGTGTTCAAGTTGGCATCAGGCTCTAAACCTTTCAATTTGGTTACTATATGTAAATGTAACATTATGTAGGTACTAAACGATGTAAAAATTATTGAATTGTTATTATTATATTATAACTTGTAGCTCTGATTTCAGGTAAATCTAAAAAGTGCACCTGAAATGATCGCCGAGAATCTATGCATATAAAAAGAGATATCCTGACTGACATATCATCGCAAAACTAGATACTAAAACTAAAAACTTCATTTTTAGACAGTAGGTATCTTTTATGTTGTAAACACTTGCTAAGAAAGGATTTTCAGAAATGCCACCCCTAAGAGTGTAAAATGGTGGTTGTAAGTTTGTATGAAAAATCTTCATTTGTTAATGATTTTGTATAAATTTAGTTAAATTCGAAATAAATAAATATGTCTGTCAGGATTTTTCAAAATTCTACCCTAAAGGGATTAAACTTAGAAAGTCAAGGGTAACAAACAATAACAAGTCGAGCCTATGCCCACAATTAACCACAAACCATATTGCTTACAACATAGTGACGTTATCATACAATACGAACCGTTTCGTGTCATGTGATATAAAATTAATTTTTATTTTGGGATTTTTGGATAAATTATAGTATATATTTATAGTTTATAACAGAAAAATTCTCAGTAATATGTAATGCTATTATGAATCACATTATTTTTTACATTGTCAAACAATCTATTCTACACTGCTTCAAGAAATTAACGCAATACTTTAAAACTTACCATATGACATAAAAACATTATCTGAAATGAAATGATGTTTTCGCTAACCATCTCAGTATTCATAAACTTAACACAATTTTAAAACAATGAACATTAAAATCTCTACTTCTAAAAATTAAAATTGTTCGATGGCTAATAAGACGTGTTTCCACCCCTACTACGAATGACAGCTTGGCATCGACGATTCAAAATCGAAATAGACGACTTTAACGTATTCTCATCCAGTTCATTCCAAATTTGGAGAAGAGGTTGTTCCAGTTCGTGCAGAGAGTTTGGTTGAACATTCTCTATAGGATTGAGATCGACACTATTCGCTGGCCATCTCATAACATCGATTCCAACTTCCTCTAGATAATTTTAGACTATATTTGCAACGAGCGGTCTTGTATTGTCGTACATTAGAACAAAATTTTCGCCAACATGGTCTTGCAGAACGTCAACGATCTATCGGTGAGCGTTGATGGTACCACCACCACGTCTATAAGACCCGTTAAAGAAACGCCACCCCAGACCATAAATGACCCTCTCGCATGTTACTCTGTGCGTACCGTTCGTCCTACTCTCATCTGTTAACAGCACTCTATTCCAATCAGCCTCCAACCAATGGACATGATTTCGTGCAAATTCTAAACTGACTCTCTGGCAGGTATATGATTTACCAAATTACCTTCCTTGAGGCATCGGCGAACAGTTTCATAGCATATTTGAACATTATGAACATCTTCAAGTTGGGATTGTAAACTTCTGGTATAGTTATAACTTGTTGTCTTAACGTGCAAAGTCGTAAAAAACGATCTTGAACAGGCGTTGTTACACAATGTCGACCTTACTATACGCTTATGGGTCTCTCTGTACTCTGTACCGTTTATTCATTCGTGAGACTAATGTACCGTTCCCCTAAACGTCTGTAACTCCAAACTTCTTCGTGCAACCACTATTTGAGCACATTCTTCATTAGTCAAATTTCTCGATTAGTTGCAATTTGATTAAAACAACAGCAAAATGTTAACAACAAACAATAGTTCACACAACGACTTAAAAATGACACTAACCTCTTATAGACATTAGCACATTCACAGCTTCATTGTTTTTTGTTAATACCGGTTAAAACAACAAACAATACAAGTAACCTGATAAAAACATTCAAAATACATGGTACAGTCAATACAAAAATGAATATAATTAAATTTAAAACACCAGCGAATCTCTTTTTTTTCTTTTGTAGATGGTGTGTTAAATTATACAGGGTGATTTTTCCTGATGGCACATCAGACAATTACACGTTTTCAACATATTACTATTTACAAATATTCAGTTTTTTAATCTCAGTAGTTTAGCCATAACGTCCTATGTGCCACAGAAAAAATGTATAAATTTTGTCATTAAAAAAAATAACTAACGTCTGGGATCGAACCAGGGTTTACTTTTAGTTTTAACGTAAAACACTCGCTTACACCACTAAACTAACATGGCACATGTGCTCAGTTCCATATTTAAAGTATCTATCTTTTGGAAATTTTTACAATATAATATTTTCAAAAAAAAAAAATGAAAGTTACTAATGCTTTTTTAATTAATTTTGCACTAAAAACTCATTTATCAAAAATAACTTTAAAAATCTCTTAAAATGGTTTACATCCTTCTTTTCAATTTAATTTCTTACACACATGTCAAATAAAACATCGATATTTCTTGTATTTCCATATTTGTTTATCGTCCATAGTTATTGTTTTGCTTTTAAATAAATGTTAATTATAAATATTTGTATTACTGTACTACTGTACTACTTAAGTATCTTAAATAAAACAGCAATATTTATAATATCAATTAAATACATAGAACTAGAATGGTCACCAATCAAACAATCACATAACACAATTTTTGGTAAAGTTATCTCGTGGTCGTAGGAAAAATAGTGTACATTACTTGTACGAAAAATGACCTTTTACACTCGTGGAATTGTCAATATTTCCCACTCGTGTGAAAAGTGTCACTTTCCGCACTCGTTATGTTATAAACTATATCTTTTCAATCACAAAAATCTATAGATAATTTAAATTGACATAATACTTTTATTTTTTATTAACGTGATCTTAGGATCAAGCTTTAATTTACAGAAATAAAGAAATTTTATTTAATTTTATTTACTTTTCTTTTTAATTTCGTATATTGCAATTACTGTATAGCTAATAAAAATTAAAGCAGCTATCCATAATCCTTTTTCAAATGGAATTAAAAAATGCACCACACTTAAATCCTTTATTCAAAGTCGACGTTTTAACCTAAAATAAAATTTTCCTAATGCCAATGCAGCAAGTATAAAGAAATTAAATAGTAGAACGCAAATGAAAAATATGTGTAGAGGTTATTAAATAAATAAAAAAAAATTCACTACTGCCGGAAAAGTCGGGAAAAGGTAAGCTAAAGCGAAAACAAAAGAATTACATACGTACACAGCTGGCCAGACAATGCAATTTTAATTATTTTATATTAAAATAAAGACTGCTCAAACAACATGCTATGTAAAGAAGGTTGGAAAATAATGGCTTTGTGAAATAAAGAGCTTTTTTATCGGCAAAAGACAAAATAAAACTGATATTACGAAAAAATCATTTTTGTTCTAGAAAAAATTGATTATATATACATAACATAAAACAGAAAAATATCAACAGGGCTTTTTTGAAGTAAAACTTCTTTAGGCGCGACTAGGGGTAACTCAGTAATTCTAACGGACGTGACGTCATATTCTATGTAACGCAAAAACCAGATACCAAAAACCTAACACGATTCCGATTACTATATTAAATAAAAGTTTAATCTGTAATAATTGTACATTATGGTAGGCAATAGTATATTGTAATACAAGTGTTACAATGACAGAGGTTTCGTAGTACGAGTTCAGTTTGTGAAACGAACCGCGAAGCGGTGAGTTTCGCAAAGAACGAGTACTACAAACCGTCATTGTAACTCGAGTGTTACATACTATTTTTTATAATGAACTTTTAAAAGTATAAAAAATATATAAAATGAGAGTTTTTCGAAATATTTATTTATGTTGGCAATCTTGACACTTTTGACATTTGTCAGTTTTAATGATTTTAATTGGAATGTTTGTCAAATTTGTATAAAATATTCCGAATTTAGCAAATAACGCTGATAATGTAGTTAATAATTTAGTACAACATACATTTTGATTTACTACCTGAACTCTTTCGTTGACAATCAGTGCAGTGCAACCAATTGTGTACAACAAAAAGTTACCAAAAACAGTGTTACAATGAATCTATTTCGATACTGTTTTTAGTGTCGAAATAGAAACTTTGTGAACGTGAATTATAAAAAATAATTTACATATTTTGCTGACCTGTCAAATTGACAGCTAATCAACCAAAATACATTGTTGGTGAATAGTTTTACGCCTAAAATTTGTGTATAAAGTGTTTGTTTTAAATATGAATAAACAAAGTGGATTTATTAATAAAGAAAGTGATGAAAAAATATTGAATGAAAATGAGTGAGTACTCTATATGCATACATTTTATTTTCCTGTGAATCGTTTAAAAAATCAATGTTGAAATCTCCACAAAGAATAAAAGATATAAAGTTATTTGTACAGAAAATTAATGCACTATAAAGTCTATCTATAAATGTATTGAAATTTCCAGATGGGGATCTATAAATATTTAATATGCAACAGGTGGTTTGAAGTATTTTAAAAGAGATACTGGAGATTTCAATATCTACTTCAAGTGATAAATGAGTCAAAAAAATCGTGTTTCTTAATTTCTATGAAAGATTTTGTCAAAATTAGTACACCGCCATGTGATTTATTAGTTCTATTAAAGTAACAGTAACATAGTAATTATTATTAAATCGTATGTAGCCGATATTGTCATTATTGGACCATGTTTCGGATAGACATAAAATGTCTGGTTCATATTGCTTTAAGATTAGGTCTATTGTCTATTCTATTAGTTTTGTTAGAAATTGATTGACAGTTAACATTTAAAATACGGCAGAAATTATCAGATTTCTCATGATTTTCACACACACATTTCTTTATGTTTCTACTGACTTCCTTGCGATACGTACGTCAAAACTTTTGATTAGCTAACCTAACCGTTAATTTCTGTCAAATTTTTTTAAAAAGTGAAAGTGAAATTAATAAATTTTAGATAAATTACAAAACAAAATAGTTGTCACTTGAATAAAATGGCGGATTCTCGAGAATATTTTACTCTTTCATCAATAAATAATAATAATAAACGAAAAAATTAAAAACATGTAGCTGCTTGTTAATAAACATATTTTGAATTTGAATTTATTTTGCAATGATACGTAGATACGTCAAATAAGTTTTACTTCAATCGCGCGTAAAGGTTACACACACACTCTTTTTTTTTAAATATAGCACAGAAAAAAGATTTTTACATGACTAAATTACATTATGCTCGATTTTAAGTAAAAATTTACCATTTATTTTATTTTCATAAAGCATCTGCAACATTTAAGATTCCGCGATAAATATACTCGGTAGCTTAACCTTATCAATTCCTTAAAATCTTATGCTAACTCGAGTAAAATAAACTTCTAGGACTTTATGAGTGTATGTTTATAAATAACTAGCATCAAGAATCACGTTTTTCTACATTTTATCAAGTCCTTGTTACACATTTCGCATCTAAATACCGAGAGCGTATTCAGCAAAAAAACATCTTGTGACATATTAATTACAAATTAATTATAATTTTGTAATGCAACCGATGTTGTCGTCGCAGCAGGCTCGCTGAACGCGTTTCCAATGCTTCGAAATTCAATTGTTTACAGTTGCTGCTCTGTAGATTACAGAGATAAATAAACAATATTGCTCAAGTTGAAAACAATTGAATGACTATGTGTGCGACGATTTTCGCACTCAAAGAGTTTTATCTGTTTTTAATGCTTTTTAATCGTGTTGGTTAATAACTTTACAGAGACGGATTTTAACAAATTAAAAAAAGGACCTCGCACAAAATCAATTATCTAAAATATTCTGAATAGATACCTACTTCTAAGTGAGTAGAACAAAGATCTTAATGGGCACCAAGCTCAAAAATGAACAATTTTTGAGATATAAAAGTTTGAAGTTAGACCATAATTGCTGAACAGTTTTAACATTTGATTCTCACTGTTAGATTTTTACCACAAACCCCTAGGATACTCTAGTTTTCTGGGGTCTTTGAGCTTTCAAAGTCTCTGAATCTGAATCCGGCATTTGCCTTTTCCGGCACCTGTTATTTCCTTGTTGTTAACGAGCGAGTACACATAAAATACTGCATGTGAGCAAATAATATAGGACTATAAGAATAGAAAATAAAAACCAGAACATTATTCTCCTACAGAAGAAGAAAAGAAAGTTTTGCAAAGAAGTAAAATTTCAAAAAGCCCAATCCTTGAACAACCGTGCACAAAAGCTAACATCGAAAGAAATAAAAAATTATTTGCTACACATAAAACAAGAACTTAATTAGAAACTTAACGATATAAAAACAGAAATATGTACTCCAATCTATTACGCAAATCTTAAGAGATATAAAGACAAAAGCGGAACAAAACTGTTCTACGATAAAACATTTAAAAGATGAGCTAGCTTACCTAAGCAAGATCTGAATGGACAGATTAGAAAAACAATCTTACAAAGAAAATAGAAGAAGTAAGCGCAAACAAAAAAAAAGCTTCTTTTCTTCTATTATAAACAAGTTGTTGCGACTGTGATATCTTTGTACATAAAACTAAATTATGTATGAAAAATAATGTCCGCCTCTAGAAGCAGCGCAAAACTGAGCCCTCTGGACTACATTTTCCATCACTTGTTGGGATGTTTCCAGAGTAATACTTTTACTTACTTTCGTAATATTGTTCTTCAGCTGATCTCTATATAATGTTTATTTTGTTGAAATAGACCCGACCTTTTAAAAATTCCCATAAAAAGAATTCAGGAGTCGTTAAATCCGGTGACTTTGGTGGCTTGATAACATTACCAAATCGAGAAATTCTGATCGATTGTAAGCAAAAGATTCATTGTTTCCCTACTTGTTAACAAATCCGGCCATATCGAAGTTGGCCTCATCGCTCATTATCATTTGTCAGTAAAAAACTTTATTTTGGGTATTAATATAAGCTTCAATATTGCATAACTGTATTGCCGGTGACTTCCGTGGTCTCAAGGAGGTAGTTCTTGGGTTAACTGAATTTGTATGGCCACAAATGCAAGTCTTCTTTTAAAATAGTGAGTAATGAGAAGCAAGGAATACCCAGTTCTTCAGAACGAAGTCTGGTAGACTTCTCAGGGCGCTTCACAACATTTTTACGAACTCTCTCTATATTTTTCGCAGTACGAATAGTTCGAACAGTCCTTGGCAAGTCTTTAGTTTTAGCTCTGTCGAATAGTGTTGACACTGGGCACATTATTTCGACCGAAATTTTGTCGTAGATTACGAAAAGTTCCAAAAATCGACTCATTATTTAAGTAAAACGTTTTAACGAATCAGTCAGTTATATATTGCCCACCCTGTTCCTACATCAAACTTCAGCCAGGATTTTCAATTACACTTCGAAATGTTCGTCAAAGTATACATTCAGACGAGGAAAAATTTAATAAATGATCAAACTCATTTTAATTATCTTAAATCCTAAAATGTATTAAAGTACAGATGACAAGACGAAAACTGGTGTGTAGTTCGGTCTCGTCGATTTTATTTGGAACCAAACATCGTTCTGCCAAATTTTAATAACACATAATGGAAAAATGGCACTATAGTAAAGAAGATAAAGATGCTTATGATGATAGCAGATTACACAAAAGATGTAGATAAAAGCTTTTTTAAAAAAATTAAACCTCCTTCAAAAAAATGCACTAAAAACCCAGAAATAAAATCTTTATTTCTTAAAAAAAATTGGAAACAACTAGGCATCTGATTTCGATTTCCTTGAAGTCGGCTCCAATGGTTTAAATCTTTGTAAAACATTTGAGATACTAACATTCAAAATCTAGATTTAATAGCTAAGATTAAAATAGAGGGTAATTTGCCATTGGAGCCGACTTCAAGGAAATCGAAATCAGATGCCTAGTTGTTTCCAATTTTTTTTAAGAAATAAAGATTTTATTTCTGGGTTTTTAGTGCATTTTTTTGAAGGAGGTTTAATTTTTTTAAAAAAGCTTTTATTTTATCATTTTTAGTTGCTACTTGATTCATGATGTACTATATTTTAAAAACCTTAAAAAATACCATGCAAGAGGTACTAATTTCAATCCCCAACAATCCCATGTACCAATGTGACTTTTTGGAGACATAAGTAAATTGTCTAACACCTAGAAACACGAAGCACGTACGGTAAAGGAAAACATTATGATGAAATATGGACTTGAATTGTCTGAAATCACCAACAGGCTGTGAGCAAGAGAATTGATTAAATGCTCATTTCTTCTCCTTGTGAGAAGAGGTCTTTGGCTTTAGAGTGGGACAGTAACGGGCTAATTATTATGTTTTTATGTTACACATCATTATTAACATATTAAATTAACTGCAGAACTTATTTTATTGATTTTTGTGGTGTTTCTTGGAATATCTTCCACATTGATGACCGGGCCTTCATTAAATTTCTATGGGATTACACGGACACTCTATTCTTTTGAATGCAAAACGATTTTTTTAAATCGGATTACAGATACCAGAGATATTCGGTAACATAAAAAAACTATGGTCGAATTGAGAACCCCTCTTTCTTTAAATCGGTTATAGTGCGACAGTAACGCGCCAAATATTATGTTTTTATGTTTTACATCATTATTTACATATTAACTTAACTGCCGAACTTATTCTGTTTATTTTTGTGGTATTTTCTGGAATATCTTTCACATTGATGACCAGACCTTAATCAAATTTCTATGGGACCAATGGGAAACTTTACTCTTTTGAATGCAAAAAGAATTTTTCAAATCGGTTTATAAATACTGGAGATATTCTTAACTGCCGAACTTATTTTGTTAATTTTTGTGGTATTTATTGGAATATCTTCCACATTGCTGACCAGACCTTAATCAAATTTCTATGGGACCACACGGACGCTCTACTCTTTTGAATGCAAAAAGATATTTTCAAATCGGATTATAAATACCGGAGATATTCGGTAACATATATAAAGAAATATGGTCAAACTGAGACCCTTCTCCTTATTTACTGGAATATCTTTCACATTGATGACCAGACCTTAACCAAATTTCTATGGGACCAATGGGACACTCTACTCTTTTGAATGCAAAAAGAATTTTTTAAATCGGATTATAAACACCAGAGATATTCGGTAACATCCATAAAAAAAAAAAAATATGGTCGAATTGATAACCTTCTCCTTTTTTGAAGTCGGTTAAAAAGCAAATGATACACACGAAAAATAAGGGTATCCAATGAAATTTACTAGAAACTCTTGAAATAAATAAATAAGAAAATTTAAATGTACTTTTAAATGATCAAATAAATTTAATTAATTCTCCTTAACTAAATATATTTTAACATCACTCCAAATGTAGAAAATTCTGGGAGACATTACGCTAACAATCAACAACTGCATTTGAGTAAAAACCCAATTATCAGTATCCACGATCAATAAAAGCAGGGTACGACCAAGATGGCAGATTCTGCAAACACAAGAGGCTAAAGATGCATCTCCGGCAGCAGTTAAGAATCAGAAGACAACATAGCGCCAAAGTGACAAAAGAGTCACCTACAGAGGGAACGCTACTGAAGACCTCAAAATACCTACAGAAGAATTCACAAAGAGAAAAGTATGCAACAACAGACAAACACCAGGAATATAGTTCTTGGCAGCAGCAGATGAGGACCACAATTTTTCCCCTTAAAACCCATTTAGGGATCCGATATTACTGAGTTCCTATCGGTAGTGAGGAGAGATGATAGAAGAAGAACTGTATACCATTTAGACTAAGTCGTTACCAGAATGGCATACTCTTCATCTCGGGATCAGTAATCTGTATGCGTGCCTGCGTTAAAATACCATTTGCCTGAAGAAAACGCTGAACGTTAAAACATGTCGCGTTGGTAAAAAAAAGGTAGTTTTATTTTCATTAATATTATAAATGATGTTCCGTTGGTATTCTGACCCTTTTCTTTTTTATTAAGTTTTTTGAAAGGACTTTACATATTCTATTGGTAAGTATGGGTTTTATTTTAGACAAACAGAAAATCTATATACATTTCAGGTGCATCGTCGAAGTTCTATACCTGCATCTAGACGCCAACTTGAATCATGGTCTGCGTTTGGAATCACAGTTCGAAATTTTTGTATAAAGATGAAAAATATCGAACCAATTTAACAATCTCCCAGGACCTACTCTGTAAAGAACATCCATAGCAACTGCAGCAGGAAATAAGTACTGCTTTCTTTTTAGAGCAAGGAACTATTTCTCTCCATACAACTTATAATAGATTTTAATTGTTCTGAATCCATCTCTGTACTGAAACGTATTAAATAAAATTACTAAACTTTTATAACAATTGGTGATTTTCATAGACTAATCTTTATCTATTTTTAATTTTCAACTTTGCGTTACTAAACATCCTGATATCAATTATTTTATGTTCATATATAAAGTATTTATTTTTGTGCAATACAGTAATTGTTTATTGTTTTAAGAGGCGGGGATCATTAGGCAGAAATATTCATGGGATAATTCTAATTATGTTATTAAGCAATTTGAATAACTGCTGAGTTATTTTTATAAAAATATAACCATGCACGTTTCGAAATATTTATACGAGATGAAGTAACTGATTCTGTGATCTTATTGTTGTATTTTTATTGTAATAGTTATTGTTTCAATTGTTTTTATTTTAAGAATTAGTCTTTGAAATAAATCTGGTTATCTTTATTCTGATTAAATTTCTTAACAGAATTCAGCATGTATCAGATATTAAGAAATAAATAACATCACTATTTTATTAACAAACAACGATTTTCTTTCGAGAAAAAATAACCTCATAAATAAACGTTTTATTTATTACAAGCGGATCCGGCGAACTTCGCACCACGTAACATTAATGTTTTTTACATTTTTTTTTTAATTTTTACGATTAATTATTTGTATTTTTAATTATATTTTCTCGTTAGTTACCAGTTTTTACTATTATTTATAGTACTTTTTAATTTATCGGTTAGGTTTATTATATATTAACTGCGCCACCTAACGGTGGCGTCATAGTTCTTAGGTAAGTAAGTTTTGCTCTTTTAAATGTATAAGATATCAACTGCGCCACCTTACGGTGGCGTCATAGTACTTAATTATGTAAGAATTACAGGTGTAAATTTATAATATCTCAACTGCGCCACCTTAGTGTAGCGTCATAATGATTAATTTCGTAATAAACGCGTCCGATCGCTGCAAAATTCAAAGTGCCATACGGAAAATCGCGGTATCCGACGCGCTATTTATAGGCACGCTGCAGCCGCCCTGGCGCGGCTGGCCAGTATCACCGCAAGTGCTTCGTCCCGGAATTTTAAATCTGTAATATCTTTGAAAATATTCAGTGAAATCTTGTGCTGTGAAGGACCATATAGATCTATATTAAATCAACAATGTATTTAAGCTATTTGATTAGATAAGGATTTATGCTGTATTGGTTAAAATCGCTTTGAAAATTAGCCATTATTTGTCGTAAAAAGTAAATGACAAAAAAATATTATTGTGGGATATCCATAAGAGATAGACATATAACATCTCGGAGTTTTCTGTAGACCTTTTCAATGAGTACAAATAAAGTACAATATTTTGATAAATCTCGTAACGTTCAGCCTGCGTTTGCAGTGTAAGCGGAAAAAAATTGATAATTAACGACATTACATTAGAAACCTCAAAAATAATAGTATTTCTCCACTATTTAATGGATGTTATTATACATATAAACCTTCCTCTTGAATCACTCTATCTATTAAAAAAAACGCATCAAAATCCGTTACGTAGTTTTAAAGATTTAAGCATACAAAGGGAAATAGGGACAGAGAAAGCGACTTTGTTTTATACTATGTAGTGATAAATAACGCATTAAAGGGTAATTTTTAAATATTTTTACAGTTTAAAATTATACATTGGTATGTATAACTGGAATTCGGAGTTTATAATAGCAACTCGGAAATTAGAAATTATTGATAAACTGCGAAGATAAACTGTAGCAAAGCTCACAACCGTCTCATAACCCTAGATATTCTGGTCGAGGACAGAATATCCACAACGGCTTCTTTTAATCAAGATTTGAGAATTGTAGACGAGTGGTGAAGAAAAAATCTTGTTAATTTCAACGCTTTCAAGACAAAGACATGTTGCCTATCGAACAAGAAGCAAACGTATGACTCATCCATCACAATAAACGATAAGGCTTTGGTAGCAAGCGACTCTATTACGCTGGTTGGTGTAACGATCGCCCAGGACTTACTCTGGAACAAACATATTGCATCCATAGCAACTGCAGCAGGAAAGAAGTTCTGCTTTCTTTTTAGAGCACGGAACTATTTCTCTCCATCCAACTTAACTACTCTTTACAAAGACCAAATAAGACCTAATCTTGAATACAGATCGCATGTATGGGGATCAAAGCTCAGAGTTCTTGATGGAATACAAAGAAGAGCAGTTCGACTAATAAACGACACCAGTTTCACTAAAAACCTAGCCCCATTGTCCCACCAAACAGCAGTGTCTGATCATTCTCTGTTTTACCAATACTTAAAGGGACTTTGCTAAGAAGAACTCCGCTCTATGGTGCCTCCACTTGCCAGACCAGAAAGAGCAACGCGACGTGCTAACTCCATGCACCCTTATACTGTTCAGTGCCAGACATCGAAAACGGATTGATTCGATCGTTCTTTCATCCGCAGGGTCTTCAAATTGTGGTACTCCTTACTTTCCCACGTCTTCCCCACTTGTCCTAACTTGCAGTCCTTTAAATCCCAAATTAATAAATTGCCTCTTCTGCCCCAATAGATATTCTCGGTACAAGTGTAGCTCTATACCTACGAGGACATAAAAAAAATTATTGGTTATCTTAAAGATGTTATATTCTTGAAATTAAGTTAAATACTACCAATTTTGATTGGGATCTCTCAGTTAAAAATTTGAATTTGGGTATTATAGTTGTGAATTATAACATTAATTGTAGATTTAGTTTTAGAGTTGTAATTATTAGAAAAAATAAATGAATACAAAGTAATTGTTTCTTTTATGCCTTCATAGAATTTCGTATGGCATCAAACAAAAAAGGATTTAACTGAAACAAATATTTGTTTTTTTTGTTTTTTAATGTCAACACATATTTATTACGAACAACTATTATCTAAATTTCGTCGTGTCTAACTATATCCCACAATTATA
Organism: Altica lythri; assembly: GCA_964028335.1. Classification (NCBI taxonomy): domain Eukaryota; kingdom Metazoa; phylum Arthropoda; class Insecta; order Coleoptera; family Chrysomelidae; genus Altica; species Altica lythri. The sequence continues at coordinate 23,684,263 of OZ034809.1, read as the reverse complement.
GATAAAATTTATTACCTCACAAATTAGATTGATATTAACAACTACAGATATGTAAAAGTAGATATTAAAAATCATTAAATTCGTTTTCGTTACGCCTCAGTAGCATCAGAAAAGGTCATGGAAGGAAACCATATAAATTAATTCATCTACTTGGGTTTTTTTCAGTCCATTAATTGTCTGTCTCTCTCTGGCTGACCACTCTACCATGACCTTATGACTGCACCAGTCATATCCTGTAACACTTCAATGCCTCTGAAGTATATACATGTTACTTCTTGGTTAGCTATCCCTTCTATTTATATTATGTTATGGGGTGTTATACTCAGCAAATACATATCAGATTTTTTATTTAGATAGGTATCACTACAACGTAATAAAAACAGTTTCGTATGTACTAATGTTTTTACTAAATTTGTATTCGTTGCAAACAAATATCGTATGATAATTTTTTGTATAATTCACTAATACTCTTCTTTCTTTATATTTTTATAAATATTGTGGAAACTAAACAAGAATGGCAACATGGTTTATTTGTAGTCTATAGGAAATTCTAAAAATTGTACAATTTGCTTGTATTTGCTTTACACAGACTTGCGAATAACACATGATAAAATACTATCTATACAGAAGTATAAATAGGAAATTACTATAATTGTAAATTTCTTTAACAGAAAACTGTATCATTGTCATATTTAGTAAAGCGTGTTATCAATAGATATCAAAGATCAAAGAATAATATTATTCTAACGTTTTACAAGTTTTTGAAAAACATTTTCAAAGACAATGAGCGTTCAACTAAGAAGAAACTAAAATTACAATTAATTTATATCTTTTACACTTTCGTTATTGAAAGATATATATTGATTGTGATTTCAGTGTAGTCTTTAGTCAGCGATTATGCTTTAAGCTCGCTGACGGATAACATATACCTTGTACTGACGAGGCCCAATAGGCCGAAACCGGTCTACAAGTTATGTTGTCCCTTCTAACTGCAAACCAGAATGGTTGGTTTAATATCTATTAGATATGCTAACCCCGTTTGACTTTGAAGTGTAATCCAATATCCGTTGGGGCAGGAAGTAGTTGTTTCTTCGTAGTTGAACGGTCATTGTCTTTGAAAATGTTTTTTAAAAACTTGTAAAGCGTTAGAATAATATTATTCTTTAATCTTTGATATCTATTGTAAATTTCTAGTTGCAATTGACTTTCCAGTTATAGTATTCAATTCTCAGTTCGTTTTAGTACCGATTATTGAACCTTAAGTGAGAATTTAAGAGTGACCTACAGTTCTAACATCAACAGACTTTTCTAAATTCCGAGCTGCATGTATAAATTCCAAACTCAAATAATAAATTTGCAGTTGCAATAGAAAATTTCAAGTTGTAGTTTTGATTTTCGAGTCTTAATTGGGAGTACCAAACTTAACTTATAGTAATCATGACAAAAACCATTCTCTTGCTTGTTCTATCCCAAAATTTATTGTCATGTCTTTATTCACAAGCTTTAATTGCAAAAATAGGTTAAATAAATCAGGTACTTTTTATTCTTCTATGCGTTCTTGTGAACAGAACTTGTATTTAGCAGCTTCTTTTAGAGATGCCACAAATTACTTTTAAAGCTTTTAAGTTGATTCTGTCATACCTACTCTAGCACATTATTTTATTATGAAAATGGGAAAAATACATAGATTATAACCGCATTTTTATAAACTCTTATGAATTTTAAAGTCTGTTGCTGTGGAATAATCAAATACTTTATTTAGTTACATTTTCAAGAACTGCTGTACACAATTTCTAAAGATATGGGCAAACACTCCTTTTCATAAAAAAAATGAAAATAACATGCATTTTATAGCTGCATGGATTTGTTTAGTTTTATGATTTCTTAGTTATTCCTTGGTTAGGTTTTCCAAAGAGTGGTGTTGAAATCTATTTAGCTTCCTCCTGGGCTAGCACAAGCTACTTTTTAAGTTTTTTGGGTTAAGTCTGTCACTACAATCTATAAAAAATAAGGGAAACACGTACGTACGTATTCTGCAGATTATTGCAATGAAGTGGTCGCAGACTTAATTAGCTCCTTTTCGAGCTAGTTCAAACTTTCTTTATTTCTATGAGTTCTTATTAAAATGAATATTGGTATGTTTTTTCTTCAGTTTTTTGCCACAGAATGGTCCCAGACTTATTTAGCAGCACCTTCCTGAGCTAGTTTAAATAACTTTTAAGCATTTTTTGTTTCTAGTTGCTAACACTCTACTCCTTACAAAAATATCGCTGATAACTGCAAAGAATTTTTTTATTTCTTATAAATTTTCATTTACCTGAATCTTGATGCTCCATTTGTGAATTTTATTGCTAAGAAGTGGTCTCATTCTTTATTAAGCTTCATAAAGAGCTAGCTCCAGTCTCTTTTAAAGTTTCTGGGTTACAGTTGTTATGGTTTTACGTACCACTCCATACAAAAATGCTGTTTCTATTCTTCAGTTTATTGCATTGGAGTACTCCCAGACTTCCTACCATATACAAGTGGAAAGAGGACTAAACTACAAATCGTATGTATTTAAAAGCTAAATAGAACTTTTTGCACTCTCCTTATCAAGGCTCTTACTTGTTTTTTCTAAATTTTATTTTCATGGTTAAATCCTACCCTTTAGGTGTCTTCCTATTTTGTGAATTCCCGTTTTGTGACTAGACCTTTTTCAGGTAAATTTTTTCCCATTTTGTGCCCAGCCAAATTTTTACCTGAAAATACCCGAGATAAATTTCCCGTTTTGTGACTACCGTAAAATAAAGCCACTTATTTTAATACCTACCGGATTTAATGATTTTAACTTAACAATCATTTTTGTTTATAAAGTCGGCTTTTCTCATTTCATCCATTTAAATAATAGTCATATGAAATATAAGATATATTTATTACAAAATAATATAACATTAATTAATCATCAAAGAAACTTATATACATTGTCGGTAAAATAATTGCAATTGTCATTGCATGTTTATTATAAATGCCAAATTTATTAAGCAATGGCCAACGTCCGATCTTTCTTTAACGAAGTCTGTACGGCGAATTCTTTCATCCAGTTGTACATACTTGGTTTTCCTCCGTTTTGGTGTCATATGCAACTCAACTTGTAGTTTTATATTGTCGATGCTTCTTCTTTAAGTGCTTGTGTAAGCTCGAAAATATTTGGATTTACCCTGGCAATTTTTGTATTTAGCCGGTTGTGCCATCCTTCTAAGGAATTTGTAGTCCGGTGCCTTTGGTTATAGCATACCCACATCAGTCCAAAAATATTGTTTTCAAGCCACTGTTCCACAAAATAATCATTAAATCTTTCCAGAAGTGTATGATTTTCAAAATTCTCCATAATCCACATCCAACCGTCGTCCACTTTCTCAGGAGGAAGATGTGCTAATGCAGCACACATCCTTATGTGGGTACGCACTATTTGGTTTTCCTTGTACAGAGAAGTTAATCCAGTTTCTTGCACTTTTCGCCATAAACATTGGTGAAAATGAAAATTGCAACCGGTAATGTTTATCTTAGGGAAAGTTCTCTTAAGTGCCTGGAAGGCAGAGCTGGGTAATTCCTTGGTTAAAAGTAATTAATAATTACAATTACTTTTTTTTCCTGTAATTTGTAATTGTACTTAAATACTTTTTTTTATCAGAGTAATTTGGAATTGTAATTAGAGCAAATTTTGTGTTGGAATTGTAATTTGTAATTAAATATTTATTGATCTAATTACAATTACTTTTACCAATAAAAACAAGAAAATTCCTGCATGACTCATGAACTTGCAGAGTTCCTTCGTAGACCCTTCCTCAAACTTTAGGCTAGAATCTGCTTACTGTTTATATTTTTTATATTATGTGTTGTATTTTTTGTTTAAAGTAAATAAATTTTTATTTAAAAAACTAACTTAGTTACTTAATTTTAAAATAATTATGTTTTTTATCACTGATAAAATTATATATTCGTATTGGGATTAATTTCTTTAAGTAATCTTTTAACAATTTAAATTACTAAAAAAGAATTAAAAACATCTTAGACCAAAAAGTAATTATGAAAGTAATTGGTAATTCCATTGTTCAAGTAATTGTAATTAAACTTATATAATTTCTTTCTTCTCACCATGTACTTTGTAATTGTAATTAATTCCTTTTTTTTTAAGTACTTTGTAATTGTAATTAATTCCTGTTTTTAAAGTACTTTGTAATTGTAATTAACACTAAATACAAGTAATTACCCAGCTCTGCTGGAAGGTGGCCACTTCCAAATCAATTTTAAAGTTTTTTGGTTTCCACTGTGGTATATGTTGTTCAATTAAAGAAAAAAGCCTGGTATACGTCATTTCTTTTTTATCTGGCAGCAAGGCGAAAATAACAAGAATAATATTTGTTTCAGTGCCCGTGCTGCCAACATCGGCGTGGATTGTATAAAGCTGCTGAAAATGTTTACAACAGCTTTTAAATGTCCCATCACCGAAAAAATTAGTTGTTTCTATGAGTGTCTGTCGCGCTTTTAGCGAAGCAAAAACCAATATTTTGTCCTCTTCGCCATCTTCAAACAACAGAAAATTATTTGTTATCTGTTCGGGGAGGATGATATCTTTCCTTGACTTGAATGTGACGACTCCTAACGCCTTGTGTCGAGCGGAGTAGAGCTGATTTTTCTTGTTACTAAAATTTGGTATCTCAGTAACAAATTCCAGCCCGGCATCCATAAGGGGCGCTATCTCCTCGTTAAAGATTTTTGAAATCGCTGTGGTCTCCTCACGGGCTCTTTTTTTTTGCTTTATCTAAACATATGTCTACTTCGTTTTTAGCGACGTTTGGCATACATTTGTGTTCTGATTTTCGCACAATGTCATTCCTGTAACAATAAAAATACATTATAATTAAGGGAAAGTATTGTGATGGTTAAAAATTTCGACTTCGAGATTTTGAATGATTTTCACGTTTTGGAGGTCCGTGATTTTTACTACGAAATTTTCACCAAAAATCGATTGTTTTTTCTACAATTTTTTAAAAATGTTAAACCCCTTTAAAGTTCTCCTTTCTATGTTTCGATTTCGCCCAAAAACTAATCAGATCCACATTATTAGATACGTATTTTACATATGGCTGAAATTTATTAAATATTCATCAAAATACTTACTCATTTAAAACTGTCACGGATCCAGGACACAGTTTTCTGTTCACACACATCCATAGTGTGGAACAGTTTTTATTTATTTTTTTCAAATAGTACCGGTGACCAGAATTTAAAAGATTTCTTCCTCCACCATTACTTTGAATGTATTGAATATTCATCTTAGAAAAAAGAAAGCAATGCTTCGAAAACTGACAGCACAATGTAACACAAGGAAAAATTGCACGATATAAATAAAATTATTTTCAAAAATTGCTACTTATATTATCAATTTATCCCTTCTTCGTCCATGAACATAAACTATAATATGCAAAACTTCCCCGAAAAGAAAAACATCGTTATGATTTTGTTACCCGCTGTTATGTTTTGCAAGATGTTTCCTAAAATTATTTTATTTTAGGTAGTTTAAATTTTATTTTATGATTTTGTCTTATTATAAAATTATTATTGTCACGTATTTTTTCTCATTTTATTGCAGTTCTCAATTATTAGAAATTGTAGATTCATATTTGACACATTTATTTGTTTATATTTTATGATATTTTGAAAATTTTGGCCGTAAATTTATATTTTATGTGTATCGGGTTTATGATTCTTGGGAGTTTTTAATCCTTGTTTATAGAGGATTGTTTTTTTGCAAGAAACATCTGTACTAAGATAGTTAATCACCTATATTCGAAAATTTACACACCCATTTTCGGTGACTAATCCCTTTGGAATATTTTCTGTAATATTTTAATATTTTATCCACCCCCTAATATCCCCAATCCGCGATTTTGTAAACATATGTTATCCTCTAAACAGTCTAAACTTAGCTTGTATTGAAATGTATAATATCACTGTACATGCAATGTGTGCAATATAGAAAATATCGATGTTTCCTATATGGATACTTTTTAATACGATATATTTGCATATCGATATATTTCTAGGGAGAACCCAACATTTAAGAGATCATAAAATCTAGTCACAAAATGGGAATTCATTAGGGGTCTAAAACAGGTAAAAAATTCTCTAGGCACAAAATGGGAAGAATTTTAATCCAAAAAGGTCTAGTCACAAAACGGGAATTCACAAAATAGGAATATACCATTCTTTAGCTAATACCTGTACCAGGTGTATAACTTCGTGAAGTATCTTTAGTTAATATAATGTATTATTAAATAATTTTAAATAAACATGGAATTATTTGATCCTAAGTCTAAATTTTGATTGTTGATACTTATTATGAAGTAGAAGATGTAGAATATGTCATTTAAAATTTCAGTTTCGGAACATCCTATACCTACTTTATTCCTTGGACAATATTATCTCTGGTATAATTTTGAGAAAGAGTACTGATTTTTTGATACTAACATAGCGTAGGTAGTGATTATCTTCACCAATTATTGTTTTTACTACCAGTCACTTTTTCTCCTTTCAGAAACTATTTTAAATACTTTAAGACACTTAGGTACATCATCTAGTTTTCTAGGCATTTCTTTTAAGGTTACCCTTTAATACCAATATAGCGTAGGTACTGATAATTTTCACCAGCTTTTGGGTTCAATATCAGACTCGTTGTTATATGTTGCATCCTTTCAAACGACTTGTTAAAGACTTTAAAGCACATATAATGTAGGATTAGGACTTAAGTACCAATTAATTTTTTTTTATTTGTTTCCTTAATTATTCTGTAGAAAAATATCCTAACTATAAATTACAACCTCGCTCGATACAAAAACAAGACGTCTTTAATATCACGTTTTTTGTGTTTAGTTTTATGGATCTTGCACGAAGTTACCTATGTACAGAAGACTGGATGCGTTTGATGTGTGGCTGTATCGCAGAGTAATTAAGATCGCGTAGATTGACAGAGTCACAAATTAAAAGGTTCCCCAGAATGATTAAGCCGAAATGTACTGATCATCGTCAAGTTTAAAAAGATATAGTACCTATGATACAAAATAAGTACAAATATGTCCTCCTATCTCCACCAAATGATTTAATACCAGACTGATCTTTCCATGTTGGACCCTTTTAAAACCGATTTTAAAGACTTTAAGTACTATTTAGAATAGCGCATTTCTTTTAAGGTTGCCCCTTGATACCAAGTGATTTCTTCACGTTGATCATTAATTTCGGTTTAACTCTAGATTTAATTTATTTCTTTATTATTTATACCACATTATTACAAGGTTAAATAAAAAATCTAAGGAAAATACATATTTTTCTATTGTAAATTCCATATAAACTTGTTCGGAATACTAAAATTAATACATATTCTGAAAATAATAATAAATAAATGTCTTAGTCATTATATGCAAATATCGTATAGGTAGCGGTAAAAATAAACTTAATTTTAATAATTAATTAAATATATTCCACGGGGCAATATTCTCAAAATTAATCAATATTTAACATTTTTATCCAGAAACCAATTTCCAGGTCCATAAATTTCGAATGATAAGTTATCATATTAGACATTCATCGTATTCATTTAAATATTATTTTATTATCACATAAGTATATATTGGTAGCAGTAACTTCCTTTAGTTTGGTTAAAAAAGCACTGATAAAGAAATTAATATAATTGGCATCTTATGAATATTTATTGTCTGAATCGTTATTTTACATATTATTTATAAGCATTAAATTATGAAACAAGTTTGTTTTATTTATTTATTTGTATTTTTTTTTCTTAGAACTTCTTTTGGTGCGGCTGATACAGATTTTATTATACGAGAATTATCTTTTTAGTTTTGTATATAGCCACCAATAGAACCTTCAGACAAAAATGTGTCATAAATCTTTTGTTGACATAATTTTATTTTATACAAGAATAAATTTTAACTAAGTAACTTATGTGCTATACAGTTAAAGAGCGTACGCTCATAGATGTGAACTGGTATGTGTCAGTTGTAGTCGGTTCTATAGAAAACAAAAATTTATTTCTGTATAAAACAACAATAATTTTTTTAAGTCCTCATGAAATATGAAAAATTATGTTAAATCATAAAAGAAGTTTTTAAAATAGGTTATATAGTCTTTACGCAATCGACACGGAGTAATAAATTAAAAATTTTAGGAAATTTAAGGGCGGCTCAAACAAAATATCTAGCTTAATAAAATCTGCCATTCAAAATGTTGGGAATTCAAGACTTTTACCTATGCCCACCTGTAAAAGGCCTATTAAGGAAATATAACTACAGCTGACACGTATTAATAATAGCCGATTCTTATTTTAAACCCTTTTAATCAGGCGTACTTTTGGAAAAATTCTGGAGTGTTATTATCAATTTTTTTATATTAATTTTAAAGCTTTAAAATCTGAAGACAGCAACGGTTTGGCCCGCTGGAACGAACTTTTTGTAAATTAATCTGTAAGCATCTTTCTTATGCCCCAATTCCCGATCAAAATGCGATAGATCAAATCTTTGAAGATATTTAATTCTATTTGCATGTATCTCAATGAATGAACATTTTTAATACACAGACCCACTTTTTCGACAGTTTCGACATGTTCGTCGCCTTCTAGTGACTCACGACCCTCTTTCAACCATGTTAATCACTCTTGGACTCGGCTACGAGATAATCAAATATAACTATAAACTTGTTTCAACAATCGATGCGTTTCGGTAAATGCTTTAGCAAGTTTAAAACAGAACTTAATTTCGGCTCTTTGTTCGATACTCATTTTTTGACCGATGTTAAAAAGGTACTGTCACTTTGAGCGCGATAATTGGACAAGAAGTGGTTCGATTGTCATGAAATGTTGACAAACCTTAATGAAAGAGATATAATACCTATCAAACGCTAATCTCAATAAAAGATTGCACTACTAGTATCGGATATTTCTTAAAAGTCCTGTTTACTTTCTGATAGACGATAGACCTCGTGTTAGATTGTAAAACTAATCAGAATGCAATAATGAATGAATTCTTACTCAATTTTAAATTTGAAAAATGAAATTAACCAAAATCTAACTTCACTACGGAATTTAAATACAATCTGACATAAAAGATATTAGTTCACACTACCGTATATAGACAATAAAGGCGAAAACATACTACCAAAACGTGACACGACGCCACGCCACCCGACGCATGTCAGTACTTATCAATTCCATATATTTATGTCGCGGCGTGTGGTCACATGGCGTGTTGTCTATGCGCTTCTGACTATATTAAATATATGGAATTGATAAGTACTGACATGCGTCGGGTGGCATGGCGTCGTGTTACGTTTTGGTAGTATGTTTTCGCCTTAATAGTAGGATCAGTTTCGCTAAAACTGGTTCCATACCGGCGAAGCTTTTGGCCCGCATTTCGGTCTGCAGCGTTGTCGCTCACCAACCACGTTGCCAACCGAAAATTTCTGAAATCAGTAGATTGATACAAAAAAATAAGTAGAAATCGGTAGACTTAAAAAAAAGGAAGGCAAATTTACAAAAGCGTTTATTTAATAATAAAAGGTAAGTTTAAATTGAGGTACAATAAAGTGAAATAATTATGAAAAAAATTATAACGGTAAATCGTTAGATTACTTCCTAAATCAGTAGATCTGCCGAAAAATCGGTAGAATTGGCATCGCTGCTCACCAGTTCTCACAAAACTGCACAAAAAACGTCGGCAAACCGGAGCGAAATGAGGTACAAAGAAGTTGAAAGGCGGTGGGCAAAGTGATCCTACTATTCTTGTTTATATACTGAGGTTCACACTATATTCTGACTTTTAATACATCATTTAAAAAAACCTAAATATTAAATGCTCACTGGTAAATGCTGGTTCTAAAACTGATTCAAGATCAAAAATTCAATATAGATCTGGTTTTCATAAGAATTTTGTTACAATCTGTCTTTAAAACTTAACAACTCTTAGTAAATGCTAAGATATACCCAAATTTTACACGTTTTTACTGAATACTTGCGTTGATTAAAAAATAACCCTAATCTGATTAAAGTATTGAATCCTTAATTTAAACTACATTACATAATTTAAATATAAACAGTAAATTTAATTCCTATCCTTACATCTAAAACGAATTCCTTATGGTAAAATCTTATTCTATTCCCACGAAACCTGTTCTGAAATAAGTAATCAATACGATGCACATTCACTTGGCAAAATAATTAAACATTAAAATATATTCCACCCTTATTAAAACCATTTGCGCGATCTTCCTGATGGCACAAAACACATGGCCTACTTTAAATAATTTTCATTTCAGATACTACGATCTAGTTACCAGCGAATAAGTAGCTTCCCATCAACCTTTTTTCTGATTCGAACCTATTGTATCGACCGCGCCAATTGATTAATATGCGAGTATGCAAATGTCTAAACTTGTTCTTAGGTAAAAAAAACTTTACCGCTAAATATCATGCATAGTTAATTTTTAGTATTGTTCGATAAGGATGTGGATGTCTTTCGAAGGATATGTTGATTAGGTTTTCGCTCCTTGGACAGATGGTGCGTTCACCCTTTTTTAATTTCTACTGTTTAAATGAGCTGTCGGGCGGCAGATGTTGAGGAAGGTCTCTGAGAAAATGCAAATTATCTTAAACTCAATTAGTCGGGTTAAATCAAAATCAATCTATGATATAAATCTTATCGGGAATAATACACAGGTTAGTTTTTACTTATATTTATATGCAAATACGATTATTTGTCTACTAGAAACATTTATTACATAGAAAATAAAGAAGGAGAAATGGTAAGGAACCCACATGCTAAATTAGAAAAAGGTTGCTAGGGATCTGGGAGTTGGATATAGAAAAAAAAATGAAGGGTAATATCAATTATTGATTATCTGGGTTAGCAAAGCGGAGCCAGGGAAACTGAAGCACATAACTACTTTTCATCTAACATTTTTCAAAACGATATCAGTCAAGTCAAAAAACTATTTGATACGTAAAAGTTTGAAAATATTAGTCAAAAAGTGGAACGCAATAAAAAAGTTGAGGAAAACTTATAGACAGTCTTCAATATGTGATGCATATAACTCTTTGGTCCATATTAATAGTAAATATCTTAGTACAGCATAAAAAAACAATCAAAACATAAAATTTGTAAATTTTATCAAAAAGTGAAAGGCAAACAAAAATTGCAGAAATCTAAAACAGTCTTTACAAGTTATGCGTAGTTTTCATCGAACATTTAGGTAAAGAACGATCAGTACAAAAAACCATTTAAAACGTAAACATTTGAATATATCAGTAGGTACCTACAAGAACCCATTGGAAACCTCAAAATTGGGAAACATTAGTCACAAAAAGTGGAGCACAAAAAAGTGCCATGTAAATTTGAAACATTTTTGAAAATGTTATGCTTATAATTACGTATTTTTTATCTAAAATTTAACAAGATCTAAGGAGAAAATAAATCACCAGTTAAAACGACAACATTGAAAAATATCAATCAAAAAGTTGAACGCAAAGAAAAATTTCCGAAAACTATAGCAATCTTATACATTCACTTAATTACCAATATTTTATTTTTCATTTAACAACAGGGGCTTAATCTAGTGTTCAAACTCTTTCAATCAATCATTCAAAGCTTTATTATCACAAAAATTTACAATTTTTGTTGACAAAGCTAAATACATAGTATAGATACACATGAAAAAGCACAAATGCAATAGTATTATACGTTACAAGGTCGGTAGGTGACTTATTACAGTACGAGTTAGCGGGCTCGCACACCGGAGCAATAAGCAATAAGCAACTAGCAACTAGCAATAAGCAATATTATCGCCAATGTGTTTTTCCATTACATTTTTATGGATCTCGCACACCGACGCAATACGATATCGCTATCGCCTTTCTACAGCAACATATATTGCTAGCGACACGACGTGTCGGTTGAAAAGCAACTATATTGCCCATAATTTGGCAATATTTCGTTTATTAAGCAGTGTTAGATAATTAAAGGTTTTAATTTTTCACCCAACATGTCAGTTTATGACAAAAGGAATTCGTCTTTAACAGAACAATAATATAATTTTTTTATATTTTATAGTTTTTTTAATAAAATACTTTTTTATGTATGTTTTATTTAATTTATCTTACTTTAATGTGATTAAAAGTTGTTCCTGTGGGCTGATCGCATATCTGTAATTGGTGTCTTGTTTAGTAATATAAGGTGCTATCAGCTGAACTAACGTTTCAAAAGTAGGTACTCGGACTCATTCGGTAATAGTTTAACTGTGTGGGATGCTTCTTTTCTTTCTCCTTAACAAGTGCCACAACATTATCACTTCGTCTTCATCAGACGAGATTTTAAACAAGTGATTTTTTATTGCTTTGATGTGCGAAGTACAACAAAATATGTTGCCTGTTGCTTATTGCTTGTTGCTAGTTGCTAGTTGCATATTGCTCCGGTGTGCGAGCCCGCTTAGTTTACGGACGAGGCGACGTAGGAGCCAAGTCCGGAAATAAAAACGAGTATTATATTTTATTTATATTTATTATATTTTATTTCATCCTGTTTTTATAAATTAATAAATTCATAAAAATTTTAACAGTAGTTCGTAACTTGACTAAAAATAGCTCGTAACTTGATTAGTTAGGTCAAATTACCTTGAAAGCCATCTGTCACTGTCAAATAATTTTTTTATTATTAAGATTTAATTGTTAATATAAAATTGAATAACACTGACTTCGTTTTAAATATGGATGTAAATGTAAGTAATTAATTATTTTATTTTTATTTTATAGTCATTATAGTATTTTTAAATGTCAAAAATTAAAAGTAATTGTCTTCCCTTAAGCAATCAGAGCAGCGTTGCTAGGCAACACATTACAGTACCTGATACCGTAATGTTTTACTTACCGGCGCCAAATTGATTATAGGGAAGTGTATTTACTGGACAGGATGAAATAAATATACAAAAAATACAAGTTACAAAACATTGAACCATAAAAAATTTGATCCTTATTATAATTATTATACATCTAGATAGACACAGATATAAAAAATGAATATAAAGGTACAAAAATTACAAAAGTCAAAAATTTAAAAAAGAAAATTTTTTTATTTTTAAATGACCACCTTGTTACATAGTATAAAGTTTTAAAACTCACAACCAGTGTGTAAAGATTGCCTATTCAGGAAGTAATGTTGAAGAAGTCTTCCACTTCATAAAAGGCTCTCTCTATTAGAAGATAGTTTAAAGCCTTGCGGAAACGAGGAAAAGATTTCAAGAATATGAAATGTTAACAAGTGGAAAACAAAAAAAAAATTGCGGAAAACTAAAGAGGTTTTGCAAATTTAATTAACATACCTATCTACTTTGCATATAAAATTTGACAAAAAAATTCGAAAAGAGGTTGACCTTAAAGGCCATCCTTGCAACTTCCCGCTAGTTTTAACCCCAACGTGACGTATTTTGACGTTTTTGACTTTTTTTGAAATGTTTAAAGAGCCATAACTTTTTAACGCCTTATTCGATTTTGATGTTCAAGATGGCATTCGACGCAGTTTTTTGAGACCTAAAAACGTTACCGGGAGTGCAAAATCGGTTAGTCAAAAAATCTCTAAGTTATTGAAAAAAAAACACTTTTTTTGAAATTTTTCGACAACGATATCTCACGAACGAATCAACCAATTTTAATTTTCAAAACGGTATTCGACGTGGCTTTTTAAGCTTGAGAGCTGATTAGGTTATGAAATTGGTTGATGCAATAGCCAAAAAGATATCCCCAAAAAACATCATTTTTACCAATTGTTTTTTTCGGTTATTTTGAAATTTCTCGAAATCTACCGGCTCGAATCGGTTCAAACTTACAGGGAATCTAAGTTAGATGGAATTCTTTGGAATGCTTTTTATTTCATTCCGATCGGTTTAGCCGTTCAAAAGTTATAAGAGGTTTACATACATCCACACACACACACACACATCCACACGTACATACAGACATACAGACACCCTCGTAAAAATAGTCAGGGGAGGTTCCTAAGACCTCAAAACGCTGAGATCCGATGAAAACTCGATTTTCGAAAAACGGGGTGAAACCAATAACTTCCTGATTTTAAAAAAAATTTTAATTTTTTTTAGCGGGAAGTTAAAAAAATAGTTTAACAGAAGGAACTATTTGAAATTTTGAATTATTAATCATACAAAAGCACGCAAAAAAGTTTCAATACAGATACACTAAAACAATCTTGGTTATCTAATTTACCTAACTCCCTATTTTTTATCTTATATTTAACAAAAAGAACAAACTATTTGAATCTCCATTATTTGAAAATCCGAATCAAAGAGTGAAACACAAAAAAGGTATAAAAAACTGAAATAAGAGTATCTGATTCACGTAATTATTGTTATCTCTCATTTAAGTACCATTTAAACCACTTTAAAACGTACCAAAATTATTAAAATCAGGACATTTGGCCTGAAAACTTATCTGGAAATTTGGGGAGGGCGAGCTAGTGCTCAGCCAGCTCTGAGGCCACATATGACCCATTGTGCATCCTCCTGTGTGTAGGGATATCCTCACCTCAGGCTGTCACCAGGCCTAGTGATTTAAAATAGGATGAGGCTCCCGAGGGGGATCTCCCTGACATCGGCTGGTGTAAGCCAGTACTCGCCCAACACGGATCTTCTGATTTCAGAAAAAGCAGAGCAGTCATACATTATGTGTTCTACTGTTTCCTCTTCTGGTTCGCAGCCTCTGCATAGCGGCGATTCTGTAAATTTCATCCTTTTTTTTTATTGTCAAGCACAAGCACTGCAGGAAAAATCCTTTAAGGCGTTCTGAGAGCGGTGCGTGTGCGAAAAAAGCGATTCACGTTGTTCTTGAATCGTTGAAGGTTATATTCGGTGGGAAATACGGCCTCAGAAAGGCCGTTCCACCAAGAGGATGTCCTCCAGAAGAAAGAGTTCTTAAACAATGATGTTCGAGGAGTATTAAGTTGAACCACATAGGGATGGGCGGAAGTGGTTTGTCGTGTATTTCTGCTATGAATTGCTCTAGGTGGAATCAAGCGGGCAATGTCAGTAGAACACTTGCCATGGAAATATTTGTAAAAGAGGGTCAAATCACCAACCTGTCTTCGATGTTCTAAGCTGTCGAGGTTCTTGGTTAGCTCGTGGTCACCGATCAGGCGAATGGCTCTCCTTTGGATGGAATCCAACAACCGAAGGGTATGCTTCGGTGCAGAACTCCAGACGTGAGAGCAGTATTCCAGTGATGGTCGAATCTGGGCTTTGTAGAGTGTCAAAAGTTGTTGTGGTGTATACAGCTTTTTGGTACGGAAAAGTACACCGCGTTTCTGAGAAGCTGTCCTGGCGATTGTTACCACGTGATTATGCCAAGACATATCTCCTCCCAGATTGACACCCAGTAAGTTAATAGACGAAGCCAGTGGAATTGCGTGTCCTGCCATGACTATATCTGGTTCTGCAATGTTAACCTTCTTAGAGAAAACTGCTGCCTGGGTTTTTTAGCGTTAAATTCGACTTGGTTACTGTCACCCCAAGACAAAATTTCTTCCAGGTCTTTATTGAGTCGTGATACTTCATGCTGTCTGCGAAGATGTGCGTCAGCAGCCGATGTTCGAGAATTCAAAGTAAACGATGAGATAAGTGTGCTGTCGTCAGCAAAGCTATAAATTGGATTTTCTGTCTTCGCTAGAAGGTCGTTAATGTATAGTAAGAAGAGGGTTGGGGATAATATGGACCCTTGAGGAACACCAGCATTGATGGTAAAGGTGTCCGAGAGAAACCCGTCAATCGCCACTTGCAGAGAACGGTTCTGAAGAAAGCTAGAAAGCCATGAACAGAATCGACCGGGCATACCGTAGGATCGCAGTTTACTTAGGAGCCCCTCGTGCCAGACACGATCAAATGCTTTAGAACTGTCTAGTGCAATAGCCCGGGACTCCCCATGATGTTCGACTGCGTTGCTCCAAAGATGGGTGACATATGCTAGGAGGTCTCCTGTTGATCTGGACTTACGAAAGCCGTACTGATGGTCGCTGATAATATCTTAAAAAGATGTTGTCGCAATTGGCAGTGACCTGTCAAGATTCCCACAGCTGTTGGGAGATTTTGTCTGGTCAATGCCTTAAATTTTTTTGCTGTTTCCTCGCCAGGGTCAGACATTAATTCTAATATATATTTGTGGGTGATATGCAATTTTCGGTTGCTAGAAATTCATTGTTTTATTCGTTCCAAGTTCGTTCGGATTCTCGTTTCTTATATCTTAAGGAGTGTTTAACGACGTCTAGTTATCGTTTCATTGTATTATATTACCTGGTTTTGACATTTACAGATTTGAGTTTCATATTTTCATGGATTCACAGATTCTACGATTCTCACAGTATTGTCGTCAACCTGAGCTTTTGAAAAAAAATTGTTATACAGTGTTGATATTTATTCTTTTTTATATCTTAATGTTATTTTATTAAAAGAAGCCGATTAAGGCGAGTAAAGTAGCTGGTATCTTGATGACAGTTTAGTAGCGGCTTCGAATCCGCCAATAGATTTACTTTTATATATTTTTATTTCTATTTTATTATTTTTAGTCATTTTAACGTAATTAGTAAAAGAAATAAAATTATACTCTTTTTTACGTTCCGAACAGCAACGCTGTTAGAGGAAAGTATTGTGATCGCGAAAAATTTCGATCTCGGGTTTTTAGCGGAAATACGCATTTTAGGGTTACTTGAGCCTAAAAAACCCAAAAATAAAAAATGTCTGTCTGTCTGTCTGTGTGTCTGTGAACACATTTGCGGCTAAACGGCTAATCGGATCGGAATGAAACTATAAAACCTTACTTATAATCACCATCGGAGGAATCTGATAGAATTTGAGTAAAATCGGCCGACCGGAAGTGGACGTTTACTCTTATCAAAAAATGGAATTTTTTGAAAATATTGGGTTTTCATATAGTTATTGGCAAAATATTTATACTTTGTGGAAAGAACATGTAATTTCCGACATTTTTAAAAGAATACATTTTTTTGATATTTATATTAGTTTTTAAGATATTGACACTTTTATCAAAAACTGGAAATATGTGAAATAAAAATTGTGGATTCGCTCTTTCACTACTTGTTATTATACATGCTACTGTTTGGAAGGTCGTGTGGTGCCCACACCAGAAATGGCTTGTATAGAAAACGATATATTTTAGAAAATATAAAATCTGGTGAGCATCTGTGATATATTTAATTGTAAATTTAAACAGAAATCACAAACCGAGTATGATTTTTTCACATTTTTACTTTAACTTGTTCACGCTTCTATAGTAACTGATCTCGTATCATGAATATTTATCCTCGCAGATTTTTATATTTCAAGTTTGAATGATTTTTTTTTAACTATCAATGGGTTACCTTTTTCTTGGTTGAGTAAAATTCTTGGTCATCGAGTAATTTAAAAGATAAAATTAGGAGTGTGTAAAATTATTAAATTTATGTCTATGTAAAAATATTTTTGTATAATAGCGTAATAAATATAGCATTAAAAAATTATTTCTTTAGTTTATATAATACTAGCTGACCCGGCCACGCGTTGCTGTGGCTAAGGTTTTTGTTATATTACATTGTAGTAATCTATTTAAGAGGAACAGTAGGAGAACATCAGTCATGGGGACCACCATGCTTGTTTACACCCCAAAGGGTGACCCTTACAGACAACCTCAGACTACAAACTCCTGGTGTCTGACCTCAACAACCTGCTTTTAAAGCCAAATCATTTTCTACGTGAGAATAAAAATTAAACTATTTAAACACGTGCCGAGATCTAACGTAATGACTTTGACCTGCTAAAATGTAATACATAACAATAGTCTTAAATCTTTAACAATAATATTTATTATTTTAAATTATAATTACTTTTATTTGTAATTTAATTTAGTACTAATCGGTGCACAATATTTTTGGTTAACCTTTTTTTTTTTTTTTTTTTTTTTTTTTTTTTTTTTTTTTTTTTTAAGAGGGGGAAATGCTTGTTTGGCACACCTACTGGGGCACGTGCTCCTGTAGGTAGTGTTGGGCTCGGCTGTTAGGCCCCTACCAACTAAAACCCTCCTCTTTCCGACCCCCCATGCCGTGGCAGTTTTCCATTCGGAAGTTTCTTCACCGGCATGTTTTCGCGTACCGTTCTTCTCAGGTTTTTTCTTTCACTGTTTTCTTTTTCACTTCCTTTCACTTTCACTGTCCTCTTTCTTCTGTCTGCTGTTGTCTTTCTATTTCTTCTTTTCTTGCCATAATTTTCCTTATCATATCGTGTATTATAATCCATTTTTCTTTATTTCTCGTCATTATTCTTATAATGTTGACCGACGTGATCCTTTCCTCGAGGGTTTCCTCCGTTCTTCGCCTTACTTCGCCGAAGTAGCTGCATTCCAGGACTGTGTGCTCCGGCGTGTCCCTCTCCTCTCCACATGCTCTGCACGCCGTAGTTTCGCTTTTGCCGATTCTGTAGGTGTAGCTCCCAAAAGAGCCGTGACCTGACAGGAACTGGGTCAAGTAGTAATCCGCGGTGCGGTGTTTACATTCGACCCATTCCCCAAGGTTCAAGATCAGATGTTTGCTCCACCTACTTTTCCCTCCTGGCAGAGGTTGCTCCCATTCGGCTTGCCATTCTTCCACAGTATGGGCCCTCTCTTCTTTTCTAGCTCGCGGCGTGTTGCCGTCTTCCCGGGCAAATAGTCTCGCCCTTTCTCTCGCCAGCGCGTCTGCTGGTGGGGTTCCCGCTATCACTTGAACTACTTCGGTACTAACCGTTCTGTATCCACTTATCACCCTTAGAAGCGCTTTCCTTTGTGCCTTGTTCAGCCTATGCTTATACTTCGCTACCGATGTGGCTGTATGCCATATCGGGGCTCCATATAGTAGAATAGACTGAACTACTCCATATAGCACCATCCTCTTCTTATATTTGGGTCCCCTGACGTTTGGCATTAGTCTCTCCAGGGTGGACATCCTTTCCTCCGCCTTCTTTGCGCAGTATTCGACGTGTCTACCAAACCTTAGTTTGTCGTCGATTACTATCCCAAGGTATCTCATCTCTCTCTGATGCTCTATGTCCTTTCCTCTCACCCTGAACTGGATGTTTCTTCGGCTTCTTGGCCCTTTTAGAATGATCGCTTCTGTCTTTTGGGCCGCTATTTCTAATTTATGGTCATCCATCCATTGCGCCGTCTGCTCTATTGCATCGTTTGCTCTTTCCATCAGTTGCTCCTCATCCATCCCTTCAACTAGTAGGATGAGGTCGTCTGCGAAGGCGATCGCTGTTATTCCTCTTCCCCATTCTTCTTGCAGCAAGCTATCATACATTATATTCCACAGTAGGGGGCCTAATACCGATCCCTGTGGTACACCCATGCTCAGTCCTTGCCTGTGTCCCTTCTCTATCGTGATTTCTCTATCTGTAAGGTAGGAGTCTATGATGTTCCGCAGACCTCCCCCTACCCTTTTTTCTTCCAGGCTATTCATGATAGCCTCCCAAGACGCAGTGTTGAAAGCGTTCTTGACGTCGATTGCTACCGCCGCTGTCCACTTGGCCTCGCTTTGTTTGGCTCTATTAACTAACTCTTTGGCTGCTTGCATCGTCGATCTACCTTGCCTGAATCCGAATTGGAGGGGGGACAGGTGGTTATCCACTTCCTCTTCCAATCTGATCTTTACCAGCCCTTCATATGCCTTTGCCATTGTGCTGAGCAGACAAATGGGCCTGAACCCCTTTGGCTCCTCGCCTGGCGTTACTTTTCCTTTCGGTAGTAGCACGACCCTTGCTTCTTTCCATTCCTTTGGGACTCTTTGCTCTCTTTGTATTTCATTGAAGACCTTGAGCATCACCTCCGGTATTTCCTCTATGGCCGCCTTGATAGCTGCCGGGGGAATCCCATCCTCTCCTGAAGCCTTTCCTACCTTGACCCTTCCTCCTACCGTGTCCAATTCTTGTCTAGTGAACGGCATCATCTCTTCCTCCTGGACTGTCCACCTGCTTTTTCTCTTCTCTGTCTCTGGGAACAACTTCTGGCACCATTTAACCCTCTGGTCTCTAGTCAGGTCGTATGGGGCCCGGATTCCCAGGCTTCGCGTTGCTATCCTGTATCCATCACCCCATACGTCCCCTTCCAGTTCCTCTAAGAGTCGGTTCCAGTGGTCTCTTTTGCTCTTTTTTATAGCCTTTTCCAGGTTCTTTTTTTCTTGTTTTAGGCTAGCCTTCAGCTGCCGTACTTCCTCCCCACCATCCTCATCAGGTCTCAGTCTTCTCAGTATTCTCATCTTTTCTCTTCTGATCCTGATGCATTCCCTCCTTTTCTCTGCAATTGCGTCTGTCCACCAGTAGGGGGTCAGCTCGCTATTTCCTCTGATGGTTTCTGTCGCCTCCTTGGCCGCTTGCGCAATGTCTTCTGTGAGCGTCCTGTGGTTGTTGTATCCCTGCTCACCTCTTATGGCTGCCTTTCTTTTTATGGCTTCTCTAAACCTGAAAACGTTTAAAATTTTTTTGGTTTTTCTGTTTTTACTATTTTTTTGGGTTTTTTTGTTTTCTCCCTCTACGTCTACATAAATATAATGGTGGTGAGTGTACACATTTACTCTGTCCAGATGCCATCTAGCAATCCGTTTGGCCAGCTTTTCTGTTACCATTGTCACATCAATGTGTGATTGCTGGTTCCCCCGGCGGAACGTTGGTTCTCCGTTGTTCAGCACCACCAGCTTATTTTCCACAATCCACTCGTGCACCATCTCTCCCCTTCGGTCTTCATGTGGGGCACCCCATAATGGAGATTTTGAGTTGAGGTCCCCGGCTATGATGCATTCTCCGCCTGTATTCTTGGCATCTTGCATGATGGCATCTAGTTTTCTACCAAAATCTATAATATTTATGTTTGGTGAGATGTAGCAACCGTATAGGTACCAGTCACTCATCTTCACTCTGACAAAGCCGTCTCCTTTTTTAATACTCTCGACTCCCACCATTCTATTTACAATAGCGACGGCAACCGAAGATTGGGTATCCATCACGTACCCAAACCTCTCGGCCAACGAAATATTTGGCTCGGAAATGACCGCCAGGTCTATTCCCTTGCTTCGCATTTCGGCGTACGAGATGTCGTGTTCCGCTCTGGCCCTCCCGATGTTCAGCTGCATTAGTTTCGTCGCCATTTAGACGTGTTTTGCCCCCCCATCGGTTATCCTCCTCAAAACTTCCCTCCTCTTCCTCTCCATCTCCACGGCCTGTCTAAATTCGGGACACCTCATCTGATTGTCCCGGTGCCCTTCTTTGCCACATGCTGCACATTTAATCGCATTGCGGCAGCCCTTAGCTTGGTGTCCCGTCTTCTGGCACCTGTAGCAGGTCTGCTCCTCCTCCTTGCAGTCCTTTATCCAGTGCCCCTGCTTTCCGCATCTGTGGCATCTCCCCTTTATTGGTGTCCCTTCAATCTCATTTTGGCAGTTCCTGCCAATATGACCGAAGCCACCGCACCTGAAGCATTTGATTACGTCGATCCTCTCTCCAGTGGTCCAAGCTCCCCATTCTGTTCGAATCCTCCCTGCATCAACGATTTTTCTCCCGAGCCCCTCGGCC
Source organism: Altica lythri (assembly GCA_964028335.1). Lineage (NCBI taxonomy): Eukaryota > Metazoa > Arthropoda > Insecta > Coleoptera > Chrysomelidae > Altica > Altica lythri. Next base: position 23,662,579 of record OZ034809.1, on the reverse strand, counting down.
ACTTCAATCAGCGCCGTCCTTCTCTCTCTGGTCGGCGGGTAGAGCTTCCTCAGCACCACCTCCTCCTCCTTCACTGCAAACTTCTCTGCGATGACTTGAACTACCTCGTCCCCACTGGTCACCTCGTCGATGCCTTTTATTAGGATGGCCAGGTCCGTATTTACCCTGACCGTTGTTCCTTCCACCTTGCACCCTATCTCTGCCCTCAACCTCTCGGCCTGCTCCTTTCCGCCTCTAACTGTCAACAGAACGTCGGCCTTTCCCGACCGCTTGGCCCCTTTTACCTCAATGTCCAACGATTTGAGGTCCACATTGCTCTTAACCTTACCTAGGAGTTCGGCGTACGTTACACCTTCCATCGCCTTGACCCTGACAACGGCCTCAGGTGTCCGTTGTTGTTTTGCTGTCTGCCGTAGTCCCTGCCAGCCTGGTGTTTTTCTGCTGTTCCTGCAGAAGACCGACTTCCCTGAGTCCCGGAATACGTATTCCAGGATCTTCCTCCAGACCCTCTTGTTCTCACCTTCGTCGACTAACAGCTCGACCTCTGTCGCCTGCCTCTCCTCCATCATACCTCTCAACTTCTCGGCCGCCAGACACATCTCCGCTACCTGGTCTTCTTCGCCCTTTCTCACCGAGACGATATAATTCGCCTTGCCTTCCTTCGACATGCTGGCTCCTTTCCCTCTGATTACCTCGGTTCTTTTGAGCACATAGTCAAAATCACCTTCTTTCATTCCCTCAATGACTTCCTTCATCTCCGGGAATCTTTGGATAGCCCCCTTCGCTACCCCCTCTCCATCCTTTCCTAGATCAGCTAGGATTGCTGCATCCAGGTCTTCCCTCTGGTCTGTCATCGCCCTTGTGGCTATGAAGACCTCCTCATCCCACTCTCGTTCTAAGAACTCCCTCATTTCCCCGAGGGTCTTGGCTTGATCCAGTGCCATCTTTATCTCGGCCTGCTGTTGCTCTCTGGTGACAGTTTGGATCCCCACCTCCGCCGTACTTACCTTTATGTTCTCCACTCCTATCTCAGCCGTATCCCTTTTACTCTTTTCTTCCCGTGGCCCTTCTTTCATCTGTTTCTCTATCTTCTCCAGGTTTTTTTCCGCCTTTCTTGCGCGTTCTGCCAGTCTGTATACATTGGTCTTGATCTCCGTTTTAGTGTTTTTACTCATACTTGCGTGTTTCTCGAGTGTGGCAGCTATCCTAAACATCTTGACGATGTCCTCCTTGAATTTTATATACAGCTTTTGGCTGTCCTCGACCTTAGTTGGTCCTGGGCCACTGTCTACCACTGCAATTACTTCCTCCGATGCTCCTGTTTCCGCTATGTTCATTCCGCCTTGTTTCTCCACTTCGTTTGCCATCTCGTTGTCCTTATTCAGTTCCGGTTCAGCTCCTTGATTTCCTTTTGTTTGGTTTTTGTTAAGGTCCATAAAGTTCCCACGAGTGAGGGACGTTTTCCTGTCCAGCGAGGCAGTGCGCCCTATGCCACGCTAAGGCCTAAAGTTCCCCTCCGGTCGGCCGCTTCCTTTGGGCATCGCTTGTTGTTCAATTTCCCCTGAACCATTCATCCCATCAGCACGATGTTGCTACACCTTAGGATTGGGGGTTTTTTTTCGCTGGTTGTCTCCGTCGTTTGCCTTGTCGTTTGATTTTTCCTCTGACGTGTTTGTTTTTTTTTTTTTTTTTTTTCGTCCTTTCCCTGGTGTTTTTGGTTTCTGCCCGATGTTGTGGCATCTTTCTTTGGTGGCGTCTGTTTGTGGTGTGTCTTTGCCCCGACTCGGCGCCCCCCGGAACAGATTTGACGGTTTCCCTACATGTGAACATGCAACATATGGTTGCCCAGTTTATTAAACTGTCTAGTTTTAAAGCACATACTACAACTTTTTATGTTAAAACTTTACAATAATTAAAACTGAATTTAAGTGTCATCTCAACAATGCACAGCATCCTTGATAATGCAAAAATATTAAGTCATACAACGCTGTGATTGATCATAGAGAGGATTGTTTCCTTGTTAACAAAATCAAGGGTAGTTGTATCTAAAAACTTTCTAAAATAGTTGATTTTATTAACAGTTAAAATTAAAATAATAATTACTGTTTTTACATGTAAAAATAAAAAAAAAAAAAAAACATAAAAAGACTTCCATCTGGCGTAATCGATCCCATTACGATAACCCAACCGAAATGTCATAATCAGCCGCTGATCCAAATTAGCTACCAAGACCTTACATGAAGACTTTCAAAATGATAATATCATATTTAATATAATAACAATTCAATAAATAAATAATTTGCAATAAAATAATATTGCGACTATAAATTAAAATGTATGCTATCCTATCTTTCAAGTTGGATCAAACTGCACACGGTGTGCAAATTTGATTAAAATCGGTTTAGTAGTTTAGGAGTTCATTGCGGACAAACAACGTGACACGTAATTTATATATATTAAGATTTATAATCATTATTTACAATTAAGCGAGACGAGACGAGACAACTAGTAACGAAACGAGACCGAGACTTGTACGAGACTCAATGTTTTGGGAATTCACGAGACCGAGACGAGATTTTTGTTACTCTCGCCTACTCTCCTCTCGTGTGAAGCCCTATTTCTAGTAGTGGGTGTAGACAAACTACATTACTCGACTCGTAGATTTCGCTAGTCATACTGTGTTTATTTAATATAGGTAGGTACTATTATAAACCATCTTTTTATATAATTATTGGGATAATTAACTAAAAATTTATAAATTTAATACTTTATTATAAATCATTATTTCTACCATCTGAAATTATATGTAGTGTAAGCATTCGTCGAAAGTTTAGGCTCGAGTAGATAATAGAAAGAAGATAGTCGTTTAAATTAAAGATTTGTTAAAGATTGCTATATCATTAAATAAAAAATGCCATTAATCCTTATTACAATTTTTTAATTTATTTCAAAATTCACATACCTCTTTTAAGCAGTTTACATTATCTTTCAAAATTATGGCCTTGTATAAGTACGTTGACTTTATTTTGTTATAGGTAAGTAAAAACTATTTATCTATTCTTTAAAAAAATTATTACCATTTTACAAAGAATTAAACTAAAAATTAGCTTTCTATCAGTACCTATATATTTTTATTTAAATTTTATATAGATAACAATCTATTTCCTTGTTCTTCTAATTTCTAAAAAAACTGGTATGGATTCGGTTGAACTTGAAGTTGATGTTCCAATTGCCAAATAATTTCTCTTATTAACATCATATATAAGTTTAAGGAGGAATTGAGCAAGTGTCCTATACGACATACCTAGATAGGTATCAGTATATAAATAAAATTATTTAATACTATCTTAAAAAGTTAAATCACGTTTCTTCAGAAATTTTATTTTGGTAAAAAAAACACCTAACAGGTGTGCTCAGCGAAAATTATTCCTCTCATGGAACAAGAAAGAATCCCACAAAAGGCGTAGCAGAGGTAGTAGGTATGCGTTACACAACGTGTTATATTGAAAACATATTCAAGGTAGGTAATTAAAACCCTCAAGAACAGACCCAGACAAAGTCATCAAAGAAACCGAACTGAAGAAATTGCTAAAATAAATCCCACAGTGTTTCTTATCCACAGCTCCAACAACAAATTCTTTGGAAGCAACAGGTGTAAACATTTCAGTTGAAATCATAAGCAGAATACTTTGCGCTCTGTGGTTAAACAACGGGGACCATCGACCCTAGACCATAGCATATTACCCACGACCTTTGCTCTGACACTCGCTCCGACCCACGCGCACCCGTGGTCACATCCTGGCTTGGAGCATCGCACTTTTGCGTAGTGATGAGTAAATGCAAGACCAAGACCAAGACTGGGTTAGTCTTGGTCTTGGTCTTGGTCTTGCATACAAGGTCTTGGTCTTGGTCTTGCAGTCAATTAAGCGGTCTTGGTCTTGGTCTTGTTCTTGCAGGGTCCAGTCTTGGTCTTGGTCTTGGTCTTGCACCAAGACTCTTGCAAGTCTTGAACTTTTTTTAAAGATTTACTGGGGTCCATTTTTACAAAAAAAAAAATAGGAAAAAATAGTTTTTAAAATCATTACAAGTAAAGAAAGATTAAATGAAAGGGATAGTATTTTGCATTATAAAAAATTTGTTTTTTTTTATATTAAATTGTAGCGATAAATCAAGTATGAAAGTACAAATCCCATGCGCAGTTCCCTTTATCATTACCCGGAATAATATTAAAAAATTCACTAAATTTGTGGTATGTTTATTTACAACCCCAATATTCAACACTCTTTGCAAAGTCTAATAAAATACCAATAATATAAATAATTCCTTTTGCCTAACAGGCCGCCGGCCGCTTTTCTATTGTTTGGTGATTTATGGCTCTGCTTAAGGGTATCGTAATTATTGATATTATTATTTGTTCTAAAAACATTGTACCATTTGAAAGGTTTGTAGAAATTTAAAGTGCCCAAAATCGTCACAGATAAACTCTCTTAAAATACATATACAAGGTTAATTCTAAATTAAAATAAAGCGATATGATTTGATTAGTATTGGACGAAAGAAAAATATTTTATCTACTCTACCTCATATTATGTATCAATTTTTAGTTCGTGAAAACTGTCATTATAGACAGCAGTGCGTGAAGGATTGAAAGTGTGCGTGAAGTAACAATGTATTTTAAATGGGATTTACTTTTTCGCACTGTTTTTGACACACCTTCATATAATCAAATATCCTTAGCATTCGCGTTGTCATGGTGTTGCTATGAGAGCATTACATTTCAACCAAAGTCATTCTGACAGTTTTGTAGTTTAAATTTTCAAATTTGAATTTCTAATTATTTTTTATTTGTTTATCGTAGATAAAATATTGTATGAAACTGTGCGTGAAGTGCTTTTTGCGCACTTACGCGATATATAGCACTTGCTTCGCTCGTGCTCTAAACATCGCGTGCGTGCGCAAAAAGCATACTTCACGAACTGTTTCATAAATAACTATTTGAATGTTATTATGGCCATAGGTATGCCCTTTAGATATTGTAATAAGATGCATATTCTGATAATATAAAGCGTCATCCTAGGTTCTTTATAATATACACAGTTATTTGTAAGTATTGCACAAAAACTTGAGGTCGGATTCCTAAGGTTAAAATATACATATATGAACAAAAAATACTTCGTTAAAACAGGTTGTGGTTAGTAAATGAGTTGGGGTTAAAAATATCCGCGGCAGTTTTATTTTGTTTTTAGATCGTTAGCACAAGTTGTGCTTAGTAAAAAGGTTAGAGTTTAAAATGATCCGTGGCTGCTTTATTTTTCGGTTTATATGTTTAAAAAACGCAAGACCGCAAGACTCTTGCAGGCTTGGTCTTGCGTAAGTCTTGCAATGCTAAGTCTTGGTCTTGCATAAGTCTTGCACTGCTCGGTCTTGGTCTTGATCTTGCAGCTTGAAGTTGGTCTTGGTCTTGGTCTTGGTCTTGCATTTTCTGCAAGACCAAGACCAAGACCGCAAGACCAAGACCAGTCTCGCTCATCACTACTTTTGCGCCAGTTAAAGCGTGAACAATCGTCTATAAACATGGATTTTTCGACATCCTCTTCTTCGGACGAGGAAGATATTATTTTAAATTCAAGTGCTAAAACGTGGTACCTACATAAAGGATCTCAAAAGACGAAAGTGCATTCTTTAAACAAACAACGTATGTTGTATATAAAGATTTAGGAAAAGATCCGGATCTTTTTTTGACTACGTGAAATTTAAAAAAAAACTTTTGATTATATTTTAAAAGAGTACCCTGGTCGAGGGTCAAAAAAAATACTAAGCTCAGTTTTGACCCTGGCACCAAGTATCAGACCTTAGCTCCAACCTATGCGCGGAGCGATGGTCGGTGCTCCGATGTAACCACATAGATCTAATATCATGTGTTTATTTTTTTTGGTGAGCGGAGCTATTATGGTGCGATGCTATGGTCGGAGGGATGGTCGGCGCTCCGTTGTGGCCGCACACTTTTACGGTTCCTAAAGTTATGTAGTAACTAAATTAATAAGTAAATTAAAAGTGACTTGAAAATTGGTACCAAAACAGGATAAATGAGAGTTAGTAACATGTTTGTTTTTCAGATAAAATAAAATCGACCTAAGATTACATGATCATCGAATTCCGCTAAGAACTCCAAGAAGATAAGCAAAACTCCAAGCTGTCAGATTTGTTTCCAAATATTAAGGGGAAACTGTATTATTCTCTCCGTTGTTACTTACCACTCCACAAACTTTAACCGATCGGAAGTATGTGGATTTGTTGCCAGAACCAATCGTTAGACTTTGGAGTGCTACAATTGACGATAATTTTATCTTTTTCCATATATAAAGCTAGTGTAGAGGATGTCTTAAAACGAAAGATGTCCCAGATTCAGACTGATCTGCGTTTATCTTAATTCAGATTCCAATTTTAATTAACAAATAATTAATTAAGGAATTCGGGATATTATTAAAAAAAATGTTTTTCTTCATTTAAGATGTTTACCTTTATCATAAAAATCTGCAACTTTTACGTGAGTTTCTAGGGTCTTTTAATAGAAACAGTTTCCAATTTTAACTTCCTTTGTTTTTTAATCATTTTTGTATCCAAATCCATGGTGAATAAAAACCGTAAGAATTGGCAGGTTGCAGATAAATCTAGTTTTTACATCTTATTATATATGGTTACTAATTTTATTCATGACTGGGCTTAAAGTCTCCGATGCACTTCTTTTAGTTGTTAAAACAGGTTACATAGTAAATGAAACTAAAATGCGCGAATTTTGAAATTGGCGGTAAAACTGACATCAAAGTAAGTAAAGAAAAAACCTGCTTTAAAAAACAAACGCAACTTAATATTAGCTTCTATTAAATATTGCAACTTTTAATTTTGTTCCCATGCAACGATACTTTCCAAGGCATCTTTTAAAGTTAACATTTCTCTATTTATTGTATAAGATTTTTTATCATTTTTTTAAAATATAGAAAAACAATTTTCTTGTTTTTTTTCTTTATCTAAATGCCAGGTAAATGTAAATACCTACCCAACGCACTTAAACGAAAATCAGTAAAAGCACATTTACCTAAGGTATTTTGATATTGATGGAAAACTAGCAGCAAAGAAAAAGAAAAAAAAGATTATAATAATGAAAGATCGTTGTATCTGAAAACGAGAAAAACGAAAGTTAGAAAAATTAGCAACATATTTTTTGCACTGTTTTGTAGGTATTTTTTAAGAATTTTAGATTTTCGAATAAATTACATTTTTCATTCTATATTCAAGGAGTCGTAGCCCAATGCAAGGCCTTTGATGCAATCAGGTTACACATTTTAATTTATAGAAAGAATTAGTAAAAAATTTCTGTTACCTATACCTACAGATTTAATATCTTTTACTCTTCTTCTTATTATCAAGTATTGCTTTGAAAAAAAAATCGTTCATACACATATGTAAAGCCTTTAGGTATTAGTTTCAAAAAGTAGGTACATCATATACCTATAAGAACTTAAAATAAGTAATATCATATCAAAGGGGCTAATGTTGATATTGGTGGATAAATAGATGAAGAAAACACCTCCTTAAAAACAAACTAAATGATAAATTAGACCATCTGCAATCATCAAAAGGAACTTGTCGCATCTAAAACTGTTTTATATGAAACTAACTAAAAAGGCATTGTAGCAAAATTAAATAATTCCAATTTTCCGTCAAGACTCTAATACGCCAATTTAACCCTATACCTATAACAAAATTGAAACGAAGAAATTTTCATGATGAAATTGACTGTTTGACTTTGTACACATTTACTGAAGTCAAAGAAACGAAAGGAAAACGCGTATTTTTCTCTGGAAAGCGTGTATTAAAAATTATAAAATTTATTAGCTGAGCGCTTTCGGCCTAACACCGGCCATCATCAGAGCTAAAATCTAAAAGTTAATCAATACCCCAGAAGTGAAAAAGGATCAATAGACAATAGACTGTACAGTCGTCCAAAAATTGCCAATCCACTGGAGAAAGATCTACCACGGATGGTTTGATGGTTTTTGATGTGGATTTTTATTGACCATCCCTTGGTAGATGCTTTCTCCAGTGGATTGGCAATTTTTGGACGACTGTACAGTCTATTGACTATTGATCTTTTTTCACTTCTGGGGTATTGATTAACCTTTGGACTTTTAGCTCTGATGATGGCCGGTGCTAGGCCGAAAGCACTCAGCTAATAAATTTTATAATTTTTAATACACGCTTCCCAGAGAAAAATACTTGTTTTCCTTTTGTTTCTTTGAAGAAATCTTCGACAAAAAATATAATTTATAGGTACAATATCTATAAATTATATTAAGTATATAGGTATTACTGGTAAGTAGATATTGAGATCCTATTTTTAATTTTAACATAAATTATTTCATAATTAATGTGTAATACCTATACTGCCTATAGGAAGTCGGAATACTATTTGATTTTTTAATTTTTTCCTCATTCCCAAATACATTATAATCTTTATGCTTCAAATATTACAAGGTTCTACATCCGTTTATAAGGCCTCTTCTAACGCAAACAGTTCCCAGTAGTTATTTTTTACATACAGAAATTTTATTACCCCTTTTTTTATTTAGAATCCTGCATCTGAAGACCAGATTTACCAAAGAAAAAAAATTAAGAATATTTGCATAAATCTATTTTGTATACTTTTATTAAATTTACTTCCTAATTTTATACCCGAGTGCGCGTAAATACTCCAATTCACTTCCTTAGGTGTTACACAAAAACAGGTTACATATTAAATGAAAATAAGTAACACTACATTAAAGACGCGGATTATGACATTGGCGGTAAAACTGACAGCGGAAAAAGTAGATAAAGAAGATACCTCCTTAAAAACAAGCACAACGCAACATTAGATCATTAGCTCCTATCAAAAGAAACTTGTAAACACATTAAAAAAAAATAAGAATGCCCATACACATACATCCACACGCTCCACATCAAAAACACACAACACACTACAACCCAGCACATGCGCCCAAAATTCACCCCTTAACTCTCATCCATCACGAAAAAAAACCTTATAATATACGTAGAAGGAAGGGGGTAGTGAATGCGCACATAGATATCTTTCGATTTTGGTAAAAAGAAAATATCAGCCTTTACTTTACAGCGCTTGTATTGGCCGATGCTCTTCAGAGCACCAAAAAGAAACAGACGTTCCTACCGCAACGAATCCAACAGAGAAGGAATGAGATCTATAGTTCCGGATCGGACACCAGAGGACGCCTCCTTCCAACACTATGGGCGGAGCGTATTTGAAAACAGAAGGATCCTACGAGAGAGAAGGAAGAGGAATGTTTCGAATGCACCATGCAAGACCAAGTTAGTAGTCAGTCTTGGGGTAGTTATCCTGACGTTAGCACGTGGTATCGCTCCGATATAAACACGAACTTGAACAGAAAACCCGTGGTTAAACTTCCGATAAAAAGTGCTTCCGTAAACGATATAATCAATCAAAATTGTGTAAACTGTGTTAGTTAACTACAAATATAAACTATTATGATAGTGTATAGTGAGACTCGAAATAATGTCGAAAAGCGCGAATTGGATTTTTGAAAGGTGAAACTGTTAAAGTGAATTTTTTTTTATCTCCACCTGTGACTTTTCACTTAGCAAACCTGGCTGAATTGGAACATATGCAGCCGACAGCGGCCGCTAATTTACCTCCCCCTGGTGGAGATATGGACTTGCAGACCATGCAGTCAATGGACTGGCTCTTCAAAAAGGAAAGGATTTATTTGTTGGCACAATTTTGGCAACAGGTAAATACTTTCAATTATAACAATATACCCAACACCCAACAAAAATTAATTACCAAAAATTAAAATTTATCAACCTGTTTGGACAATTTCGGTTAAATTAAAAAAGTGCGCTTATTCAAACGGATGCTTGAGTGATTTCTACATATTAAGATTTTATTTAATGGGAAATACGAAATAAAAATAAATACAAAAAAATGAGATTGCAACTCAACTTTTAGAGTTTACTAAAAAGTTGTGCAAAAAATATGTAAATGCTAAAAAAGTGATCTTATCCTTATTTACACATGCGAAAATAATGGACAGCACTTCGATAATAAAAGTAGGAATTAATTCAAAAATGAGTTTTTTACGTAAAAATCTATCAGACCTGAGAATTTGTGTCTATTCTTCAATATATCAATCAGTTTGTATGAGTTTGACCCATATAGAAAAAGCTTTTAACAATAAATTTGATAAATATAATACTAAGAAAAACTGAGATACCTACCCTAAATTACGATCAAATTTTACAAAAATTTAAATTGTGTTAACTAACTTAATATTCGAAATTTCAAATTTTGATCATATTATAAATCTGACATAACTTTTATTTTTATTACATAGAAAAAATGTTAAAAAAATCTTCAGAACTCACGCATGTTCATTAAGATCAGTGAAGAAAGTCAAAATGTGTTAGTGTGACTTTATAAAAATATATCTCGATTTATAAATAATAATTAACAATAATATAAACAAGTCTGAGTTGCATAATTATCGATAAAATTAGATTTACTCTAACTCAATTTTTAATAAAATAAAAAATCATAAAAAAATAAAATCTTCCAATGTGTGTCGAGCTAGAAGTTAGTGTAAAAAATTCTTTACGAAAATAATTAAATCTGAAAATACCTGAAAGAATATGGGTAAAGTTTAAAATTTTTAAATTTTCAAATAAAAGAGTCCAGTAAAAAGTTCAGAAATTGTAAACAAACCTCTTTAAATTTTAATCGTATGTCAGTCAGAGTCAGAACTTGTTTTTTAAAATACCCAAAACTTTTTGAAAAAGTTAAATCCTTTACAAACTACAACTGTTCATCCAGACTTTTGTAAGGAAAGTTGAATTTTTTATTAGTTTGACAATTTAGTTCTTTTTTTACACAACAATAACACACTTTAATTATTTTGAAATTACCAATAGGTAATACCTACACACGAGAATTCAGTGAAAATACGTTACGACGTCAATTTTCTGATCATCGTTTTATAAGTTTAAGATGCACAATATCGAAAATTACGTGAGTTTATCAAGAATTAAGTATCGAAAATAGAACATTTTACTGGTTTTCCGGATGTAGTTCTGTATTAGAATAAATCTCGATTTATACAAAAAATGTATGCATCCATGTAAATTTGTTCTGAGTTACAGAATTATCGAAAATCTCTAATATCCGAATGATGCAAAGAAATCCTACTTTCTTAAGACTTTAACACTGAAAAATTGATCTTTTTACTCGTTTGATAGATGTACTGCTTTATGATTATAATTCACGATTTATACAAACATTGTATGGAAATTGTACGAAGTTTTAATCATTTTTACAAGTCTAACAAAATTTTTAAGATAAAAATGAGCCTCTCTTAACTCTTATATTAAATCATACAAATCTTACAAAATTAAATTTTTGAGGATTTACGTGAATTCACTAGTATAAACTATTTTGTTTTATTTTCGTTTTACGAATACCTATACAGTTTCAATAAAATATTGAATATAGTTTAAAATTTGGAAGATACGAATGAATCACTCAACAATCCTTCTTATGTCATACAAACATTTTAAAATTTACGTGCGCCTATCAGGATTTTCATAAAAAAAATAAACTTTATTCGAATCGATTTAGATTTTAAAGTTTTTATCATCTTTACAAGTCTGAGTTTCATATTTGTCGAATTTTTTTAAAATACGAATAACTCTTAAAAAATAATATTTTTAGTAAAGCTCCGTAAGCTCGTCAAGACAGTATTTAAAATTAAACTCTATCCTCGTTTTTGCGGTTTTAACTAAATGGTTCAAAAATTGCAAGAATTAATTTGAACAATTATCGAAAGTTTGTAAGATATGCCTGATCTTCCCTTAACTCTTATTATATCGTACAAACAAATCCTAAACAATTAAATCCTTTAAAATTCAATTTTATCAAGACTTTAGGTTTAGGTAATATCTCGGGTAATATAGAATATAAAAAATTTGTAAGATCCGAATACCAAGATACGCTAAGTTCTATGTGTAAATTGTTTACACTGCTATAAAAATTAGCCAAACTACTGAATATTATTGAACACAATAATTTTTTTAAAACTTTTTTTTAATGATTAGAGAACTTAACGAGAGAAACAAAAATAAAAATTTAATCTCACACTTTTTAATAGCAAATAAAAACAACATTTCTATCTATATATATATATATAATTATAAGAAATGCAATCGTAGGTAAACAGTGACATAAACAATTGATATAAATTTAAAAAAAAAAGCGATCGAAAAATTTTTTAACATTTTTAATTTTAAACAATTCATAAACGTTTGCTTAAGCTTCCTTATTATTTTGGGTGTGTATCAATTGTACTAAATTAAAAGTTTTAAAATATAAATTTTATTTAATAGGGAACCGGACAACTTTTCAAATAGTGTTTAAAAATAATCTTTATTCATATATATAGCCATAAAAAATAATATTTTAATTAAATAAAACCTCTGGAGTACTTGAAAACGTCAAAAACATAATTTATTTAAAATTGCCGCGAAAACAGCACTTCATGTCAATTCAGATCGCGTGACGTTATATGGAGGTAAACAAACTACGAGCCATATTACAAGTGATCAGTGCTTGGATACATTAAGAATTTTGTGTTTCTTAATCATTATGGACCGAAAAAGATATCGTTGGTGTGTTGTACCTCGATGTGGAAATACATCAGTAACTACTCCAAATAAATTTTTTATTGATATACCTCGAAAACCAGACATACGAAAGAAATGGTTATATCTAGCAAGACGAAATTGCGATGAAATGTCTGTTACTTCACCAATTTATTTTTGTGAAGATCACTTTGATGTAAGTACTGTACCTAGAGTGTTATTACACAGCCCATAATACAAATAATCATATTTAGTGTGTATGTAATGTAGGTGTTATAGGTTATGTTTTACTTATTTCTTCAATCATTTCTATGGTTAAGATAAACAAAAAGAGATTGAAATACTTACAAAAATGTTTTGATATTTCTAAATTCGGCAGAACAAAAGTCGGAATTAGTGGCAAAGAAACTGCTGACCATGAAAATATCAACTTTTGGGAGATTTCTATATTATATTTTATATAACCTTGTTCCATAATAAAAACTTAACAGAAGGCTTCAAACATTTACGACAACTTCTGTTATGACTATAGTCCTTCAATTCGTAACTAATTACAATTAAATATTTTTAGAAAAATGCAAATAAATTGTAGAAAAACGCGAAATAACATACAAAGCAGTGCTGTTTACTTATGGCTACCTACATATGACGTTACGCACTGTGATTGGCGTTTGGGTTCTTATAGGTCACAGATAATTTACGCAACTTTATTTATTGATTTAAAAATATAAATCATTGTTATTTCTTAAAAATCTTTATTGAGTGATATTGTTGTATAACAAACTTTATTTTAAAACACATCTTAGATTTTTTTTCGATTACTGTCCGGTACCCTATTGTTTGTAACCAAAAATAATTGTCCATGTAGGTTTATAGTAAATATTACAATATAACAGGAAAGACTAAGGGGGTTTTGTTAAGTATACATTTATATACCTATTATTTTATTTTTTGATAACGTCTGTGGGTCTTAAAAATCATTAAAATTCTCCAAATTGAAAATACTTATGTATGAATATTATCTTAATAGAAAATATATACAAACAAGACAACTAATACATATTTTAAGTAAATAAAAATAAAATTTCGATGTATATTTATAATTATAAAAACTGCAATCGTAAGTAAACAGGTGTCAATAAAAAAATAAATAAACATAAATTTTGTTTACTATAAGTGTCATAACTGTGAAATATAATGAATATATATTGTTTTGAATACATTAAAAATTGATTTTTTAACAAATATTTTAATAATACTAATTTACACGATTTTAGATTTTTTATTTTAATACAAGTAAACAGGAAAAAATAAAATACCAGTAACTACTGTTAATAAAGTGTTTTTCAATAGAATTTGCACTACGTATAAAATTAATTCTAATTATATATATAGCTCACTGATTATAGATTATTCATTCAATATTTATCAATAAAAAAATTCCTATTGTTGTATTTTTATCTCATAATATTAATATCCAATATTCTAGACATTTTATATAACAATTTAGAAGAGTTTTAATTCAGTGTCTATTAAAAAAAGTATAGAGCTGACTTCAACGCAAATTTATTTTGAACAGTTGAGACTTGAGATCACACACATGATGCTTTAACAGTTGAGATCCTACATATTACGTTTGATACAAATTCTGAGCTGCGTATTAAGTTCAACGCACCTTATAAATTGTTGAGACTGTTTATTGAAACTACGCATTTGAAGGTGAACGCAAATTTTAAAACTGACAATGTATATAAAGATCAAACTATAAACGACTGAGAAACTGTGTATTAAATTAGTGGAAAGTGGCAAATGCTGGCTGATCTACTGAAATTTCGTACAGACAATGCCTATTAAGTTCGACTCAATTCATTACTTATTGAAACTATTCTAAATGAGTTACCTGATTAGTAAATAGCTCAACGCATAATGTAAATAAACGCAAAGTTTGAACGCCTAATAATGCATATAAAATGTAAATGTAAACTGGGTTGTATGGCGGCTGTACACTCTCGCCGAGAGCACTCGCCCGAGGCTCTCGGACGAGCGTGACCCTCTGCACTCTCAGTCTCGGCCAGTTAAGTCTCGGGCAGTCTTGGAATGCCGTCAAGACCCTTTGACTCGGGCTCAAAAAACCGCTTCTGGAGCGAGAGCGGGCGAGGTACTTCGAGACATGACGAGGCGAGGCGAGAGCACCATGTACACTCTCGTGCTCGTCTTGTCTCGTGGTGTCTCGGCGAGAGTGTACAGCCGGCATTAAATGTGTCGCAAATTCTTAATAGTTTGGACACTGTGTACAACCTCAACGCAACGTTTGAACAAGTTATGATGTATTTTTAATTTAAAGTTTATAGAGCTTGCAGATTATATATAATGTATTTAAAACCAGTTAAATTTTCTATTCATTTGTTTTTTTTTTATAAAATCTTGTAGGTGTTTTATGTAACAATTTTAAATTTCCGGAAATTTATATTTAAATATAAATCAAATAAAATATTCGGTGTTTATTGAAACATCGTTTTAAAAAGCTTTTATAAACGGTCTACAAAACGACGTCTTAAATCCGTCAAAGTCCATTATCTATACACCTAAATTTATCGACACTTAAACGCCATCGAAAAACAAATTAAAACAATCATAAAAGAAAAGTCATCAATTTCGATCTTTTATTACTAATTTTATATCAAATCCTATAAAAGTAAAGTACGAAGTGTTGTTACAAACTTTTAATGTCTTAGTATTACATGCTTGTGGATCTGCAGGTGAAATTTCCTTCTGCATTGTCTTTTATACAATGTCGATTTTATTATAGAACATTCATTTACATATTAAATTTAAATTAAATCGAAACATAGCTACTCTTTAATTCGTATTCCATCTATTTAAAAGGCAGCAATGAAAAAACAAATTTCTAACATTTTGAGAATTTAGAACAATTAGGTATAATTGCGTGAAATGTTTACAAATTTAATTATTTTTTATTCAATTTAGTCTTTAGCGTCCTGACTGTTTGAGTATGTACCAATTGCACTAGATTAGAGTGTTGTTTTTAATCCTTTTAATTTCTGTTGATACGTTTAATTAACTTTAAAATTTTTACAATAATCACATTTATATGATGTTTAATTATTTGTTACCAGAAATTCAAACAAATATTCCCAAACGAAATATGTATTTACACAATTACGTGACGAATTGACAATTATTTTATGAAGCTAATTTTTATGTAACTGATTAATTCTTATATAGACTTTTCAATTTCCTATTACGTTTGTACGTTATCAAAATTTTCCCAAGAAATATCGTAAATATGTATGGGAAACGAAATGAAAAATCATAGAATCTAAATTACTATCTAAGATATAGATCGAAGGTTCAATTCTTATCGGAAGTAAGATTTTTGCAATGGTTTGTCTAATCTCTAAATTACGAAAATTGCATCACAAACCTGATATTTATTCTATGGATAGATTGCAGTAAAGTAGATTATGTCTTAAAATGCTCCCATTTTTATTCATTTTTATAAAATACTAGCTGACCCGGCGCACTTGGTAATGCCTAACACTGATATCTCTTTCTTATTTTCCGTTTTGTTTCGTTTTTATTTGTTTTCAATGTTATTTTTTTGTTTAGTCGTTTTTATCATACTATTTCCTTAGTTTCCACGTTTTTCTATTTTTTTTCGTTATATTTTGTAATGTTTTTATTAAATCTATTAGATATCAACGTGCGCAAGCTTACGGTGGCGTCGTAGTACTTAATTAAGTAAAAATTATCCATTTAAAGCCTCGGAGTTCTTGATGCAATACAGAGAAGAGCAGTTCAACTAATAAACGACACCAGTATCACCAAAAACCTAGCCCCATTATCCCACCGAAGAGCAGTGGCTGATCTTTCCTTGTTTTACCGATACATAAACGGATTTTGCTCAGAAGAACTCCGCTCTATAATGCCTCCACTTGCCAGACCAGCCAGAGCAACGCGACGTGCCAATTCCTTGCACCCTTATACTGTTCAATGCCCGATATCGAGAACGGATCGATTCGATCGTTCCTTCATCCCCAGGGTCTCCAGATTGTGGAACTCCTTACCTTCCCACGTCTTTCCCACTTGTCCTAACTTGCAGGCCTTTAAATCCCAAATTAATAATTTGTCTCTTCTGCCCCAATAGATGTTCTTGGTACATTTGTATTTAGCTCAATACCTACAAGGACATCCTTAATAAAAAAAAAGATATCAACTGCGCCACCTTACGGTGACCTTATAGTAAGTACTTTCTTAAGTAAGACTTGCTCATTTAAATGTATGTGATATCAAGTGGCGTCATAGTACTTAATTTAGTAAATATTTTCTTAGTTGTCATTTGTATTTTGTTATGCCATGTCAGATGCGTTTTTGTTATGTCCATCTCCTGGTTCTGAACAACTGCATTTTAACCAAATTGGTTCTACATTGTTATTATTTGGTAAAATCAGTCTTCATTACATGTGTACTAAATTTATAAAAACCCTTTATCAGAAATCAAGAAAAATATGTGGTTTCTATCACCACTATGCTTATTTAAATTTTACGTCAATATCTTCCATCTGTAGGATACCAAAAACAGATATATTCCAATAATACAATAACAAAATAAGTTACTTTGTTTTAATTGTTATTTTGCACGAATAATTGAATATAGAAATAGTAGGTAGTGAACGGAATACATTAACATTAAATAAATAATATATAGAATAATATCAAATGGAAACCAATTTTAACCGCAGAACTTTTAACATCTATTTAATTATTATTACTATTAAAAAAATATATTTCCAACTAAAATTCAAATCTTATTTTATTTGATTTCTGCATGAATGCATCTTTGCTATCTGAATAAACAATACTTGCAATATTAAAATTAAATATTAACATATATACGATAACGTTCAGATAAATAGTAGGTAATTTATTTTTTATTAACCACAAGATATTCTTAGATATGCTTCTAATTAAGTGCAAGTTTCAATATTATTGACTGTTGCTATTCAGATTGTTATTTATTCAGCTTTTACTTTATTTATTCACATAATAAATACTTGCTTTAATAACTGAGAATATTCAGTTTTATTTTACACAAGGTATGTGTGGGATAGAGAATTAACATTTTCAAGTAAATAACCGCAGAAATAATAATAAATAATAAATAAAAGGTTGGTTTAATGACAAATTAATTTTACTATGATTATATTGATAGCTAACGATAACATGAATTATAATGTTAAATATATTATAAACCTATCTATTTATTTATTCTTAATTTTTTTGAAATGTCATTTATTAACACATAATAAACAGGTGTTTCAACTCGTAATTTTCACATTAAACCTAATTATGTGTATAAGTTTTTTAATTTAAATAAATAGCCGACTATAGTAGTAATTAATACCAGATTCTTGAATATCGATTTATTTAAAAATAGTATTTTATTATAGCGTTGAATATTCATAGATTTAACATCTATCGGCAGTATCCGTTAACTCAATTAATTATTATATTTAAAATTGAGTATAGGTATAAAATGAATTTATTTTTGACAAACCTTACACTATTAAACAGACAGCAAATTAAACATTTACATAAATGGATACAAAACCAAACAAAGCATGTGGTTGTTTGGTTTAAGCGTAACCTTAGCTTCAAAAAACTAATCAAAACGTTCATAGCAAGCAGCCAACAATAAATGTCAACCAACTCTAGTTAGGACAGCTCAACCTGTATCTAACTGACAAAAAGGACAGCAGACCACAAATATGTTGCTCCTTGCCCGACCGCCAAACTAGTAATGTCCTTCTGGAGAGTATGTCATTCTGGCATGCACTACTCTTCCACTACCTCTCCTCACTTCCATTGAACTATCAGCAATTTCTGACCCCTAAATGGGCTTTGGATAGAAATTGCGGTGCTCGTCTGCTTCTGCCAAGACAGTGCTCTTGCACTATATTCTCTTTGTAGGTGACTCTTTTATCACTTGGGCGCTATGTGCTTTTCTGGTTTTTTTCTGCTTCCGGAGCATTATCTTTATCATTTCGTGTTTCCAGGCCCCGTCGACTGGATCGTAGAATATTCTTGATTACGGAAGTTTCATTTATACCGAATGTCAGGTGGTATAACTAAGAATCGCAACTGGTCTTTGTTAATTACACTATCAATTCTTTAGTACAAAACTAGCTGAGGCACCCTTTCTCATCAAAAGGAGCAAACCAAACAGCATATTTGGCTGGTTCATTTTTAATAAAATTTCGAAAAATTCACAATAGGTAAAATGTGAGAAGCGTACTTCTTTCAATTTTAGTATATATGCAAAATCTGGAAAAAGACTTAGAAAACCACTTTAAATTATCTTCATAGATTTTCTTAATAACTAGGAATCACAACTGGTCATCATTTTTATGTATGATAACAACTATACTTAGCTGGGACATTTCTTTTTCAAGGATGTCATCAAGAGAAGAAAATAGTAAAGCACAATATCTGTGACTGTTTTGTTTTGACTCAATTTTGGACTATTTTGGGCAATGGGTCAAATGTTGTATAGGAGCTACCACTCACAACTTTAGAATTTATGATTATTTGTTTCTATTTTACTTAAAAAATAATAATTTACCCTATTAACTTTGTGCCAGTAAAAAATTAGTCACAGGTTTTCTAAATGCACATTTACGCTTAATCCTTAAGTCTATCAGTGTCCGCAACAAACGTAACTGTTAAATATTTATTCAAGTAGCTATAACAAAATATAGAAGCGATCATTATGATTATCTTTTTACCAACAGAATTACTAAACTAAAAGCATAAAGATCTACAATAATTGGTCACAAAAATAGTTACAAAATTGTTGCCCTTATTATAATACAATGTAAGAATACTCTTTCTCTGAGTATAAGGCTGTTAAAGAATCTATCACATGTGTATAAATTCCATAGCGAAGTCCAGCGACCTTGGCGAATACGTCAAAGTGATTCAGATTTACGAATTACCTGACAACAAAAGGTCCCTATAAAGGCACTACTGTTCCCTTTCGAGATTGTAGCCGCACTGAGGTTTCATCGAATTGCCACTCTTGTCTCGGAGGGCGCCACCATACAGAGACGCGTTTAATACACTCCACCGTGGGAGATACGAAGTTTGGATTGAAAATAACACAGAGAAGGGAATTTTCATTCTTATTGTTAGAGCTCGATTCTAAAGTAAAAAGTTAGAAGAAGTACAATAATTGTAAAGAAAAACCAAATTATTTTGATACTTTTACAAAATTGGATAAAGACTTTCATAGGTATTAGTTTGGATTAAAAATAACATACAGAAAGGAATTTTCATTCGATTGTAGAGTAAAAAGTTAAAAGAGATACAATAATTGTAAAGAAACATCAAACTATTTTGATACTTTTGTAAAGTTTCAAAGAGTTTCATAGGTACCTATTAGGTTTTGTGCTATTTAATACAGACTTACCGTTAATTCTTGTTAGGAATATTTATAACGTTGGATTTATCTATATAAATATTTTTTATGTGGTTCACAGATCTTTTCTTTTTTATGTCTAATCTATAGTTTAGTTAAGTCCTGATTTTGCAATTCGTTTATTCCTCTATATCGTTGCTTTTGTGTTTATTCGATTAAAGTCGTTTTTGAAGTTAAAAAAACATATGTGTATTGTTTACCTCCAATTTACGTATTATCCAATTCGCCCATAATTTCGCTTAAAACTGATTCAAAAGAAAAAATAATTTTCCTCCCAAAGGCACTAAAACGATTCTAAAATTATAAAAACTGCTTTTAAAACATAAACCATACGGTTTTCGTTAGCCAATGCATACATAAAAAACGTTGCACAAGAAAAACTCATTTTTTACGTTTTATTGGACATAGTACAAAAAGTAAAAAGCAGCTATAAATACGAGTAAAACGAACACAAGAGGGCGCTCATAAAGCAAGTTCCTCCAATTACGTTTCGG
Source organism: Altica lythri (assembly GCA_964028335.1). Classification (NCBI taxonomy): domain Eukaryota; kingdom Metazoa; phylum Arthropoda; class Insecta; order Coleoptera; family Chrysomelidae; genus Altica; species Altica lythri. The sequence continues at coordinate 23,641,864 of OZ034809.1, read as the reverse complement.
CCGAAATGTTCAGAAGTGCTGACGAAAAAAAAAACAGAATCACAAGGGCCTAATGTGCACCTATACGAATATAAAATTTGATATCATCCCTCGAAGTTCAATAAATCGCCAGAGCGCCCTTAAAAATTCCCTGCGAAAAAAGCAGAAGGGTGAAATTACTAATTCCTACACATATCTGAAAAGCGTACTTCAAGTGTATAAAATTTGTTCGAGTCAAGACAAAGAGCACACCAATCACTGCATATAGGGACGTACGGGCCCAAATTTTAACAGCATAACATTTATTTACATAACATTTAGTGTTTTTGAAAATAATACTGAATTATTCATTCGTCTGACAAAATTTTCTAAAATATAACGTTGTGATTAGAAAGACGGACCAATTGTAATTTACTTAAAATACGTGTATAAAGTTGAACGTTTTTTACGAATAGCTAAAATAACATTCAACGCAAATTGTGAATAGTTGAGACATTGCTTATGACGTTCAACGTAGTTTCTAAAGTTCGACGCATCTTCTCAATCACTAAAACAAGTCCTATGAAACTCAACGCAAATTCTAAAAGGTTGAAAGATCTAAACCATTAATACTATGCCTACAAAGCTTAATATTAATTATAAATAACTAAGACACTACCTATTAAGTTCAACGCATTCTGTACGTAAATCAGACACTAGGTATGAAGCTTAACGCAAATTCTGACTGAGTGCAACAACACATTTAAAATTCAACGCAAATTTTAAGAGTCTCAGGCTACACATATTAACCTTACTCACATTTAAAACGCCTGAAACCACGAATTTAAAACTTAACGCAAATTTTAAATTTCCGGGACGATGTATATAAAAATTGATAAAAATTCTAAACGGCTCAGCCTGTGTATTAAGTTCGACGAACATTTTAAATAATAAAGTTTATTAATCTAAAATATACACTACCAAGACTAACGTGTTAAATTCAACACAATCTGTGAGTAAATGAGACTTTAGATTTTAAACGCTGGTTGCAAAAGACTGTGACGACGCATATTATGCTTCACGCACATTTTAACCTGCTTAAACGCTTCGTTAAAAGACTTGAACCACTAAAGGCTACGCATAGAAAGCTTAATCCAAATTTTAGACTAAAAAGATACTGCGTATTAAGTTTGACACTTTCTGTGGGCAAATGAATCTCTAAGTATGAAGCTCAAGGAAAATTCTTACTGACTGCGACGACTCTTAAATCATTCAACGCAAATTTTGAAAGGATAAGACCTCGCATGTAAAGTTCAACGCAAATTTTAAATGACGCAACCTTTTAAATCGACGCAATTTGTGTACAACGCAGATAACTAGTACGAAGACCAAAGGCTAAGATCACAAGTATGAATTTCCACGCAACGTCGTAAAGAGAAATGTTAACGGATAAGATGTTGTATTTGAAGCTCAACGTAAATAATTGTGAATGATTGATATGACGCGTACGAAGCTTAGCACAGTTATGTCTGAGAAATTGAGTAGACCGTAAATTCCGCCACGTACCTAAATTTAACCCAATAATTAGTAAGGTGTCAAAAGATCTGTGAAGCATTAAAATAGTTTGTAAACGATTATTATTCAATAGAAATCAGTTAGGTTTTAAAAATTTTAATTAAAAAAAATTATCATTATCTTGGTATAAAATAATAAAGTTAAAGCCTATTGATCTTCTCCTAAAAAAGTGCATTTATAGATATTAAAGTAAAACGTAATAAAGAATTTAATCTACCGAAATATTGATTACATAAATCGAACTTATTTGATTTATTTAGTTCGTGGCTTAATTCTAGAGTAGGATTATTCAATCTGGTGTTGGAACTCGAGTAAACTCATGAGATACATGTCGCGCCAAAAACAAGATAAGGATAATCCTGATACAATCATGATTTTTTTTCTCTACCTATTTATAACATATTCAAAAGACAAGTCTAAATATTTAACAATTAAAACTTCAAATTTTAAATCCATTCACCTTAAAGAATTTATTAGCTGTCAGTTTCGATCGTTGGTTGTTTGTAAACCATTATTTATTAATTAATTCTCAAACAATATTAACCGGTAGCTAATTTTAATACTAAAAACAGGTTTTACATTGTGCTTTGTATATCGAGATTAAATTTTAAATCTAAACATTACAACAGTTGTCATATAAGAGTTATTTATTCTATTATCTGAAACTGTATTGTTATAATAAGATTGCTGATTACTACAAGGTAACATTAATCTTAAATATAACCCAAATAAATTTGTTTATTGCCTAAAAATTGACGTTAATTGGATAAAACAGAATACGATTTTTATAGTATTGAAGTTATACTTCTATTCGTACACCCTGTAGAAAAAGATTGTGTAGAGTTAAATGGGAATAATTATTACATATGTAATGGTGTGAGTAAGAGAGAGACAGAAACACTTATAAGGTATATTGGTCGGTAAAAACAAAGATAAAATATATACCACATGTTATTAGTCATAACTATAAGTCCTTTGAATACCGTTTAAACATTCAGTACATTGAAAAGGGATGGATATACAAAAAACTGTCTGAACCAATGTATGAATATCATAGTGACGGACCACATGATTATTTGACAGATTATTTTATAATTCTGTCACGTAAGTATACAGATAAAGTTTAGCATTTTATATTAATAATAATATTCAGTAATGAGTATTGTATTGTAGTCTAAAATACCGTCACATGGTTGCAGTATATTTTGCTCCATGCTTTTAAGGTTGTTGGATACATAAACAGAGTTTTGACCAATAGTGGAGGAAATAAATCACCAAAACCTCCGAATTTTGTAACGTAAGATGGATCGGAATGCGTTTTTTTTGCATTGGATTCGTTAAAGTATCAGGAAATTTGTCGCTATATTTTATAATGTAAAAATGAAAATTGCATTTCTGCATTCGAAAAGTACATTCAGACAATAGAGAGAAAACTTACAACTCGGTACCTAAGTATTGCTGAAAATTGGTTCAATTTATATATTCGGGGTTTTTGGAGTCGCTGAACACTAATATCACGATTCCAAAAGTCTCCGCGGCACTTGGTGTCTAGGGTATTTACCTCTTCTCCTGGGGTTTTATGTAAATTCTGTACGAAATCAGTGCACACTTGGTACTCGGTGGTTTTTTTGAGTCGCTAAATACGATTATAATAATAGCGATGGTGTTCGAAACACCTGGTGTTTAAGACGGACTACGTCTCCAGGAATTTTATGCAAATTCGATACAAAAAGAGTGTGCACACGGTACTAGGAGGTTTTTGGAGTCGCTTACCACGAATATCATATAGAAGTATAACTTTTGCCGGCAGTCCCACTGACTGCCACACTATTTTTTTTTTTTTAATTAATATTTTTACAAAATTTAAAGCAAAATTAAAATTTAATATTCATTTGCGTCAATCGTATATCTGAAATAACCTTTTTCTTTTGTAAAATATTAATAAGTTTTAAATACATTGACAGTTCCCTATACCTACTCAGTGTGCGAAGAATTGATGTTAAGCACATTCGTGATGTTCTATTTCCCGATCTTTAATTTAATTAAAAAAAAACATAAATTAAAAAATAGCATTAACTGTTAGGTATAAAAGATTATTATTTTTTTGTAGACTAGAATCGAGAATCTGGGGGACCGATAGCCGTAAGTTATATATGGCAATCGTTCCCCAGATTTTCGATGTTGGTCTATTAGATTAATATCTACACTTGTGTCTTAAAATAACTATAAGTATTTGGTAAAATATATAGATATATATCCATTATTATCATTTATCTATCTATACATAGCTTTCTTTTGCCGAATTTCGCAACAAGCGTATGAAATCCGAAAATTGAAACGGTGCACGACGATTTTAATTTTTAACATTATTCATATTTTTAAACAAATTTTAACATTAATAATGTCAATTTCATACAGATATTCGGTTAAAAAAAGTTATGCTTCCTCTTCTCGGTGATTCCCTGAGTGCCACATCTCCTTTTTTATCCTTAACTGTTTTTCCCGTTTATATTTCTGGTTTTAATTAGATTAAATTTTTTATTTATTAGATGTGAATGCAGCTTATTTCTTATATTAAATATATTTTTGAGCTGCCAAAATCAGACATAGATAAATAATAAATAAGTAAATTGACTGCTCTAATTGGCTGGCAAAGTTACCGAAGCGGAGGGACATAAATCGATAGCTTCCAAAACCTAAATTAATGAAATATATCATAAGGCTTCCAAAACATATTTAGCAGATATTTATAATTCGATATCTCATTGGAGAGCATCGGGAGTCGATAGATTTTAATTTCTAAACTTTTAGACGTTCGCTTCGAAATTAATCACTTGTTAATTTAATTTGCCCGAAACTCGAATGTTAATACACTTTGGCTTCATAAAACCGCTTGCGCCCGATACGTTATTGTATTTTGGTTCAAAATTTATTGCTGAACTGGAACAAAATTTGAAGAGAGCTATAGTATCAAATTACAGTATTTCTAAACAGCTTTTATGTCTTTAACGTATACTTTAGAATCCTACTCACTGTGCCATATTTTTTAAGATAAAACATATAACTTGGAAGACAAGCAAAACTCAAAAACAACATCTTAGCATAGGTGAGATAATGTAAATTTGTACGATTAATACTATCAATCGCTACATCTTTCAGAAGTAATTATAAACTTTCAAACAGTTGTAATTACTTTTTTATGTCTATAAAAGAACTGTAAATCATTAAGAAAATTATATATAAATGTTTAGTATCAAATTAAGATATTATTTCAGCAATATATTATTAAACAACATAATTTATATCTATAACTGGATCTCTTGGAATCCTATCGACAGCGCCATATTTTTAGCATAATAATATCAGTACTGAAACTACAACTATGTACTAAAAGTTTCTTCAGGCTAGATTTAACATATTTGAGAACAAAACTATTTGTGTGTAGTTAATTTTTAATTTCCAACAGCTATAATAACTAAAATCCTAGAAAAAATTTAAAAGAAGTAGAAGAATTATTTCGTAATAACAAAAAAAAAATAAAACATAAATATGCATTAAGAAATGCAAACCGAAACAGGGTATCACATAAATTTTAAAACTATAATAGTATCTAAACTTTGAATCCTACAGACTGCGCCATCGTTTAAACGCAATAAATACAATTATAAACTTTATACACAACAAATTGAAAAAAAAAGAAAGGTGAATCTGTGAAAAGTCAATTCATATTTTTGTATTTTCTTTTATTACTCTTTATCTTTTTTTAATTCGTTGAAAAATTTGTGTTGGTTTGTTCTGTAGTGATGTTATTGAGTATAGAGCAAAAGTGAGAAACAAAACAAAAACAAAACGGTTTTATTGTGGAATGCGTGTCAGGCTAAGATGCATTATTCGATTAGTGAATGTTAATTTTGCAAATTATCGCTTGTTTTAATCGATGACTCATACCAATTAAGCTATTAGCTCATCGATACATTTGAATTGTTAACTTCACTTTAATCTGACTGTAAAGTGATTAATTGTCAATTCAGATCTCGATATTCGGGTTAACGGTCATCTTGGTTAGACTATTGGAAGTAAATATGTCATCGGGAAAAGTGCCTTGTTTAGATTCGAACACGCAATAGTTTACAGAAGGAGAAATTCATTTCGATTGAAATATTAGTTATTAACGATTCCAGTCTAATATTCATTCGAGATTAAAAGCCAGACTATTGGAAAAAGGCTTTTAAAAATGCCCTTTCTCTTATTTTGGACCCTTTGGCTACGGATTTCTCATAAAAGCGTATGAGATGTGAGATTTAATAAAATTTCATCTGTATAATTTTTAATCAGAACACAGAGCTGGATTAGGTTAAGACTGTGTACGAACAGAATTTATTTTGTAATAAATTATTATCATATAAAGGTAAAATGACAATTTTTTGATGACTCCATTAAATATTTTTTGTGAGATGTTTTCAAAATTTTTTTTTGTGTTTGATGTTTTTTCAATAAAATTTCAAGTTTTACATGTTTTACATGTACCTACACCTGTCGATTTTATCTACATCCTTATAAAGAAAGTAATTTTTTTCACAAATTTGACATACTGCAATTGAAATGTCTTTTTTTAAATTTAATTTGAAATACCTGTCATACGTCATTCTATTCACATTTGACAAATAAAGTGACATATGACTTTCTATTCATATCTAATTTTAAATTTAGAATTCGAGTTTGTTGAAATGACACTTTTTCGTTCCAAGTTTCCCAAGAAGATCTAGGAATTTTTTAACATAATTTGGCATGATACAATGGAAATATCAATTTTTATATAAAATGGGATAGCAATGACAAATGAAGTGAGATGTGACTTCAATTTTGTTTTCATAAAACAGGATTTGCAGTTTTTTTTTTAATTTGACACTTTGACAATTAAATCACCGTTTTTTGTTCTAAGATTGACAAATGAACTTTCAACTGTCAATTTGACAAATGACAGTATTTCTGTATTTATTTTTTTAATGGTCAATGTTTTTGAAAATATTTTCAAAACTCGTAAAGCGATAGAATAACTAATATTCTGCATTTTGCAACATTTGTTCATTAATAACTCGCTTTATTAAGTAAGACACTATTACAGTTTTTTGTAATAATATTTTAATAGTATCAAGACCAGGGTCTTGTCAAATCGAATTTTGGTTTGCAATTAGAGGTGAAGATGTCACTACTATCACGGCGTTTACACTTTCGTTACTGAAAGTAATATATCGTTCGTGATTTTAGTTAAATCTTCAGTCAGCGATTATACCTTAAGCTCGCTGACGGATAAAATATACCATCTAGTGATGAGGCCGGTCTACAAGTTATGTTGTCCCTTCTAACTGCAAACTAAAATGCTTGGTTTAAATTATCTGTTAGATATGCCAACGCCATTTGACTTTGAAGTGTAATTCAATATCCGTCGTGGCACATAGCCCGGGAAGTAGTTGTTTCTTCTTAGTTAAATGGTCAATGTTTTTGAAAATATTCTTCAAAACTCGTAAAGCGATAGAATAACTAATATTCTGCATTTTGCAACATTTGTTCAAAATTTGTCATGCTGCGAATAAAATGTCAATTTTTACTATTAAAATTTGACGTATCTTCTAAACGTCATTGTATATATCAATGTTGACAAATGGAGTGGCATATGACAATTTATACGTCATTATAAATTGGCATGTAATATTTCCTTAATAGTTACCTTCTGCCCTGATTTATGAGCTATGTAGGTATGTCTTCAGCTTAACTCGTAATCACAAAAACATAATTTTGATAAATGGTAAACTTAAATTCTTAATATTCAAAGTGGGTTTATGAATTAAGAAGGTCAATATGACCTCCAAAATTCTTTAATTTTTCTTGTTGAAAATCAATTTCATTTTGTTTTAACTCATTTTCATTCGCTTTTTTTTTCGAAAATATTCATTTTTTGTAATATAAAGTAAAAATTATATTTGCTAGTAAAAGTCGTAAATTCTCTGAGCAAGAAAATGTTAATGAATGCCAAATAATATTTTGCGTGCTAACCTTGCATCTCTACAAAAGCCATAACCCATTCGAGCCGTAACGAAAAAACCGAAAATTCATTTAGAAAATTCATCCGAAAGACATAATAAACCAATAAAATTTAATGATTCGCCCATAAAATTCAATAAAACAACAAAACCATCTGCAGATATTCAATTACTTTTGTATCCATCTTTCTCTGCTCTAATGATTGATCGTAGAATAGAACACGATGGAAAATATCCGATTGCACGAAGTTTTTATTGAAAAACTATAATGATGCCAAGCCATAAACAAAAATTTGCGTGAGAACAACCAGCATGTGTTTTTGTGAAGCTTTTTTCTATGTAGGGTAGATTCATTATCTCAATTTTTATTAATTCTCATAAACAATTATTTTAAAAATTTAACACTGATAAAATTACCCATTAATCTGTTAGAAACTGTTAAGTGCCAGTACGTGATAGCTTCCAAGTAATTTTCTATAAAGATGTCAGTCGATTATCAGTAATCAACCGCAAGATTAATCTGATGATGGTTAATGGTGATGAAACTTTTTATACCGTATACACACGTGCAGCTTCCAGAATGCGCTTTGATTTAAAAAAGAAAAACAATGTTTAGGTTCGTTTGTATCACAATATACTATTACAGTATTTAAAGTCAGGTGCGCACGATCAGATCTAGATTAAAATGTGTGTACGTTAAAGAACTTTAGATCTCATAAATTTAAGCATAGTTCACGTATTAACAGGATAATGTAGGACTTCTCTGCTTTTTCTGAAATCAGAAGATCCGTGTTGGGCGAGTACTGGCTTATACCAGCCGATGACAGGGAGATCCCCTCGGGAGCCTCATCACCTATTTTAAAACACTAGGCATGGTGACAGCCTGAGGTGAGGATATCCCTACACACGGGAGGATGCACAATGGGTCATATGTGGCCTCAGTGCTGACTGAGCACTAGCTCGCTCCTACCCAAATTTCCAGATCCAGATAACAGGATTTTTGGTAAAGCTCTCTATGTCCATTCAGGTCGCAAAAGTTCGTAAACCAACACTTTAATTTTGCGCTGTTTTCTGTACTTCACATAGTTTACTGATTGGAGCAATGCTTGCAATGTAGGTATCTCAGAAAATCATCTATTAATGATTACTCATTAAAATCCAATTTTATTAACTAAAGCCGTTTTTAATTCAGTACCATTTATTCATTAGTTTTTGGGTAAAAAAAACAGGTTTAAAGATACCAATTATAGATACGACTATGTTCAACATCTATTTAACTTCTGAAAGAATCTGAAGCGTGCCGTTGATTTTTACTGTCACAATTGCTGTGAAATGCAGGTGTGCCACACAAGAAGCAAAAAAATATAGAAAGAGTTCCCCGTATTAATTGAAAATAATTAAAAATAATTAATGATTTAACAAAAACAACGGACATTAACGTTTGTGTGTAGACAGATATGGCAAGTTGGTACTAGTAATTCATTGTTTCATCTGATGATCGAAAAAAGGCATTGTAATTTCAGAATTCTCATCAAATGACTGTAACTGATAAATTAAATCAATTACAAGAATTATTAAAACTGATGATAACAATGAAGAAATAGAAATTTTATCATATAAATCCTTCTTCTTGTCGCTTTTAGTTTCTAATTTTGGTATTCCATATTTTTGACCTGCACGTTCTTGTATCATCTTTTCCCGATCTTGCCAATTATTTTGTAGTTTAAAATTTTTGTTTTTTACCATCGTCCTTTAATATTAAGGTTTAATAAGGCAATCTGATAGTAAAGTATAATTTCTGACACAAAAGAATAGAACATTGTTTGGTTAAAAGTTAATTTAAAATAAAAACGTATCAGGTCTAATTAATTTTATGTAATAATCATTTTTCTATCAATAATTTAGTTCTGCAACATTATTTCCAATTATTAATTTAATTAATTACAGTTAAGATAAACATCACAAATAAGAAATCGAAAATTGTATTAGATCTAAGTAAATTTTCGCAATTTTTACTCTTGCTCATCCATACGAATCGTTTGCGAATGTGTAATAGCGGAAAGAAATCTACCTTTGAAACACTATTATTTCGTTAATTTATTATATGCTTTATTATAAATAAACTGTAATAAATATAAATAATCGGTTTAAGGCGAGGGGCGGTTAACTTCTCTAAAAGGTGTACACGGATTAAAAATCTTTAAAGATTTTACGGGATTTTAGGATTTTAAAAGATTTTTGAAGATTTATGGAGATTTTTGGAGATTTTTGAAGATTTTAGAATAACAAAAGATTTTTAGGGATTTAGGGATTTTTAAAGATTTTATAAAATTTTCAAGGAGTTTAACTCGGATTTTAAGAAATTTTGAGGAATTTTTTGGGATTTCAAGATTTTCAAAGATTTTACGAGACCAATTTTAGACCGTTTAAAACACAGGCACTGGCTTGTTTTTATCGTTTTGGGGTGCTATACAGGGTGATCCACTAAGAGTGGTGAGCGGCCATAACTCAGAAAATATAGGAGATGAAGCGAAAAGTTAAATACAAAACTTATATGTGGTAGTCTATATTTCTATAAATATTCAATAGTATGGCACTGCTGGCTATGCCGGAAGTAGGTGTCAACTTGCTTATTTTATAAAGAACAGTATATTATTACATTTTTGAATTCTACATAAAATTATAATTGCTTTTTAATAAATGCATGATTACTTTATGGTTAATAGTTTCCGAGATATTGACTGTTGAAAAATGACATTTTTGATCTTTGACCTTCTACATCTTAGAGCAAAACGGCTTACATGTTCCTATGTTCAATTTTTGTAATCTTTCCAAAAGTGTCAACTTCCGGTCAAAGCGGATGTAACTTGAAAGCAGGAAATACAGTACTTCCGGTTTGACCGGAAGTTGACCCTTTTGGAAAGATAACAAAAATCGAAGATAGGAACATGTAAGCCGTTTTACTTTAAGATGTAAAGTTAGAAAGCTATAAGCTGTCAAAGTTCAAAAATGTCATTTTTGTATTTGTCCGATCTTCTTAGAAAAAATGGATCATTGCCAGTCAATTCTATAAAGTGTATCGTGGTAAAATGTAACACGTATACGTTCGAACACAGCGCCGCGCACACAGTTGAAAACGAACAGACACGTTCAAGACGGAAAGCCATTGCGCATCGTTGGTGCCGCGCCGAACCTACTCGAGGCTCGCCGACAGGTCAGCATAATTCAGCGGGAATATTTAAATTTTAATCTAACATTCAAGAAGATTTTAGAAGTTTATACGGGATTTCAAGAGATTTTATGAGATTTCGCGAGATTTCTTGCGATTTTCTAAGATTTTAAGGGATTTTAAAAGATTTTACAGGATTTTACGGGATTTTAAAAGATTTTCAAAATATTTTAGGGGATTTCAAAGAGATTTCATGGGATTTTAAAAAATTTGTACACGGATTTTTAGAAGTTAACCGCCCCTCGGTTTAAGGCATGTCAGTTGTAATTTTTAAACCACTTATATTTACTATTCCATCTGAGATATTGTAGATAAAATTAAATTATATACGTAGATACGTTTTATAGATTTATAAAGGATTTTTAGTATATTAAGATAAAAGCGTATTAAATTTATGGCTTTATGCTTTCGTATTTTCCTTCAGAATTGAATTTTTAACTAATCTGGAAAATGATTACTCTACCTGCAAAAAAATGAGCCTTTTGCGAAGGTTTCTCTGGTTCCCTTCATCCTCGCCAAATGGGAGGCTTCACAACGGAGGAGACACGCCACAATGTCAACCTACCAAACACACATTTCACCACGTGGGTCACACTCCACACACACTCACACTGGCACCCAAAAAAGAATGACGGTTAAGGCACGTTCAAGGAACTTTGGAACCAGAAGACACAGGAGCTACGGGGGAAGCAACACCAACCTGCTACAAATGGAGAGGTTTGTGAGAGTAGGGCCGGCGACCGATGCCAACACCATCCAAACCTTCTTATCCACTCCCTGAAAAAGATATGTCCTACCGCAAGTTCCTTACATCCAACACCACTTTCCTTTGAACTTCCTGAACTTCATTTATTCTGTTTAGAGCCTGAACATATTTTTCTCCATCCAACTTAGCTACTCTTTACAAAGCTTAAATACGACCTAATCTTAAATACTGCTCGTATGTATGGGGATCGGCGGCTCCGTCAAGGCTCGGATTCTTGATGCAATACAGAGAAGATCAGTTCGACTAATAAATGACACCAGTATCACCAAAAACCTAGCCTCATTGTCCTACCGAAGAGCAGTGTCTGATCTTTCCTTATTTTACTGATATATAAACGGATTTTGCTCAGAAGAACTCCACTCTATAATGCCTCCACTTGTCAGACCAGCCAGATCGTTCCTTCATCCCCAGGGTCTCCAGATTCTGGAACTCCTTACCTTCCCACGTCTTCCTTACTCGTCCTTACTTGCATGTCTTTAAATCCCAAATTAATAAATTGTCTCTTCTGCCCAAATAGACGTTCTCGGTACATTTTTACTTAGGTCTATATCTACAAGGACATCCTTAATAAAAAAAAATCATTCAACTCTACCTCTACGCGGCAAAGCTCTAACCACGAAGCTATAAATGCTTAGTGGTTAGAGGCAAAGATTGTAAGTTCGAGTCCTGCTGGAGCAACATGTTTTTAATTTCTCCCTAGTGTTTTTTATATTCCTACAAAAACTGACCGTTAAATTTCTTACTTACGGAGTCTGTATTAATTTTTTTAAATTGCGAATCTTAGAACCATATAACTGATATGGGTCTCTTGACTTTATTTATATTTATTAAAAGTAATAATCGGCGCTACTGATATTATGCGACCAACATCAACATTAAAAGCAACAACAATAAGCTAGGCAGAGTGGCAATAAATAAAAATTAATAAACCAGAATGAATATTGAACGATGAGGATATGACCAATATTGATGTTACCCTTTAGATGCCTGCTTCCTGCTCTGTACCCATAAACATACACACTAAACAATAATTACATTTAATAGAAAGAGAACGAAATACAATAGCAGTGAACGAGAATCAATTGGTCCAATAAACGAATTATTCACTTATATTCATAAATAAATGATTGATGATTAGTAAATTGTTTTTACACGTCACATCCGGTGATCAAGGGTAATTTTCTTCTCTTTCGTGGTCATTCAGAGATGAATTAAGAATTGAACGAATCATTAAATTGATGCTTCTGTCAATCTTCTCATAAATGATGTATAGTTTAAAAATTATCAAGGTTCTTAAGATTATTAAATTTATCTTTGATGAATACTAGTTTAATTTTTATATTTACATAGTTTCTATTGTCTAGATTTTATTAGGTAATTTAAAATTAAATTCCATAAGTATTGTAAATATTATTCTGAAAATTTGAAACACTCTTATAAACGTGTCAATTAAAACCCAGCAATCGAGCCATAACATCAACATTTCCCACGAAAAAACTGGGTTAAACTCCGCATTCAGGAGACTGAAAAAAATCATCGAAAGAATTCCAAGTTTGCAGACGAGACGCGGTAAGGACGATCAAGCGAGATTTTTCTGTCTGGTTTTCGAGGGAATTCCGACCCCAATTCCGATCACTTACCGATACTGAATGGGAAGAACGTGAAAAACTTCCCGATCCACCCTTAAAAACATCTCAATCGAGTCAGTTTCGCCCCAATTTTATTGGAAAAGATACCGGAAATCTTTCAGACGTGCGTAAAAAAAGTTTTTCCCTTGAGGGTCTTTTCTTTTACGGTTGAAAAGGTCAGTCAGGTGTTAAAGATTCAATTTAGTTTGTGTAAACAATGTTTTATTCGTATACTTCAGAATTAATTTTTCTTGATGTTGCATGTGTATTAATGTAAATACTGCATTCAAATGAATTTTATTTTAGGTACATTTAAGTGGATATATTAAAATTTTTATTGGAAATGAAATTTTCAGCTCTGCAACCAAAGTTGCATTTCCTAGCTAAGTTTGGTAGATAATACCTAATTTTTTGATGTTCTAAAAATTTGTTAATTGGACTAATTTTCTTTTTAGGCCTTCGTTTTTTTTAAACGTTAAATAAGCACAATTTACAAAAAGAACTTTTTATAATAGAAAGTTTTTTACTGATTTATAGGTCATATTTTGTTTCATCTCAACAATGCACAGCATCCCTGACATTGTAAAAATATTAAGTCATACAACGCTGTGATTGATCATAGAGAAGATTGTTTCCTTGTTAACAAAATCAAGGGTAGTTGTATCTAAAAACTTTCTAAAACAGTTTATTTTATTACCAGTTAAAATAATACAAAAAAAAGAAAAAAAACTTCTCTGTCGCGTAATCGATCCCATTATGATAACATAACAGAACTGTCACAAGTGGACTGATCCGCCGCTTAACCAACTACGCTACGAACGATTTATTTAATAACTTTCAAAATAATATTATCTATACACAACTTAGATCATGTTTAATATCAGTTCGGTATAAATTTCGAAATCTATGTGTATGCCTAAATACACTTGAAACATGCATTGTCATCCAGTTCTTAGCTATCCTGAAAATTTCAGAGCTCTAAGTAGTCGGGAAATAGGTTTAAATTCGATTACAAATTCCACGGAATGACATAGAGACACAGAACACGGCGAAAATATAAAAAACTTTCTAAAAAATATAGGCAGCGACGATGATATGTGTTTAATAATAGAACATTTTATCAAATCACATCAAATATAATATTTTATGTATGATCTTTTCTAGGGCTTCACACGAGACGAGAGTAGGCGAGAGTAACAAAAATCTCATCTCGGTCTCGTCAATTCCCAAAAAATTGAGTCTCGTTCAAGTCTCGGTCTCGTCTCGTTACTATTAGTTGTCTCGTCTCGCTTAATTATAAATAATGATTATAAACTGAAATAATAAATAATTTTTTAATGCTATATTTATTACGCTATTATACAAAAATATTTTTACATAAACATAAATTTAAGAATTTTACACACTCTTATTTTATCTTTTAAATTACTCGATGACTTTAAGAATTTAGGCATAATTGGTTTTTATACAGGCCATTTCTGATTTTTCGAATAAAAACATCCTAAAAAAAATTTAACGAGAGTAAAAAAGAGAATCTCGGGTGCCCTGTATGTGGTCTCGGTATCGCCCATAGTATTTTCCAAAACGTCTCGTCTTGTTTCGGAAAAGCGAGACGAGAACGAGACGAGACGAGAAAAATCTCGCTCTCGTGTGAAGCCCTAATCTTTTTTTTTTATTTTTCGATTTCACAACTCTAAGATTTGGGTGTTACATATTAAAACAGTTAAATAACTATTAGAAATATACGTGAAATAAGATATTTTTATCAGTAAATAAAAAGTAGGTTAATTTCATTTCATTCTATTCACATTTATGATGGAACATAAACGAAGTGTTACAAAAAGTTAACTATCTGAGAACTGCCTACAATATATTGTAATTCTATATCTATTGTAATTACTTGTGATTGATTACAACGTTCAAATCGAATATAAATCTATAAAAAAATACATAAAACGATAAAAGTATCGTAACTTGATACGTTGTTTGTTATGTTCACACTATTATTGCATTATTGACTGATAGAATTAATTATTTCGAAGAAAAACATGACAGTTTCACATTTTTTTATTTCAACATATCTAATATTTCATAATTTGTTGTAATTGGAGTGAAATTTTAACAAATAATCAAAATATGTCATAATCTGGATCACGGATATAAAATCACATTTCAACTTTTAAAAACCGTTCATTAAAAAAAAATTTAAAACCAGTTGCCATAAACAGCAATATTATGTTATAGACGCCTAATATAACTTTAGTTTATACATTTGATAAGAGATGGCGTTTGAATCTGAAGCATGTTTCTGTCACTTTATCTGGACAATTAAAATTGAAAAAGAAAGTGTTAAAGTTAGATTTTTTACGCTTTTGTTTCTTTGTTAATTTTTTTTTCAATTTTTCACAGTTACTTTATTTACAATTTTTGTTATTATGTAGGTATATATATTTTCTTTTTTCTGTTTTTTTAATTTTTATCCTTTTTACATTCATATTTATTTCTTTTTAATATTTTTTTTTTATTTTTTCGATTTTTGCTAGTTTTTTCTCTTTTTCAATTTTTTTTTTTTTTGATTTTTTTATTATTTTTTTAGATTTTCGACAATTTTTCACGATTTTTAATATTTTTTTTTTAATTTTTAACATTTTTCCGAATATTCAATAATATTTTACGGTTTTACAAGTTTTTTGGGATTTCTAACAATTATGCGGATTTTTAACAATTTTTGGGGTTTCCAACAATTTTTCACAATTGTAAACAATTTTTGACAGTTTTTTAAACATTTTCATCAATTTTTTAAGATTGTCAAGACTTTCTTACAATTTTCTACAATTTTTCACGTTTCAATAAATTTTTGTATGGCTTTCGACATTTTTTTTTTACAGAATTTTTGAGATTATCAAGAATTTCTTATAATTTTTAACAGTTTTGTAAAATTTTCGACATATTTTCACCGTTTTCAAAAATTTTTTAACAGTTCTTATCAACTTTTAATCATTTCCCACAATCTTTCTGTGTGTTTTACATTATTTCAGAATTTTTGTCAATTTTTCACGATTGTCAATTTTTAACATTTTTTTATGATTTTTGACAGTTTTTTATAACCATTTTTATCAATTTTTAAATATTGTTAAAAATTTCTTACAATTATTTATATTTTTTAAGATTTCTTTATAATCTTAGACATTTTTATGTTTAACAATTTTTTACGATTTTCAACAACTTTTCACGATTTTCAAAGACTGCATAATAATATTCATAGTAATTTTTAAATATTATCCATCAAAAATTTTAACCCCTATTTTACCTCTTTAGGGTTAAAATTTTTTTAAATTCCTTCTTAGTTGGTGTTCACATTATGAAAATAAAGATCTGTCCAAATTTCACGTTTCTACTAGCAGCGGTTACGGCTGTGCGTTCGTCTTTACCTAAAGTCAGTGGAACTTCTTCTCTTATATGTTATATATAGAGAGGTAAAGACAAAATATAAATATTTATTTACAATATATGTAAGTGATAAGAAAATAAGAAAGACTTAATATAATAATTAAATGAATTTAGAAGTGAATGAAAAATAGAATATTCAAATTCCTTGGTTAATTATCTAAAATATGATTAAAACTGAAGATTGCCAACAAAACGGGAGTAAAATCTCATCCCAGTCCCCCGTCACCGCACCTCTAAATAGTTGCACATTGAGTTATAATTTAATTTACTGTCGCAGAATGTAAGAATTCCACTTGAATTATTTTCACTTGTCATATTGTGCGCGTTCTATAATGTTTAACCGTTTTACCCTATTTTACCCCCTTCGCTATTACCAGCTTACTTATGCACTGATGGATCTTACAATACACCCAGATTTATTGTTGCCTAACTTAACGATCTTGCACAGATATTCTTCTCTCCCTATTTTCCTTTGGATTTTACACTCAGAAGAATGGTATTTTGCTTGAAATATGGCTTAACTGATCTCTGCAGTTATGTATTAATAACATCAGTTAGTTATATATTTATAGATCCTTCGTTAATAACTTTCTGGTAAGTCAGATTGATTGGAGTTGGAGTTTTTGCCATAAAATTTTATATTAAATTTGTATTAAGTCCGACAAATGCTATGTTGGATAAGTTCAATCACAAAAACTAAGGCCTTTATGACATAATCGCCAATGAACAATATTTATTTAGAACTGTGATCACAGGTAATGAATAATGATTTTTGAATACGATCCTGAGACATTGAGGCAAAGTGATAACACTTCGAGCTCTCCTTGAGCAAAGAAAACTCGAATGAGTTAGTTTTCTTTTTTTTTTTGTAAAAATACGAAATTACCCACAATTATCTGTTTCTTTTTTACATTCCTTCCTTTTTCTATTGCTTCCAGTACCACTTTTGATATTGTTTTCTTTGTATTTCTTATGAGTACTTTTTTAACTTCTCGCTAAAAAAAATTAAAAATTTTTTTAAAATCGGGAAGTTATTGGTTTCACCCCGTTTTTCGAAAATCGAGTTTTCATCGGATCTCAACGTTTTGAGGTCTTAGGAACCTCCCCTGACTATTTTTACGAGGGTGTCTGTATGTCTGTATGTACGTGTGGATGTGTGTGTGTGTGTGGATGTATGTAAACCTCTTATAACTTTTGAATGGCTTGACCGATCGGAACGAAATAAAAAGCATTCCAAATAGTTCCATCTAACTTAGATTCCCTGTAAGTTTGAACTGATTCAAGCAGGTAGATTTCGAGAAATTTCAAAATAACCGAAAAAAACAATTGGTAAAAATGATGTTTTTTGGGCATATCTTTTTGGCTATTAAAACGATCAATTTCATAACCTAATCAGCTCTCAAGCTTAAAAAGCCACGTCGAATGCCGTTTTGCAAATTAAAATCGGTTAATTCGTTCGTGAGATATCGTTGTCGAAAAATGTCAATTTTTTGACTAACTGCTTTTGCACTTCCGGTAACGTTTTTAGGTCTCAAAAAACTGCGTCGAATGCTATCTTGAACATCAAAATCAAATAAGGCGTTAAAAAGTTATGGCTTTTTAAAGATTTCAAAAAAAGTCAAAAACGTCAAAATATGTCACGTTACTATTCGCTGGGTGCGTAACCCAAGCGCCACCTACCGATACAACTTACGGTGGCTCTTTTGTGAAAATTTACATGCATTGGACGTCAAATAGTTATTAAAAAAATTAAATAAACTTAATTTTTTTTCAATGTAAAATGTAACAAACACAGAGTGTACTTTAAATTACAATTTTTTGTTGGGTCAGCGGAAAACAGTAAGTAAAATAAACAGAATAACTAAAACAAGTATCAAGTGAATTAAGTTATAAGTAGTGTTAAAATCTATCAAGATGTTCATTTTTGAAAAATTAATGTTGAATGAAAAATCAGTATTAATAATAAATATATAACAATCTGCAATTATATAAATGATAACAAATCGTTCTATTTACCTTCATTTTATATTTACGAATGAATGTTAATTTTTTATTTTCTTCATTTCATTTGTAATATAAAAAATGGAATTCGTATTAAGAATCAATTAAATTATTATGTACTTATTTTTCTTACAGGATGTACATATGTATAGGATATTATTTTATACAATACGGTTATGGGTTACAGTAACACTTACTTTTGCCTTTAAACAGCAGCTGTACATTTTTTTCGCTGATTTAATTTTTACTTGGCAAGCAGGAACTTGTAAAATTTAAAATTGCTGTTTCTACCAGTATTTTTGCTATCGACTACACAACAACTTTTGTGACCAATTTTATTTTATTTATCTTATTAAACTGACACACGTGTTATTTTTATAGTCTTATGTGATAAAGAGCCACCCTTAGTTCTGTATTGTCCGTAGCGGGCGCTGGCATCAGTTTTGTGTCCCCCACTATGACTTACGCACCCAGCGAATAGCTTTGCGGTTAAAACTAGCGGGAAGTTGCAAGGATGGCCTTTAAGGTCAACCACTTTTCGAATTTTTTTTTCTTTTTTTCAGAGTTTTAAATTCTTTTTACATTTCTATTTACTTCTATTACAAAAAACGGAGTTGCACACTCAGAGATGCTAAGCCGCTACTCATAAAGAATACATCTAACCACATTTACAAAACTATTAGGTCAGTTCAAGATTCGGACCAAGGTTCCACGCGAAGCGCGAACGTAATTTTTTTTTTATTATTAAACTAAAATTTAATTTAGCTCCGTCTCTTGTACACTTTGGCTTACTGTTATTTTACTTTTCAGTGCGTTCTTTAATTTTTTTTAGCAATATTTAACAAAAGATGTATCTTCCTTATTCCGGATATTAGTACCTATTTCAATTAATTTTATCGTATCTTTCGGGAATAAAAAATGTTCCGCAGTGTATATTTTCTCTATGAAAAGATATAAGAAAGAGGGGAAAGAGGAATGCGACAGGAAGATTTCCTCGACTGTTACTCGAAACTACTGAGATAGAACTAAAGTATAGCAGATTTTAAGTGAGGATTAATAAACAATACACTCCGTTTCTTGCTCTATGGTGGATTCAAAGATTTTCGTACAGTTCCTGCCAAATCAAATTACTTTAAGCTCCCGTTTTAAGTCCTGAAAATTAATAGGGATAAAAGTTGCCAAACAATTATTAGCCTTGAGTACGATTGTTATTTGGGGAAACATTCCGTTAGAAAATATGTGATCATTATACGCGAAAATTTAATCCTCTCTCAAAATTTATCAATATCTACTTTTAGATAGTTAAGTTGTGGTTTTGTTATTGTCCAAATAAAAATGATTCAACTATCAAATTAAATAATTGTATCAATGAATAATGTTGTCAATTTTCAACCCACAAGCATAAAAACAAATTGAAATCAATCAGTCTCTTTAAACCAATAAACAAGTTAGCTGGATTAAAAAATCTACATCAGAAGGGTGAATCCCACGGATTTTGAAAATAAAACAATCTCTTTTTAAACACAAACATAAAATTTATCTGTTAATTTTGATGACCATAATATTAATGAATTCTAGACGTTAAAATTTATTGTAGAAGCTTCGGGAGTTTTAATATTTTTATTATACTTTAACAGATCATTGCAAAGGTGCTAAATACTTTATAATAAGGGTTTTACATTAGAGGTTCATAAAAAGAAAATAACTGTGTGGGAAACTTTATCTTGGTAGACTAATGAAATGTTTGAATTTAACAGCTCTTTTGTTAAATAGGTTTATGTAAATTTTCAGTTCTTTTTATTGATGATTGTTGATTTTTGTTCCATTATTGGAGAAAAGAATACAGGCAAAAAAATTAATAGATAAAGACCCATGTAGATGGGTCCTCTAGAACTGTATTTACCTACTCAAAGAAGAATCTTATAGGTGTTGCTAAACAGAAACTTAAATGATAAGAGCAGAAAAAGATGACGAACAAACAGATAGCAGAAATAGATAAACAGAGAACGTAGCAAATAAATGCAGAAATGATTTAAAAAAATAATAATAAACGAAACAGACCATTTATAATAAATTACAGATATGCCAGAATCTTGAAATATATCTGAGGAAAAAAAACACCAAAGGAAATAAAAGATCAGAAGTGTGAGGTACTAAGAACAAAATTTGCGAGTAACCATGACAGTTTTACACAGAAGTTAATATATTGTATTACCTCAATGTAAAAAACAACAATTTGCAAAGGTTCTTCGTATCCTGCGAAAATTAACGATTTTACACTCAAACTGTGCTTGTAAACTTCTTTTAAAGCAGGCACAAGAATCAGGAAGAGTTTAAGAGATAACTCCACATGATTGATTTTACTCCCCATGATTGGTGTAACGCCAAAGAATTATTTAAAAAATCATTCTGGTGTCGTGGGACACCAGGTAGGAACGAAGTTCCTTCGGCTAATGTAGAATCGACACAATTTGAAATTATATGAAAATAAACTCACGAGTGAAATGTATCTATAATGTGAATATTCGCCACGTGCTTGAATTCATGAGTATATACTTTAGCGGGGTGGAGTGGTAATAGAGAGAGAAGGGATGAGAGAACGAAGAGAAAGAGGGAGAAAGAGAAAGGTATTATACACTACTCGCTTGTGTATACGACTGTAACGCCTGCGCACGTCTCATTTAACGGTTTTATGCACGGACTTTTTCTTACGGTTTTACTATTACATTTTTTTTCATTTCGGTCGCGCAGCAAAATCCCTATCTCCTCCAAGCCTGCCGTAAGGAACTTCGTTCCAAAATTTATTACAGTTCAGGAACTGAACTGACTCCATTAACTAAATGGAGACGACTATTGAGAAAAATCAGGAAGAGTTGTAAAACGCAGTGAAAGATATCATTGACGAAAATAAAGAGAATAACTGCATTAACTGTAGAATTTTTTAAAAGATCTTCACATAATAATATTAAAGAAGAGAATTGGTTGAAAGTCAAAAAAGAGTTATAGTTTATCTGAAGATAAAAAGATCTGAATTAGTAGTTTTAGGAACGACTCTTGTTGGCATGTTAAGACATAAATACTATTTATTAAATTTCAAAAGGGTTCTCTTTTATTAAAATCTCTGTAATAGCTTATTCTTGAGTGTTTTTTTGTACTTTTTATTTCGTGTTTGACTTAAATTTTACCTTAAATACTGTTGTGACCCGTAGTTGAAAGTGTAATAAAATTAAGTGTAATTTAATTGTTTGAACGAGCCGATTGTGCGTGTAGGAGGTTGTTACCCTTTTAAATACAAATCAAGTACCTGTAACGGGTTCGTAAAACTTGTCACCTTGAAAGCAATCTCGGGTGATTTCAAAACATGATATAGATCTTCAATCAAAATTTCCATATGTTGATTAAGAAAAAAGAAAAGTAATTTCTTCTCCGTCACTAATTGCAACCGCAACTATTTCAAAAATGAAATCTAGCGAGTCAGGCCGTTTGGTTAAAGTCGAATTCCTTTGTGAGGATTATTTTTAGCGTATAAACATATAAATGACATCTGTTCTCGTCTAGATCCTCCAATAAAGATAGTCGATATTAATGAACAAGCTTAATGAACGTCATATATAATAAATTTCGCCGGTTAAAAAACCGTCCGCGCCTTGAAAAATAATTTAATAGCTTCTTAAACATGTGTTTAAACGGGGGGTTATATTTGAGATATTGAAAACACATGTTTTTCGGTTTTGATATGTTGAAACGACAGATGAAATCGGTTCTTAAGAATCCAATTCACTCTTCTATCTTTATTTTATTGATACTATAAATCCCAATAAACAAGCTTGGAATACCTATAAAAATTCTTAAAATAAACCTATTGCAACAAAAAGTGTAAATACTTACTAGGTTACATCTTCTCAGCATTCTGATAACAGTGATAACCTAAAATGAATACAAAAAGATTAGAAATACTTAAAATTAAAAATAATAGAATATAACAAAATCCAAAAATTAAATTTTCCACAAACAAATATCTCAATAATATTTTTCTATATTTCGAATTTTGATGAAATTAAATTAAAGGAACTTTCTCTTAGTTTACTTGTTAGTTGGTGCATGTAGAAAAAAAATTATAATCCTGCCTAATACTATTTCTTAAACTCGATCATTATACGAGGGTTGTCTTTTTAGTTTTGCTTATAGTCACAAAGACAGAAATATATAAACTTAAATTACTGTATTGTATGTCCCACCACTTTTGCATAGGTTCTAACCAATTGGGAAAACAGTTGTTTTAATCTTGAGTTGACACCTGCGAAATCGTTTTTTTAAAGGCATCGACGGTTTCTTCTGGCCACTGGAATCGCTGCCCATCATGCACGCATTAAATTCTTAATCTTTGGTAACGTAAAGAAGTCGTTGGGGACTTAGATGGATGGTCTAGCAATTCGATGTTTTTGAAGATCCTAAAATTGGATTGTCTTTTCGGTTTTGTTAGCACTTGCATTGTCCTGATGTAGGGTAATTCGCCGTTGTGTGTTGCTTTGTCGATAACTTTTGGTAAACCAACGTTTATATACAAATCAAAAGTAACCGTCCTTCGATCTTCTGTTTTGGGAGCGGAAAATAGTTGACTGGTGTGGTGCTTCATTCCCAAACACAGAAACTAATTCAGCGAAACTGTAAAAAAATATTGCTCGAAAATGTTCGCGGCCAAGTCTCATTTTTCGGCTTTTTAATTTCAAAAATTCACTGTATCTACACGACTTGTAGTATTTGTGTCTGAAGGTTCTATGGGTGGCGCCTTCTAAGCGGCTATATGCAAAACTAAAAAGACAACCCTCGTACAATTTCAAAAATAATCAAATAACTGAATTGTAAAGGTTTCTGTATAAAGAAGATATTCTTTACGGTTTTAGTTGTTATGAAAAAATTATTTAACTTTATAATGTTCAATGTTCCTATGTATCTTAATATAATTTAGCTTGATAAAAATTCGCACAATGTATATATCTCGACTAATATTAGCATAAAGATTATTGGCGCCTAAACAGGGCGTGATTTGATCATTAAAGAAACTGTAAATGCATTAAAATCAATAGTATATGGCTCATAGAAATACAGATTAAGATCAGCAATATTTCGTATCGTAATAAATGACACTATAGAAGCTAGATAGAAAAGTAATAAATTAGATATACAGGTATACATTAACCTAAGAAATATTTTATACTTGTAGGTATATATATGAAATACGTTTAGGTAAACGGAAAATAAATATAATAACTTTATATAGAATTTTTGTAGAAATATTTATTGCATTGTGTTTACTTGCTTGTATTTATTGAGATATATTGTTTAATCAAGTAGGTACATTTTTTTTCTTGGCGAGATTATCAAAAATCTTTAACATATACCATAACCACATCAAAATTTTTTTTTTATTTGTTTCATGTTTCGAAGTTGTTTTTGTGAATAAAAATTATAATAACTGCTATTAAAAACACCTTGTTTATGCGAATTGAGGCGATATGTTTGCCCGCTACGACCAGCTTGGTATGGGGTACACGACAGGAGTTCCATTTGGAAGCAATTTTTTATAACCGAGGAATCGAATCCATACTTTATAAATGCGATATGAACGGTATGCCACACCACTTTGTTTCGTTTTGACAATTTTGATTGTCTGTAATATTTCAATTATTGCTACCGAGAAACAAGTCTGTATAAAAATTATTTATCTTTGCATACTCATTCTTAACTCCACTGAAAACGATTATAAACAGGGATTTAGATGCAAATAAACCTATATTTGGATTGGTATAAGTATACCTATGTTGATTTAATAATAGTAGTTGCTTCACTTAATTTTAATATTCACATATACCAACCACTCATTTGGAGTTCTTCCTCTTTATCTTACTTCTATTGGTACAATTACAATTTAAAGTTTTTACAAAAAGTAGGAAAACGATTTTTTTACTAAACTATTATTTTAGTATTCAAAATATTCGCCTTTAAGGTTTATATACTTTTGCACGCATTCACAATTTTTTCATTCTGAAGTTGATAGCTTATAAGAACATGGTTTTGAAAGGCTTCAACAGCTTCTTGAGGCGATTAAAATTGCCGTCTATGCATTTTTTGTTTGACAAAAGAATACAAATATTGAAAAAAAAAAACGATATTCTTCTCCTGGAAATAATCAAGTGCTTAGACATGCTATGTGGGAGTTGGCATTGTCATGGTGAAGAATGTTCCGACATGGTTGGTTGATTTCGCGTAGTTTACTTTTAAGAAACAATTTGTCGTTTATCAATTAGCGTTAACTGTTCTTCGATCCTCAAAAGGTATTTTCAAGACATGTTCAATGAAACAAGCGATCAAGTGCTTCACCTTAAAACACCCAAACAATGGATTCTTGCTTACTTTTCGGTTCATATGAATATATCCACGTTTCGTAACTGGTAACAATATTGTATACAGATTTTAAAGTTTCCACATTGATTTTTTTGCGTTACTTTACACCAATTCACATTAATCTCTTTTGAGCTCTGGCCAAATTGTGCAGAATCCATTTGGAACAGATGTTTTTCACACCTAGATGTTTATGCAAAATCGAATGTATTGTAGTTTGCTATACGCAAGATGACGCTGCTATTCACGTCACATATCAACTTTCTTCATACAGTATCGATGTTTCTTTGGAATTACAACCAATTTAAGTTTGCCTTTTCGTGAAAACAGGCTAATCTTATGTACCTCTTTTTCATTCTGTGATTGTGCAGTTTGATCAGTTTGTTCAATATTCCAATAAAATATTAGGTACCAACTAGACATAATCTTCTTATAATTGTGAATACCGTGACATACGACATTTCTTAAGGAGGAAAATAGCTTCAACACCCTCATATCGGAGATGTGCACCAGATGAGGAAACAGTGGAGCATCTACTCTGTGTCTGCTTCGTTTTTTATTTTATATTCACTCTTGGAAGGTTTTAAAATAATTGAAGTTCGAAAAAGCACCTTTGATTATAATATTGTCTGAGGATGGTTCCATAAATAATAAATTTTGTATTATGCATGTTGTTTTGTGGTAGATGAATGTTGGATAGATAAAAAAGTAGAGAGCAACCTCACAAGAGTATAAATTAAGATAACATATTGATTAAAATATCCTATAAGTGAAAGAGAATCTTCTAATCTAACAAAGAAAGAATAAATCAACGTAGCTGTTATTGTGGAATCATGTTTGGCACGAAAAACACAGTACGGCAGACCATGACAACGGTAAACACTTAAATTTAAGCAACATGACTCAGTAAATTGGTTGTCTAAAACTCGGTGAGTAATATTACTAACATATTGATAGCGCCCACACCTAACCGATAGTCATAAATCTATTTGAAAATTTTAATGACTGCCGTGATGTAGACAAATGATCCGTTTATAATTTTCGTAATCATCTACATAATAGTTTCGAAGTGTAACGATTTGTCGAATTTATCGTCGAACAACCTAAATTGGAAAGTTCTCGTATTGCTTTCTATACTTTGTTTTTATTTTATTACAAATATATCATTTTAACTTCATCAATTTAAAATTGTGAAAATTATCTCTTGCTTTAAAATTGAGAAAAATTGTTGAAACACAACTAAATATAAGTCAAATCTCAACAATGTTTCGTGATGACTTCTGTCAAGGTTGCACGTACTGTACCCTGTAACAGTTAGTCTTAATCACAATTTCTTATTTATTGTTTAAATTCTGTATTCTTGAGGAATACACAGATATTTCGTAAGATTTTACACCCATTTATGTATATAAACGAGTGGGAGTACCTACATGATTTAGAACCGGTCTTTACCTACATATATCGACATCTAACTAAATTTATTAGTTTTATTGAATTTCATATAAAAACAAAACATAAAAGTTTTACGATCTTTTATAACACCAACCTTACTGATTTTTAGTTTGAACATAAATTATAAAAGGCTTCTACATAAATATATCACAGTCATTACCTTTATAAATAAATCAATGTTTTCAATGTCATTCTTTTTTACAATGTCGATAAAATAAATCGTAGTGTTTATAAGTAATATATGCAATTAGGTTGATGCATATCGAAATTATTGCTTCTACTACGCGAAAAAAAAAAAATTTTTTTTAAATACTAGCAGCCCGCACCGGCTTTGCACGGGGATTAAAGAAAAATAACAAAAGCCATTAAATTTATTGAGTCAACGCTTCCCTGTAAATGATATTACATGTTGTTTTATTTTCTGGCAGCAAAATAAATTGATTTTCAGGTACTCCGACCCGCCTTAGGCGGTTGGCCATGAGGAAAACCGATCCCTACTAATTTGAAGGTTTTAACTTGAGACTTATTATTAGTAAAAGCGAAAGATGTTTTGATAGGAAATTGAAGCGGTCTAAATGGATTTGGTAGATCAGTTGGGATCATCAGTATCCTCAGTGTATGAGCTAGTTGACCAGCTAGTGGTTCAGTTATAATGGTTGCTACAACTTAATTGTCCTTTAATTCCTTTATAAGTAGCCTCGTCCCATTGCGCATGCTAAATTCGTGATATCTGTCGTGATTATGAAATAAGTTATTTTGATAAGGATTAATACCAAGATAAAAACTTTTAAAAAATTAAAAAATAGTTATTGTGACGTAACTATAACAGTTAGACATATGCTGTCGCGGCATTTTTTGTAGATATTTATATAATCTTCAAAATCGTAGTACATTATTTTATTCTATAATCAATAGGATTCTCAGCGCACGCGAAGTTAGGATTTTAAGGTCATTTTTGGTTACATTAATGGCATTTTAGTAAGGATCCCTAATTTGTTTGAAAATGAAACATAGCCTATGTCACTCGGGAATAGTGTAGCTTGCCAACGGTTAAAGAATTTTTGAAATCGGTCCAGTAGTTTCGGAGCCTATTCATTTCAAACAAAAAATCAAACCTTTCCTCTTTATAATATTAGTATAGATATATTCTGTTGTTTCATTTTCCGATACATTAAAAATGTTAAGACTTCTTTTATTAAAAATTGCTGAACAATAAACATATACAAATCTTATCTTTGAAGAATCAAAATAGTTGGTTTGTGATTTTAATAACAAAATAGCGATCTAACTTTATTTTATTTTTCAAACTATCAACCATTTTTGACAATTGATAGATGACAGCTGACAGTTCTCAATTAGTACCAAATTTAACTCATCTAGTTTTTTCTGATTGGCAGTTAATATATCTTAGCTACCAAATGAATTTTTTATAATTCACGTTCACAAAGTTTCTATTTCGACACTAAAAACAGTATCGAAATAGATTCATTGTAACACTGTTTTTGGTAACTTTTTGTTGTACACAATTGGTTGCACTGCACTGATTGTCAACGAAAGAGTTCAGGTAGTAAATCAAAAAGTATGTTGTACTAAATTATTAACTACATTATCAGCGTTATTTGCTAAATTCGGAATATTTTATACAAATTTGACAAACATTCCAATTAAAATCATTAAAACTGACAAATGTCAAAAGTGTCAAGATTGCCAACATAAATAAATATTTCGAAAAACTCTCATTTTATATATTTTTTATACTTTTAAAAGTTCATTATAAAAAATAGTATGTAACACTCGAGTTACAATGACGGTTTGTAGTACTCGTTCTTTGCGAAACTCACCGCTTCGCGGTTCGTTTCACAAACTGAACTCGTACTACGAAACCTCTGTCATTGTAACACTTGTATTACAATATACTATTTCCTAACAAATAATTTGATATAAAACTCATTTCTTTAATGCATTAGCAGTGTATACAAATACAAATTCATTAATAAAAAATTTGGCTGCCATCAGTGTACATTTCCTGGTTTATAAAATACTTCGAAGTGTCCCATTAAAAGATATCGACTTTGGCCTTGCCAGCGTCCATCGCACACAGCGATTCGCGAGTTAGGTTTGTTTCGCTTTTGCTACACATAAACTTCACAAAACACAGCTGGTTGTAAACGCGAGTCGTGGAGACGATTCGAGTATTGTTTTTACTCTCCTTGCGCGATCTTTTAAGTGTCGTTTTGTCGATCTCTGCAACGCTGCAGGAACTGTTTCCAAAGTCTCGCAGGAAAAGTCCTTTTATTTAAAAAAATTACTAATGGTTAAAAATATTTTTATTGTAAGAAGTTTTCTGTGTAATAGAGCTTTTTAAAATGCATTTATCGGTTTTACTGATAAAAGAAAAGAGTTTTATCATTAAAAAGCATTTTTGGTAATTGTTTTTTTGTGGAATGCATGAACAACTTCCTAGTCCATCATTTAGAACATTCGAATGTAAAAGACTCTAATAGGCTTATGCCCATACAGAACCATTAACTTCAGCTTTGTTTGCTTTGCTTTCCTTGCCTGGGCAGTTAAACCTAATTTCTGGATTTTTGGTACAATACACTATTGCCGTACAGTTCTTTTTATTAAATGATAAGATAACATCAGTTCTATTTTACATATGCACAACAATACTCTTAGCCTATCTTGATTGAGAACTTACCTATCCAGCTAAAACATACACACTTATACAAAAAATGCTTGTAAAACTGTTTACTAAACCTTATGACCATTTTTGATCTAGATATCACAGATACAGCACATACTTTAACTTTAGCTAGCTTCAGCTTCTCTCGATTTTCACTTTTAGTTTGGACCACTAAGCCTTATTGTCTGTCATTATGTAGCAATATTTATTTGCCATACTGTTACTTATATTCAATTATGAACTCAAATCTTGTACACTTATTTTCAGTTTCTCTCCGTTTATCTTTTCGCCTAGGCAAGTAAACCTCTTTTTCCAACCTCGCAACACAATTAACTTTTATCGTTTAACTCGTTTTGGTAAATGATACTTAGGCTAAAATGTAACAAATTTAAAAAAATGCTTAAAAAACCCTTAGCTTCAGTTCAGCTTTTTCTGGCCTGGGCAGCTAAATCTCATCTTCTGCCGTTGTGAAACAATATTCTATTCAATCCAGTTTTTTTCTTTGTTAATGTTATAAATATCAGAAATATAAAAAAATCTTGAACGTGTCCAAGCTTCAGTTGCTCTGATTACTGCTTCTCCTCTGGAAAGCTGTAGGTACCTACCTTACTTTATGTTATTCTAAAACACTATCTTATTACCATACAGTTCGTTTCATTGATATGCTATATCTTATATTGAGAAAAGGGTTTTAATCATGGATGTATAACTAAAGAGGGGATGAGCGATTCACATATTCCTAGCATGCAATGTTTTGAAGCCGACTAGCTGATAGGCGGGGTGGAGGGAATGAAAGAGAGGTACGCACTTTTAGTGGCGTGCGGTTTTAATTTAGAACCTAATATGTACACAAAATATAATAGTTGACAAAACTTATTCCAATTTCACTCTTTTGCATTTATATTTAGAATATAAAAAAACTACTATAAGGGCATGAAAATTATCGATTTGTATGAAAATAACAAAACATGCAGAGTACTTCTACAAAGTAACAGTAAATGAAATGATATAATTCTTGTTACGCCTATGGCAGAATTGTTACTGTGAAATGAAATATTTTCGCTTAAAAAAGTCTTTTTACACAAATAGCACGTATCAGGCATTTTGTCACAAATCACTTGGCACATCCACTGAGCAACATTGACTAATAAATCACTAATAATCAGTAATATTGACTAAAATGCTGAAATTAGTTCTAACACAAGATCAGCTGTTTGACAGAGTGGCAGACATGATACGCAAATTTATGCGCTGTTGCCAATACATCGCTATAGTCCTGAATTTCCAAAAATATGTGATCTGAAAACTTGCAGCCATATAACATTTTAACTCAAAATTTATTAATTCTAAAGCAAAATATATTTCAGCTGCTAAATTCAATCACGTACAGTTTGGGCTAATACATTATCCTGATGCTCGCTACAACAATGTAGCTCTGTACACTTGGCTTCAATAACAAATGTAAATAGACATATCCTTTCTTTAGTTATACATCCATGGTTTTAATAACCCTTAGTGCTTAGCACGCCTGGGCAACTATATCTTGTCCGTGTGAAGCAACATCCTGTTGCCGTACAGTTCCTTTAGTGGAATGAAAGATTAAATTTTTTTGTCTCACAGACAAAAAAATAATTTAACAACCCTTAGCTTCAGCTTATTTGATTTTGCTCCCCTAGACAGCTAAAGTTCATTTTGTGTCCTTGTAATACCATACAAGTTTTTTAAGTTGATTAATGGGCTAAAAATGTTTAAACAACCCTTAGATTCTGCTTCTTTAGTTCGCCTAGAAAGCATTTAGCCAGCTTAAACTTGATAACCAGTAGGTTGCTAGACAAAAAAGTAAAGAGAAAAGATACTGACTTCTTGCGGTTGAACGGCGACAAAATCAAAGAGTACGCAAAGAATGATACTCGATCGACAACGCTCAACATGCAGCGATGGATGATATACGGGTATAAAATATAGAAAAACAAAAGACGGTCGCAGATCGCGGAGTCGCGTAGAGAGAAACTGGACAATTGCGCAGTCTAGCGGCACGAGACAAAACTATAATAAAATTGGAAATCGCGCGGGTGTCAGGGGGGATATACCGAGAGACTCGACGAGTCGACGGTAGAAAAAGAGTTGAAAATATTGAAGGAGGAGGTTCCAATATCGATGCCCCACCTCTTTATTCCCCCCTCTTTATACCTTTACTTTTATTTCTCTTCTCTGTTGATCAGCTTCTGCTTTACCCGGACAGCCTCCGCATACTTTTATATATATTTTACATTATATACACATAAAAGCTGAATCGCAATCAACTTTTTGCGATAACATCAGCTCTATCTGTTTCAAGTTGCCGCTTTTCTTATGTACACCCAGAAAACATATTGCTGCAATTCGATCTAATCAAACAACAAGGCTATTGCTAAAATTATATTTTTTCAGACAAAATGCATACCTACTACCTATTACACTTCTAGGAATAAATAAACTTTATCATTAAAATTTAGGTTTTTACTATAAATTAACTTTTATTGTAATCTTGGAGTTTCCTTTTCTTTCTGATTCTTCCAGTATTAAAGGGTTTCATTTAACATCCCTGCTGAAATTTTATGACTTTTGTGTCCTTCTAAGATTTTGGTTCTTCTCTTATCAATTTTTATTTTCTAATTTATTGTATATTGGGTTTGTTTATTGTATATTTGTAACAGCTTATCTCCAGGTTTACCTTTTTTTATAAATATTATTATTATCTTAGATTGCTTCTCATCCTTGTCTTTATTCTAGCTCTGTTTACATCTTTCTTCTACTTCAAATAACAGATTCTTAGCATTCATGAGTTACCTACTTGTTATTCTTTGTATTGTTTTCTTTATATTTGAAGTAATACCTACCTAGTTCTTGTTATGTTGATTTTTTTCTAAACATCCTTTAACTATATCAAATCTTTCCACTTTCCTCTACCACTTATTCATTAGGTGAATTCACATATTTAACGTTGTGATATTTGGCTTTAATATATTGATATAGAGTTCTTATCGTATACTTAATCATTTGCATACAATAGCAGTTGCTAATATTTACTTTTTTTACAGGTAAGACTACTCACTTTTTCGATCAATCATGATACATCAACATGGTAATTTGAGATTGCATGTTTTTAATCGAAATGTAAAACAACCCTAAAGCTGTAAATTTTTTATATATGATAAGTGGTATAAAATATTAATAAGCTTTTTTCTAATCAATGTAAAAAATCTGGTTTATTGAATCAATGATAAAGGTAAAGATATACATGAGGTGAGAAATCCTGAAACTTTCAAAGATTGGACATCACAATCAAAAACAACTTGACTGGCCCGGAACCATTCGGCGGAGTTGCTGACACATTTAGAAAGGCAGCCATTGAGAAATGGAGGCTAGAGAAGGCCCAGGAGTGGTGAGAAAAATCACCGGGCAAAAGCGACAAGCCAAAGTCTTCATAAAGGGACACTCGGCGAAGTTTACTGCAGAGGTGCTATCACAAAGGCGAAACGATGTTAGAATGATTGTCACTCTCTTGACAGGACATTGTAGGCTCCAGAAACACATGAGTCAGATGAAGACATCTGTCGATACTGCCAAGAGGAGGAGGAAACCGCATTTCGTGTCCTATGCCAATGCGAAGGCCTTGCAAGGACGCGGTATCTAGTACTGGGAGAGGACAAACCGGCTGCTCCAAGTTATGCGGGGTGGCCACTGTCAAGGCTATTAAGTCTCATTAAGAGGGGAGGGCTGGACAAGGTTGATCACAATAGATCTGCAAAGGTCGCAGTGATACAGGCTAACAGCCAACCCAATAAACATCTAATCTAATCTAGATAACTTGTAAATCAAAGATTGTGTTCAAGTTTTAGTGAGCTTACAAAAAACATTTAAAGATTGTGTGAAATATCCGCAAAGTAAAAGTATGAGAAATAGTTGACATCGTGATCGGTGGCACACACTCTCACCTTTGACTAAAAAAACGTGTCGAATTATCCAAAAAAAAAATCCGCAAACACTCTGCAAAGGATCCTCACGAAAGTCATAGAATACTGCTAATTGAGTGTCTTAAGAAGGGGAATATAATCACAAGAGACTTTAACTTCGTTTTACTATATCGTTTAAGTGGAAAAAATACGAAGAAAAGGCTGCATTTAACAAAAAAAACTTACTTCCCCACCGTACAAGGCAATAAAATCGCTATTAAAATTGGACTATGAACTGCTTCCGTATCCCTCGTACTCCCCATCCCAGGCAACAAAATCACGTTCCAAAAACGTGAAAAATACGTTATCGGATACCTAAAATCACGTTTTCAAATGACGTTTTATTGACGGTAATTTAACGTGAATAAGTCCCACCAGAATCACGTGATACTAATGACGTTAATAAAACGTTAGCAACTAACGTATTGCTGACGTATAATATAGGTATATGAAACGTTAATAAAACGTTAGCAACTGACGTATAATATACGTATTTAAAACGTTAGCAACTAACGTACTGCTGACGTATAATATACGTAAATATAACGTCTATTTAACATAAGCAGATCACTTGTATGTAACCTTTCACATAAAAGCTGGTTTTTAAAAATAGGAAAATAAAACATCAATATATACTTACTATTTTTTTTTATTAAATAAGATTAATATTCGTTTTCAAACTTAAATCAAATTCTATTTTGAAAAATGAAACTTTTTTAGCTTCATTACAAAAAAATATGTTTTAGCATCATAGATTTTTTTATCGCAATTTCTTGACGTTTTCAAGGTACGAGTTCCGGAAGAATTAAGACCTAAAAAGAATCCGCGAAATTACGTTTTACACTTAAAGCCTATGACATAAAGATAACCTACCTCCAAATTCACCAACGATCGATCGTCTTCTTTTGGACATCTCTCCGTTAGAGGTTGTTTACGAATGCTGCAACTCTTACTTGAAGACAAATCTCTAAAGCAATAAATCAACTGTAATTACATTTATTAATAACTTAAGCATAAACTTACTTGATTTCTTTCCAAATATAATTTGACGGAGTCGCTTTAATTTCTTACTTTTTTTGAGAAATTAAAAGGTCTTGATCTGGATCTGAATCAGAAGACTCATAAAAAGCTTTTCTCTTTTGATTCCTTTTCACTAATGATTGTGAAACTAATTCTTCAATGATTATGGGATTATAACCTTAAAGAAAATGTAACCATTAATTTCAATATGAAGCATCTACCTAACTATATAATAAAAGATAGATGTACATATATTTAAATAAAGTGTATATGTAATACTTACTTAAAATTTTTTTTACTTAATACTAATACAGAGCACACAAACTACGCCAAACAAACACAAATATAAAATGGCGACAGCGACAATGCCGACAATCCTTTTGAACAGTGGTACCAAGTGGTACGTAGTACCAACCAAAATAAAACCGCGTATAAAAGATTTTGGCGCACTTATCAAAATGTGCATCTTTCATCCTTCTAATTTTATTATTAGAAATGCATATATAAAACGTTATAAAGGTTTGATCCATTTTAAAATTTTAATAAATGCTTAATAAATGAATTTAATAAATATTTTATTATCCGTCACTTTGCTAAC
Organism: Altica lythri; assembly: GCA_964028335.1. Classification (NCBI taxonomy): domain Eukaryota; kingdom Metazoa; phylum Arthropoda; class Insecta; order Coleoptera; family Chrysomelidae; genus Altica; species Altica lythri. The sequence continues at coordinate 23,607,063 of OZ034809.1, read as the reverse complement.
TATTTTTCGACGTGTTAATTACGTTTCACAGGTATACGTTTTTTTGGGGGAGCTGAATCACGTTTTTTTTAGGTCATATTTAAGACATTTTGCGACCTAATGCATTTTTCACGTGATAGTCACGTCTTTATGACGTTTTACGTGATCATGTGGTTGCCTGGGATATTTTGCCCTTAGCGTTTATTTCCCACTTTTTTTTGTGTTTTTCAAATAAAGTGTTTTCTTTCTTCACAAAACTTCTCACCCCATGTTAATAAGAACAACCTGCAACTCACCAATTTAATCGTCCAAAACAATTTTTTTTAAGTTGATAAGAAACGCTTTTTGACATAAAGGATACTGTTAGATCTTCTAGAAACTTCTTGTACTCATTTTGTCAGACTTAAACGTATCATATTGCCAATGTCACCTTTAAGTTACAATTGAAAATACATATCTATTTAAATCACAAATGTTTCTTAAACTCTATTTTATATACTTTTTTTCTTATTGTATTACAATCAATAAACATTATAAACTCCGATTTTCGCATGCATCAAGGTATAAGTTTTTCTTGTTTTTAGATTAGTCATCACAAACTAAATTTATGCATTCCATATCGATTCCTAAGCGCACACAGCTCATAGTTATTTACTCGTTGTCGATAATTTTACAATAATTTGCTCTACATTCGATCGTGACTGATGGCGAATCACGCAAACTAACTAACAATTAATCTGGAACACAATAAGGGCCTTATTTCTTTTTATTCGTTGTTAGCAAAATAATCAATAGGCACAAGAATGCTGTTATATAAATATCGCATTGACAAGATCTGAATGGTACACTTTTTCTTTGTTTTGAATTTTATTGATTTATTTAATGCGAAATTTTATATTTTAAATATTCTTTATCGCTAGAATACGTTTAGCTTTTATTTATTTATAACAAATAAAAAAGGTATATGTTTAGATAAATTATTTGTTACAGTTCCTATGGACTGCGCCAAAACTGGAAGAACAACATCCTGTACATTGTTTTGATATTTTTTTTCATATATTCTGATTCAAATATTTCATCGAGGCGTATCAGGAAGCGATGTATAGAAAAACTCGATCCCAGTAAATGGAGATATCCGACTCCTCTTTACCTCCTTTTTAACTCAATTCAATAGCTCTATCATCCTTTTGCCAATTCTAGCGTGAGATTAACCGTATTTTTTAGAGATTTGTCAAGTGAAAAGGGTTGTCGGAATCAAAGATGTTAATAAATATCCGAATTAGAAGGAATTTATATTGAAATCTTCTTCGTCATTAATTGCAACTTCAGATGCTAGTTTATTATTAGATTTTAGGTTTCTCCGTACCTCTTCAGCCTTAATTTCATAAAATTAGCGTGCCTGAATTCGATATCTACACATTCGGATGAGAAATTTTCTTTCAATATGTCTCTCGTTTGATATATTCAAGTACGCTGTTCAAAATTGTTAATTAAATTTAAAAGTAGGGGATATATCAAACAAGATGGGTTAATTTACGTGATTACCTTTAGAATCAAGTAAATTGATTTACGTCGTTACATTACTGTGTCTATATAAAAATTAGTCAACCATATCGGTAGATATCTTTGAAATTAGCAAACTACTTTAATTTTTAATAAGACTTTCTATTATAACATTTATGACATAAAACCAAGACAATAACCAGACTTGACGTCACTTATACACTTTCATCTATCAAAAAAATATAATTAGTCTTAACAGTTTAAATCGTCTTTTCCTTTGACTTTGACCTTAATTAATATGGCATGTCTTCAATTATCTTATACTCATACTTTTAATATATTTAAACACAAATAGAAGAAGTTTAAGTAGATATCGAAAAAAAGAAAATTAAATCTCTCTGTGGTTATCAATTTCTGACACCCCCTCCTCCAAATCAAAAAACTCTTCGTCATCGGCACTCTGAATCACCCCTCATTTTCCCGGTCAATATGCAAAATAAGTACAGATATAGATCACACATTATGACATGTATATATCCAGAGAACACAGGGTGCTTTTCGCCCCCACATATACATACACACAAATATCAAAGACAAAACAATGTTCTTGTAGTGCCTTTATTGTTCGAATTTTGATAGGAATTTATTGCTTTTAATGTCACGAAATAAATCCTAAGAGTAATATTTTTGAATATTAGGTACATGTATGGAAGAGGGTTATAGGGATGAGGAAAAATCCCGCAGCATTAAAGGGGAAACTTAATGTATCTTTCAATAATATTATAAATTGGTTTACCAAAATATGTACGTATAAATTCATTAATTAATCACCTGGCAGATTTTGATGGTAGTAATGATGACTCGATTTTCGTGGAAGTGGAAACCACTCTAAACAGTACAGTAAAACTAATTAACAAAAAAACGCATCCAGAAGAAATCCAAAACAGGATGAAATAACCAAGGAAGAAACCAACGTACCTACATATAGAGTTCTCAAAAGAAAAGAAAATTTCTTAATAAATTTAATTAAGTATTACTGGAAATGTAAACTAAAAGAAGCTTAAACTTTTTTGGTGCTCCAAGTCGGTTGAAAAGCTCATCGAAAATTTTCAAAACTTTTATTGAATTTAAACAAAATCCAACTAAAATTATATTTAAGGGTTGTTTTTTTTTAAACCAATTACCACAAAATTTTGCAAAAAGTATTGTAGACAAATAATTAAATATCAACATTTTTTTAAGAAAATTATAGTGAAAATCAGAAGATAAAATTAAACAAACGTTTTGTGGAATGTGCTCTCCCTTAGTCAGCCATCTTTTTCAAAAATATACTATCTAGAAGCAGCCTTCAATGCTCTGAGCGCGAGACGACAAAATGAAACTATATGCGATCTGATAAGTAGATAGTGGGTGTATACACATCTCGCATTTAAACAAAACCAAACAGAAATGTACGAAAGAGACAACATGATATTTTTCTCTGTCTTATTGCATTGACTACTGCTCCAGTTAGTAAATTGAAAAAAAAAACAATTAATAACGAAATAAAAGAGATAAAATATGCTATGTTGCCAAATTAGGAAAATAAATTTACAAAACAACTTATATAAAGGAACGTTGAAAGCACGGTCAAGAAGACAACAATCAATAATTCACAGAAAATCATGAAGAACAAAAAACATAGCTCCATTATATTCTATAAGTTGAGCATACAAAGCCTACTTCAAGCCTACATTTAAAAAAATACACCAGACCCTACAAAAGACACGTATTGTAGTCTGGAATTAATAAGTCCATAAGATTTATGTGCTAGCTACGTCTCTGCATGATACTGAAACATCCCAATGTGTTAGAAAGAGAAGGATTATCAAACGGGGGTTGATGCTCAGACGGTGTAGGTGTAGATGAATGAAATTATAGTATATGAATCAGTGTTGAGGTGTGGTAGTACACAGAAAGCCATAAGTTTGATAGTTAATTCTTTTTAGAACATAACATTACGCCGGGTCATTAGTACCCATCAGGGAAAAAGTAAATACCCAACGAATGGGTCATTTATCAAACCCAACAATATGCTATCTGAATCAAAACAGAGATATATATCTGTAAGTGTTTTGTAAAAAAAGAAAAAAATTAGATATTGAAAAATGTGGAAATGTTTTTACCTACTAGATTAATTATATATGTACATACAAATTCAGATAGACAAAAGTAAAGATAAATAAACAAAATACTGAACGAATGGTAGATAAGAAAATTTGGATACCTACAATATATTAGTTTTAGTACAAAAATGAAGATTAATAAATTTGTTTTGGTTGTTTGGTTGATACATGTTTACAGCACAAGCGATAGTAAAGATTTATAAAAGCTCCAACACTTGCTTCGCTATACCATAAAATGCGAGAAGAATTTTTCCATTCAATCTTGCAAACCTTCTACGAACTTAACACTTGCAGCGTACCTACATCTTTATTGCAATTTTGATGCGTTTTTTAATCAACAAATTTTTAAATTTAAAGATTTTATTTTTAATACAATGTTCTATTCACATCAACATAGATATATTTAGCTGTAAATGTTTTGTAAAATAGAACATTTATATAGAATTGTTTCATCCGATACTAAATTAATTGTGTACACAAATTTGGACAGGCTAACGTGAAGAATAAATACTTAACTAATTGTAGATATAGCTTAGGTGCAAAATTAGAAGTAATGATAAGATTTATATACCGAAAAGTAAAAAGTATTTGTAACAATTTTCGCGAGTAAAATGCACGAAGAATTGCTCCATTTATTGTTGCCAAAAGCTTCTGTGGACTCTACTATTACGGAGTGGATGTTAACAGCAACTGTGGTTGGTTTTTTGAAAAAAAAAAACTCTTTTAAAAACGTAAAGATTATGGAACACAATCTGAATAATTTTTACTTCAAACAAGATTTTTTATATTATTTTATCTGGTAGATGCCGGATCTCGAGTCTAGGTTTGGAAAAAGGCCTCTTTTGTAGCTCATTTATAGACCGCTCGCTGGGCCCAGGTAAGGGGGTGACTTCAAAGACTCTTTAACCAAATTTTATTTTATTGAAGCAACGTGAATTCACTTGACGTTTTTTAAATTAAATTGTATTATTTTGTGTGTAGAAAACCACTTTTAAATTAGTTTTCTTTATATCCACAATTTGGATTAAATTTTTATTCTGGTAAATTCCTGGCACCAGGTTTCGGTTCTGTAAAAATTATTATATTGATAGAACGATAGGATGTCATTGATTTGATGAAGATAATTTTTTAGATAGGAGGGTTCAAAAGTTAGCTACACTCTCACGTAGGAGATGTCATGCCAAGATTTTCTTTGATAATTTTAAAATAAATATGTTTAATTAATCCAGTTGGCAGGACTTGGAAAATCATGAAAAAATAATAACTTTCCTTACATTTTTATATTCACATATACTTCAACTCTTAGAACTTTTGCAACCCTCCTTCCCTAAACATTTTCTTCATAAAATCGATGATATGCTATCGTTCTATGAATATGGCTACACTCAGTTTTTTTGCATGGGAAATCTAATTTTCAGAGGGAATTTTTCATGAATTATTAGTAGCTCTAGATATAACTTTCTAGGGCAAGACTGAGAAAATTGTGGTTAAACTTTTGTCCAATATCTCTCGAGCTAATAGATCTACTTTTAAATTAATTGCAACTTATCTTAGTAGGTGTAGGTAACCACCTTTACACATTTTGTTGATTCAAGGTTATTAATGTCATTTTTATTAATGTTATGAATAACTATATTTATTAAAATGCTAAATGTACTTTATTATTATTAACAATATGTCTGTAAAAAATATATACATTACCAAACAAAAAGATCTAATCAGTAGATATGTTTATCTATCAATTAAGTGTCAGTTTCAATTAGAGTGTCATTGATTTTGTTAATTAACCTAGTAACAAAACGATTATTTTAATAATACGTTATATTTTATACATATACATTTCAACCTGTAGGTACGTCATTCAATCTAATCCATCTTTTGTCGTGATTCTCCTGAGAAAACGTTTGTCTGCCACATGGCTTTTCTTCGTAGACATACATAAAGAGGGTGTTTTTTTATTAATAAATATCCAATAAGTCTTTAAAAGTTTGTCGTCTGTTCCCGTCGAAGTGATCAGAGCCATATGGCTTGTATTAAGAAATGATATGTTTATTGCTCTTTTTGTCTTTGTATATGCAGCACGTATGGGGTATTTTTTACGTTACACGATTTGGTCGGTGGGATTCAAATTTATTTTGGGTCTACCTTGAAGATCAAGGTCAACAGTGTTTCATTTAAAATAAAATCCATAAAGTAATTATCCATTAAAGATTGTTGTTACTTGAAATCTGATCGTATATATAAACATTTTATTAACAATGCAAATACTTGACGTTTCCCATAATAGATATAATGCTTAGTAAGGAATATCGAATGTTAAGTGAATGAGATAAATATAATTTCTTGGTAACCTGTAAATGTGCCAACCAAATCACAATATTATCAAGTAATATAAGAAATTGTTTTGGTATTTGTCCTATGATCGTGTCTTTTATGAGAATTATTTTAAATACTTAGTTGCAAATGTTACTTACAATGGTGATAATTTTTTATCAATAAATGATTTATAGGCGTTAAATATATGGTTTCTTTTTATTTAATCAGCTTGTTTTAATCTCTTACTACAATTGTATCATAGCTCGATTTTTATTAGATTATTTAAATATATTTCTACTGATGGATAAAAATTTGTTGTAGGTTGACACTAGTCTACGTAAATATAGAAAAAATAGTGTATCTAACTTTTTAAATAAATATTATTGGCTTGTACAAATATTGTACAACTTGCTGTCAAATTGATTTTTCTGTATTCGATGCGTCATCATTTTATTTAGATGAAATTTGATCAAATAACTGAATAACTAAAATATTTGATGGACACAGTCTTAAAGCTCGATGAGAGGTCAGTGACAAAATGATTATACATAAATGAACCAAAACCGAAGTATATGGAATGGGCAAATACCCAATTCGTTCGGTTGCAGTACATAACAAGGGCATCAGCAAAGGGAACACAATATAAATTCGAAGAAGTTAAGAGATTTGAATACCCGAATATTGTCTTCACAAGAGAACCTAACTGTGAAGAAAAAATACAGAGCAAAATTATGTCGAACCATCGCGCTATATATGCTCTCGTAGAGCAAAACTAAGAACCTACAAGCAATAACGTGGGTAGCAACAAAAATACCAAGAGTTGTTACTAGTTTGGGAGCAGAATATACAGCGCAAAATATTTGGTGGGAAAAACTTAAATGGACAATGGATGAAGAGAACAAATAAACAAGCTAACTGAGCTCTATCAAGAACCTTGCATATTAGAGGTAATTAAGGCGCAAAGACATAGATGGTTGGGCCATGTGCAGAGAACGGTTCCATCTAGAATTCCAGGATGGTACTATCTAGATTCTAGTGCATTAACAGGAAAAAAGCGAAGAGGAAGACCGAGGTCAAAATGAAGCAGCGAAGTTAAAGACGATATGAGAAGATTTAACGTAACGAACTGAGAAAGAAAAGCAACTAACAAAAGGGAGTGGGGTTCATGAATACTAATTGATAAAATATTATATTTATTTTATGTATTTATGATATTTGATACGAAATATTCTTATCTATATAAACCCTTTCCCTAATTTCATTACGTACGAAAAAAAGTATTTTTATGAATCGTTTTATATTTATAAATACGCTTATGACTAATATAATTGCATGTTTTAATATTTTTTTATCGGTATCACTTTGATGGCAAAATTGTTTGTTAAGTTCTATAGGAAGACACGCGCTAAACTCGGATTATAATAAAGGTGAAATCGTATAAGAAGAACATAAAAAATGATATTTCTCGAGGCTATAAATAAAACGTAAAAGATCTTATTATTAAGGTTTACAAATGGAAAAGATTTGAAAGATATGCCGGCAATATAGCAATTACTATCAAAAGTAAAGTTTACGATACTTATTATAATGTTTGCAACAAATCGTGGATAGAATTCAGTTACGGATTTATTTTATTGATAATCTGTTGTTAACTCAAAACTATTAAATGTTGTATAATCAATTATTGGCATAGAATATTAAATATATAAGTCTCGCTCGTCTTCCTAGAGCTCTCAGAATACGATGTTTATCTGATCTCAAGTTGATTCTGGTCTTATCCGACAAAAAAACATTTTGTTACTTGTCAAGTTTTGGTGTTAAAGGTATGGAACCTATAAGTTACTGCTAATGCACAACTCTCGAGCATGGAGTCTTTTTCTACTGAACCATTTACACCTGTAGCTTCTAGAAGTTTCGTTGATGGTTTAGATGAGAAACACTTGGATTTATCCTAGCAATTTGGCACACAAGTGGTCCTGTTGTTCAGATGTAACTCTTTACCGGTTTTATTGAGCCTGTTCTCGACAGTTCTTAATTTTAGCTATCTTGCATGTTTTCGAAAATCCATATAAATTTTGGTTGTGTGTATTCTCGATGATAATTAATACACCTTTGTAACTGAAACAATTTTTCGAAGTACTTTTTGCACTCCGAATAAGATATTCAGAGTAATTCAGGCACTTGGGCCAGACACTCGTAGACAGCAAGCTGTTAATGCTGTTTAGAAGCTATTTAAAGCTTTTTAAAAAGTTGAATTATTTTTTGAGCAGCTTTAAACAGCTTTTAAGCAGCATTAAACAGCTTGCTGTCTGAGGATGTCTGGCCTAAGTGTCGGAATATCTACTTACGTTTAAAACATATATTTTCAACTTTAAGATTGCTTTTTTAAAAATGTTAACCTCACATTTTATTTTTCAGCTGTAAAAATAGAAAGACAGTGTGGAGTGATAAAACAGGACTGCACCAAATTGAATGTTTCAAGTACCTTTAAACGAGACAAATTGACATTAAGGTTCTACATTTGACGTAATGACATCAGTTTTATACTTTTTTAATTTTAAAATTGAAATCATCACTTTCCTATATTTAGAAAATGGGTAAATACATCACTAATCGAAAACCACAATATAAATTTTCTCTAAGGAAGACAAGCGGTTGATTATCAACTTCCTTATACAAATCTGATTATTACAATACATACTTAATAATGTTTTTACTTATTACACGCTTAGAATATCCAATTATTATAAAATTTATTTATTATAATCATGAATACCTTTATCTATCCACATTTAGTTTGACCTACATTTTGCAACATTTAATACGCATTTTTTACAAAAAAGGATTATTACTATTATTTCGAAGAAATCGAGATGTTTGTGCAATAAAAGTCAAACGTGGTTTGAATTTGAATACTTAATATGTGGGTATGTTGCTTAGATATGATAAAAATAGGTAAATTATTAAATCGCAGCACTAGGTAGGAATAAATCGTAAGCAAGATTTTCCTGATATAATACATGTTATGTTGTGAATATGTATTTTACAATTATGAAATACATATGTTATTTAATAACCTCTAGTGGTAATAAATAAAACTTTAGGGTAATATCGATGTTTAGAAAAATGATGGTATTACTCATTACCTACCAACAAGGCTAAAGGAGGATTTACATTGAGACAACTAATGGCAAGAAATCTGCTATTGGTACAAAAAAATCAAAAATTTGTGTCAAAGCTCGAAAGCTTCATAGGTGTAAAATTTTTGAACAGGATCCCGTCATCAGCCATAAGTTTAAAAAAAAAGTAAACTCGATTTTCATCACTGTTCACAAATAACTCTCTACACATATCTTGCGGCTTTGCTTCTTTTGCCTTCTGGTAAAAATTAAGTTAGCTACGGCAGCTACAGTTTGCATAGACGATTACTTGAGTGGAAAAGTTGACGCAACCAGTCGCAGTATGTTGTGGTATCTCCAAATCGTCTATTGCAAATAAATTAAGTGGTTTTTCCATAATCGCATGCAGCTGGCAACTAGATTGCCTATGGTTGCCTCAATGTAAAGGAGCGTTTACATTAGCCGTGAGCCACGATCGTGGCTCACGAAAGCGTGGCATACGGTTTGTGTAAACAATCAATTCGTATTTCACGATAGTGAAATTATCGTTCACGAATCTGTCACGACTGCTTCGTAGAATATCAAACCATGTTGGATATTTTAAGTCGTGAAGGCTCAGTCGTAGTCGTGATGTACAGTGTTTGAGAGGAGGTATATCGTTTTGACGAGTAAAAAAAATTTGTTTGTTTGTAAATATGAGTGTAAATAATAAAAATGTTATGAAAATGAATGATGAACAAACTATGAATTTCATAGATTGTTATGAAAAGGAAGAAGTGTTATGGAACACGAAGTTACAGGCGTATAGAAATAGAGATGCTAGAGGCGAAGCTTTTGAGTTTAGTATCTGCTGGTATAGCTTCCCTCATTTTTGTATTCAATTTTTGTATTTTAAATTGAATTTTATTTAATAAAAAATCAAAGTGGGTATCAGACATTCTTAAAATGTTTTTGAAATCTTCTGGATTTTCATGTCGTAATTCCCGGGAAATAAATGCAGAGCCACCATTTTCGTTCCGTTTTTGAATCCACTGCCTTACCCACCATCTCCTTTTCCTTCTTCTTTTTAACTTCAATTTATCATTTAATCGTTCTTTAAGTTGTTTAGCCAATACACCGGACAAAACAGCACATGCTTCCGATACTAACGATTCCATCTTAACTGAATGAAAATGAAAATCGCGTTCACGTGTAAACACCACAAACACCATCACGATTCGTAAGATGCTTTATGAAACCACGCTCGTGAGTCACAACTCTCAAGATCGTGAAATACGATCGTGGCTCACGGCTAATGTAAACGCTCCTTAAAGCTTTTTTAACGCAAAATCTTAAGTGGTGGTCACGGTCAGTCTAAATAATATTCGATGAAATCTTACCAAACGCCTTTTAATACTTGGGGAGCTTTAGTCAACTCCTTCTACTAGACTACAGCTATTTTAAAAGGTTGGTACAGGATTTTTAAATACATTCTTGAGTATAAATAACATTTTACAAACTTTTTAAAATAAAGCTCTCTTTCTCAATGAAGCACCTAGTTATATAAACATGCCACATTCGTGGATCTATTGAAAAATTCTTAACCTAATATAGAAGTAAACAGTCTCCTAATTGGATACACATATTTAATTTCAAGACATTTAAAAAAAATCTTTACCCACAAATCTTTTCTTAATAAATCAGCCCTCCACGGTTTTCATTAGCTCTATGATAAAATAAAATTTAAGACGTTTTGGTTTTTTTAATTAGAGGAAAGACAATTTGTGTGCAGGGGTATATTGAACTGAAATAGTATATTACGTAACGAGTGCGGAAAGTAGGTGATCCCACCACGAGCGCGATAAAAAGCCCGAGTGATGGGATTACCTGTGCATCGCACGAGTTGCGTATTCTATTTTTCATCACTCTTGAATTTGTCTAAAATAAAAGAAAAGAAGGCGAAGGCGCTGAATGAGGGTTGGGGGGAGGCGAATCCCCCCATTAAAACAAAAATGCAAAACTATTAGAAAATTCATCCTCAATTTCTGTTAATTCACTATCTATCTCATTTATTTTTAATTGGGAAACACTTATTAACTCTGTTTCGGTCATTTATTGCTTTCCGCACGGTCCTGCATGGCCGAAAGTAGAGCTTTCCGTACGGAGTAACGAAAAGTTTTATAATTTCGTAACGTTGAAGGAAGCATTGCTTTCCGCACGGTCCTGCATGGTCGAAAGCAGTGCTTTCCGCACGGAGTGATGAAAAAATACGTTATGAGTTATTTTCTCACTCCATATCGTTATCAACAGATTATCACAGATTTTTTCACATAAACGATTAAAAACAGGTAATAATTTTAATCAAATCATCTATGTAAAGTAACATCAGTATTCAATAATACAATATTATAGTTGGATACCCCACAATTTGTTACAAGTTTGGTCGACACCCTTGTATTATATTTAATCTTGCTACTCTTTTTTGACTTTTTGACATAAATCTTTACATTTCTAGGCTAATTATATATCACTGATTCCTTGTACAAAAATTTAAAGAGGATTTCTCTTTCTGTTGCGCTTATTTTTTCACACAACGTATCCTATTTTGTAAACAAAAAAAAATAAAGACCACCAAAACATTTTACAATAAATATTGTCCCAGAATTTCGAAATATTTTCTCATTTGACGCGAATAAAAACAGACGTGTTTTCGTGATGAAATTTATATGTATGGCATCTGATCAAATCAACCGTGGCAGCTGATGTTTGAAACAATTGACGAACACCTGTTCGTGAAACAAAAAAATGTTCGTTTATCAATTGATATCAATGTTGATATGGATTGCTCGATTTTCAGTTGTTGATTACAAAAGGCCCTTAAAAGCTTTTATAAAATGAAATTTGGTTTATAGGAAAAAGTATAAAAAATAATTAACTTATTAAAGTATTATTACAGAAAACTGTAAAAGTGTTTTACTTAATAAAGTAAGTTATTAATGAAAGTAATATATTGTTTGTGATTTTAGTTGAATCTTCAGTCAGCAATTATGCCTTAAGCTCGCTGACGGATAACATATACCTTGTACTGATGAGGCCCAATAGGCCGAAACTGGTCTACAAGTTATTTTGTCCCTTCTAACTGCAAAATAAAATGGTTGGTTTAAATTATCTGTTAGATATGCCAACCCCATTTGACTTAGAAGTGTAATTCAATATCCGTCGGGGCACATAGCCCGGGAAGTAGTTGTTTCTTCTTAGTTAAATGGTCAATGTTTTTGAAAATATTTTTCAAAACTCGTAAAGCGATAGAATAACTAACATTCTGCATTTTGCAACATTTGTTCATTAATTAACTAAATTTAGTAGCAGACAGATCTTTAATTATGAGACTCAGTTTAACTCTAATTTGACCATAAACATCAGTTTTTATAAATTACTATTTTATTTAGCAGTTAGCCAAAATTTATTGAACCGAATCCAATTTTCGTGTATTATTATTTTTGAGTACTTCATTATATCTGATATTAACCTTGAATATTATTGTTTGAATAAAAATAAAAATTCAACAAACGTACTAGAATATTTATAAAATAAACATAATGATTCTGGGAAATCACCTGTGAAACCCGGTATTTTATTATAAAAATATTAAATATTTTTATATTAAAATTCATGTCACATAAAAATAAATTTAAAGGTAATTGTTATTATTTTAACAATGTAGTTTGATTTAAACACGTGTTTTTATGTTCTTCCCGATAGACAAGATAACTCAAACATCAAAATATTGATATTCTTAGAAGATAAAGCCAATGAATTCAACTACGATAAAATTCTCCAACCCACAAACAAACCAAAAACTTTTTTTTTTGTTTTATAACAAATAGTTTATATCCCTAAGATCAATTATGGGATAGAATAGGGGATGCAGACGATAATATCAAAAGATTTTTATGCATTCAATAAAATTTGCGAAACAAGTAATATATCGGAATAACAAATTTAAATTTGTAATAGTTGCATATTGCTTTATGATGATACAAAAATGTCGAAACATGAAACAATAAAAAACATATTTGAATAAATCGTGAAGATATTCTGGCCCAATATAATTACCAATGCAGAACTATGTGAAAGAACATCATAAGAAAAGATATTTGCTACAACCAGCAAGAACAAATAGAATAAATTGGCCACACATTGAAAAGAATCCTAAATAACATACGAGACAAGCACTTGAATATCACCTTAAAGAAGGAAGAAAGAGGCAGACCAGACAATAGTTGGACTAAAAAACACGTACAGATCTATTTGACATGGTGAGAAGATAAACGCAGAGCAAGAAATAGACGAGGTAGAAAGAATTTGGGCAAAGACTAGCTTAAGATTAAATAAGAAAGAAGATGGAATATTTGGTATGTTAGCCATCTTAGGGATAGTACTAGAGAGAAGGGGATCTGGATCTGGAAATTTGGGGAGGGGCGAGCTAGTGCTTAGCCTGCACTGAGGCCACATATGACCCATTGTGCATCTTCCCGTGTTGTAGGAATATCCTCACTTCAGGCTGTCACCAAGCCTGGTGATTTAAAATAGGTGATGAGGCTCCCGAGGGGGATCTCCCTAACATCGGCTGGTGTAAGCCAATACTCGCCCAACACGGATCTTCTGATTTCAGAAAAAGCAGAGCAGTCATACATAATGTGTTCTACTGTTTCCTCTTCTTATTCGCAGCCTCTGCATAGCGGCGATTCTGTTAATTTCATCCTAAAGAGATGTTGTCGCAATTGGCAGTGACCTGTCAAGATTCCCACAGCTGTTCGGAGATTTTGTCTGGTCAATGCCTTAAATTTTTTTGCTGTTTCCTCGCCAGGGGTGAGAAGGGGAGAGAAATATTACAATAAATAGTGAAAAGTTTTTGGTCTCCATATCTTACCATTCATCATAATCACAAGAACGTCTCATATCTAAGAAACATAGTTTCAAAAATAATTAAAACTAAGTAATTATAATTATATACAAGTATACGTCAATGTGCGTATATTTAGGTACCTGTTTGTATGTAATAATAAACCGACCATCGTTTACGTGCGCGTTATTCTTTTACGTTCACTCCATGTACAAAACATCCCATGAGAAGCAAAGCTTTAAATGAAATCAAATACAAGAAAAACATAATCAATACTTAAAACATAAATTTATTGTTTTTGAAATTATGTATTTATGAACAACCAAAGAGTCCATTAAATTTCTATCAAAACATGAAGAGAAAAATTTATTTCAATGAATCAAAGTTCTACCAAATTTCCTTTGTATATGAAGCAATTCGACTGAACCAAATCATAATATCGAATTCAATTTATGGAAATTGCCGAAAACCGTTAATAACCGAAATCCTGCTATCGAATTAAAATCTATATAGATATCCTTTGGGATACAATAAAATAAGAGTTAATAATTAACAAATATACTTAGATTAATATAGTACGTAATATTGATATATTTTCTTTGAATATTTAAAAATTGTGATACAGGAAATTCTTTAGAACATAATTTCTTTTAACAAATATCTAAGATTTTATGTCGAATTGAAGTGGTCACAACTGCAAATTTAAATCTTAAGTTGCAAACGATTTCATCCTCTAATATTTTGAACTCCTCGTAACAATACAAACAAAAAAATCCCATATTCACTTTACATCAGTTTGACCATTCAAACTTTGCAAACAATTTTATGCATTTTATGCACGTAGGTACTGAAGTAGACATTTATGTTTTTTTAACGCAGTGTTTTTGGGGCCTCTTCGATAAAACTAGGAACAGTCCTACAGTTATTGTCACGCAGTCTTCACATTTTAGTTCTGATTTAAATTTCTTTTTGTTCTTATAATTGTTAAAAGCTTACATAGTTTCAAACAATTTACTATACCTGGATTTGCATTCACATGGCATTGACGTCATTTTGACGTAAATGCAAGTAGAACCAATACGGTGTTAGAATGAAGCGTAGTTGCCAGGTTTAACTTAGAAAGACTTACTATCTTTGTCTTATTAACGTGCAATAGGAAGAGATACTTTTAAGACAAATGGCAAGCTGCACTAGCACACTTAATAATGTTCACCAGTGTTGAGATTTTTCTTAAAAGTATCTCTTTCTATTGCGCGTTAATAAGACAAAGATGGTAAGTCTTTCTAAGTTAAACCTGGCAACTACGCTTCATTCTAACACCGTATTGGTTCTACTTGCATATACGTCACAATGACATCAATGCCATGTGAATGTAAATCCAGGTATAACCTGCATTTTGTTGACAGCATCAGCGTCTACCAAAGTTTGCGATCTATTCAAAGTTTGCATTAGCAAAGTTTGCTATCAAAGATGCGATGATAGTTGTTTTTTGTTCTACTACTAACATTCTTGTAACCTAAACTTACTGTTTTTTATATCTTAAGAAAATTTTTATTGTCATATATATAAACGGATTACTGTTCATATATTTAATGCCTTCATCTTTGCCTTAAAGGCTGTCAAGGATTATTAATATCGCCAACTTTAGAAAAGCGGCTGAACCCCCGCTAAATATGAAATATCGATTAATAATTATCAAATGTCAATAAATATTAGCGTAACCCTTTCAAGCTAAGCATTTTTGCTTTAATGGAATATCTATACTGACACTTTTAAAACTGAAGACTCATCAATGGTGATTGATAAACAAAACCGTCTCACTTTTTTAAGAAAATCCCAAAGCTTTACGGATAAAACTCTAGACATGAAGAGATATTTTTACAAACCTATATAAGTTTTAAAAGTACATTCAACCGGAGATTTAGACAAAATTTTAACATTAATCTAAAAAAAAAAGGAAACAGATAAGTAGTTAAGTGCCATTTAGTCAATCCATCTATATCCAAGGTATTTTGAAAATAACTTTCGATGCTTCACATACAGCAGTAATTCGATCTATCTGTTTAAGTAATCACATGAAGTTCGTCTTTTTTTTCGTTAAAAATTTACGGGCAGACAGTCGTTTATAATGATTTAAATACAATTTCCTGTGCACCAAACTCTTATAGGCTTATTTTATTTCTCCAGATGTGTCATCGCAAAAAATGCTCATATATTGATGGTTGAGAGACCAATATGCTAGTAACCATGTGTAATATTTCTTTCACAGTGGCGTAACTGGTCATTAAACAGAGAGATTTTTTTTATAAATAATAAAATTTTATTATTAAATAAGCTTCTTTATCCATCTTTATTGTTTGTTTTATTATTTTTTTATGTTAAAAGTCACTCAAAGATACAAAAGTTGAGACGTTAGTTACACTTTTTGTTCCTTACTAAAATGGTCTTCTATCACCGATTTTAGTGTACCTATATTACAATATTTTAGTTTTAATTTTTTTTTATATTATTTTGTTATTTTATCACTCTGTATTTTTTAAATAATTGTCATAAATATTTTCCAAATTCACCATTAAATACTAAGGAATTTATATTGAAATATCCTTCCTCATTAATTGCAACTTCAGACAGTAGTTTATTATTAGATTTTCAAATTCTGTCTGGTACCTCTTCAACGTTAATTTAATAAAATTAGCTATAATCCCGATTTTCAGATTCGGATGTGAAATTTTCTTCCGATACCTGCCTTTGTTTTAATTCGTTTTGCTAGAGAATCTCCCGAGCTCTTCCAGTTCCCCGCATCACTTGCGAATATTCTACATATCTTTGTTAATTGAGAAGGTCTCGATGGATGTTACCGAATTACTTGTACCTAAGTAACAATTTTAGGAATTAAAGTAGCTCGTAACAGTGAAAATACAAAAAAAAAGGTGACAAAAAAATACATCAGCAGAATCAACTTCTGATTAAAAAAAGGGTTAAAGTTCCGGTGTCAAATATCACCTTTTCTGATGGTAATTCATCAATATTCCAATCTAGAGAAAGAGAGAACATCACTTTATCAGGCACTTAGTTAATTAGAAGATATCTAATTAAGTTATAGGTTTTTCTCTGAATGAGGATCGGCTTTCCCTTAAAGTTGGTTATAGTAATTAAGGCGAGCCTTGAAACGAAAGTAAGTATATTCGAAAATCGACAGCGGATTTTCCTTAACTTCGCCATCATTGAAATTAAAAGTAGATTACTTTTAAAAACCGCAAAATTCGAGCAAAAGAAATAGCTTTAATTTACTAATCAACTTCAATTTAAATTTAAAAGTTTAACTAGATACAGGGACGGCCTTATTTTTTTTTCTTAGATTCATTGTAAAAGACAATGATAATTCCTCAGTCCATCAATAATTACGATGATTGCTTGGTTTGTATGAATCGAACAAAAAAATATAATTTTGTGTAAACCAGGAAGTTTGATATTTTTAATTATAAGGTAGTTATATAAAACGTCATTCTATTTTTAATTTTTAATCTACACGAGAATAGCATTAAATTAAGTTTGAAGAAAATCGTTGAGCAACAAATATTTGCTTAAAACGATAATCAACTTATCAAATACCGTCAGGATTTACTTAAAGTAAAATCCTAGAAATGCCACTGAAACTCACCCAAAAGAAATATGACATTAAAAATTGGTACATAAAAATTTTAAGATTACTACGCACCAGTTCGATTGGGTAAAATAGCACTGCTGTATAAATCTGTCGAAAAGTACTCTTGTCACCATAATAACTCTATTAGTGTGAGGAAAACATCCAAGAAAACTGGAATCTTTATTTCTTAGTTACAATTATAAGTTTCGGTGCCTTAAAGATTTTTGATTTCCCTATAATGCTTTTGTAGGACTTTCAATTCTTTTCAATGTAATGCTATATAATATTTTTTCTCTACTTTCTTCATAAAATGCAGACGTAACAAGGAACTCAGTATAATTTGCCTTTTAATGATTATTGATATGTTTTTTCAGACATTTTTTATCCAATTTTTAAATAAACTATTGGAATGTCATATTAAACTGAATGACACTCTATACCATCACACTTCCATCAAACATTACCAGATTGGTGCAGTTAGACCGCTTGCATCGATATAATCTTTTAGGAAAAAATCAAAAGATCTAATTTCTATCAAATATTGTAGGGTTGAAATCGATTTCTTAACCAACTGTCTACAGAGAATTGTTTCGTTAATTTGGTTAAAAAAATTACTTCAACTTCGTATCAACACAATTGTATTGCAGTATTTATAAAATTAAATTTTCATTCTAAATAACGAGATAGTAGGTACTGCTGCAATTAGGCTTCTTAACCAATCGTCGAATTGATTTGTTGGTTTGGTTAACGAACTTCAACTTTGTCGTATCAACAAAAGTGTTGCAGTATGGTATCAAACTTACTTAAGCTTTACACGATCAAGTTGTCATCAAATATAACAAGATTTACCGCTGCAGTTTGGACTTCTTAACCAACCGTCTGCATCGAATTCATTTGTTGGTTTAGTTAAACAGACGAAACAATAACTTCAGTATTGTCGTATCAACATACATTTTAGAAAATCTAATTGATTAACATAATTTTTTGTATCTTTAAAATAAAATTTATTGTAAATTGCCTCCGAAGAAATTTTTTTATCAACTTTTAAACGCAATATCGCTACTCTACATTCTTACTAGATTTAGATTTATGCAAGAGTTTACTATAGGAGTGTGTAGTATTGTATTTTCAATGATTTATTATATCTCGATACATCAAACCCACGTCAAATAGATTCAAAAAGTACCGTCCAAACCCTGTGGGACTCTATTTAGCATAATCACAAAGGATATCCGCTGGTATTATATTTATTTGCATTTTGCCTAATTACTGAACGTCCCCAACGAACGAAAAGTATTAAATGTCACCATCAACTGCTTTTGCCGTAAATGATTGACAATTGAAAAACAAAAGAAGAAACCCTCCTCCCACGTTTATGCCTAGACTATTTAACGAAAAATCTTTTAATTCTTTAATTCATTCAATTCATTCCCTTTGGATTACTTTTCAATATATGTCAGATCGCGCGTACCGTGTAAAAAACTACGCGAATGTGCTGTTTCCTGTATAAATAAAAAGCTGTTAAGGATAATTCTTTGTTTGGTCTATTGGTAATATCCAATAACAAATTTTAGTTAATGGAAATTAAAATTAAACTGCGGGAAGGTTCTTTGTGTGGTATTTACCTTACGTGTGAATTAGGGTGGTATATTAGGTTCATGTAATTTCATACAAAATCATTGTTATAAAAATAAAGTAATTTAGCAATAATAGATTGTACAACTAACAGATTTGCCACACACTTTGTAGATACGAAGTTTAAGTTACAAAGTAATTAGTAATACATCTTAAATATTTTGTTCTAATCCTAAAAAGAAGGGTGCGCAGGTCAACGTAGACGAAGATTCGCAAGCCAAAATTTAAAGTTAAGAAATTAACTCTTTTTTTTTAGGATAATGAATTAACTTTAATAAAATGACAGTTTATTTATATCGGTAAATAAAGACCGCAAACTGAAACTTGGGTTTCATTTTTATGGTTTTTACCCCTTGTTTTCATAAAAGACTTGTAATCCTCGATAAAGATAAATCCACCACCGATATTTAGCTTATTCCTTACAGATTCCTTACATTATAATAAATATATGATTTTTAAAAGTAGTTAGGAACGTAAGACGTTAAATTGTCAAAATCATAGGAAGAAAAATAGAAGATGAAATAAAAAATAGAAGAAAGTATCTTTCTTTAGAAAGAAAATCATAACTATGAAGCACAATCAGTAAATGAGGAATAAGTCATTTAAATATATAATTTGATTAATCAAGCAGATTAGGCAAAAAACAGATTTAGTAAGTCGTAAAAAGATCAAAGTGTAACAAATATGATATTAAACCAATATTAGATGTTAGTTGATACGTTTCTCTGACTAATCAACATTCAAAAGATGGCGTTTACTACCGCCCACTGCAAGAAAAAAAATCATAAATAAAACGATTCTCCGGTTATTTACGACTTCGAAAGACATCCAAATGTAAAAAAGCGCAATAATAAGGCAGCGTTATTTGACTGTTACGTACGTATTTCCATGGCCATCTCATTATTCCGTAGAGAAGAGAGAGATGTTCAATTTTTGCGCACCCCAACGCCTTCTTATTATGTGAAATATGTTCATAGCCACCTTTCTATACCGCATAGGGTAATATCTCAATGTTATTATAAAAACAATAGCGCCGAGTTTCATCCACACCACCAGAGGTGGCTTAAAGATTCCAGTGGCAGAGTCATAAAATTCATACAAAAATAGACATTTATCTACTGGTGTAGAAAAAATTTAGTATGTAACACGTGTGACATATTCTTAATACTCACACGTGTTACATACTAAATTTTACATACCACTTGTTAAAGGGTTTGTTTTGTTATGTTTTTGAAACTACGCTTCTTATAGAACGTTTTGGCGCACGGAGGAAACGTAGGGAAAGAGAAAGGGTTTCATGGAATACGCCACATTCTTGCGGAAAGAGAAAAATACGCAAGTACCTACCTATACGACAGTTCATTGTATTATTGCTTGTATCAAAATAAGTTCACATATATGTATAGTTATATAGAGTCACAGTTATTTGTGTTTAAAAGGTGTTGTGGTGATCAGACTAAACCTTAAAAAACGACACCAAAGCTTTATACTACTTTTTTAATGCCTAATTGTATAAAAATATTGAAAAATCTTACAAATTCTAGATAATATTAATATCCGATGAATTTGTAGACCAGGCTAAATGAGAAACATTTTATCTTTGTAATATTCCACTAGCGGGACGATGTTTTCGCTAACTGCTTCAACTTTTTTAGGTTCTCTAAACATTTTAACTTTCCCTGTTTGCTGATATGAAAAAGAACCTCAAAACATTTTTTTCGCACAATGTTGTTTTTCTACCAAAAAGTCTGATTTATCAAGTGTACTTTTACCTAATGAGGTATTTCTTTACCATGATCAGGCCCTTTCTCTATCATAGAAGCTATTTCGTTTGATATATCATAGCTTGGATTTCTGGGGTGCAGCTTGTATTGTTTAAGAAACGTTTCATATTTGAAAGCTTTTGTACTACATTTGTGCAAAACAACAACTAATTCAGTAGTCATTTTTTGTTTAATTATGACATTTACAACCTCTCGCAATGTCTCTTTATGTCATGGATATCATGTACTTACTAAGTAATTATCCTTCCGCCATAGTGCCATAAACTAACCAACAGGTGCTATTTTTTCTCATCAAAATCACTGATTCTTGCAATAAATTAATACTTAATAGGTTATGAGATAATACAAATATAAAATTTCGACAGACAAAACACACGATAGACTACAAATGTCCCCACAAATAATAACTACAAAAAATGGAACTTTCAGATAAATTACTAAAATTTAGAATATAATCAAATAATTTACGTATGACATCATATTATCATAAAATTCAATTTAGCGCTTTTAGAAATAATTTTTTATTAAATTATTTTTTTGTTGCTATTTAATTTTTTAAAATATGAATCTACCTTTTGTGCTGCCACTGGCGATGAGTTTATTATTAAACTGGGAAGTAAGGGATATATGTTGAGGCAATATATTTTGATTTTTAATTCAAACTCAGACATTGTTTTACGGATCTGATACTCCGTAATAATAATGATCTTATATATTCGCGGCGTCGGCGTCGGGCGGTAAAATAGGGAATAGGGGTAATCAGTTATTCAAATTTTCATGACTTTCCAACAACCCCTATACGTCTTCCATCCTATTTATTACGATATATCATAAAAAATAATAACACTATTCGATATTAAAAAGTTTTTCGGTTATCTGGTTCCGGATGTACGGTGATTTAAGAAAAAGTTTCTCGCTTCGGATATACAAGATATCGTTAAGTTTTATTGTTTTTTTTTTGGCTAGAGGTTGATGAATATTTATTATGGAAATAAGTTTTATTAACGTGGGGATATGATTTGACATTTATTTTATATCTTAATCACATGATAAGTTTAAAGAAGAATTTTTATTATGGAGGTATAAATACATAAATATAAACAATATGGATACCATATATATACCTTATTTACTCACTTTTTATTTATTTTTTTATAAAAAGAAACAGCGTGTATCAGTTGAGAAAGTTACAGCTGGTTAAAAAACGTTCAAATGACGTTAAAAGCAGCCACTACTGTACCATCTTAAAAAAAATATAGTCCATTTCATCGTTTTTGGCCGATTTGATATTAGAAACCACTGAAATAAGATTAAACTGTCATCCAAGTTACCAATGGCGGAGAGTTTTTTTTTCTAAATTAGGTCGTAAGTTTCTGAAACTGTCAGTGTGGTTTGACATCTACAAAAATATGACATTAATAATTATTAAATTCAACCCTTCAACAACGAGCCGTACATGACGGTTACTAGGAATGTGAATTAAGTCAAGACTTCCGTATTGAATACTTTTTATCTACCGGTGAAACAAGATGCAGTTTAAGTGTTGTATTAAAAAACAACGTCCTCATTTAAATTTCTAACTTGCCTGTATCTGAGAGAGATGTAACTCTAAATTTACTTCGAGTATGATTTTTGTCATCGGCCAAAATCGGTGAAATGGACTATACCAGTCACGTCTCTATGATCTCATTCCTGTATCTATATCTATCTGATTGGTTTTTAAATGTATTTTTTTCTCATTTATTTTTTGGTATTCAGCACTTATGTAATTCATAATTCTTGAATTCTTTTTATGAATCTTCAAAAATAATTTACCAATAGACTAAGCAAATTGGTAGCTTAAAATGAGATTAAAACGAGAACCAATTTATCAAATTTCATTAAAAACATAGTATTTTAATAATTCCTAAAAATGACTTTAAAATTTATTCAGAGATAATATAAATTCGTCATAAACTTAGCTCGAGACATTTCAACAAAGAAGCAGACCATGGAAATCAAAAACACCTAAAGAGAGTGGCGGCATTACTCCGACATAGGGATTAATAAAATTAACAGATAGAGTAAACTCCAACACGAACAGTCAGATGCCAGCCGTACGAGAGAGGCAGAATATGTGCGTACTTTTCCCGTTATCCTCATCCTTTATCCTTTCTCTCATATTGCAACGAAGTTATAGTCCGGGTGTCACAACCTATTATTCTAAACTATATTTTTTCATTAGTAACCTACATAAAAATGAAGTTAAATTTTTTTAACTATTAACCATGCTTGCAGGTTTTAAAATTAAAGGAGCTTCGCAAGTAACTCAACTTTAAAAATATCCACAACTTTTTGTAATATAATCCTCAATAATTCACATAATATTACATAAAGAAACTGTCTTCCCGTAGGTTGCAAAACTTCTGGAATTGTTTAAGAAGATTTTCAAATACTTTATATTGTCTTCGGTGACAACAATAGGAAAAGTGATTTTATTTTTTGTTAAATATAAATAAAATAGTTTATTACAAAGTATGAAAGTCGATCATGTCTCCTGGTGAAGGAATTACTCTTTGAGGTGAAAATGAAGGGTATTTACCTAAAATATAATCGAATTTCATCTTGAGTAACGTTTACTATTTTTGATTTTATTCGACAGAACAGAGCTAATAACTTATCTCGACATTTAGAGTGTTTCGTCCTAGTAAGCACATGAGGAGGGAACATCGATTTTCCGCAGAAATATGTAGGAAAAAAGACGAATTTTCAACCTATTCTATCTACTTATCTTTATTATTTTTAAGTATAAAGACCAAACTGATACTGATACTAATACCAAAATTTCAATATTGTGTTTACCAGAATTAGATAAAACATTGAAAAAGTCGTTGAAACTTTTTGTTCTTTTAGAAACAACCAAAAAAATTGATCAATTTAACACACGTATTTAAAAATTTAAATTTGATCACCTGTTACATAAATTTCAATAAGGAATTGTAACACTTGCCTCCCTACTATGTAATTGTTGAAGCAAAGGAAGGAAAGAGATGGCGACACATAATTTTGTTATAGCTTTAAAGGAAAGCCTGCCTAATAGAATGAATCGCTAAACTAAAACTTACAGTTTTGTCCTGAATATCCAATTTTCAATAGGGTTTTAACTATTAACTGCATTATCTCGAATTCAATTGTTTTAATGGACGTTTGCCATACGATAATTAGATTAAATTTAGGGGGATGAAAATCCAGTATGCAAAAACTATAATGTGTTGTTTAGGAGTCGATAAATTCTGGATTAGCCGTAACAAGTTTGGAGTTTTACCCAACAGATTACTGTATCATAGAAATTTCCCTACACTACACTTTATGATTCCAACCTTCAGTAATATAAACAATTTCTTTCATGGGTGTGATGTATAACACGAAGTTAACAATTAACACTTTTACTTTTATTTGAGTTTCAACTGTCGCGTAAGTGTCAAATATAATTGGAAGTATTAATTTGTTGTGCTTCAATTTTTAAGAGCGCAACGTTAACTGCATTTTTCAGTATTTTTCTTTCCTCCAGTCTTTTTCTTATCTGTGTACGTAAGAAATACCATTTTTGGTGTTGAATTATATTCTACATGATTCATCATTGTAAATTTAATGTATCAAATAACTTTTACTTGGCTATAATTTTGAGTGCAAGATGACAAATTGTAGATACGTAGTTAAAAAATGAAAATAATGTGCCGGCTGGTAGACGAGATGCAGGCAGAGAAGTTGATTCAGAACGAGAAAGGGAAAGGGTTGCGAATGCCAAAAGGACTGTTTTAAAGGGTTCGAATTGGTAAAATAAGGGAGAGCCACCCCTAGAAGACTAATTAGTAATCAAAGTGTGACAAAATTTTCGATGAGGAAAAGCTCAAAGTAGAGAAATTCGCTTCATTATTAATCTTTATCTCTGAACGGTGAAATTTGACATTTGTGGATGAAAAATTGTGGCTTTTTCAGAAAAGTCGCAATACGAAATTTTCTTTTGAACATTAATTTTAATTTTATTTTAATGCGGATCTTATTTCTTCAAATTATACCGAAATCCCACTGTATAATCATAAAATAGAGTTTATATTTAGATGATTATAATCAAGTATATAGTTATTAGTTTTTTAAAATTCTTTTCTACCACTGACGAATAAAATTGTTCGAGGTTCTTGATGAGATCTGAAGGCAATAAAATTTTATAGTTTGTGTGGAATTCCACGTTTCTGAGCCATAAGGAAATTTATTGAAGTCATCGTACTATGTTGCAAAAATATGTTAAATATATAAGAATTTATTTAATGATACCTTCAATCATGAATCAAATACTTTAATGAAATAAAAATCCATTAAATCTGACTCTTAAACTTTAATGATTTTAAACAACGCATATACAAAGATTATATTACAAACACCAATCAAATACTTCTAATCAATATAGTTCTTAATTATTACTGATAATAATTATCAACTTCCCTTTTCTTGTGGTATATTCTGATGTATATTTAGTTCATGTTACTAACCTATATGATTATTAATCTGTCTATAAATTAATTTGTTTCAGAGGGCAACTTTAGCGGAAAAAGAAGTAACTACATTAAAAGAACAACTATCTGGAACAAATACATCGAACAATTGCGAAAATAAAGATACATCAAATATGGATAGGCAAAGTTTTGAGAATGAAATCGCTACCAAAGATAAAGAAGTAAGTTTTTATTTAAGTCTTTATTTATTAAATATTCAGTTTGATGGAACAATTTTTTTCCATTGAACTGTGTGTTCAAGTTCAAGTTCAAGAATGAGTTCTTTGGGAGAAACATATGGAGATTTTTAGGAGTCTAGTGCGTATGAAGACCCTGTTGTAGGACTTGTGTCCTTTTCAGGGGATGGATGGAATGTTGGGAAGGAGTTAGCATCTGTCTGTCGTCGGCCCTGCTCTCAAAAATCTTTCTCTTGTGTTCCTGAAGAGTTGGTCTTCTAACTTCCGTTTCGTTCTTCCGTGGTGGTTGAACGTGCCCAAAAGATCATTTCTTTTTGGTGTGAGTGTTAGTGTGTGTTGGAGTGTAACCCACGTGGTGCAATTTAGGGTTGGGGGATTGACGCTGTGGCGTGTCTCCTCCGTCGTGGAGCCCATCCATTTGGCAAGGACAAAGGAACCACAGAAACCTTCGCGAAGGGCCCATTTTTTTTTATCGTATCCATTGTGGGGTTGGAGGCACCATCCATCGGTAGAAAGGGGGGGGGTTCATCCAGCAGGTTTTGCAGGTCTTCCGGAAGGTGTGAGTTCATCTATATTGATATCATTGTTTGCGAGTTATACGATCTTTTTTCAGCTAAGCTCTGATAATTTTTTTTTAATGGTGTAGAAGTTTTAATCTCTTTGCTCACAGAATGTCCATCATCTGAACTAAATTAGATTAATCGATTTTTACATACTAAGATCAATCCTCTGTAAGAACTGATTTTTTTGTTTCATTTGTTTTTATATCTTAGCTTTGTGATAAATTTTGTTACAAAGTTATACTTTTTGGAGTATATACTCCCATTGGAGATAAATCTTTTTTAATGCTACAGATTAGTAAAATCAACAAAGGCCTGATTTTTAAATACATTTTTTTATTTTACCAGTTTTAAATGCAGACACATCCTAGTATTTGGGTCATTAACAGATTTTCGTTTGTGTTGATTTGACTGGCTATGCTTCCTTTATTCATTTCTCTTTAAGTTGCAGTTTATTCTCTGACAGGATTTTTGGGATGAGTTCCCAATTCTTCAAAGATCTACACGCGATCCAATTTTGTTTCCTTTTTCATCTAGGCAGAAGATAATTTCATATATTTTGATATAATCTTTATTTGCTTCTACTTATAAATTTTAATGATCAAAACAATATAAACCTGTTTGTAAAATATCTGCTTTTGTAGTATTTCTTCTGGTTAATAAAGACATTATTTCGTTAAGATTTTTTCCTTGACACCTCGTAAGTTTCTCGACAATATTAATTGCCATGCCTACGAAAACACTACAGCGGAAAATATTTGTGAAATTGTCTAAAGTCGATTCACGTGTTACATTTATAAATATATTATGTCTCCCCAAACGGTCGGTAAAAATAGATCCGTTCAAATACAAGAATATATCTTATAGTAATACTTTGTGTGTCTATTACAACAATTATAGCACCTTAACATTCATTAAAAAGGTTAAAACATTACCAATCTTAAATATGTAATTTGTGGAAAACTGTCAATTGACCTTTTTGGTACCAAAATGCAGACGATAAGATCGGTTTCAAAATTGGGATATTCGTCCGTGGTGATTTCCTGTTGTATAAATTTTTTTAATACGAATCGGCATTTATGTAAATTTCACAATGTCTATATAATCTATCGAGTAAAATTACATAGTTTTTCGTAATTAGCAATGGAATATTCATGATTTTTAATGGACTTGGCAACACCATTTAAATACACTATAAAACAGTGACGTGTCAAAATTTAATTAAGTTATCTTGTTCTTAATTTATTTACAGAAAAGACTGACACTTCGATTTATTGATCATTTCAGAGAGTCAATCTAGCATTGATCTCTTTATCATTCTATGCATAAATCAAATAGATTTTTGGTGTTAACTTTAGCTCCAAGTTGTAACAGCCAATGCTGATTTCTTTCCAAGAGATTTTTATTATTTGTTTATACAAGGTACTCTTCAAGAATTTTTAATAACTCAGCTTCAAAGTCTTTATTGTTTAAAGGATTGTAATAAATAGTTTCCTTTGATTTCAATATTCTCTAAAAAATCTTACTAGCCACAGGACTTAAAAAGGATTCATTTTGGTTTAAACCTAGTCTTTCTTGGGTTGAAATCTTGTCTGTCTTTAATGGCATCTACAGAAATCACTCCATCCATTGAGTACAAAAAGCGTTCCTGTGGTTTAAATCTTATTTTAAAGATCTATAATGGTTGCAGTTAGAATTAAACCAGCATTTGGATTTAATAACAATTACCCTTAATTAAGATTGTTGTCTTAAGCATATACAGTTGCCTCTATAAAAATCGCTCCATCCAGTAGATCAAAAAAATTCTTTGGTCTAATTATACAATGTTTTTCTAAGGAGTAAATTATACTTGTCCAATTGTTATCTCCACCAATGTCCTCATCAATACCTCCGCAGGTACCTATATAAACCATAATAGCCATTAGAGACTTCCGGTGTTAACTCATTTGTTATTGCAGAATTCATTTGTTTCACGCATGTGTGAATACACACATTTGTCAAAAAAAACTATATGTATACGGCAACAAAGACAAAAAACTGATAACGCTTTTTGATAAGTCCTGGACTTCCGTTTCCGATTCTACATTTCTACAAATAAATTGCCGATAAAATTGAATAATCTAAGTTCAATGGCTGAGTATTGATTATAAGAATGGTCATTAAAGAGCTTTTGTGATTTTTTTCAAGTCATGGATGAAAAATTTTTTAGTGAAATTATAGAGTTGTATATCCGACGTGTACAAATGGCTGATTCACTTCTACGATGAGTTTAATTACCTCGCAGTTTATAAACATATATTAACGTTTGAATTATTATTATCTAAAACAATTATATACACTGTATATTACAGTTTACCTATAAATTAACTTAATTTATTTACTAAAATCGTGTTCACTTGACTACTAATTAAATTATAGTTAATTATATTTTTTATATAGAATTTTATTTAATTTTTATAACAGTATGTCATAAGTTTCGAATAGCATCTCAAATGTTAACATCTCTTCAGGTTTACTATTCACCTATTGCAAAAAATAGAACTGTAACGGTAATCAGTAAAAGAAACCGTAATTTAATTTAAACTTTCCAACTTCTTCTCATTTATGTTAATCTATACTTTTTAGAAATAACGATTACAGAACGATTAGAATTTTGTAGATCAAATCATAAGATTTTTGTACTGGTTTCTTAATAGGCGAATACAGTAAAAAATCATGATTGCTAGAAGTGTTTTTGCATCAAAGACTTAATCAACCATATTTTCTTATCCAGAGGAGTTAGACCATCTAAATTCATTAGTTAAAATGGCTCAAACAGAATTTTTGAAGTGAAAACTGCTTTAGCCGTTTTGAACACTTTTTCGATTTTACGGGTTTCCGATACCAACACACGTAAACCTCGTTTATACCTGTGCTGTGCGAGTTAAGCTCTTTGGATGCGTGAAATTAAGTGAGTGGCATCACCCACGTGCGTATTAGAATACAATGAAATCATTTTTTACAACCCACAATATATATTTGATTAATAAAACAAAAATCTATATAATTATTGTTTAGTGTGTCTATTAATGTAAAAAGTAGATTTATGTCGATGATTTTAATTTAAATTTTATAAAATCAACATTAAAGAAATCTAAATTCCCCTGCTAAAATGATTGAACAGAATTTTTTAATGAGCGAAATTTTTATTCGCTACAATTTATAATCCTTTGAACCTAAATTATTATTTAGTAAATAATTTCCTATAATTTGTGCAATTTTTTAATAGGTCTAAAACAGCGTCAGAAAACTTAATAGACAGATTTAACCATCCACGTGTTCTTGCCAGAAACCATCTATACTATTCTGCTAATGGATTTAACCATGGAGCTAGACCATCTAATTTTCCTCCCAGGAAGTATAAGACCCCTCACACATTTTTCTCATGTATATTAAGACCATTGGGACCTTCTTCTTAGAATGGCTTAAACTATATACTCCTTATTACCGTCACTTAATTTTATTAAAAATTGCTTTAAATACTCATTTTGGTTGAGGGATTGTTGAGTAGAAGTTTTTCTTTCCAAGGAATTTTTGCGATAAACGAGAAAAATGACTCTCTTGACTGTTTAACCAAACGATTTAACCGTATACATAACTACTTAGAACTTAGAGGAT
The DNA here is from genome assembly GCA_964028335.1 of Altica lythri. NCBI lineage: Eukaryota > Metazoa > Arthropoda > Insecta > Coleoptera > Chrysomelidae > Altica > Altica lythri. The sequence goes on along the minus strand of OZ034809.1, from coordinate 23,577,085 downwards.
CTCTATAATCTTTCTGTCACGAGGATTTAGACCATTCGCACTTTTCTTTCAGAAAGATGTAGATTTTTGGTTTTTCCTACCCATTTATATTATTCCCTCAAATAATCTTAGACGTTGTCTTAAATATATGTAAAAGACTAATTTTGTGTGGTGTTAGCTTTTCTTTGTTATCTAGTTTCGAGATAATTAAAGAGAGAAATAATGTTACAAAAAAAATTGCTAATGAAAGTATAATGAACAAAACTAATGCATATTAGATTTGATGTGAATATAATGTCAAGATAAGAGACTACAAACAACCCTTTATCTTTATGCATTTTCCAATATTTTCTCTACCGTTGATCAAGGGCATTTATCACTCCACAACCCCTTTTATCGTCATCTAAAAAAAGAATAATTGAAAACCGAGGAGGTAATTAATATTGAGCCGTTTTCTTTGTATTTCTAGGTATCATGACATATATTCGATACTGCACTGTTCTTATCTGAGACGATAAAACGTCGAGTATAAGGCATTTGCGTGATTTTGGAACCCTCATTGTTATTCTTTTGTTTTTATGTTGAATTCGGTCGATGATAGAGTATTTAATGGACGGATTATTAACTTAAGAAAAATTACTGATGTATGTGTAGATAATTGGCAAACTTTGTGTTTGTCCGATGATTTGTCATTATCTTCAAACATACGTGCATTTTAGTTATCAATGACTCAACCAAAAATAAATTAAATCACAACAAATATTCACATTTTTTCTTGGCACAAAATTCTACGTTTTCATCCAAAATCTACAATAATAAAATAAATTATTTAAATGTTATTACGGTCTTCTATTGATAAAATTAAATTATCCAGGTAAGCATGAATGGCAGCGACATATGTTTGGCATTACTAATAACTAACAATTTATTAAAAAAATTAAAAGATTTCATGTTTCAAGTTGTCAACTTCTGTAACTAGCAATTAGAGAATTAGTTTTTTCATGTCAAAAATATCCATTATATAAATTTAATCAATAATTAGTATCCTTCTTTGTTGCTTCACCAGATGTTCTATAACAGAAAATAAACATTCTATATTCTTATTTTTATTTTTCTATAAATTCTGTTTAAGCAACTCCATTAAAATATTTTCTTTAATCTAACTATTGACGTTATAAGACAGATTTATTTAAATCTTATTTTTCTCATATTTTTTTTATTTTTCAATAAATACCTAAGATATCGCGAACAGATTTGGCACCATGTAGTAATAAATTTTGTTAGGAAATGAAGCTTTTACATGCGTTAGTGTTATCTTTGTTTTCAAGCGCATATCCACAAAATGATAGAATGAGAAAATCATTTTGACCGTGACAAAAATCTTTATGTGGAGTAAACAGGTCTGGATCTTGATTATTTTTTTAATTAAAATAAAATTAACTAGGCAAATATTGTTCAAAATAACTATTAATTCATGTTCATTTGTTCTAAAAATGCTTTTTCACTCATTACTTTTTCTCTCACGCAAATCAGTTTCAAAATTAATTACAAAACTTAGTTCTTACGGGTGGCCCTTGTATGCTACTTAGTTAACACTTGTGGCACCTATGTGGCTTAGTACCAGTCTAAATTTACGACTTTGAAACTGAAACAAAACTCCAAAAATACATATGCTACTACAGTTATGTGGCTCGCTTTTCATTTAAAAATTATATTAAAATTTAGCACTTGGGCACCTACTTGTAAGTGTGACCTGAGACTTAGTTATCACGTGTGGTATTTGTGTATCTTAGTTATCAATTTTGTTAAAAATCCTAAAAATATCTAATTTTAGCAGTTTAAAGAAACATTTCTACGTATCCATTTGCAAAGGTTTTTAATAAAATAGCACCAAACATTTTTTTTTGTGTGGAAAGAATGCAAAGCGACTGTTAGTTTTTCATATGTGTCTCTCTATCTTAAAACTTATTACAGAACTTAGTTATCACTTGTGGCATTTATTATGCGGCTCAATTATTCTGTGTAAGACGGACATATATGTTAGCCTAGGCCTAGAACTTAGTTATCATATCATATACAATTATCATATGTGGCAGTTATTATTAATTGTGGCACAGTTCAGTTACTACATATAAAGTTTAGCTATAAAATCTGTTATATGGCATTAATACAACATGGATGTGAATTAGTGTGGCACTTGTTATGTGACTTAGTGTGGCACTTGATATGTAACTTAGTGTTGCACTTGTTATGTGACATATTTATCAAGTGTGGCACTTTTCATCTCATACTGTTTGTGTCGCTTAATTATTGAAATTGGCTTTTATTATTGGATCTAGTTAGTAATTGGTACAAATTTGATCTATTGTGTAATCTTCACTGATATCCATTGCTATGAAGTTCTATCTTATTTTTTTAATTATTATTTTAGTAAAGTAGGATTAAAAATTAACTAATCCGTACCTGGTATATGGGATACAACGACACTATTGGTATTTATTAAGGCATTTTGTTTATTTTCGTTTTCCAATAAATATCTCGCAAGTGTTTTCGGCTCGGGAATCGCTAGAATTAATATATAAATGAGACAGAACGGTGTTATTTTTGACTCTATTTTCGTTTGTCAGGATACACACATCGGGAATTAACACCCAGTCATGTGTTATTTTAATAGATTTTTTTTAAAAAAAAGAACAACTTATTGGTCGGTATGATCAGAGGCGGAAACGAAGTAATCTCTGAAAAAATGCTGTGTGTATTCTTATAACGGTTACGAAAAAGGGAAAAGTATTCCAAAGAAATCAGATTCTTACTGTGCGAAAAGCGTTTTTATATTCGTAAAAACTAAACTAAAAACGAAGTACTTACCTTATGTTTATTTTTTAATGTTTCGGATTGGAATATGTTGCTTAATTTACCCATTTTGTTACGCTGCTGATTGTTCCTTAAAAAAAAAGAAGTTGTCGGTTTGACGTCTCAGAAGTTATTCTCGATGATATATATCGAAAACAAGTCGATTTTTTTAAAGTGAATAATCACCAGAAAATGATAAGTGGCCGACAGACAAAACTATTTTCGTAGAGAATGTCACAGTTTGTTGAGACCGCAGTCAGTAGTTAGATAATTATACACGGCGATACCTACTCTTCGAAATTCCGTGTCATCTGCGTAAATAAAACACAACCGCAGAAAATGTTTAAGATACACATATTAATACTGAAATACATAAAACAAATATTTATTTTGTGGTTTTTAAAGCAGTAATAAGTTATATAAAAAGGTTATTTTCTGATTGTTTAGATTTAATTATTCTTTTAATACCGAAAAATACTTCGTTTGACTATGTCTTATACCAGACCGACTGTGTATGTTTCCAGGAAGAAAAGTTTTCGGTATGCCATCACGCTCACGAGACGCTCTAATAGATCAATAATATGCTATAAACCTACGCTCTCAGATAAAAGTAAAGTATAACAGGAGGGAAGGGCAAGAATGTATGACTGGTTATTTATGGTTGTTTTGTCGTTTTAAAAGCAGTAATAAGTTATATAAAAAGGTTATTTTCTGATTATGTTTAGACTTAATTATTCTTTTAATACCGAAAAATACTTCGTTTGACTATTTCTTATACCAGACCGACTGTGTATGTTTTCAGGAAGAAAAGTTTTCGGCATGCCATCACGCTCACGAGACGCTCTAATACATCGATAATATGCTATACCTACGTAATGAGATAAAAGTAAATTTAACAGGAGGAAAGGACAAGAATATATGACTGGTTATTTGTATATAAGAAAGTGAAATAAAGATGTAGAGCATTTTGTACATATTACATACATATTACATGCATTTTGGCTTATAGAATGTGTATAATATAATCAATAAGAAATAATCATTTTTATTTCCAATGAAATGGTCCGACTCTGTGGGTCCAAATATGAAAAGATAATAAAGGTAATAAGAGAATGTGATGGGCAAGAGAAATATTAGATAATAAAGACAGACTAAAAAGTTGGGAGTGTATTTGAGGGCCAACCGAAGGCAACGGGAAGGGAGGTGTAACGCGAGGCTATCCTTTTTCGGTAGATTTTAAAAGGGTTGCGAAGGGTTCTCAATACTGAATGATAAATTAATGAATATTTTATGTTGAAACTCGATATACCGTATTGTATGGAATCATCCTCAATACATATACGGTAAGAATGGATTGTTCTGATAATATGCTGTAAAATTTGAGAATATTACGGTTCATTTACCTATATTAACGTTATATATAATTATTTTTATTTGCCCACTGCTGCGGATAAGTATCCCTTTTCATCATGTCGTTAAAATCCCCTAAAAATCCTGGTAAACACTTATTTTCTCCTTTTAATCCGTTTATAAGGCACAAGTGTTTTTGTGGATCGTTTTACTTTTTACTTTACGTATCGTGATGCAACCAGCGTCCCGTCAAAATAAAAAATACATAGGGCATACAAAATATTCCAAAAATTGTTGGATATACAACTAAGACCAGATTTAGATGATTTAGTACTTTTTTTTTGTTTGTATTTATTTTTTTATGTGTTCAACGTTTTAAACAATGTTGGTACGGTAAGAAAATGAAATCATGTAGTGTTTTGAAAATTCTTCCCTTTTTCTTCGATACAAGTTGAAAATCAACCAACCAATTAATACAAAAAGCTGCAAATTTTTATTGATTTTTTAAACACTTTAGATAAACCAATTTAATTTTAATAAATTTTAGTATAAATATCGTAGGTCACGAAGCTATTTTGGGTTCTTTATGAATCCATTTCTAATTCCACTACAACAAAAATGTCACTAGATCCTACAGCCTGACATAAGGACTTACTTACTTCCTATCCTACTAATCCTATCCTACTAATATTATATAGGCGAAAGTTTGTTTGGATGGATGTATGGATGTTTGTTCCTCTTTCACGCAAAAACTACTAAACGGATTTTAATGAAACTTTACAGTAATGTAGCTTATAGATCAGAATAACATATAGGCTATAATTTATAAAGATATTGTGTGAATTGTCCAAAATATAACGATAAATGTCATTTAAGTCTGAAAAAATTCTGCAATCTGCGAGCTACTCAGGCGTGTGCTTACATAAAGACCTTGATTTTATTCGAATTACACGCAGACGACGTCGCGGGCAACAGCTAGTATTATATAGGCGAAAGTTTGTTTGGATGGATGTATGGATGTATGGATGTTTGTTCCTCTTTCACGCAAAAACTACTAAACGGATTTTAATGAAACTTTACAGTAATGTAGCTTATAGATCAGAATAACATATAGGCTATAATTTATAAAGATATTGTGTGAATTGTCCAAAATATAACGATAAATGTCATTTAAGTCTGAAAAAATTCTGCAATCTGCGAGCTACTCAGGCGTGTGCTGCAAAAACAGTTAGTGCTACATGTATATAATGTATGGTGAAAATATTTATCCTACTAATATTATATAGGCGAAAGTTTGTTTGGATGGATGTATGGATGGATGTTTGTTCCTCTTTCACGCAAAAACTACTAAACGGATTTTAATGAAACTTTACAGTAATGTAGCTTATAGATCAGAATAACATATAGGCTATAATTTATAAAGATATTGTGTGAATTGTCCAAAATATAACGATAAATGTCATTTAAGTCTGAAAAAATTCTGCAATCTGCGAGCTACTCAGGCGTGTGCTTACATAAAGACCTTGATTTTATTCGAATTACACGCAGACGACGTCGCGGGTAACAGCTAGTATTCCATAATTTGAAACTTAAATTTGATAAATATTTAATTTCCAAATTTTATAAAAGTCATTTGTGTCTGTGTATCACTTTCTATTACCACTACGGAAAAACGTACCAATAGAAACAAATAGATATGTTGGAAACTTCTTGTGCAGAAAAATAAATTCATATCCTAAATCGTTACCCTTTTTTTAACTTATATTAATTCCCCTGTAAACACTGACGTGAATTCAACTCCATTTGAAATCTCCAACATAATCTTCTTATTACTTAAGTAGTTGCGAAGGAAAAAACATCAACAGCGCGAAATCTATAAAGCTCTCCAAGTTTCAACATCAATCTGTATTGGATGCTTTGTATTATATTATCAATATTTATCTCTTATCTTATCCTCTAAGGAAACGGCCAGCTGCTAGAATTCCCATCTTTTAATTTATTAATTATAAAATGGAGCATTTTGCTGTTTAATAAACACGGGAAAATACAGCACAAATATGATACTAAAGAATATTGAAAGGATTAGTCGCTTGTTTCTAAATTATTGGAATCAACAGGCAGGTGCAGGATCGGAATTCCTTAAGAACATAAAACGCCATATTGATATGATGGGAGTGTTACTTTTATTTCTTCAGTACTCTCATATCTATGATATAGCACAAAGAAGATATGTCTTTTAAAACACCAATATGGTACTTTTCATATTTGTTCATAATCTTCGCTTTGAGAGATTGGTATTGTGTCATCTGCATAGATACCATAGCATGGTTTTCTCAAATTATTTTTTAACTTTTTTTATTATTTCCTCCTTGGCAAGGTTAAAGATTAGAAGACTCAGAGAATCTCTCTGTCTTATCCTGTTACCTGCCTGAATTGATTCGGTTAGTTCTTCTTTTTCTTTTATTGTGTTATTCTCGTAATTATTTTTTTATTGTGGTATTTCTCAATATGTGGATAACGTCCTTTAATTTGACCCTGTCAACTACTTCTTTAGATCCAAGAAACATAAATATTTGGCTTTGTTGTATTTGATCTTCTTGATCTAAACCTTTGTTGCTCTACTAATTTTATAATTGCATTTATTTTGTTCGTTGGTTCTAATGTTTTTAATATGTTAATCTGTCTGTGGTTTTCTGAATTTTTTGTATTCCTCATTTGCAATATAGATATCAGGGTGCTTGATCTTATTATGATATTCTATTTTGGCCCAATTTTTTTGGATTAGTTTTACTAGTTTTATTAGTTGTTTAATCAATTTTAGTTCTCCATTTGGAATAAAATTTCATACTTTTCATAGATAAAGAATTTGTCTATCAATAAATTGACTGGGTGTTTTAAATATATTAACACTACTCATCTCATAGTTAACCAAACATTGTAATAGTCTTGTCAATTTTTCAGGAGTTCCATTAAACGTTCTTGTAAATAAATAAAACCTTGGCGGCAAACTTAGTACTGAATCCCAAACGAGTAGATAAAGATGGGAACTACAGCGTTTATTTATTTTAAGTAAACATATACACTTGTATACATGCGATATTATAAACTAAAGACTTGAGTTGAGGTCTAAAACGTAAAACAGGACCATATATCATATAATTTAGTGTGTAACGGAGAAGCAAGATTCCCGGATAAGCCAGTAGAGAAATATTCATTGAAATAAACTGAATTCTTCAGGATTGTTATAAATTATAAAGCAAAAGGGCAAACTGTTAAGGCTTTGTTGATTTATTGGAATAGTGCAGATAAGCCGAAGAGATTTATTCTTATAATTATTACATATTTATGAATACTAATGCGTTTGCAAAATCGATTATGCTGATTTATGTCGCATTTCTCTTGCAAATAATTCAATATACACAAATAAATTATTTATTAAGCTAAGTCTATTAGATAATTACTTTTAAAAGACAGTGATTAAAAATTCCATAAGGTTAACTTAGTCTAGTAAGAAAATTAGTATCATTTAACTGCTAGATATTGATGTGCGTGATTTAAAAAAATATATTTCTAAAATGTTAAAATCTACATGGCGCGGTCGTCGAAAAATAACAAATAAAAATATATTATTTTTGTTGTAACAGCCTTTATAAATTATTACTTAATCTATTTTTTTAAACATTGAAGTAGGTCTCTTGTTTTATTTATGATCATTAATAAAATATCGCAGAAAAATTACACAATTCGACTCATCGAAGATAAAGCTAAAGAAAGTTTTTTTTTATGCCTAAACTGCTAATTTCGTCACTTTTTACGATAGGAAAAAATATTAAATATTATCTGTAGAGATAAAAAATTCTTGAGAAGTTAGTTAAAAGGAAAAAAGGAAATAAACGTCTTGCGAATATCAGATACAAATAACAATAAATAAATTGTTTTTGACATGCTTTTATCAAACAAATTCTTATTTAATATTTTTTACATGGGGTAAAAATGTATACCTAAAATGTAAATATCTACATGGCGCAGTCAGCGGATAATCTACTTAACAGTTGGTTGATTAAAAATAAGTAATAAAAACTTTTCTAAAGAATCTGTGATTGGTTATTTCTTATCATTACATATATAAATAAGGCTGACATAATATAATCAATTTTTTTTAAACACATTTTTATAAATATTCATGTTTTGTAAAATAAACTATTGTGGTGAACCACATCGTTTATTCTTAATCTACTAGGTTTAAAAAAATATACATTAGAGGTAAAATTGCAAAAACTCTACATGGCGCAGTCATCGGTTAATCTACTTAATAGTTATTCACGTGAGAAACGAAAAGAGTTTAATTTTATTCTAAATATACGTAACCTCCGAAGCGGATCATTAAAATCAAACGAAACTTTCTCATAAATTTTTATGTGAATTCAAATAAACCTGTACGCGATTTCATTGAATGTGCCAATCAGATAAAAGTATCCGCGTAGTGATCTATCCATTAATTACTGGGTAATGCGAGATCCGAAATATAAAAATGAAATCTTTATAGTCTAATGACTACGTTCCATTTGAAGTGCGCGCATATATTATCTTACACATTAAAACAAAAGAGAATGGGGCTTTTACGTATTATACAGCCGTAGCAGTCTGGATCCTTTTTCTCTATGTGTGGTTTTTTATTCTTAGGAAGTGGCTACTGAACCACAACCACATCATGTAATTCAAGAAGATGCATATTTATTTTGATTTTTTTTCTTTGAATATTAACAGTACTGTTTTTTCTGTTACAACACAAATAGGTACATTAACTTAGCAATAAAAAGTATTTTTTCTGCAAATAATATTATAGAAAAATATCTTCATTAGAGCTTTACCTCAGATATTATTAGAATAATTTAAAACATTTTGTTTGAAGAAACAATTTTGAACTGTAAACTGATTTTTGTACTTATAAAAATGCTGATGACCTTGGTACAACTTTTGCTTTATCCTCTTCATTTTAATACCAATTTTTTTCCTACTTTTCCTGTATTCCAAACTTAATATAAATTTTCTTATCTCTTTTGCTCCTCATGTATATTTTTACAATGTGTCCCTAGTTCTTATTTTCTATTGTAAACTGAGTATATTTTTACTTTTTATTAAATTTTTTTGTAGTATGTAGATTTAAGTGGTTTTTAACTGAGATTGAAGGTAATAATGCTAAAAAAATATTTACTTTTTTTTGCTTTGATTTGACAATGTTATGTTGTTAAGGCTGAGTAGTCACTCCCATATTCTTTCTATGTCTATGTCTCGAAAGGTACATAAAAGAAAGAAAAACTCGGGCGTATGTGTGGCGTACTGAGAATTCTGGGATCAGAATTATTACCGATTTTCCTCTGTATTTGCGCTCTTTTCTGTCTCCTTTCCCGAAAGCGGGCAATGTAAGGAGGATCCGATGATGAGGCCTCGTACACTTCGCGTGTTACAGTCGACTCTCGCTTCAATTGCTTTATTATTACTTGTTTCCATGAGATGCGCGAAATAGTCGTGATTTATTTATACAAAATGCTTGGATTTTTTATACTTGAAAAATATAGCTACTTTTGTAACAATTTCAGATTTTTTTAAATTAACAAGGCAAGTTTCAGACATAACACTTAAACACAGATTTATAAACTTTGTCGCTGTTTTTTACGTAATAATGATCAATGGGAAGAGACTAGAGACAATGGACAGACAAAACCAAAGAAAATTACTGCTAACCTGACAATTTTTTATTGACCCATTTGATAAGAAACAAGGAAAGATTCAGTTCTAAAATCAAACTCTTAAAAGTTTCTGTAAGCAACACACAACGGCGAATCATCCTACATCAGGACAATGGAAGTGCATACCCTTCCCAAAAGACAATCAAGTCCATGGAGCTTCAAAAAATCGAATTGTTGGACCATCCACCGTATAGTCCCGACATAAGTCCCAACGACTTCTTCACGTTTCCAAAGATCAAGGATTGAATGGATAGGCAGTCGCCAGAAGAAGCCATCGATGCCTTTAAAACAACAGTGTCAACTAAAGACTGGAATAATGATTTTACCAATTTGTATCGATCGTGGTGGGACATATTTTGAAAAGCAATAAAGTACTTTAAGTCGATTTATTTGTTGTCTTCAAAGCTCGTCCTCGTATTGATCAACACTACAAATATTTATACGTGCCCCACTGATTATTTAATTTTTAATTGTGTCTGGATAAACGATATTTTTTAATTTGGCAATATTTAATTCTAAATGTGTGATAAAAATTTAAATAGCTAGAATTATTTTTGTTCATTTGACCCAGTATCAATATGTGATAATAATTGGTGCAAAATTTTTATCAAATATTGTTGTAATTATTCCATATGTGTGCCATCAATAAGTTTTGCAATTTCAATTGGCCTCCAAAATTTATCATATAATTTATTTCCAATGATATAATAATACAAGACTTCCTCATTTTTCTTATTAATTATTAAATAATAATATATTTATTCTTTATACTATATACTTAATTGATTGTTTTTATTTATACTAAATAAGGAAATGTGTTTGACATAGTTTTTTTGCCACATTAAACAAAGAAGTAACGAAAAATTGTCATCAAGTTTTATCATTATATTTAATAAAATTATTAGGATAAACAACAGATATGCACGAAGGTTATCAAATTTCGATTATAGTAAAAAATTGATTTTTATTCATTCGTTTATAAGTTTTCAAAGAAAACATCACGGCATTCAATTGGTAAGTCTCTTTTTTTGTTGATAATTCACAGCATTTATTTTCAGCAAATTATAATATTCCTCTTATACTGCCTAAATAAGCGTTTATACAAAATTCTTAAATTACTTCTATATTGTTAAGGGTCTTCATCACATTATTATTATCTATTACATTTTTCTTGTTTTTATTGCTTTTACGTTGTCTGATTAACTATTTTGTAGTGTTTTATGTTTGTTTTTTACTCAGGTCTCGGTAATAGCTAATAACTTTATTTTAGTTTAGAAAGTCTATAAACAAGAAAATAGCGCATCTCTCGGTACGAGAACCTGCAACTTTTACCTATAGTCGATAACGTCTCCAACAACTTTAGCGACAGATGCTTTAGTAATTAGTCGACTTTTCTATCGTCTTTAAATTTTTTCAATTTCTACTTAATGTCATTTTCTTGTTTGGATACTTTCTTAATTTCAAAAATCCCATGACAGATATTATATCAAAATATTACTATGGTTCCGGTCTCATAACTGAATAAAAAATATACGACAGGACACAAAAAAAGTGATTTAGAACTTGAGGCATTACTGGTTATACGTAGAAGTTAAAGGTTCGAGTCCTGTCAGATGCGACATTGTTTCAATTTCACCTTAATGTCATTTACTTGTTTGTATACTTTCTAAATTTTAAAAAGCACATAAGAGATGTCTCAAAATAATTAGTTTACTAATTTTTTTTATTATATTTTTATTATAAAGTATGGAAGAAAATGTGTTATACAAAGTTTTTAGTCGGTAAACAAAAAATAACTTCTCTAACACCACCAACTCACCAATAAATCAGATTATGATCTTCTCCTCCATTTTTTCATTTTTTTTATTTCTACTCCCAACATTTCCCATCTAATTATGACGAATACATCTGGGGTTGCAAAAACAAAAGAGGATCCATTCTTACGTAGGGCATTAAAACAAATTAAGATCTCGTGCTGTATCCCCAAGAGTGTCATCCCTATAGATTGAATCAAAATGGCAGACATCGGCATTTGCTACGCATAATTGGTTCCTCCAGCTTTAAATCTGGAATTAGTCGGAGCCTCTGAATTTTGTAAAGGTGCGCTTCAACGGTAGCAGGAGAGGTTATGTTTATAATTTGGTACAGGTAATGGAATATCTATGATGTTATTAAAATTTGTGAGAGAAACTATTGAGCGAGGATTTTCAATTTTGAGGGTTCAATAAAATCCTAAAAGGATTAATAAATTCATAGTCTTTTAATATCTACACAAAAGCACTAATTTAACAATATCTTGATTTTTATACAAAAAAATTGTTAAGAGATTTGTTTAGATGTCCCCTGACTATAAATAATTGTATCTTCTTTGTTTTGAAGTCACTACTCTTAGTATGTAATACTGGACTTTTTAAAATTCACATAAGCATTATTCGCGTTCCGCTTTGCTAAATTTTAACAATAGATCAAAAAAAATATTTGTACACTCGAATGATCTGTGGTTAATATGATTGGTTGATCATTTAATTTTACGCAATTTTTAAGCTTCTGATTTGTTTAATCACATACGTTTGTCTCCACGTATGTTCGTTTAATTTAAATTATCGAGAGCTAATTGACAATATTCTTATTAGTATTATGTATTTTAAATCTCCTTAATTTTGATATGTTTCTATAAGTCTTCTACGCGTTGAGTGGTGAGTTAGTGATTTTCTCTATCCACTTTTACTTACTTTTTCTGTGTATGGTATCCGGTACTCAACAATTATTGGTCGAATCAAGTTTTTCTTCTGATAAAACTTATTTTAAAATAATTATATTTCTTTTTTATGATAAATTATTTGAGCGACTCAATTTTGAGCAATTTTACCAAACTTCTTGATATACTTTTAGCGAAATATCTAAAAACCTTTGTGAAAGCAGATTTCCAATTGATTTTATGTTGATGGTTTATTTATTTTTACTTTGAACTGTTTCACTAATGAAGTAATAAACTGACTGTTGAGAGATTTAATCAAAGCGTGAATAATATGTTGAAACTCATAAAGTTTATCGAAATTTTTACCACCATTCGTAGTCTTTTGTCTTTTATCAATATTACTTTATTGACGATATATATCAAAGGTACAGCGAGACGCTGCGAAACCGTCAGGTGAATTTTCAATAATTCCATCTGAAAGTGACAAAACAACGGCGCCTAATTAAATCAGAAGTGGAATGAATAAATCAGCAGTGGGCTTTTTTGAAATAAAAGAAAAAAAATCCATTCGTCATTCCGTTTGACCATATACGATACGGCGAATAAAAAGGGGCAGAAAAGGGAAAGGGGTAAAATAAGGCAAGCACACACACATACGAAAACGTATCTAATTTAAATATTAGATCTCGCCCGTATTTTATCCCCAATCAGTCAGACATCCCCGAAGCAGAGAGAAAGGGGTGAGTTTCCATATAGCTTAATCACTAAACCCCTTTCCCCGTTTACGTACATCTAAGCTCGATAATCAATAATTATACTCTCAAATATAAAGAGAAAAGAGCCAAGTGAAATGCCGATTTCTATGTGCTGGTACAGGACCGAATCCACCACAATTTCAACCAGCTCCTCCTTCCGGTTCCTCTTCCAGAAGTATTTCATTTAACTGGGTCCATCTGTTTTTATGGGTAGTTTCTTATGTATTTATTCTTTACTCGGTTAACGTCCAGAAATATTGAAAACTTTAAAGAACATTTTCAGAACACGTCTGTCGTTAGCGAAATAACCAAAAAGTATAGACGATTTAGAAAACTGGTCAATTTTTTCTTTTTCCTTTGTGGGATAATGTGGAAAAAAATCTTGGAGATGTAATTCCAATTTGCCAGTTTGGTCCAAATGCAACATCGCTTTTTTTACCTTCCTATGTTTACATTTTTAATTTTTTGGCTTTTTCATCATCTGCTACCATTTGCGTTGTTAATTTTTGCTTCTTCTTTAAATATAAATAAAACTTGTTGCATTAAAGTTTATATCCTATGGCACTCTTAGCTTTGTAAATTGCTCTTGTTTACCATTCCATAAAAACAATATTTTCTAAAAAAATATTCCTTCTTTCGCAATTTTTACCTAATAGTCTAAGATCCCGATATAGGACGACCTTCACCGAGCTGGTTAATGGACCAAACATATTTTTTATGTAATTTATTATATCAAAAAATATATTGCATATGAGTTGCCTATCGAATTTCAGTCAAGGATATTTTTAATTAATTTTTAAAAATTTTTTGTGTGACTGAGAGGTCCCTACCTACCGTCCCATGCGATAGAAGAGGACACAACATAACAGCGTTTGTATCCTGGCCTTTTAAAGAGAGAGAGCTATCTGCTCTTGAAGACAAGAAGGATAGCGATAGACGCGTACATTCTGAGCAATATTTTGGAGTAGTTTCATATTAAAATAAAGGATTAGTTTTTAATTTTTTTTCAATCAATTAAATATATATGTGTATATATTTTTTTACATTTAAGTATATATAAATCTTTAGTTAATAAGAAGGTTATAGCAATACATATATAATTCTTATCTTACAAATTTTATTTATTTTTTTTTCCTATTTAAAAATATTAACTGAAATAAATTAAAGCAATTTGCTCTATATAATTAATGTATCTATAGATATATACTGATATATACTGTACGCGTCTATCGCTATCCTTCTTGTTTTCAAGACCAGAGAGCAGAGAGCTCTCTCTCTTTAAAAGGCCGGGATTCAAACGCTGTTATGTTGTGTCCCCTTCTATCGCATGAAACGGTAGGTAGGGGCCTCTCAGTCGCACAATTTTTTTTTAAATTAATTAAAAATATCCTTGACTGAAATTCGATAGGAAACTCATATGCAATATATTTTTTGATATATTAAATTACATAAAAAATATGTTTGGTCCATTAACCAGCTCGGTGAAGGTCGTCCTATATCGGGATCTTGGACTATAACAGAATAAAAATCAAGAGGATACTTAAGATGCAAAGCAAGACCTACTATACTTCTTTGAGATCTATTGATCAAGTTATTGTAAAGCTGTTTCTGCATTCTTTTATATAAAGTATATTGTCAACTATCGCTCTATCTTTTAGGTGGTTGTTCAGGGGTCTTAAATCGGACGAGTTGCTTTCCGGAGTGATTTTTGAAAGTACATTCTTGCCTACTCGTACTATTGTGTTGCATTCCCCGTCTTACAATATTCTATTTCGTATTTTTTTCTGATGTCTGTATTGTTTTTACTACTAGTTTTTCAGGGGTTTCATTTCGACCAGCCTTAGCATGTGTTTTGGCCAGTTAGTGTCTTCGCGTACTTTTATAGTTTTCTTCGTCCTTGCCAAATGAAAGGGCTCCACGTCGGAGGAGAAACGCCACATTGTCAATCTCCCAACCCCACATTGCACCACGTGGGTTACACTTCCACACAACACTCACACCAAACGGAAAAGACTATTTAGGCATGTTCAAGCTCCATGGCAAGAAGATGCATAACAACAGATGAAGCTCTTCACCCAGCTACAAATGGGGAGAAGTTTGTGAGAGCGTAGCCGACGACCGATACTAACACTATCCAAACACTCGTATCCACTCCCTGAAAAGGACATAAGTCCTACAACAGATCCTTATTAAATCCACCATTCCTATAAAGTTTCTTTCATCTACCCATTGACCTCTTGTCTTGTCTTTCTGTACTTCTATACCGTATATGTCATCATCCTTCTTATGCAAGTTTTGTAGATTCAAATGTGTGCAGAGCAAGAGTAATCAGAAAAAACAAAAAATAGTTGAAGTTGAATTAAGTACACTAAAGAAAATTTTAGAACATTTAGAAAATTTCTCACTTAAACAACTTCAAAGAATCGAACGGTTTCAAGATTTATTGAGTCTACTTATAACCGTTGACCACGGTCTTTGAGGTTACATTATAAATATTCTTATCCTCTTAAATCTTTTGCTACAGAAGAAATTCAAAATAGGTAAAAATATAATGTTCTACAATCCGCACCTGTCTAATCGGCTAAAACAGAATCAACCAACAAATCACCGAATCAGAGAAAGACAACCTCTACATTTCGCCTTATACTTCCTCACTGTATAGCCATCAGTTATATATTTTGATCTCGGGAGCCGAATTCGAAGCATGCGAACCCGTTATTATTCATTATTACAAACATCGATTGTTTCGGCCGCCGGCTCCCACCTTAAAGCGATTTACAATCGCAAAAATTGCTTGAAACAACTTCGACATCGCGTTTTGGAGTTTTAGAAACAAAGAAAAATGGGTCGAAAGTGCTCTAATACGTACCACAAAAAAATAAATCTTTAAATATTTTTTATAGGTTTTTAATAATAATTAAAAATTGAAAGTAGTACTTTGACTTTACATCATAAATTGAAAGGAATTTATACCACTAAAATAAAATTGGCTAATTGCATTTGAAAGTACCAACGATATTACAGAAGTTTTAATTGTCTAGTTACTCTTAATTTAATCCACTGTTGATGAGATTTTATTACTTGTAATTATAAGTTTTATCGGTATTTATTTAATAGGCTTGGAGGTAGATATCTAAACGCACATTATTACTTTATACCAATTGGCATTGGTATGTGTCTGACATTTTGGAGAAACGGATACTACAGTAATCAGCCAATATAGTAATTAGCAATCAAGGTCAAATGTTTATCGTTTGTTTCTGGAATTCCGGTTTCATTTTTTTCTTCGAAACAATGGTTTTGCGATATATGATTCATTCTAGCAAACAGTAAGGTAAAATATAAACAACAAGTTGAGATAAATAATTGTTTATCGACTGATACGCCCCCCTTTTATATTAAAACAAATATAATGCAACCAATAAAAGAACAGAATATAAATTTTATTATTTTTGTAAACATAAATTATTTACAAAAGTTTAAAATGAACATTTTAAAACAAATACTTTTTCTATTCTGGTCATTGTTTGTCATTTCTTGATTACTGAGATCCTTTTTGGCTCTTTATATCTCGTTCTAATCTTATTCCTTTTTTTGTGTACTAAAATGTTCTCACATATTTAACATTTTCCCTTATTATAATTTTTCCTTCTTGTCATTCCCTACCTTTTCTTATACTTCCGCTAAAGACTCCAGAGGAGCTTGTTACTTGTTAGTTTGTAAATATAAGTTCGAATATTGCATCCTGTTTTAATGTTTAGTATAAGTTTGATACATTTTGATGTTCTTATGGTCATTGTTTATAATTTCTTAGATTTCTGCTGGCGCTTCCTGTTGCTCTTTTTTGACTTGTTGCATAATATTAATTCTTGTATTACGTCCAAAGGATGTACAGTAACACTAAAATAAAATTTGTAAATTTTAACATATTCCTATCATCATCGAATATTTTAATACTCATCTGGTCATTGTGCAGGATTTCATATACGTCTTTAACTTTTACGCTCTTCTTAGGAGTTTGGAAAATTTTCTTTTCTACAATTTTAGATCATTTTTAATTATTTGTACTCTATTTTATTATTTTTCCATTTTCTTGTACTTTTACTTCTTTCTTGCCAATAGCTAGTTGTTCATAAAGTAATGCCGCTGAATACTCTAAAGGATCTTTTAAGTTAGTACATATTAATTTCTTCAGAGGCTGTTATAGTATAGAATGAAAACTTTTAAATTGTTTAAGGCCATTTATTAATTACGTAAGGGTTTCGAGGGGGGTTGAAAAAATATCTACAACAATCATTTTTTAAGGGGGGGTCAAATCTTTTTGTTACGTAAAATTTTCCAAGTCGATATTTTATATTAGTGGTTTGGCAGGTATAAGATTTCATTTGCGTGTCTGTTTTGCACAGAATGAATAGTGTAAATGGTTTTCCAAAGAATAGATATTTATCCATAAAAATATGGTAATCTGTAGTTGACTGCAATAAAATAATATAACTTATATGTTAAAAAATAAAAAACTTTGATTTAGGTCAAACTAGAGGTTTTAGTCCAACTGATCCTTTTTTAAATATATTTTTTAATTATGAAAAACAAAGTGGAATTTTACTCAAAAATAGGCGAAATCATCCTTGCGTAATTAATTATTAACCCCTTTAGGTATATAAACTCATTGGCAGCAGTTTCGTATATTTTGATACCATTCTGGTCATTATCTACAATTTCTTTATTTTTTTTATTATATATACACGTATATTAAAGTTGTTGTAATGGTTTCATTCAGAACATGTTGCTACACATTTGGTCATTATCTACGGTTTCTTAGATTTCTTAATAACCTCTTCAGACTCTTTTTGGCTTGTTATGCATTTTGTCTTGTCTTTCGGGCTACTTTAATAACAATTGTCCGCTGAGGATTTATCCGTTAGATATAAAGAAGTTAAAAAGTTTGAAATTGCGAATAAAATCATAATTTAAATGAATGGATTGAGACATTTACGCACCAATGATTCTAATGACAGGCATTGCAATATCATGAATATTCAACAAAATATCTAGTTGAACTTTTTGCGTGAAAATCATATCCATTCATCGGAGAATAAAGCTCGGATGTAAATGAGATCTATGTCTGAATCTATGGAATATTGAGAAGGAAAATCGAAATATTCCGAATATCCCCCTCTATTCATTTTCCCCCCAGGTCCCTCATCTGACAATTAGTGTGATACCAACTAAGTCTGAGGCAAGTATCGATTGATTATTCACCGTCTCTTTTCAGCCGATAATTGACATTTGTTCATCTTTCTCGTATACGTTCAGATTATTCATTTCTACCTATTCTAAATATCTCTCCCTTCAAGATAATGTGTATCTCTCATGGCTATACCAGCTATGCAACGCTTTTTCAACGCCCTCCTTCGCAGAGCTGGATTAGCACCTTTCAAATTTTTAAAAAACAAGAACAAACTAAAAAGAATTATTAATTATGCAATATAGAATTTAAATCTATCTGAAGAAAAAAAAATAGTTCACTTTTCCATTTGCTTTTTGTTAGTTTTCTTTTTGAGCCTCTTAGGCGTTTCTTTCATTTACTTGTTCAAGATGTTTCAGTATGTGACATGCTGCATCAAATACCTGACTATTTTTTTTTTTTTGGTCTAATGTAGAATGTGTAAATAAATCGTTGCATTTTTTGGTGCTCCTTTTTTTAAGTAAAAGTTGATGCTACTTTATTCTCTTTTCTTATTTTTCTTAACGTTCTTGTTATTTTACTCTTCACTATTATGAGAGAAAAAAACAAAGATTGTATACTGTAATTTTAAGATATGGATAAAAATTTGATAAAAGCCGATGCTGCTTTGTATTTTCTCCATCCTTTTCTCTTTCTCGATTTGGTGTAGGGTCCGGAAAAGGGTTTTTAAACGCGGCCACATATCTATAATCAATTATTCAAATGACTCATTCGGTTTGGCATTGATTAAAAAGGTTTAAGATAGAGATAGGACGGGTTGCTATATATGCTCTTCTCATATTAGAAATCTCCCACCCTTATGATTTATTGTACGAACGAATATACAAAAATTGGAATTTTTTTGTTTTTGTGTTAGGTACGTTCAGAATTCGGTCAGATTAGGAGTATATATGATCAATAAATAAAAATAACTAATCGGTGTGCTGTTTGAATACAATGTGGGGTGGTTAAATTTAAAAACATAATTCATTTTTAAACAGTTAACAAACATGTATGACATAGTTCTTTTACTGTACAAGTTTTTGTTGTTATTGCTTCTTTCTTTTGCGTATTCCGTCTTTGTAGTGCCTAAGTTTTATTTTGACAATTGTATCGTGTCTCTATTTATTTGGTATTCCATTTTTTTAATACACCGCAAAAAGTAAAAATTTACAGTTACCTGTTTTAACATTTCAAGAAACAAACATTTATCAGTAAAAGTAGATTAATATATGATCTAATAGAGCAGATAAAATATTTAATTCTTGATATATAATATTTCGTTTTTGACTTTGTAGATCTTTAGATACACAAAAATTAGTGAAATTTCATTTTCCATTAATAAAATTATCTTTGAAATATAATTCGTAATAGCAAATACAATAAATAACTTTGATACCGTTTATCAGTAAATAAATTCAATATTTTACAGTATCAAATCACCAACACGTATACTTAAACAAACATTCATGTCATTGGTTGATAGGTACTTAGTAACGTTAATAAAATATATAGCATATCAAATACATATATGTTTGATTAAATATTAACTGATTCTGATAATCTAGAATCAAAAAATATGTACACTAAAAATAAAAATCATTGCTATATTAATGTTATAAATATGTTTTTTATATGGTGCTTTTTACGTCAAAATAACGACAGTAATAAATATATTTAATCTGAAAAGAGTAGGTTAAGACGGCCCATAGAGGATCCTTGTGGTATACCTACTACAGACGCAAATAATTAAATTCAAGCAAATATAAGTTTTTACCCTAACGTAATATTCTTTCAAGGTTATGAACAGTTTAATACGTTCGCTTTTCTTTTATATGTTCATCATTCATATGTGAACAATGGTTTGAAATAAAAAAAATGAAGCACTCAGTGAATCAGTCAAGGGTAACCAGGCATTGCAGAAACATTGTTAATCACTCTAAAGATGCACAACCTGTATATAGTGCCTAAATTAACGTTTGCTTTTGTTATTTGTGTCTGACGAAGACCGTCATAAAAATGTCCTTTTTAAGAATTATAACTACCGGAAATCATTGTATAGAGTGATAGAAACACCTGATAATTTTTTATTTATATCTGTATAAAGAAGCGGATGTTTAATCAAATCTTTGATACTTTAATAAATCGTTTCTCAGTCGGGCTTACATATGTTAACTTTTTCGACTAAGGTTGAGTAGCGGTATATTTGACAATTCTGGACCACTGAACAAATCTACGAATATATAATTTTATATTCAAAATTATTTATTAGAAGTAACCTGGAATCTTCTATCTATACATATAATAAAACTGTAGAAATGTATATGTTTGTGCGCGCATCACATGAAAACTACTAATTCTATTCGAATGCGGTTTTCAAAGACGTATTTGTCTTCTTTCAACTTAACATCTGTTGTATAAAACTTTCTCCCCCCACTCCTTTAACGGGGTGAGGAAAGAAATTTTTATACAAAAATCAAAACGCCACGCGAACGACGTCGCGGGTACATTGAAATAGAACCCAAAAATGTGTTTAGATTTTTTTGTCTGTCTGTCTGTATGTTTGTGCGCGCATCACATGAAAACTACTGATCCGATTCGAATGCGGTTTTCACAGATGTATTTGTCTTCTTTCAACTTAACATCTGGTGTATAAAAATTTCTCTCCCATTCCTTAAATGGGGTGGGGTAAGAAATTTTTATACAACAATCACACGCCACGCGAACGACGTTGCGAGTACAACTAGTCTGTAATAAAATTTAAGGAAAAGGTAAAATGGGATATAAGTATCTTTATATATTTTTTGTTCTGTTTCTATTACATTTTTTACTGCTTTCTATACATTTTTTAAGTCTTTACAGTGTTTCAAAAAATGATACAATGAAAAAGTCTGCTAAAATAATGCAATTCTTTCCCATCTCTCTTTCCTTAAAAACAGTAATTTTTACACCCCAAACGTGATTCCTGATTTAGTAATAAAATGATTTTTTATTCGAGAGTATTCTTTAATACTTTTTTTTTACATTAAGGTTCATTTCTTCTCATAGGATTGTGTTTATAATTACTTGATTCCTACTTTTAACGATCCGATTCTAGTTTTTAATCCTATTTTTATTTTTATGAAAAAACAGTGGAATTTCAAACACCAAACTATTCTAAAGAGTACAAATGAAAATGTCTTCTTAATCTACATCATAACAAATTTAATTTGAATATAAAAATTTAGACTATTCAATTAAATTGTAATTTTAATTTTAATGAACTTCCCACATTGCCAACATAAACGGTTTTTTAACGTCATACTTTTACTACCCATACTGAAAAAGTCCAAATATTAATCGACCTGTGCACTAGGTGGAGACTTTTACTTCTTTTATAGTCTATTTGTTTGCAGTTGGCAGCACAGAGAATTCATTATAAATGCAAATCCTTCAAAGTCCAAGTAAGGGCGGTTCATGAAAAATAACTAAAAGTAGTATACATTTCTATTGAAATATAGTCATAGTTGTTATTTTTCAAAGAGTCCACCCTGTAATTAGGGATTAACTAACCCAAACACAATAGAACCCTAGATAATATTGTCATAACAGGTATTTGAATAGATCCCATGACCGTAGAACCGAAGTTTTTTTAAAGAATAATTCAAATTAAAATTAAAAGTAAAATAAAAATATGCTACATATTAAAAAGTAAGAATTAAATATAAATTAATGCAAAAAGCACTTACTCCTTTAATTGTCGGCATCCATTTCGTCGTATTCATCCGACGATGAGTCAGATTCGTTGCCTGGTCCGATATCAGCACTCCACAATCGTTCTTCCTTCTTTACATGGTTTGTGGCATTGGTCCAATTTTCCCGTGTTACGTTTCCAAAAGAATTTATCAAAAGTTGTCTAACGTCATTCAATTTAAAAGTTGTATTTTTTCTTGCTACCTCACCTTTTAGCTGTGCCCATATTAATTCCATAGAGTTTAATTGACAGTGATAAGGTGGCAAACGTAATACAGTTATTCCTTTTTCCTTCGCCATTTCGTCAATTACGTATCTTTTATATTGTAATTTGTGTCGCTTTGCAATTTGCAGTAATTCCGTTTTCAGCATGGTGTCATCAAAAGAAATATTCTTGCTCTGGAGCCACTCTTTAATATCTCCTTTTTTCCATGACGTCGTTGGTAACTTTTCTACTGGCGTTATCTAAGACAACCACTGCAGCACTTGGCAAAAAGTCCAATAGCTGGGAAAAATAATCTTCAAAAACATCAGAGGTCATTTCCTCGTGGTAATCCTTATTGACTTTGATAGAAAGTCCCATTTTCTACAAAACCATGTTCACTGCCAATGTGTGCGATTATTCTACGACCTTTTCCTCGAGGAGCATTTAATCCTGTTGAATATCCCCCCAAAAATGCCTGACGGGTATTTGAAATATTGGTGTCCATCCATGCTTTAGAAACAGTGTGTCCTTCATTCAACCATGTTTCATCTAAATAAAAGATAGTTCTTTCCTCGCTCCGAACCCTTTGACCTTTTTATTTTTCTAAAAATGTGATAAATGCTATAATAATTGAATTTTCTCCATTTAAGCTTATATCTCATTCTCATTAAAAATAATTTTAATTTTTTATTTTATATATTGCCAAAAAATCATTAATACTATTAAAAATGAAATATTTTTACACAGTAACTATACAAATCGAGCTAAAATCAAAATGAACTAAATTCGGGAAATTAAATCGTGAAATCAGTTTGTTAAACCCACCAAACTTTCCTGATCCTCATTAAACGATTCATTGACGCCTGCAAAACCGATAGCTTCAATTTTTGCAATACTACGGCAAATGTCAATCCGCTTTCTCTGTTCTCTTACACATTCCATTCTTCTCTTGCTCGTTTTCTACTACGACCCTCTGTATCGGTTTCGAAATGATATTCCTATTAATTACGACATTGACAGCAACGAATCGGCAAAACCGATTGGAAAGCCTGTTTTATCGGCATCATTTCATTGAGTTGGCCTTTTTATCGGGTGTTAATTTTTTTCGAATGGAATGGAGAATTAATTAGTGAAACGTCGATTAAAAAGGTTTATCGCGATTCCATGTGTCAGAAATTTATAACCAACGAAATGGATATATTTTTTGAGATTCAGGAATTATTATTTCTCTTATATGTTAACTCAGTATAGACGAATTAAATATCAGAAATATTGATGAGAAATTTATACAAATAGAGGTGTTTAGATTTTTCTTGCTATTCACTGACAAGTAGACACTAAAGAAACAATACTTAACATTTATAAAATATTAACTGTCTTAGCGTTTGAAAATTTATTCAAATCACTATACAAAACAACCCTGCTGTTCTAATACTGATATACGTTACCAAAGTATATCCTCCCTCCTGCTCTTAATACATATTCTACGATTGGATTTTGCATTAAGCAGGGGCAAAATAGCACATCAGAAAAGAGAATAGGATGCCATTTTACTAATTAGAATCGCTCCCAAACGTGCCATTATTCTCTGGTGCTTTTTTCTCATCTTCGATATAGACCGATTAAAAATCTACGATACAATATATTAAAAGATTCTAATACATTCAAAGGTTGCACTCCGAAATGCACAAGAGGGTGATTTAATTTTTTTATGAAGACTTATTGGTTATATTAAAATAATTGGAATTTAATGTTAAAACAATCAAATTGGTTTTCTAGTTGATCTAGAGAAATAAATTAAACATCTGATACATAAAGATTTTTATGGTAAAATAAAATCCAACTCTTATCAGAATATAACTTCTTTACATGAATATATAGATATAAACCACAAAGCGTTAAATTTAATATTTTTTTATATGACAATATGGCCGATTATATCTATCAGCTTCGTGTATGTACATAATTGGATTGGTACATACAAGGTATCTCGCGTCGAACTTAAAGATCGCCGGCCAATAAAGCAACTTGTAATATCGTAAACAAATAAAACAAAAACGGTCGTCCAATAACTTTGTTCTCGAGTAGGAGAAAATAAAATACCTTTGATTGCAAACAGAATTTAAAACATAGTCGTACCCAAAGAAATAACATGCTAATTGCTAATCAAGTATTTTTAAAAAAATAAAAACAGACAGCGAAAATTCCAGTAGACAAGGTTGTTTTGTATTACATAAAAACAGGCTAACAGTGAAAAATTACAAAAAAATCGGTAATTTTAGTTATTTTTTTACATATATTGCAGGCCTTTAAGGACATTAGTTAATTTATCCTTAACCGTCCAGACTATTACAAATTTTATTTATTTTTTGGTGTCCGGACTACTGTGAGCGTGGATCAGTTTTACTCTATTCAATTATACGCATTTTTGTTGTTTTTTTATAGAAATTTTTGACATATTTATGAAAAAACTTCAAAAATACGAAAACCTTAAGAAAGCATCCATTTACTCCAATGATTGGCCCGGAACCATTCGGCGGAGTTGCTAATACATTCAGAAAGGCAGCCATTGAAAAATGGTTGCTAGAGAAGGCCTAGGAGTGGTGGGAAAAATCACCAGGCAAGCGACAAGCCAAAGTCTTCATAAAGGGACACTCGGCGAAGTTTACTGCAGAGCTGCTATCACAAAGGCGAAATGATGTCAGAATGATTGTCAGTCTCTTGACAGCACATTGTAGGCTCAGAAAACACATGAGACAGCTGAACTTAGCAGATGAAGACATTTGTCGATACTGCCAAGAGGAAGAGGAAACCGCATTTCATGTCCTATGCCAATGTGAAGGCCTTGCAAGGACGCGGTATCCATTACTGGGAGAGGAGAAACCGGCTGCTCCAACTTATGCGGAGTGGCCACTGTCAAGGCTATTAAGTCTCATTAAGAGAGCAGAGCTGGACAAGGTGCTCTAATCCTATTCCACAGATAATGGGTGTTCACAATAGATCTGCAAAGGTCGCAGTGATATAGGCTAACAGCCAACCCAAAAAATATCTATCTATCTATCTAAGCATCTATTTTTTTGGAATTCACTAAAACTCCAGCTTATTTTTACCAAAACAGGTCCAAATTGTCTGCTCGAAAGTTCTAACAATTTACGAAAGCGACTAAGTATTTTGGAATGTGCTTATTTTTTTGTATTTCCATAACCTTTATTAATCTTTAGACACAATTTAAAAAAAATAATAAATAGATTTGAATTCACAAATTGTTTAGCTTATTTTTATTAAAATTCGTCATTTCACTGTTGGGAAATGATAATAGAAGAGACCCTTTGATTTTAAACTATGTTTATTTCACAATGTCCTATATGTAAAAATAAAAAATGTAAAATAATAGGTAAGCGATACAATTTAAACAATAACTAACCTTCATCTACTGCAGATGCTTTCCATTGTTTGGGAATCCCATAAATCTGTACCTGTAATAAAAACAACGCACTTAGACATTTAAATAGATTAAAATACCAATAAATTATTAAAAAATTGGAATATTAAGATACGCCTCTGATATAAAACACTACAAGTTTATCGAGTATGTTTTGAACGAGTCATAAGATGGGTGAGTCTTGAATTTATGTCCATTTTGATCGTTATCGTTCATATACACTTTACCTTTCCCTCGTTTTTATAAGGCTATCATTTGTAAAACAAGCAATAAGCCATTTTATTTGAATTTTTTGAAATTTATATTGTACAGTAGCGAAATTATGTATATCAGATAACCGTACGAGGGGTACACTTTTTACGTGAGTATGAGCAATCAAAATTCTTGTTGATTTTTGCCACCATTGACGTAGATGCAAATAAACCGTTTGTGAGAATTTAATTATAAAATGTCCACTGGTCAGTTAGATTTTATTCTTTTTAAATTTTACTGTACTAAGAAAATGAGTTAACCACTTAGGAGTAAAACATATCCTCAAGTAATGACTAAGTTAGGACGTAAGGTGTTAACTTCTAAGCCTTACTTTGAGTCTAGTTTAATAGTGTTTTTTTAATTGAAACAAGCTATCGAAAAAGTAACAAAAATTAAACTTTACCTACTCCCAGCATTCGTAAATAGATGCCTAAAAAAGTCCTCAAGATATATATACCCATTAAAATCACCAATACACAACTATGGAAAAAAAGATCACAAGACAATATATCTGCAATCTTAGAGAGAAAACAGAAATAAATTTGCATCACATTGAAAAGATATTAAACCAATATAGGGAAACAAACACTTATAAACCAGCTTGAAAACAAAAGAAACGCAGATAGACAAAATAAAAACTAAAGAATGCGAACAGATCTGGTTGAAATGGGAAGAAGTTAAACATTCGCAAATAGATACCTAAAAAAGTGCTCAAGATATACAGACCCATTAAAATCACCAATACACAACTATGGAAAATAAAAAAATAATTAAAAAATAACAAAAAACCCGACTGTTACAACTAAAAATCAACTGAAACAAGACGAAAATTCAATGACTAGGTATTTAAAAAAAATCAATGATTATTAGGTACTTAGAACTAGAAACATAAATTGAAACAGTACAACACCTACGTACCTACGTATTGTACAAATAGAAATATCAGCACGATAGTCATTCAATTTTTTGCAACATTATAAACAGAATTGCAGTCGGAGGCATGAAACTGTATGCTATGTTAAATTATTATCCTTTTGTGCATGCCTCCGACTGTAATTCTGTTTATAATGTTGCAAAAAATTGAATGACTATCGTGCTGATATTTCTATTTGTACAATACGTAGGTACGTAGGTGTGGTACTGTTTCAATTTATGTTTCTAGTTCTAAGTACCTAATCATTGATTTTTTTTAAATACCTAGTCATTGAATTTTCGTCTTGTTTCAGTTGATTTTTAGTTGTAACAGTCGGGTTTTTTGTTATTTTTTAATTATTTTTTTATTTATGTCTTTTTAGTTTAGAGTGCTTATTCTAAACTCGCTAAAGAGTTCATGAGAAATGATTAATTTCTGAATGGTGCTACAGGACATCTGTGTTAAATTTTTAAAATATTTATGTGTTTTCTATCGTTTTATTTAATATTAAAACTAAAAGTTATATACATATTCAGAATTTGTGTTTAAAATCCTTCATTTTGATACCCCACTCGATATGCTTGGTACAATTTATTTTTTTATTACCTCACAATGTGGCGTCAAACATCCGCCCTTTTTGTTTTTTTTTAAATGTCACCTATCTAAGAACACTTGGGCTATTAAGACAAATCTAACGAGACCTCAAATGTGAAAATCCGTTTAGCGGTTCTGGAGATACAAGGTAAGGAAGAATATTACATAGATACACGATACGCGCTGAAAACATAACCCTCCGTCAGTCGGGTAAAAAGATCACAAGACAATATATCTGCAATCTTATAGAGAGAAAAACAAGCACTTATAAACCAGCTTGAAAACAAAAGAAACACAGATAGACAAAATAATAACTAGAGAATGCGAACAGATCTGGTTGAAATGGGAAAAAGTTAAACACAGAACAAGAAACAGATGGAATTTGAAGTAACATTTGCATGAACCTAGTTTAAGAATGAATAAGAAAGAAGACAAACAATCTGTCCAATAAGCTATCTTGCATTACCTGCTAAGTTGCGTGGAAGGGCCCAACGATCCATAAGGAAGGATGGTAATAAATGGAGAAATAGTATAAAATATAAAAACAAGCACTATCATGCTTTAAAATGTCAGTTGTCCATTAATACTGATGCAAAAATTGATTCAGAATTCTGAACAAATATAAGTATTCGTGACTCAATGTTAAAAGCATTGAAACAGAAATTTCATCGTGGTCGAGCATGGAACTTTGTTTTATTGTTCTAATAACAAATGATTGATTTATATAATGCTATACAAGAAAAATAAATTATTCTACTCTAACATTATTAAATATTTTTTAAGGATTACCTACTTTTTTTACTTTATATTGTCCTTATTTTTATTTATAGCTGAATAGTTTTGCATATAATTGGATAGAATTAAGACTTTAATTGTCGAATTAAACAATGTGTAAGTACATATAAACAAATATGTTGTTAATGATGGTAACCTTTATAACTATTGTTTTATTAAGCTTCCTAAGTATCAAGTAAAGACAGATAAACTAGATTCAGGTTAAAAAAGCGCTAGATACAATAAAAATTATTACTTTTAATTGTGCAATAACGAAAAATTGATAAGGATCGTTAGTTATTTCGATAATATTATCACAATGTGAGTATTTATGATTTCCTATACAAATCCCAGTTTGTATTTGCTTAAATATAGACTTAGTCGCCGTTTTTCGTTATCTTGGTTTTATAAAACCGTTATCTTCGTTAATTATTATTCTCGATTTTTTTAATGATTTATTTTACAATACATTAACAGGTTATTATAATATTTACTGATGTTTCTTCTTTATTTTTCAGAAAAATATCTGATATGGAGATGATAGTGTTGACAATATTTATCATAATTTTGTTTGCTTTATTATAAATTATAATTTAAACCATCGTTTATTTGTAATATATGTCGTACTGAGAAGATCTGATTTCAGTTATCTCAATATTGTTAAGGATGATACAGTGTATAAAGTGTTGAAATACAATATGCCTCAGGAGCAGAAAGTGAGTTCCATACAAATATTTGTATTTTTTGACAAACATTTGTAATACGCTTTAGGTGACTAACCCATTTTTGGTCTATATAAATAAGCACTCCGTATATGTTGACATCTATAATTTCTTTTTTAATAAACATAAAATTAGATATTTATTAGGAAAAAAACACTAAATATTACGTTAATATAAAATTTAAGATCATTCCTAATTCGAATAATTAAATTAAAATTTAAATCATTCCATAGACAAGGCTTATTTAAAGACCACCGCTGTTCCAGCCCCTTTGCTCCCTCTTACTTTTTGATAAACTTGATTAAAAAATTGCATTGCTCAAACCATATCTCACTCGCTAAAGTGTATTTCGATATGCACCTTTTACCAAAAATCTGCATCTTTATTTTTCTAATTTGTACCATTGTAAAATTTGCGAAAAACAATAAAAGTTAATAAAATTAGTTCCGGGCTAATGTACGTTCAGAAATAAGTAACTTCGCATGCGTTCATTGCCGTTTAAAGGAACTTTTCTGCAAAGTTCAAAGTGTGTTGGTATCAGTTAAACAGATTTGTATTGTTTATGTTTACATTATTCATCTTATAATCTCTTATCCTGTGATATTTATGGTCTGGTCTATTGTAGTGATCTAGTCCTCTAGTCTACTGTATTTTCTCAATGGTCTGAGTCGACTGTGTGTGGCATACCAACTGTTCAACAGTTCATAAAAGTACAAGGGTGCAAATTATAAAAAATACATTTTTGAAAGGTCCCGGCAAGGAAACAGCAAAAAAATTTAAGGCATTGACCAGACAAAATCTCCGAACAGCTGTGGGAATCTTGACAGGTCACTGCCAATTGCGACAACATCTCTTTAGGATGAAATTAACAGAATCGCCGCTATACAGAGGCTGCGAACAAGAAGAGGAAACAGTAGAACATATTATGTATGACTGCTCTGCTTTTTCTGAAATCAGAAGATCCGTGTTGGGCGAGTACTGGCTTACACCAGAAGATGTCAGGGAGATCCCCCTCGGGAACCTCATCACCTATTTTAAATCACTAGGCCTGGTGATAGCCTGAGGTGAGGATATCCCTACACACGGAAGGATGCACAATGGGTCATATGTGGCCTCAGTGCTGGCTGAGCACTAGCTCGCCCCTCCCCAAATTTCCAGATCCAGAAGGTGCAAATTAAGAGCTTTCTTTAAGTATAAACTGTTTTTTTTAAGATACTTTTGGGGCTAATAGAGAGGAGGTTAATTAAAGGATCAATTAATAAATGACAAGTGACAGTAGAACGTTTGACATGAAAGAATAAATAACCTTATGAAGCCTCTACATAACAAAAGTCACAGTATAGAAATACATCATAAGATCATCCAAATGGGTAAAGCTCTAGAGCTCTACATTTACATAAACTATAAATGTTTTAATTGTAGTTGATATAATGAAGAATATAACTAATTTAACTTTTTTTATGATATGAAGCATCTGTGAATTAAAAAATCTATAAAGTATCAGCATTAAAACACAGCAATGATTGACAACAACCAATATGACATAGTGTCATTAGTATTAGCATAAAGCATAGTACTGAATGATAACGAACACTAAGAAATATGACACAGTGGCATAATGTATCAGCACAGAAGAGAGTAATAAATGATAACGAACACTTCGACGTTTAACATACACAATGACTTATGACTCAGTAGCAAAAACACACAGTACCTAATGAATGACAACAAACACTTTGATGTTTGACACACAATGATATATGATACAGGGGCATAAAAATGGCATTGTCAATGTTAACATTGTTCTGTCAAACATAAAGGAACTCAAGTAATTATGCAGAGTTTTGTAACACCAATTTGTAACCCAATTTGTGGCCAAAACAATCCCTTAAATACTGGACGTATTTCGAGGAGAAAACATCTTGCCATCGGCATCTTTAACCGGTGCTAACTACGACAGAAATTCCGTCCACCACGTCGATTCCGAAGAAAAAACAAAAGATAAAAAATTAGTTATTCACTATTTTTATTTCTAATAACTTAAAGGTTTGAATAAACAATTTAACACTGATTCTCTTTTTTATTTGTATGTCTGTACTTGGCGCCCTTTTTTAATTGTTTGGGGGGAGTTGAAAAGAAAGCCAGAAGGAAGCCACGAACCCTGGAGCTAGCCAAGGGTATTTTTACGCTACAAATTTGGCGCCCAACGTGGTTGAACAATTTCTTTGAGATTTATCTTTATCTTTTTCTTTATCTTTTTTCTCAAAGGGATTGTTTTGGCCACAAATTGGGTTACAAATTTGTAGCGTAAAAATACCCTTGGCTAGCTCCAGGGTTCGTGGCTTCCTTCTGGCTTTCTTTTCAACTCCTCCCCAAACAATTAAAAAAAGGCGCCAAGTACAGACATACAAATAAAAAAGAGAATCAGTGTTAAATTGTTTATTCAAAACTTTAAGTTATTAGAAATAAAAATAGTGAATAACTAATTTCTTATCTTTTGTTTTTTCTTCAGAATCGACGTGGTGGACGGAATTTCTGTCGTAGTTCGCAGTGTTTGCACCGGTTAAAGATGTCGATGGCAAGAGGGCTTCTCTTTAAATACTGGAAGTATTTCGAGGAAAGACTTTGGTGGGGGAAAAACAATCTGTCTATGGTGGTAGGACGATATATTCGGCTAGAAAAAGCCTCACTCAGGATAAATCTTCTATTTATAACAGCCCTCACTTTGGACCCTTCACAAATTGGCAATGGCCCTATGAATTAAAATAATAACAGTCAAAATTCCGTCCCACTAGACCTTAATTTCGATTACAATCATCCAAGGTTTCTCCAAAGTTCGAGAGAGAAAAAAGTTAATCACTTGATATGTTTATATATTTTTAACTCGATAAAAAACTGATTCTTAACAAATGATTGTAATCGAAAGATTTAAATGTTAGTAAAAATATCCAATAAAACTACTAAAAATAAATTCACCAAATTTTTGATTAATACTTAAAATTATAACAAATTAAAATTACTCACCGAAGGGAGAAGGTAGTGAGAAGAAACTGATTGCTTTAAAAGCACAAAATGAAAAGAATTACAATAGAAACACTTCTCATGTTCGAACTAAATATTCCCCTTCTCAAAACAGATAAAGTCTACGCGTCGACTCCAATAACCCGAAAATTATAAAAATTAATAGTCCATAGGCCAGGCCACAAATAACGTTGTAAACGTTACAGTTTACGCAAACTAAGTCAAAAAAGAGAACGGTTAGTTATAAAAATAATAAACAATTAACCTAAATTAACTTGATATACACTTTACTTGTTATTTATTGAATTGTAAATATTTAAAAGTTCAAATTAATTATAAAAATATTGTTCATTGTATAACTGTGAAATAAATTCGTTAAATCATATTATCGATCGATTTCTATTAAATAAAGGCAACCTGATATCATGAATATTGCAATATACACTCTGAGAAACATTTCTCAATTAATCGAGTAAAAGGGGTGCCGTGCCACCCCATCAAATTAATCAATGCATCTGTATTTCACCTTATAGGGGTTGGATTAATATAATGTCTTCATTTTCCGTAGCGATTGATTGATTTTGATGCTACGTCATCACTAATTGTAACTTCTGTGTAGCAAGTTTCTTCGGATATTGAATTTTCGGTGAAATTGAAAGGGAAACCTATCAGGAGGTAGATAATTACTTAGTAAATTTAACTCTTTCTGGTAATAATTGTTTACATAATAATCAAGTGCGTATTTTAAACTTAAAGTTCGCACTAATCTAAGGTTTGAATTTTGTAAAATCGGATCTATTTTGTAGTACCTATTGTGGTATGCAATACAAATTGTTATTTTAAAGTTTGACGTATATCATGTCGTACACGAAAAGAAACAACTATACAATAAAATCAAACTTGATGAAAAACGGCAATTTTCTGTGAACAATAGATCAGCGTCAGATGAAAAATCGTCTTCGTTTCCACTTGAAAGCATAATTCATTCCTCTGTTTTTTGTTCGAAAGTGGAAACCCTCAGTTGTATAATCCGGCTACGGCTATTAAAAGTAAAAAATAAAATCGAAGAGAAGGGAAATTTAAGGGGTGATATATTTAAAACAATAATTCAAACCGATACCTTACAAGGGCGCAGAAGTTTTTGCATATCGCCGTTTGGTGAAGTTGACGTTAATCCAGGACTTACTACTTTCTCAAAGGGAGCGTTTAGTAAACGGAAAGTCAGAATTATTATTTTTAGATGCTGATATTGTTTCGGTACAACAATTTTACCACCACAAAATCAAAAAAAATTAAAAGATTTTTTGTCGTCTATACTTTGTGATAGAACTGGACCAATATTGTACTAAATTAAAATTTTATGGGTAAACAACGAGCAGAACATTTTTATCCACATTCGTAGCATAAAATCACACAAACACGAATGTGGATACATTCGCGTGAATTTACTTCGTATTGTTTCTTTATCTTTATACATCTATAAAAAATGCGGATGTTGGTAGTAGCAATTCTGACTTGTAAATGTACGAAGAACTTTGAACAATAGGAAACTTACCGACTTTAATCGCGAAGTGCGGACATGAAACGAAAAAAAATTTCTCGTAAGTATATAGAAAAGTGGAAGTAAAACTGTGAAAATAATTAACATTGATGTATTTTTGAAGCTTAATCCATATTCGGAAGGTGAAACAACACGAACGCGAATGTGGATACTTTCACGTGGTACTTCTATGGCAGTTGATTTTTTTCCACAACAAAACATTTTCCATTTTCGTTTTAAGAATGTAAACGACACTGTAAAAAATGTGTCTTGTTGCTAGAAGCATGTATGGCTTGTAAAACTTATTCATCCACTCTCAAAAAGCATGAAATTTATATCGCATTCGGAGAACAAGAAACTTACTGACTTGCATCGTGAAGAAGTAAAACTAAAAGAACTTTGACTTTGTATAAGAAGGTGTAAGTGAAACTGAGAGAAAAATAATGTTGCAAACGTTTACTGTAATTACTGTAATGTTCCGTAACAAAGGATTCTCGCCTTAAGGTATCAAACGAAACTTTAAGAATCGCTAGGAGAAATTTTGGCATGCATAAAGGGGTGTTTACATGATGCCAGTGACTGGCGCCAGTCTCACTGGCATGCCAGCGCTGGCATGGTACTGGCATCATGTAAACACTTTCTTGTGCCAGTCCAGCGCTGTCTGCCAGCGCTGTCTCGAATAGAAAGTTGGTCTATTTTTTATGCCAGTGTCCCTCGTCCGCGTGCCCTCCAACCCCGCGCCAGTGGTTGTAGACACGTGTAAACACAGCGTTCCAGTGACTGGCGTAAATGTGAAGGGTAAACTTCACCAAGTAGGAACTAGGGTGCCAGTGAGACTGTCGCGAGCTACTGGATTGGATACGTGTAAACGTACTAGTCCAGCGCTGTCCTAATCAAGCACTGGCATGCCAGTAAGACTGGCGCCAGTTACTGGCATCATGTAAACACGCCATAACGTACGACAAAGATATTCATTCACCCTTAAACAAATTGTATCGCAGTGGGACAATGAGAAACTTACCGATTCGAATTGCGAAGTACGAACGTAAAACAAAAAAAAATTATATAAAAAAGTGTACTGAAAACAATAAAAAATATCTTAACACGTTTTAAGGAAGATACTTTTATAACGAAATCTTGTTTAATTTCAATCTTCTCCTTGAACAGTTTTCGAATTTTATTTTTATTTAGTATCTTTACCTATTATTTTATTTAAACGATATATTTTCGTCATTAAAGTATTATTATACAATCCGTTGTAGACAAATATACGAGAAAGCTTATATTCCAACATCATAAAATGTTATTTCAAACCAATAAACAGCGAACACTTCCAAACAGCGACTGTTTAATTGAATATCAGGTTACAGCAAAAGTGCTAAATTATTAAAAAAACAAACATAAAAAACAACTGGAATGACTTACAAAATCGCGCTATTGATTTTCCAGAAAATAATTCAGGGTATCGTGGAAGATATGATAAAAAATGTTGTTTTAAGACACCCTACCCTGTATAATACTCACCCATAGAAATAAAAACTATTTCCGCTATAGAAACTTTATCAATCTAAAACTATAAAACTGAATAAATATAAATAACTTCCTGTTTAGTTTTTTATCAAATATAATATGCATTAGAAATATATTCCTTGTATTTTTTTACTATCTGCATATGACAAGTAGATAGTAAAGTATATTAAGCTCGATAATTTCCAGCAGCAGGTTAATGACTCATGAAAAAAATTAAGCAAATATATTCTTAGAAGTGCTTTATTTAATTATAAGAACACTAATTAATAAGGCATTGCTGATATTTATGTGTGTATGTAGTTAGTAACTCCTGGGAATTTTCTACTGTGTTGACCAAGAAAGTTAATATTTGATAAATTCCAGTTAGATTATACACATTGTGTTTATTTAAAATATTTATTAACAGAATTTAATTAATAGTTTAATAGTTACAATTTAAAACAAATAAACTATTTTATTATCTTTTTAGTTTCTTTTTTTACACAAATTACATTAATTAACGCCACGTTTGAATTTTTTTGATGTATGGATAAGTCTATAAATAGACAGAACCAAACTTATATGGAATCACGAAGAAATTTCGAAAAATAGAGTTTAGAGGATTGATTTTTATGAAAATGATAATTTAACAAAAAAGCTATTAAAATATTACTTTTAATAATTGGCACCTCTAACATCGATGCAAGCACGAATTCGCGAGGCATGCTTTTTATCAAATTGTCAATGTCTTCTTAAGAACATTTGTTTGCTCAGTCTCACCAGGACCATTTTAACGAGCTGTAATCTTTCCCATAAGTGCTCTATAAAATTTAGATCCGGAGAGAAAGAAGGCCACTCTAAAACTGCAACACCTTCCGATATGTTTTGCAATTCCATTAGCATTTGAAGTCGCATTATCTTGCCAAAACCACCTCCTCAGAGCCTGACTACAGGTTGTAATACCAAATTTTCATACCATTTATCTGTTAAGGTATGTCGAATGGAAATTAAAGGAGTGCTATCACCAATCATTATTTTACTTTAAAACGTTACAGTTCCTTCTTTGTATTTCGGGATAGGTTTGACAGCACAAAGTCTAGCTTGTTTCGCTCTACTTCCTAAAATAAGAATCTGTCAGGAATCCGATTCTGGTTTTATCCGAAAAACATTTTTTTAATCTTTAATAATCCAATTTTCATGCCCCGAACAACATTTTAAACGGTCAATTTTATTTTGCCTTAAAATTTCTGGAACCCTTAACTGTCTTCTGTTAAATAATTCCTGACCTTAAAGTCTTTTTCTAAGAGTTGCCTTTGAAGTTCTGGATGAGAATTTGTGGGATGTCTTCTTGCTGTTTGAGTGATCCTGCTCTTCTGTAGGTAGAGACTCTTTTACGACTTGTCCTCGCGCGGTCTGTTCTTTAAGGTTCCCAATTCCAGAAATCTTGAATCAGCCCCCTGTGTTACATTCACTGTTTTTGCTACATATCTACGTTTGTTGTATGGCTTGTTTAGTCAGAGCAATAATTCTTCCCCTCTGAATTTTCGATAACCCAACTTTTGGCATTTTTGTTGAATTGTCAATAATTAAATAAATTATAAGCTTAATGCGACTTCAAGTAAAACAAAACAATAAAATGGACACTACCAGGTTAAATATTTAAATTTATTTTATTTATATACCTGTTGACAGTAAATAGACTTACTTTTTTACTGCTTGCATCAAAAAATAACTTAAAACAATATTCCGTATTAATAGAAAGTGATTAGTTTGGTTGTATTTATATGTATATTTTTTTCTTCTAGTAAAAGATGGTAACTTTTAATACTTTTAAATTTTACACCACTTAAAACAACTTTTTTCATATTCCTCTTTTTTCATTTTCTATTGTTTACTACGAAACTCTTTTTGGTACTCATTTAACTATGCGCTCGTATCTTCCTTATTATTGTTTGTTTAAAAGTGCTTTTAATACAAAAAGCAAAAATTACATTTATGTAATATTGAATCTTGTTTTTATTTTTTTTTTCATGATGTTTATTTGTTTCAGATCAACCAACTAGTAGAAGAAATCCAAAGGCTACAAGGATGTCTATCAAAATTACAGGAATCCTCAATGTCTCAAATTACTAGACTAGAAGACCAATTGGAACAAAAAAGACAACACATAATAAGACTAGAAAATAAATTAGATACGCAAAAAGACTATGAAGAAATTAAACGAGAAATCAGTATATTACGATCCGATTTAGGACATAATCCAGAAGGAAAAAATATAGAATTATTATTAGAAAAATCAAAAAATTTGTCTCAAGAAAGTCGAGATAAATCACCGTTACGAGAAAGTGAAGGTAATTATTATCTTTATTTCATATACAAAAAAAGATGACACAACAGCAAATAAAAGCTAGTTCTAATTGTTTATATTACTTGCATTAAAAACTTAAATATAAATATCAGCAAACTTAAGTAGATGCTATTAAAGATTTATTTAACGTTTAAATGTTAACAGACGATATAAAATCTCTCTCAAAGTCATCGTAACTCATATCGAAATTATTTTGTTATGTAAAAATAACTTTACTAGTATGATGGAATTCATATAACCATAAATCAAAATCGGGCATTATTCGGTTTTCTAACACTGGTCCAGTTTCTTGTCAACTTGTGTGGGTTTTAAGATATATTCGACTTAGTTAAATATAATATTTCAGTGCATTTAAATAAACTATCTAGAAGAAAAAGGTAGTTAATTTACATAGCACATAATACCTAAATTCTGTTTTCTTTAAGATCTCTACATAACTCAAAGCTCCTACTTATCGTTACATGAAAGTACTCAAAAGCGTCCAGCCAGAGCTTAACAGCTTTTTCTTTTAAAGTTTCTTTTTTGTGTCAATAATAATGTAAATCTTCAAATATGCAAATTTTTAGTCTAGAGAAAATATTATTTCAATTACGTAATAACTAAAATAACGGAAACTCTTTTATAAATGGGACCATAATTTTTTAAAAATGATGCTGATTAAACAGTGACTATTATTGGTGTTCAATATCGTGACAAATATGGGGTTTCATTGCCAAGTCGTATTTCAGTAATCAGAGTTGGCCCCTTTTAGATTTCTTTTTGTGGGGTTATTTGAAGTCAAAGGTGTATGCCAATAAGCCTGCATCCATTAAAAGAGGAAATTCAACAAAATTTAACCACATTTATGCAAAATCATCATTTTGAACATAGACTGCGTATCTACCATCAAATTTATAGAGGACATTTTCCAGATCTGTTATTCCATAAATAACCCTATTCTGTCTCTTAACAATTATTTTTTATTTAATTTAAATCTTGCGTTAATTTTGAGACAGATAATTTGTAGACCCGTAAAAGACTTTTAATTCTGTTAATAGACAGATTGAATATTTTTCGTATATAAAATTACCTGATATGATTTTAAATCTTTTGACGTCCTAATTCCCATACTACAGTTTTAAAAACATCTAAAATAAATTACCTTTAACGATTTTTACAGAATAGAGTTAAACGGTTTATGCGCTACAGTAAAAGTATGACTTAATTCCTTTAAAATTGTTCGAAATTCTTCCTATTCTCATTAAGTTAAATGTAGTGTGTTTTTAAACAATTAGAAAAGAAAGTGAAGAAACAATATATCTATCCACATATGAAATTTAACTTTAAAAACAATTATAATGATTACTTTGTCGGATTTATGAACACACCGATTTTTAACTCTATAATTTTAGAATAAATTGAGATGAATAAATCAGTGGCGTTACTGATCTGATTAGATTTTAACTGCTCATCAATTTATTTTTATCAATATTTCTTTTGCCTCGCCATCTAACGTAACATTCTTATATATCTCTTAAAATTTGTATATTTTGTTCTTCTTAACTAAAATACTTTGTTGCTAACTGTAAGATGGTATACAAAGACGCGACTATTTTTATCAGTTAACCTAAAGATAACTCACAATTCTGAAACTTTAAACAAATTCAATTTTTACATTTAAACCCTCTAATTCTAATATATCATGTTTTCTTGATCTATTTTTATTCTTAATCACAAAAAAAAATCATTCTATCTTTGTTAAAAGACATATTTGGCTTAATTTTTTGAAGTGATTCTCATATAGATTGATGACCCTTAAGGTTTGATGGTTAACTTATAAAAAAATGATGCATAAGTTTTTTTTCAACGTCTTGTTAGCTTGTATCATTAATGGGCACTTCTTATGTCTTCCTAATGATTACAAGTCTTTAACTTCAAAAACGTAAAGAAAATACATTATATAATGTACAGATAACTTTCAATTCCAAAGAATAAAAGTTGTTCTCAATTAAATTTTTACACTAAGACTATTTTATACAATTTGTTGTGACCAATTTTTGGTTACAACGGACAATCATTCTTTCTTCATTTAAATAAAACATTGACTTATTTTGACTTTCAAGGGTTGCAACATTGTATTTTTTAACGCGTTTCTTATTTGTCAATATTTTTTTAGAAAAACAACTTTTTAGTCAGGATTTAAAAGAATTATGTTGATAAAGACACCCAGTTATGGATATTGTAGCTAACATTTTTACACGTAATATGCCTTTTTTGGAATATTCTGTCTTTCTTCATAAAATTCTTCAAAAGTTAACGTTAGTGTGCTTTAGCCTATGTTCTAAATTTTTTTCTGATGTGTAGCCTTCTTCTCAACATAGAAGAGACACTACTAAGACTTTTTCATACATTTTCTTTATTGTGCTTTTGATCTCTGAAGAAATTCCCCATGTTGACGCCAATGATTTAATTTAATAACAATTTAGTACGAATCAAAAAAGCTTAACAAAGCAAAAGATAAAATCTTATTGTGTGATACAGTTAGTTACAGAAATTTCCCAAAAAGTGAGACATAATTCATGGGCACTATAAAATAATAATTAATTCAATTCGTATTTTTAATTAGATTGGTTTCCTCAACTGGAAAGAGGAAATCATGAATCAAAATCAAAATCAGATCTTTTATGTAGATTGGAATTTTTATTGAGGTTATTTGATGAATTTATTATTTGATATTTAAACATTCTATAAATCGTTACGCAATGTTATACTTAATAAAAAAAAAGTATAATAAAATTTATTTCGTATCATACGACTCAGCTCAAGGCCTTCAATTGTCATAAAGAATTCAATTATCGCGTACAAATAAAAAAAAGAAACTAGTTCAAATTTCGTAAAAACTATAAGAATCACTAGTTCCCATGGTGACGAAATTGCCTATAACAATTGTTCATAAAAACAATAAAAACGTTATTTCTCAAGAACTGGTAATAATAAATTTGGTTTCCTAAGGCATGTATACATTTTAAAATATCAGTTAAGGTAATAATAAAAAGGTTACATGACATTTTAGAAAGGCAAAATGGAGTTTTGCTTAATTACAACTATTTAAGGTTTAATACAATTTACTGTTGAATAATTATCTAGATAAGCCACCGTTATTATTTAAAAGTATATTGAACTTAAGCAATTTCTAAAAATAGTTCATTGTTATTACATATTTTTATTCTCGCGTGCGGCAAAACTTGTTACCTCTGAAAACTTCCTTTATAACCAATCACTTCTAAGAACTTTGTTACTAACACCACTGAAATAACCTTTAATCCTTTTGATCTATCTAGAAACCATCTACTCTAACAAATTAAGAAATTAAAGATTGGAATACTAAGGATTACTTGGTTACCTGGATTTTCCTAATATACCTAAAATTGGATAAGATTGGAAACATTACATAGACATGGATCTGTGCTTGAATCTTTAAGATTATCTAAGACAGAAACTTATAATTTAAGAAT
Source organism: Altica lythri (assembly GCA_964028335.1). Classification (NCBI taxonomy): domain Eukaryota; kingdom Metazoa; phylum Arthropoda; class Insecta; order Coleoptera; family Chrysomelidae; genus Altica; species Altica lythri. Next base: position 23,535,907 of record OZ034809.1, on the reverse strand, counting down.
CAAAATTTAAACAAGAAAGTAACACATCAGCTACTACCTAGTAGCGAATTCAAGAATGTTTTAAGGACCAACACTGGATACTGTATTATATCAATCTTTAATTTCTATTACCTTTAACTTTTCTTTACCTCTGTATATAACACTGTTTCCATTTTTTCTAGGGGTTGATCAGCAATCATCGCAAACCCCTGCCCTATCTATTACCCCTCCAAATAATCTCCCTCCACCTTTCCAAAACGTTGATGCGTTCGGTTCTTTGCTCGGAGAAGAAATTGTTTCTTCTTGGAGAAGAAATATAGAACAAAATCGAGTAACAACAAAATCACCCTCTTCTTCAGATGGTCCATTAAAAAGTACCACACCAGTCAATGCTGATTCGACGGCAGAAAAGAGTACTGCATCGACACCACAACCAGTGGAGCATGTAACATCGCCTGTAGAGAATTTAGTTAATGGTAATCCTAAAAGTCCTCAAGAAGATAATAATAATCATCACGTTAGTAACAACAATATCACCCTATCTGCTATGTGTGCTGTAAATAACTTTTTGAGAAGCGAAGATAGCTTGAAGAGTCCTTACAGGTTTGACGATCATAGACCAACATTTAAATTTGCTGAAGACTTAGGAATGGCTCCTGGTTCCATGGTAGGAAGACTTGGTGAGAGTCTTATTCCTAAAGGAGATCCGATGGAAGCTCGTTTACAAGAGATGCTGAGGTACAACATTGACAAATATGCATCACAAAATTTAGGTAAAATCTGTGTTTATTTTATTTTATAACAAACTTATTTTATCGATTTGTTCTTATTTAGATACTCTTCATATCTCAAGGAGAGTACGAGAACTTCTCTCTATTCATAATATTGGCCAAAGATTATTCGCAAAGTATGTCCTGGGATTATCACAAGGTACTGTTTCTGAACTTCTATCAAAACCTAAACCTTGGGACAAACTAACGGAGAAAGGAAGAGATAGCTACAGGAAAATGCATGCTTGGGCTTGCGATGAGAATTCAATACTTCTTTTGAAGTCGTTGATACCAAAGAAAGGTAAGTTTTGTTTCTATGTTATAATCAAAAATAATCAAAAGAATTATTGTGCTCGTATGAATTGGTTTATTTGCAAATAAGTTTTACCCCGCAAAAGAAGATGTTAAATCCAAAATTAAATAACAGATTTGAATGATATAGTAAATGTACTAAAATATGTTTAACAATCTGAGAGAAACGATAAAAAATGTTTACCATTTCTGGTGACTTTTTCCATTTTTTTCAGTTTTACTTATTCTCTTTTATATAGATGATCTTAATAAACAAGAGTCTTAAAATACGAGAATTCGATGGTATTACCAAATTAATATAATAAATTGCCCATTGTTACCAACATATTATAAAGCAAGTCAAAATAGTTCGATAGGTATGATGACTCTTGAGTTCTTAAAGTGAACACATAGGTAATCCAGAAAACAGGGCAAGGCTTTTTTCTTTGTCTTCTAAGCCTTTAACATCTTTTGGTACTTCTTGCATCTTTTTTAAAGTTTCCTTCAACCTAATGGAGAGAAATCTTTAAATACAAGAACATAATGCAATTGATATTTCCAAGTAATAGTCGCATTCGGTGAATAGGATGACCCTCCAGTTCTTACTTCTTCATAATTAGTAAGAAGTAAGAAGTTTTTTGTACATTTTAACTTTTGCCTTCTTAGGTCACTCTCTGCACCATTTTCAGAGTTTACCGTCCTTTCTCTTAAACAAAATATAATTGATAAAAGTCTTTAAATTCAAAAACTCAACCAAAAATAAGAATTTTAAGGCTTTTAAGCCTTTACCATCTCTGTTAACTTTTTACATCTTTTTCAAAGTTTTCTTTAACGGACACAAATCTTTAAGTACAAGACCTCGGTGGTGTAGTAGGTAAATGACTGTAAACATGAACATTGTTTTCGACTTTAGAAGAAGTGTTTGTTGAAAAAAAATTAGTTAATGAGTTTTTAAACCTCTTCAACTGAACATACTTAGTTTCAAAAGCAAACAAATAGAAATTTTATCATAGATATTTAAACGCTCTAATTATATCATAAAAGGTAATATAATTGGATTTTATAGAAACAAAATTGACGTTAAACGACAGCAAACTAAAGTAACAATATAAAATACTTTCTTTGCAATCGTTTCTCGTCTATTATTATACAGGAATTAGTTGCCGGATTAGAAAACAGTTCTTTTGCAATCGTGAGACAATATTTACCTTTTGAGATGACATTTTAATATTTGTATTTATCTCGAAATGGTACTGCAGACCGTTTTCTATAATAATCCGCATTTGTGCCTCTTCTTCTTACAATATAATTACTTTTTCATGGGAGCGAGCACCGAACATATTGTCAACATGAAAACGGATCAAATCCATGTGATTATTTGATATCTCGAATTGCACGCTATTAGTTATTTCCTTTTGTCTCTAGCATCTATTTTCAGTTAACTTAAAAGTTATATCGCTTTTAATAATATCAGTACATATTAACATATTATATATTTATAAGAACTTATACAGGAAATAATTATATAAAAATGATAATTTGTATATTTGTGCTTTAGAGTAGACAAATTTTAATAGGTACATGATTGTTTTTTTGTAATAAAACCGGTACTCTAATAACGTTATCGTGCAAGAGTCAAAAATATTTTTGATAATTTGTAGGACGACGTAATTATAGCCGGAAGAAACGATGATGAGTTTCAAAATAATTTTCAAGAAAAAAATCTATCGTTTATAAAATAGATACTGGACGCACGCAATAGGTAAAATGAGGATATTCAAACTAAAAATTAGTAATAAAAAAACTGATTGGAATAAATTATATTATAAAAAATTTGTCGATCAAGAACTAAATTGCTTTTATCAATATTTTAAATTGTGGAATTTTCTAAACCAAAGTTTTTATAATGATATTTAATAGAAGTTTTACACTTTCTGTGCCAATTGCCTAAAAAACATCCTTCCATCTTCGTATTGGCAGCGCGAATGTCTGTGAATAGTGTGGTAAAAAATTGTAAAAATAGGTTTCAATCCTGATCATGTAATACCACAAAACTTGAAAAAATATTGACAGACGACATTAGTCAAACATTGACGCCAACAAAGTCAAAGATTGACGAATGTCATTCAGAAAATCGTAAAAGCATTAATACCTTAAATTTTACCAGAAGCCACACGTTAAAAAATATTTATCAATAGCTTTTAAATACCCTATTCATGTAGGTATTACGTCAAATCTTAACAAAAGACTTAAGAAAAAATGTAAGTCATATATTGACTGAAGACATAAATCAAATCTTAAGGAAAGACATGGACAGAAGACATAAACAGAAGATGTAAGGCAGATATTGATAGAGAACATAACTCAAATCTTGACAGAAGTCATGTATGTATGTATGTATGTACGTATGTATGTATGTATGGTGTTAGGGGTAACAGATACACCTGCGACCTATAAGATCTATTGTGTTTCATTTCCTTCTATTCCTACGTGTCCTGGAACCCATAGGAGGGTAACAGTGTTATTCTGTCCTAGTTCATTTAATTTGCCTAGGAGGCATTCCCGGACCATCTTTGAACTGATTGTATCTGAGTTCAGAGCTTTGATGGCTGCTTGACTATCTGACATGATTACAATCTTATGACAGAAGTAATCATGGAGACTAGACAAGGAGTACGAACTCCATGTATGCAAATAGGGCTACCAAAATAAGAGGGCGCTGGTGTTCCATTTGTACCAGAATGGCGACCAATGAGGACGTATTTTGAAATAAAATAAATAATTTTTAATTATTTCATTATTAATTTATTTACACAATGAAAAACATAGTTCGATCTTTCGGATATAAATAATAAAAACCAATTTAATAATTCACGATTATTTATTTGTCTATATTCATACCGGTACAAAAGGAAAACTAGCGACGCTAGTGGTAAAAAAAGTAAACCTAATATGTACGATACCGTGGACAGATTTTGGCAATTCCCCCGGTCGAGTGCGTACTCCTTGTCTAGTCACCATGGAAGTAATGGTAAAAACTTAAAAGGAGCCATACGTAAAATCTTGACAGAAGACATATGTCAAATCTTGACATAAGTCAATTCTTAACAATCATGCGTCACATAAAAAAAAGCTCTTGTTTCTAATAATGTAAAACTGCTAACATTTAGATTTGAATATAAAGTATAGAAGCTGCTCATAATGCATTATTAAAGTAAATGTTTGCGAATGAAAAATTCGACGTAAAAAATCGATCCGTTTGTTGTAGTTGAAAGGTGTCATCCCCTCAAAATTTATAGTTTTGAAATTAATGAGGCAGATTGGAAAAGACGGTCTCTGAGTAACAAAAGCAATCGCCGCAACAATTTTAATGAAGAAAATTCTTTGGCAACATTTCAACGCCTGTATCATTGTTCCTGCGGACAATTTTTCGGTGTTTCAAGTCAATGATCATCGCTTTTGTACCGAGCGATCTTAAAATAAAGCGTCAATGTCAATTAAATAAACATAAATTTCGGTTATAAACGTCGCATGGCTTTCAGTTCGATAAAATATCGTCCGTTAATATTTCAACTCAAACGAAAATTAATTATGATACTGATTTTATTATTATATTGTTGAAATATTTGTTGAAGATCGTAAAAAGGTATAATTTTTATATTAAATACCTTTATAATCAAAGAAGTTAAAAATATCACTTTTAAGTACTTTTCCTTCAACGTCAGAAACAAAACTTGACATTGATAACGCTAAACTGTGAATAAACTCTATAACGTGCTGAATGAGAAAAGAAAAGTATTTTTTTTTATTTCAAACATCTGCAAAATTATATTTCTGATACTTAAAATTCGAGTTTTCTTACTGATAATTTATCAGTCAGTAAAACAATTTCTTTCTTTTTTAATATTTTTTTATTATCTTTTTGGGTACATTATTAAAGCATATTTTCAACCTTAAGAGTGAAAATGTTGAAATTTGAAGTTTAAAAATGTAAAAAGGAACTAATTTACAGAAAGTAGTGTAAACAAATCTGGGCCGAAGTAATATATCAAAATTTTGACCAAAGCAAATATATCAAATGGAATTAATACCTCAATTTTTAACAGAAGTATATATCAAATGTTGACAAACGCCCTACATCAAAATTTCGTGAAATCTTGAAAGAAGTATTAAATCAGTCAAATCTTGACAGATTTCGACAAGAGATCAAATCTTAAGAGAAGACATAAGTCAGATATTGAAAGTCAAACATTGACAGAAGTCAAAATTTAAAAGAAGCCAAAAGTCATACATCAAAACATAAATCAAATTTTGACAGAAGTACCTAATCTCTCAAATCTTCTGAGACGTAAAACCTCAAATCTTGACAAAAGATTTAAGTCATAAAGTGACATAAGACATAAGTCAAATATTGACAAGAGGTATAAGGCATAGAAGCTAAAATTTAAAAGAAATCATAATTCATTCATCAAAACATAAGTCTAGTTTTGACAGAAGTATCTAATCTCTCAAATCTTCTGAGTCGTAAAACCTCAAATCTTGACAAAAGTTATTAATCATAAAGTGACACTCGACATAGGTCAAATATTGACACGAGGTATATTTCATAGAAGCCAAAATGTAAAAGAAATCATAAGTCATACTTCCACACATAAATAAAATTTTGACAGATGTATCTAATCTCTCAAATCTTCTCAGCCGTAATACCTTAAATCTTGACAAAAGATTTAAGTCATACAGTGACAGAAGACATAAGTCAAATATTGACAAGAGGTATAAGTCAAAAAGAAAACATATTGATCAAAGCCATACATTAAATTTTGACAGACGTCATAGATCAAATACTGACAGAAGTCATACGTCAAATCTTGACATAATTCATATCTTAAATCTGGTCCAATAAAAACAAAGTATAAACAAAAATACCAATGAGATAACGTGTTTCTACAAGTAGCTGATTGTTGCCATACAATATCAAATTATTGATATTTGAAGTATTTAGTGTAAAAGTGCATTCTTAATTATTTAATTTATTGTACATTTTTAATATTGTAGATTATCATAAGAATAGGTTGTTTTTAACTTTTTTTTATAATTATTAAAGTAGAAATCAACCATCCAGAACATAAATACATGAACAGTATATATATATATATATATATATATATATATTGTTATGATCTCTATACTCATATAATTGTATTCTTGTGACTCTTCAAGGTTGGGTTCTTCGATAATATTAAACTAAAAAGTCCATCTCAATTTTAACATCATTTAATATATAAATATATTAATTCTTTACAACATTTTTAAAAAAAAATATAACATTCATCATTTATCCTGTCATAAACTTAACACTAATTAATTTTAAATGAAATTTTGCCCTCTTTTCCTAAAATCACCGAATAACTATTTCTAATATACCTCTATTACCAGCTGATAACAAATCATACCAGAAATACTTATCTTTATAAACTATGCTTATTTTATTTTGAAAATCCAATCTATGCAAATATCCAATTAATCTTCTCTATATATATCCATTTTATTCCATATTTAACTCTACCATATAGTTATTATAACATTCTATTCATACATTAATCTTCTTTTATAATTTTTATATTTATATTCATTAACATTCAGTATTTATCTTCATTTTCAATTTCTATTATTATTATATTTACTTTATAATGGTTTTTAAATTTTTAAAATTCTATATAATTCCCTAAACTTTTTCTCTGACTTTACTCTCCAAAATTCTATGACATTCTATCAATAATTTTTTTTTTTTTTTATCCCCCTAGAAACCTCGCAACCCAAATTTTTTTTTTTTATTTATGATTCCTTGATAATTTGCATAAATTGATTATTCAATTCTAATATCTAGTTAGTCTTAATTACACTTATATTACATATAAAGACCAACTATTGAATACCATAACAATTTCCCAAATTTAAAATTTTATAAATTTTAGAAAAAAAATTTTAATAATTTAAAATTTAAAGTATATAACAATTAACATATTAACACAAATTCTGAATACTCTAAGTTTCTTCAAAATACCTATATAGGCTTTCAATATTAAATACTCCTCTAACATTTCTTGTTATCGGATCTTCAACAATATAACTATTAACACCTTCCTCATTTACTATTCTATATGGTCCTTCAAATATAGCTTTTAATTTCCCTGATTCATTTTTCTTTAAATTTCCACTTATATATGCTTTTATTATTACCAAATCTCCTTTCTTAAACCTTACAGGATATTTCACTTTTTTCTTAATTTTTTTATAATATTTTTCCCACGCATCCATTAACCTTTTTCTTACTTTTTCTATAATTTCATCATATTTTTTTCTTTCTTCTTCTTCTTCCCAATTTCGTTTTGGTTTTTGACCTAACATTAAATATGTTGGTGTTTCTTCTGTTATTACATTTGGAATATCATTGATATACATTTCTACTTTATTAATATAATTTTCCCTACTCACCCCTTGTTTTGATTCACCCCAGAAATATTTAAGAAATTCCCTTTCAAAATCATTAAAGGTTAATATTTCATTTTCCTGTGTTGCATACCATAATGCAGCATTATCTTTCAAAGAACTTCTTATAATTTCTTTCCAATCTCTTTTGTTCCTAGTCTTAGTTTTAATCATATTCATATACGTGCATGGATGTAATATACTGATATTCCCTGTAAATTTTACTGCTCCTTCTCCTCCATGTATTATCATATAGGAACCATCCTCAGTTCTTTCATTTTGCATTTCTTGTAATTTTTTTGTTTCATCTTCAAATTTCTTTGCTACTTCCATTACATTCCTTTCCATAGTTTGTAGTATTCTTTCATTTTCTTTCTTATTTTCATTTTTCTGCTCCTTCACATTTTTTTCTATATTATTAATCTTCTCCTGGTGTATATTACCCATTTCCTCCATCGCCTTAATTCCATCTTTCAATTGATCGACTTCTTTTTGTATTTTGATATTTTCTTCTTTAATAATATTTTTCATTTCATCTTTAAATGTTTCCATATTCTTGTTCATATCTTTTATTTCTTTTTTTATATCTTCTCTTATTTCTTTTTTCATAGAATCCATTTTTCTATTATTTTCATCAAATTTATTTTCCAAAAATTTAAACATTTTCTCCATCTCTGTTTCTTGATGTGGTTTTGAACTAGTCGCATCTCCTATCACATCAGCTTGTACCACTTGAAACATTGTTTTTTCTTCTCCTTCCGACGATCCATCATTACTTTCTGTTTCATGCATATTTTCATTAGATTCCTGTATTCCATCTTCTCTCCTTCTATTTCTTCTATTTTGTCTTGTATTCATTTTATTCAAATCTTTTAATTATTTTATATATTTATTTAATTTATAATGTTAACTTATTATATTACTTTATTATATTTATTCGATTTGTATTTAGTTTTAAAATTTTCAAAATTTTATGGTCTTTATATATAAATATAAATATACTTAAAACTCTCACCTAATCCTCTTATTTCTATTATAATGTATTTATGTTTTATTTCAATTCTTCACTGTTCTAATTTTCTAATCACTTCAATTGTCTATATCACCCTCTCAATTTCAATATACTGTTCTATTTTAAACTGGATTCTTGTTTTATTCACGCCACACGTTGGCTCGCCATAATTGTTATGATCTCTATACTCATATAATTGTATTCTTGTGACTCTTCAAGGTTGGGTTCTTCGATAATATTAAACTAAAAAGTCCATCTCAATTTTAACATCATTTAATATATAAATATATTAATTCTTTACAACATTTTTAAAAAAAAATATAACATTCATCATTTATCCTGTCATAAACTTAACACTAATTAATTTTAAATGAAATTTTGCCCTCTTTTCCTAAAATCACCGAATAACTATTTCTAATATACCTCTATTACCAGCTGATAACAAATCATACCAGAAATACTTATCTTTATAAACTATGCTTATTTTATTTTGAAAATCCAATCTATGCAAATATCCAATTAATCTTCTCTATATATATCCATTTTATTCCATATTTAACTCTACCATATAGTTATTATAACATTCTATTCATACATTAATCTTCTTTTATAATTTTTATATTTATATTCATTAACATTCAGTATTTATCTTCATTTTCAATTTCTATTATTATTATATTTACTTTATAATGGTTTTTAAATTTTTAAAATTCTATATAATTCCCTAAACTTTTTCTCTGACTTTACTCTCCAAAATTCTATGACATTCTATCAATAATTTTTTTTTTTTTTTATCCCCCTAGAAACCTCGCAACCCAAATTTTTTTTTTTTATTTATGATTCCTTGATAATTTGCATAAATTGATTATTCAATTCTAATATCTAGTTAGTCTTAATTACACTTATATTACATATAAAGACCAACTATTGAATACCATAACAATATATATATATATATATATATACGCAGACGAAGTCTTTGCTGACACAATAATATGAAAAAGTCTATTGGGTATGCAGCAACAATAATGAAACAGAGTACTCTTTCAAGTGTTTATTCCGAGCTTTCGGCCAATATTTTAACTTCCATTTTTATGAATAATAATGTAATATTTTTTGTATTTTTAAAAATAATTGTTGTCAATCCTAATCTCAAAAAATTGCCTACCCCTCTTTTTATGTAGTTGGTACTACTTGAGATTGTCATGGCTAATGTCATCTTTCTTTCAATTTATGCTACTCATGCATCTCAGTTTGAGAAAAACGATTAATTTTTTCAAAAATTTTATCAAAGTTCGTTTCTTGATACGGATGCTTACATCTTGTTTTGTGTTAATACAGATTATCTGTTTTTTTGTGGTTTTGAGACTTAGTCTTGGTTTTCTCAGCTTGGTACCATTAGTTGGTAATATAACCTGTAACTTAGACAATAGAATTGGTATTTGCAATAATCTAATTATCACCAAGTGGAAATTAAGTATAATTAGTGTAACCGGATCCAGATACTTACATGTAATATTTTTACTAACATCGTTTTGGATACAACCTCCCCAAGTTGTAAGTTTTTATATTTTTTTTACTTTTTTATAAATTACGCTCTTGATTAATATTGTAGATCCCTGAAGATGGCTGTAATATTGGCCGAAAGCTCGGAATAAACACTTGAAAGAGTACTCTGTTTCATTATTGTTGCTGCATACCCAATAGACTTTTTCATATATATATATATATATATATCTAACCTAATAGCTTTTGGCGGCGACCTCATATAATATTTTCTCATACATCTAACGTTGTAAAAATAAATGATAATATTTGAATTATAATAAACTTAAATTTATTAACGTTTCTTAATAATACAATGCATAATTAACTAAAACAGTTTTGATTTAATTATCCGCCCAATTATTGTTAATATAACGCGCTTATATTCAGAGATTTAAAGAGAAAACAAATAAATCTATTTGACATACATTATATATCATTGAAAAGGTTTTAAAATTTTGCAACACATGGGAAAGATGAAGGATCGAACAATTGTTTTAAAATTAGTGGATTTAGGTTATTATTTTTCTTTTGTTGCAACTGTATATAATTAGAACAGAACAATAAAGACATCTATTATTAAATCATTGCTAAGTTTTACTAGTGCACACAAAAGTTTAAGTACGGGAAAATATTTATAATGTCGTAAATAAATAAGTGCTCATGTGAAAAACTGTTTTGTCTTGTCTTTACTACTTACACAAATGCTTCTTATGTCATTTCCTATATGTTATTAGTTTTTTTTTACTCTCTCTTAACAGATGATCGTTGCGTTTTTGCTAAATCTCAACGCTTAGTTTTACAAATTAGTATGCAAATTTTATACTATAACATCTTTTTATGCTTAATTATTTAAACACGTGTATCAACACCATAATACGTTAAGCAAAGTACGAGTAACAAGAAAATGAAACTACATGCTTGCTCTCTCTCTCTTATCTCTCCTTATAATAATCAAACTGAAACCCCATATCTGGGAATGTTGAAAAAACTAAGAAGAAAGAATAGATAGCGGAAAATCTAAGTATTGGAACGATCTAGAAGGACTAAGACAATCGAAGAGGCTCCTGGGAAACTACAACCAGCAGAGATCTAGCAGGTATCTTAACCTAAGTAAGAAGAACATCCGTATTATAACAGGAATATTAACCGGACACTGCCGATTAAGAGGACACATGAAGACACTAGGATTGGTAGATGAAGCAAACTGCAGATTCTGTTAGGTAGAGGGCGAAACCTCAATGCACATACTCTCAGAATGCATTGTATTACGTAATTCTAAAGTCAAATACCTAGGGTCATACGAAATAGAAGAGGAATATCTACCTAACTTGAAACAGAACGATATCCTAAACTTTCTAAGAAAAATAGGTTTAAGAGAGCTGCTATAAGTCTGAGAAAATCATTAGAAGTACCTAAAGCAAGAACAGGGACACAATAGATCTTATAGGTTGCAGGTGTATCAGTTAACCTTAACTTGCTCATACATATATACATAGTAATCAAACGGAGAGATGCGAGATAGTTTCAATCTGTCGTTACTCGTCTCGAGCTCAGAGTACTGAAGGCTTCCTCTACTTAGTATAAGCCAGAAGGTTGTAGACAACGAAATAAAGTCTGCAGCAGTATAATCTTCCGAAAATCGAGATATATTATTATTATGTTAAAATCTTAAATGCGACATAGGTATGCATTAACTTTTCAACACAATCGTACTGCACAATTGAAAACTTGATTTCAGAATGGAAATGATTGATAAATAAATAATGTTGAACTGCTTTCTACATTTGAACAGAATAAATCAAGAAACAACGAATAAATTTATAATAATTAATGAAATATAAACAAAGATATTTTTTAGAACATAATAAACAAACTAACATGATATAATTGTATTACTTTTACATCACATCTATTTTAAATCGATTATCTAGAATTCAATATCAATATTATCATATTTTGGACGGAAGTTAAATCTCGAATAAACATTTAAAACATCATTTTTGTGTAATAATTTCGATTTTCGGAAATGAATGATGATAATTTTTCTGCGGTTCACCAATTTCGTTTCCTGTTTGATTGAATGTTAATCCTCGAGTATTGTAGTTATTAGAAGTAAATATATCATTATTTTGTTTCTTTCGACTTAACAAATATTGATTCTTGGAATAGCAACAAATGTTTAGCTGGTTTTAATTATAATCTAATATAAACCCACAAACAGAACATTTATTTTTGTGTTCAGGTTAGCTGATAACCAAAGCAAATTAAAGAAAATAGCTAGCAAAAAACTTACTAATGTATGTATGTATGAATGAGCAAATTAGGGGTAACAGATACACCTGCGACCGATAAGATCTATTGTGACCCCCTATTCTTGCTATACTTCTGATGATTTTCTCAGAGTTATAGCAGCTCTTCTAGTCCTATCTTTCTTAGAAAGTTTAGGATATCGTTGGGTTTCAAGTTAGGTAGATCTTTCTCTTCTATTTCGTACGGCACTAGATATTTGACCCTAGAATTACGTAATAAAATGCATTCTGAGAGTATGTGCATTGAGGATTCATAATCTACCTCACAAAATCTACCATCTACCAATCCTAGTTTCTTCATGTGTCCTCTTAATCGGCAGTGCTTGGTTAATAATCCTGTTATAATACGAAGGTTCTTCTTACTAAGGTAAAGACAGCTGAGAGATCTCTTCTGGTTGTAGTTTCCCAGTAGCGTCTTCGATTGTTTTTGCCCTTCTAGATCGTTCCAATAGTTGGACTTTTGGCTATCCATTTTTTTCCTTAGTTTTAAATTGTACTACTGCTGATTCCACTAGATGGTTTTGGTCGCAGGTATTGGGTTTCAGCTTCCTCTTTTGCTAACTTATCTGCTGTTTCGTTTCCTTCTATTCCTATGTATCCTGGAACCCATAGAAGGGTAATAGTGTTATTTTGTTCTAGTACATTTATTTGCCTAGGTATTCCCATTCCCATCTTTGAACTGATTGTGTGCGAGTTCAGAGCTTTGATGGCTGCTTGACTATGACATGATTACAATCTTTTGTCTACGAAAAAATCCAAAAACCCCTGCTTCCGTTTTTTATCCGTCTTGGAGCCAACTTACTAATGAATTATGATCATAACTTTCTAAAACGGACAAAGGAAGAAAGAGTGGGGAGGAGTATACAAATATAAACAGAGTAAAAGAAATGATTAGGAATGTCTTCTTCTTATTTTATTCTTCACAAATTGGCAATTTACTTTATTGTGTAGTTTTCCACCCTTACATGCCTAATAGAGGAGTTTAAAAGTCGTTCCTCTTGTTCTCTATTCTATGATTTTTTTTTTCTCTACTGATCCTTTATCATATCTAAGTGTTCAGTTTTATTAAAACTATTATCATAAATCTATAATTTAGTTTCTTGTTTACAAGTCTTCTCTCTTGGACTCCATTCTATGGCATTTTGACTACGATTCTGCATACTGGGTGTATCATAAATTCTACTATGAATTAGTGATTTATTTTTTTGTTTTGATGCCTGCTTGTCTCCATTCCATAGCTTTTTGCCTCTTTATCTTTCCAATATGTTTTACAGAGTTTTATTTTATTAAGCATAGTAGTTCTATTAAAAATTTACTCATGAAGCCAGCAGTGGTTTAGGTTTTGGTTCAAAAGTCTGTTCTCTTGGTAGTCTGATATTCCGAACAGCCTTCCACATACTAAACAGGATATAAAGGCTCTGCTCTGTTTTTAATATTTCAAATTCTTAGCTTTGATAAAGGTATCTATATACTTTTTCTGCTTTTGTGTTTTCTTAGATTATGATTATGTCAATTAACCATCTTTTAAACGCCATAAGAATAATTTAGGAGATTTGAGTTTGCTGGTTTGTTGGTATGAGAAAGTTTTTAAAGAAATGCATTAGAACAGAAAATTTTTAATTATATCTAATAGGTTTTTTAATTTTGTTTTCATAAATTACTGATTTGTTTTTTTAATTAGTGGTTGATAATTTTGATATTCTAACTAAAAGTTGTTTTTTGTATTTTTATACTATACCTACAGGTTTTTATACTCTAAATTTACAATGTTTTCTATTGAAAACTCCTTAGCATTCTCATGTAATATACTACTGATCTTTTCTAGATACGAAAAAATGAAACAACAAACTATTACACGGGAAATTCCAGCTGAATTTTAAAACACATAAAACTGAAGTACCTATTGTAATTTGCAACGGACTATTTCTTCATTATATTTTTTATAGCCTTCTCAAATGAACACAAAAAAACGTTTGAATAAAATTATCGTAGGTATAGAGTATGCATATATTTATTTTGATATAATTTAAGATTTGATTAGTTGTCCACTAACGGATTATTAATTATACGTTTAAATTTGATATAAATAAACTGTTATTAAATACGTCTATATTTTTTTGTTGAACGTAATATAATAATTACAGTAGTACAAAAAAATTAATGGCGCTAAAATTTCTGTATTGTTTCAGTGTGGTCAATATTTATACTTTTTTTTAAATTACCTTGTTTTAGAAATATTTTCCAGTACATAACAGTAAATTTATTAGTTTGTGCACACGATAAAAACATACGTATAAATTTATAAATCTATGGGAAATCGTTATTTTACCGATGACTATAAAGTTTGTAGCGCTTTCATGGCACCTTCGATTCTATCGGTCGTATTATAAAAAAGTTTTTACGGCATTTTCAGTTTTTACACATGCAATACTTAACACGCAAGCTAATCTCTTCTTTCTTCATCGGATTCGATTGTTTTTCCATATATACGGTTTCGCCGGGCCGCCTTTTTCCATTAAGGGAAGGTTAATTGTAAGGGTTGAGGGTGTTTTTCGCTACAACGTCTCTAGCTCGATTTTATTTCTTGTCGTGACGACGTTTGGTAAAAGATTTGCCGCCGGGCTTCATTTGAATATTGTTTTAAGAATCGCAATTTCCACTATATGCCAGTATTGAAACTGACACACTTGCACAAGAAATTAACTAAAAAATCACACAAAGACAATTTTATAGTAGCATAAAAAACATACATACATACATACATACATCAAATATCAAAAAACACCGATTAATCACATTATTAGTAATTATTTTTTTTTATTTTATTATACAAAAATTATATATATATATTTATATAGTTGTTTATATCTTTTATTAAGCATTTTATATGATTTTATTAGACAACTTTTCTGTAGAGTCTTAAAAAAGCTTCAAATTTAAATGAAGCGTAGTCCAACATTTCTTTTAATATATTGACTAACCCCATATACCTAGTTGATTAGCTCTTATAAAAAATTTGTTCTAAAACATATATTTTAATAAGCTTTTCCGTTCAGTATAGCATTTTCGAGTTAATGATGCCTTTTTAACCTATTGCTAGAGTACAATACTGCTTCTTATGAGTTTAAGATACATAAACATTACCTAACCTGATTTAGATAATTTAATTACTTAGGGCGTGAAATCGTATTTAATTTAAACTGGCACATACATTATATTATCGCTTGAGGAAAACGTATGGTAGAATTTTCATTTTCCATCATTTGTTTATAAGAAATAGATCGATATTTCTTTCTGTTCTTTCTTGAAGGGTTATTAGTGCCACATAATTGCGAATAGAGGGGCGTTTTTGGCTATTACTATAGTATAGGGGTAAGGTATAATTTACCTGCCAGTTACAGGTTTTGATTATTTGTCTTAATAGGTATTTAAAAATGATGAAATTTTACATTGATGGCTTGAATAAAATATATACTGTTACGATTTGAACATTAGTAAAATATTACCAGATTAAAATCTTTATGTCTCTAACAACGAATTTTATCAGTTAGGGGACACGTAGGTAATATTACTGTGGAAAAGATACATCAAAATTTGTTGTTAAGATTTTTCTATCCTTTTCTAGAACAATTTATAACTCGATAATTGAGATAAAACTTAAATTTCCTCGGAGCTGCGTAGCTTTTGAGAATCGTTTGTAAATATGAGTATTAATTGCAGACTCATATAAAACTTTTGATATCTTTGTATCAATTTTTAAGCTTCTCTTAACTTTAGATAAGTATTTCTGTTTCATTTAACATTCAAAAACTACCATGTTTAATGTTGTCTTTAATGTTTTAACCAAACAATGAGATAAAATGGCAAATCATCATTGGCAAGATCAAATGATGATCTTCAAAGTTCCCATTTGTTTACTATCATTATAAAGAACAGCCAATAGTTAGGTAATAATGATGAGATTTAAATTACATCCCATTGGGATCGACAGCCGTTTTTTAGGGCTTGTGATCATTTATGAAATTGATTATAGGTAATTTTGTTTGATGATTTTTAAACGCAATTATAATCTCGTTATGGTTAGAGTTGATTCGCGTCATTGAAGGGCTATAAGAGTTCAAACTTTATCGTTTTTTAATTGACACATCTTTCGATAATATTCGATGCTGCTTGACAAGATTTTTTTGTTCAACTCTCAAATTATTTAATTTCCAACACCTGAGGTCACTTAAAATCTATTTTTATAAACACAAATTACGAGAAGACACTAAACCGTAAGATAATTGTGATAAATTGACTGTGTGTCATTTTATTATTCAAAACTAAGATATAACATACATTCAAAAAACAGGAATACTGCCAAACATTCTTATAGTTCTCATACTTCATTTTTATAGTCATAAAAATATTTTTCTTCTTCTAAACAATTCGACTTCTTACCCGAGATTACCTGCGCATTGACTATCAATTTTGAACAGAATACAAAGAGAAATTGTATACATTAGTCAGGAAAAAGGGCGATCATCTATGCAGTATCGGGGGTATTAATCCGTAAAGAGATATTATCAACTTTCGTTTCCTAAATATTCTATGATTACCATGGTAAACGAAAGCTTGGTAATAATAAAAAAATTGTCATTGGAAAGCGTTGATTTATGTGATTACCTTGGTAACCAAAAACTTGATAAATACCAAGAATGTTGTCATGGAAAAATATTGGTTTTATGTGTGTATCATAACAACCCAAAACATGATGACCATGAAAAATACTGGTACTCCTGGACCAAACCTCGGTATTCTATTATCTTTTCCGCCTGTCTAATTTAACCAAATTCAATGAAATAGGGACATCATCTGCATTTTCTTCCTGTCAAGTTCTTGGTTTCTTATGAAAGACTCTTTTTAGTACTCTATGATCTTAAGATTGAACATTAAAACTCCAGTGACAAACCTCAGTAGTCAAACCAAATCTTTACTACCTATCTAAATTGACCAAATTCACTAAAATCAAAATATCTGCATTTTGTTCTTCTATTTAACCGTTTTCTAGCGGTCAAACAACGCATCGTCTCTTAACACCAATTTATTTTAGATCAAATGATTGAATGACAGGATGTGATTCATGAACACACAACCAGCTAATCTGAAATTATATTTTATAACATGAAAATTTTTATAAATGCCACGGTCTAAGAGAGATATAATTGCCGTTTTATGAATTATTTATTATTACATATATTTATAATTGGCCCCGTATTTTTCAATAAATACAATAAGATATCTAATTTTGTTCCCAGACGATATATCCACGTTAAATGTCTATAATTAAGCCTTGATTGCAGCTGCTTCGCGTTTTTCCGAACACATAATTTTTTATTTCAAGCAAGCGTTAAAATGTCGAACACTATTAATCGGATTAACGTGGATATTAACGAAGAAAAACGTAATCCCTGAAAGTTAACCACAGTTGCACAAGCTTTTCTATTATTGTAGATCTCTTTAGAACATAAATTTTCTTCTTTCATCCCAGAATTAACTAATCTAGGAAATACATGTTTGAAAATATGACAACGTCAGTATCAACAAATAAGAAATTAGTTTGAATTTTCAATTTGTTAAGGTTTGACTAGGAATATCAAACTATCAATGACAGTTTCCAAACCAGTATTGTCACATCCAGCAGTAATTGGCGCTGATGTGGATACCTTCTTGTAATGCACTTAGAACATAGTTCGCATTATCTTCTATAGCCGTACTATTTTCAAAATTTTATCATAAAAAAAAAATGGTAAATGATAAAAAATGTGTCTTTAGTGCTTTAACCGTTCTATTTTTTTGTTTGATGATTTTCTTGTACTTAATAAATGTCTGTATTAGATAAGAAAGCAACTTCATTGCACCTTAACGAGAAAATAACAATAGGTAATAGCAAAATTATATTCTTATTTTATAGAAAAAATTCTAGGAGATAACTATATTCTTATCTGTTATCTATGCGTTCCTAAAGAAAAATTCGAATGTTCAGAACAAAACTCAAATGACTTTTAAGTACACAGATAAAAAAACTCTCAAACACGTTGATTAAATCAATGAATTGATTGAAAAAGCAATTTGAAAACTCAATAAGCGTCTATCTGAGATTTTAATGAGCTTTCAGTATTTTATCACATTAATAGCTGCTTGAAATTTGAAGGGCACTTGAAAACAAAGTGTCTTTTCAAACTCAATTAATCGATTGCAATGTGTAATGAAAATAGCTATGCAAACAGATTGATATGCATTGAGGATTGCTTTCTACAAGCGGATATTTTTTACTTTTTACGTTTTGTGTGTACAAAGCAAAAAAATATCAATTGCTGCTAATGACAAGCTGAATAGCTGGAAAAATGTGTGCACGAGGTTTTAAATAATTCAATTATAGACATTTGGTCACATTTTGTACACATGACTTTTTATATCAAGTATTATTAACATACGAGCACATATTTTACAAATGTATTTATTTTATTAAATGGTCCATACTAAGACAAACCCGTTGTCATTACAGACCATTTTTCATCAACAGGCAAAGAAGCAGGCATGCCACCTTACGGTCGTTCCGAAAACGATCATCCTGATGAAAGACTAGTTCACATATTAAACGATGCTAACTTCCATCAACACATGAAACATCCACCACAACAACTTGAAGACAGCTACAGCAACGAAGATTCAAAGTCTCCACACGGTTGCAGCAGTCCTTTCTCCCGCGATTCTTCTCTGAACAAGAGACTGAAGAAGTACGAAAATGACGATATATCACAAGATAAAGTCATCAAAATTTATCAGGAAGAACTAGCAAAACTTATGGGCAGAAAAATGGATGATTTTAGAGGACCAAGGGATGGACCATTTCCTGGGTAAGTTACTATATTTATCATTAAATACTTTGATGAGAAGTTCGAATAAATAATCTGACTTCTCTGAGAACTAGAGCAGTGCTAAACTAATATACAGTCTTTTCCTTCCTCAACTATATAGCGGAAATGCAATGGACCGGACACCTGAAGACTTACGTTTAGTCCTAGATGCATACCACCGAGAATTCGCTAAATTGAATCAAGGTCAAAATCCATCTCAAATGCCACTGAGTGTTCTTGCTATTCAACAACAAGCTCTCGCTCACCACCATCAGCAACAACAACAACAACAACTGCAACAACAGCAGCATCATAACCCACATCACAATGTAAATGGTGGTGTACAAGATCTTTCCATTCCCAAGGATAAAATGAAAATGGTCAACGGTATAAAGGATGAGAAAGACAAAGATGATGATCATATATCACGTCATTCAGGTTCAGCTTTTAGCTTGGTTAGGCCAAAGATTGAACCTGGTTCTCAACCTAGTACTGGTTCGACTGCGTCCAGTCCTTTAGGAAATTCCATTCTACCTCCGATGACTCCTACAGATGATTTCTCTGGCTCTGCAGCAGCTTCACCATTGCAGAGGATGGCTAGTATTACAAATTCACTCATATCACAACCTCCTACACAGCCACATTCTACAAGCAACAATCGACCTCTCAAAGCAGTATTACCTCCTATTACTCAACAACAATTTGATTTATACAACAACCTTAACACTGAAGATATTGTGAAAAAAGTTAAAGAACAACTAAGTCAATATTCCATCAGCCAACGACTGTTTGGAGAGAGTGTTTTAGGATTATCACAAGGATCTGTTAGTGACCTTTTAGCGAGACCAAAACCATGGCATATGTTGACCCAGAAAGGTAGAGAACCTTTTATTAGAATGAAAATGTTTTTAGAAGATGACAATGCCGTCCACAAATTGGTAGCCAGCCAGTACAAAATCGCTCCGGAGAAGCTAATGAGAACTGGTGGATATGGAGGAGGTGAGTATCATTAACTATTTTATTAACATTTTTGTATAAATATTGTCTATAGTAATACGTAAATTTAGCAGTTAATTTCCCAATTTCAGCTTGCGCATCTATAGGAAAACCGATGCCTCCTACGAACAAAATGCTTACCGAAGCAGCAGGTCTTCTTAACAAAATGCAAGAATCACAAAATATTCTACCACCATCACTTCAACTCGGACCACCACAATCCTCAAATCCTCAACCCCCTCCACCGCCAATTCTTCTCACGCCACCAGGTCTACCTCCACATCACGCAATTAACCTTCAGAACCAAGATCTCATGAAGAAAGCTAATCACAGTCCGCATGGAATCCCACACTCGCCTATGGGACAACAACACACATCACTTCGAAACTTGCATCAACACATTTCACCCAGCGTCTACGAAATGGCAGCTCTAACACAAGACTTAGATACTCAGGTCATCACTACCAAAATCAAAGAAGCCCTACTTGCCAACAATATTGGACAAAAGGTAAGTTGTAAATTAAATAGGAATATTCTTAATACCAAGCTAATTTAACAATTTTGTTTCAGATATTTGGCGAAGCCGTCCTGGGATTATCTCAAGGCTCTGTCAGTGAACTTTTATCGAAGCCGAAACCTTGGCATATGCTCAGTATTAAAGGCCGAGAACCGTTTATTCGAATGCAGTTATGGTTAAACGATGCTCATAATGTTGACCGATTGCAAGCTTTAAAGAACGAAAGGAGGGAGGCAAATAAAAGGCGAAGATCCTCGGGTGCTGGTGCTCATGATAATAGCAGCGATACGTCATCAAATGATACTTCAGAGTTTTATCATTCGAATTCACCCGGTCCTGGACCACCATCAGCCAAAAAGCAGAGAGTGCTATTCAGTGAAGAGCAAAAGGAAGCTCTTAGGCTAGCATTCCACTTAGATCCATATCCGAATGTAAATACCATAGAGTTTTTAGCAACAGAATTGGGATTGTCGTCAAGGACCATCACCAACTGGTTCCACAATCACAGAATGCGATTAAAACAACAAGTTCCTCATGGTCTACCTTCCGATTTACCTCCCAGAGACCAAAGTGGTCATCAACAAACTTTTGATCCGGTACAATTTAGAGTCCTATTAAACCAAAGATTAATAGAGCTTTCCAAGGAAAGAATGGGCCTTAGCGGTATACCTTTACCTTACCCTCCATATTTAGCCACAAATGCTAACTTAGCTGCTCTTATAAGTCGTGGACTTTTACCTACTGGTGATATGGACTTATCAGCATTAAATAACGCTGTTAAAGAACAAATGAGTGGGTTAGACTTATCAATGACATCTTTAAAACGGGAACCTGGTGATTACGATGACGATGACGATGTAGAAAGCAATGTTGGATCTGAAGACTCCAATATGTCCGGTGGCAGTCTTCACGGTGAAGTTAAAGTTGAACCCAAAGAAATACCTTCCAACCAAGGCCGATCGTCAAGGCGAAAACCAGCAGCACCTCAATGGGTAAACCCAAATTGGGAAGAGGAAAAAGAAAAGCCCACTACTGGGGATGAAGTAATAATAAACGGAGTGTGTGTGATGCAAACCGGCGACGATTACGGACGACGAAATTCTGAAGAAACCGTACGTGTTGAACCTCAAGCGGTGATGGATCGTTTCGATGACGATCAAAGTGATGCTTCGTCGATAAGCAACGACAATGAACAAACCGACAAACCCGTAGAAAAGTGCGAAGAAGAACACGAAGAGAACAATCAGAGTGAGAATAAAACAGAAGATAGTGAAAATAAAAATCTTAATCAAGAAAACGAAGAAGAAAGGTGGGATTATTAATCACGGAATGATATACTTTTTGTCCGTATTGTTTTTATAGTTGTTGTTAGTGTTAAATGATAGACGACCATATACACTTATAGGTGAGACAATCGGTTGACAATTTGTTGTAAGATAAATGAAAAGTGCAATCACGAAGAACGAAAAATTATCCCCAAGTTTATTATAAATATTCATTGTGATTTATTGTTTGTATATGTTGTATGTTGGTTTAACTTGATTTTATCTAGTTGTTCCAACAATCAGTTTTTTGTTGATTTTACAGGATATCTACTTGAACAATACAAATTATCAGAAAAATATCATTTTGAATCAAAGATTAAAAATGAAGGATTAAACTAAATCACACAGGGTATAATACATAAAACTTTGACAGAATAACTAAAACATTTTTTTTCGTGGCTTTTTAAATATACCGTTTTTGCTTTATCTGGTGTAAAATAATTGTGTTCGATAGAATATCCAAATCTAGATTAATTATTGACATAAAAGGCAAAAGTTTTAGTTGACATTTGAGGGATGACTTCTGTCAAAGTGAATAAGTTTATCCCTTAAAGAATTTTTAAAGTCACAACTTACCTGGAAAGAGCGATTGATCCATAAATCCGACCCTTTTCTCGTCCTTCACAGCGTCTGGTTGTATGCACTCATAATTTTACAATCTATTGCTTAACATTAAAAAATAAATGTGATTAATTTTTTATAAATAAATATAAGAAACTTAAAAATACTTTTTTTCTGATTTCCACCAAATATAATACTATAAAATTTTGAAGTTTGCTGTGAGGGTCGAGAAAAGTGTCGCATTTTGGACCGCCCGCTGTTCTCAGGTAAGGTGGTGACTTTAAAGACTCTTTAACAAAATTTTGTTACAAAGTAAATTTATTTTAAATAAAACAATTTGTGAAGGAATAAACTTTAAGTAGAAATCTTGTATATCAAAACAAAATCTTGCCAATTTTTAACTGTATTACTTATTGGCATAATTTCTGTCTTTTTTTATTTCAATTTGTATTTATGTAGTTATTATTAAATAAGACTGTTACCGTTATTATTATATATAGTTAGCTCTCGAGCTAAAAAGCAAATAGAAATGTTTTGAACATTTTTGTGATATACACTTTTAATTTTTATTTTTTATTATTGAGAGTACGTTGTGCTTTCCAAGTTTTTAAGAGTACCCAATGGCCAAAAAATGCAATATAATAAGTATCGAAAAAAAGCTGTTGTTTTAGTTTTTTGAAGTTTATTCATTGAAGATTTCAATAGAATCAATTTTAACTAATAGATTTGTTTAGAAATTAATATTTTGTAATAAGTCAACTTTCGTACGTACTATTTTATATTTAAATCTATATAAATTAATTTAATAAAATTGTGTTTTATAGTTAAAAATTGTAATATTGAAATTTTCAACTACTTAGTGGTATTAAATCGTACTCTAAAAAATAATTCCCAGCAATCTTCCAAAGTTTTTTGTATATAAAATCTGGTGTACATTTTTATTCCATAATATTAAACTATATTTTTAATTTCAAAATTTTTAACCCCATTTTCATAACTTTGCATCTCTAGTCTTCAAACAGGGCATAAGCATCAAAACCCTTAGAAAAAAAAAATAACACTGGCCAGTACTAAATATATTTTATTTTATATTACAATAATTCAATACATATGAAGCCTTCTTACACACTATATAGTGTTGAAATAAAATCAAAATTTTATTAGATAGCCTATAATATTTTGCCCAAGGTACTTCCCACTATTTGGCAATATTTTAATACAAAATATTAAAGAAAATGTAAAAACGAAATGTGGCACCCCGGAAATGACCAAAGAGGGAAATCATAGCTTTTTTAACCTCTATAGTATTATTTGACCGAACATACGTATGAATATTATATATATGACGTAATAGAATGTTAAATATGCTAAAATTTTGTTTAAAAAGGATAATATTTAACGTAAATATAATTTTTTTATGTAAAATATAGAATATAAATATAGCCCCCTTACCATTTTTTTAATATGTTAAATCACAGAAAATATAAAAAAAAAATATTTTATTTTCGGGCCCACTGAAATATATTTAATGTTTTTTTTTATTATTTTAACCAAATTGTTTTCTCAGGTTTGCTTTATTGTTACCAATTTTTCTGTTCTCTTTTTTCAGAATGTCATTTTTTTATTTAATTTTATTTTCATCCAGAATTATAGTCATTTGGGTGTTGAATTTATAGTAATTATTCTTCTTTTTCTTGTGCCTTGCGTTTAGCCGAGAATTGTCGTATGTCTGTACTCTTTAGATCATGTGCATAGTGCGATTTTCGGTTCTTCGAAATATAGTGGCTACGTTTCTGATGTTACACCAGTCTCAGCCAGGAATACTGTTTTCTTCCTGGACCGCGACCGACGTCCCTCTATTTTCACTTGCAAAATAAGATTGAGAATGTGATATTTACTTCCTTTAAGAATATGGCCAAGGTAGGAAATTTTTCTTTTTTTAACGATGTTCAGTAGTTCTCATTCGAAGCCTGCAGTTCTCAAAACTTCATGGCGCGGGTAAAAGTCTACTAAGAATCCACATCTCAAATGCTTCTATGCGGTTCAGGGTTATATCCTTGAGAAACCATGTCTCAACGCCGTAAAGTAAAATGGGCCATATGTAGCACTTAATAATGCGCAATCTGAGTGTAAGTGGGAAACTGCGACCCAGTAAGAAAGTTTGAAAAATGTCGTTTGGCGTAATTGACTCTAAGTTTAACTTCTTCATCGCAATCCCATCTTTCGTTTATCGTGGCACCCAGATATTTGAAACGTGATACACGCTCTATGATATTTCCATCAATCGTCAAAACGGTGTTGACTATGGGCTGGCGACTTATTATCATAAGTTTGGTCTTGGTGGCGTTAATCGTGAGTCCAAATTGTTTACTTATCATATCAATTCTGTCCATGTGTTAAAGATCCTCCAAAGTCGATGCTAGACTTGCCGTGTTGTCTGCATATCGTATTGTCTATTGGAATTCCGTTGACCTTAATTCCTCTACTTTCTCCTTCCAAAGCCACGTATATATATGGTGATAATATGCAACCTTGACGGACTCCCTTACATAGCTTGAAAGTATCTGTGATTAGGTCTCTTTTGATTCTTATCTCCGCTGTCTGATTCCAATATAATTCCTGAATAACTCTGATGTCTTTGGTGTCTATTCCTATTTGGAGTAGTCAATTTAGTGGGATATCGTGTTTCAAGTAATCGAAAGCCTTCTGATAATCTATGAAGCAATCAAAGACATCTTGTCGTTGGTCATAGCACTTTTGAATCAGTCATTTGATTGAAAACAAGAGCTTCTCTTGTACCTAATCCCTTGATATAGCCAAAGTGTGTTTCTCCGCTTCTTTCTTCACATTTCGAATATATTCGAGCATGTAAGACCCGAAGAAAAACATTTCGAGCATGACTCATAAGACTATAAGTCTATAATAATTACAGATTTTAGCCATTCATAGTAATTATTAAGTCTCGAAATTTAGAAGGGTTCTTTAATTTAAAAAAATTAATTAAAATCTTGTTTTCACATGCAATTTTAGAAAATTGATGTCTTGGATTCGGGTACAGTAATCACATTCCTGTTGTCCCTTATAAGAAAATTAAAATATTAAGAAATATGTCTTAAAATAGAAGGGGGACTTTCATTTAGAAATGTCCACTAAAATATATTTAAATTTGCCTTTGTTTTGGTATTCCTGTGGTTTGTCATTATTTTTTTTTCACAAGCTATTTTTTTGATCTCTATCTTTAGTGTATTTTTTGTCAAATATTGTTTTCACATTGGATTTTAGTCATTAGAGTATTAGATTTATAATAAATATTAAGAAATGTATAAAAAATGGAATTTTAATTTAGTCATCTGAATTTACTATATATATTAAAAATAAATTCTCAGAAAAGGGGGCTTTAATTTAGTAATTTAAATTTTCAAATAATATTTAAAAATGCATCAGTACTCGAAGGGGAATTTTAATGTAGCCATTTAAATTTATCAAAACTCAAAAAGGGGGCCTTTAATTTATACACTAATAGATTTATTTTTTTATCTCATTATGACTGGTTATAATATTGCTGAAATTAATATTTTATTATAAACAGTGGTTGTTATTTTGGGCAAAAAAATATAAATACATAGTTAAACTTATTAATTTATTTTGTCTGTTCGATATTCTGGCAGTATCAGGTTTTTATTAGATCTCAGCGTTTACGAAAACAGAAAAATCTTTTAAATAGCTTTAATTTCCAAATATTATTAGAAAATAATGTTATACAAAATGCATATCGTTAATATTAAGTATTTAAAAACAAAAACAAAATCCACCCACTGAAAGAATATTATTTAATAAATAAATTAATGCCATAGTTTCAATTACTCATTATTTCTTTATTCACGATGATTATTATACAGGGTAATAATACATGATATTTTTGATTTTGATTTTTTCGATATATTTTAAAAATGTTATGTGTAATTCTCCCTGTATAAAAGCATAAAAAGTGCAATATTTTAGCGTTCAAAAGATGACGTATATTTTTGCGATATACAAAAAATGTATTTCTTCCAAAAATGTATTCAATGTAATAACATTGTAAAAATTATAAAAGATACGTAAAATTTTGTCTTCAAATAAAAAAAAAACGATTGAGGCATAAATTTAGCAAAAATGTATTATAATGCACATTTCTAAATAAATAAAATGCATGTAGTTATAGCATAGATTTTTTTTGCTGTAGACGAAATATTTGAGAAAAAAAACACATTTTTTTGTTATTGAATAAATTTTCTGTACCAATAAATAAACAAATATAATGAAACACAAAATACGTAAGAGCATGTTTTTCGTTAGTACTGATTCTATATTAGTAAATTAATATATATATGGTACAAGAAAGTTTGTTTTATTTTTTATTATATTTTATAATATAGAACATCCAAGAACAATACTTAGGAAGATCATAGATCTATTTTATTCTTTTTTTACTGTAAATATTTATATCATATCATCCTTTGAAAATTTCTAAATTAAAATTTTCTCTGTATTTAAAAATGACTTTTATTTCCTTTCTGACTAAAAAAAACTAACTTCTTATGCAAGAATAGTATAATCTGTAACAGGATAAAATGCCTAGTATTCCACCCCAACTAACAATTTGATTTTATAACCTTTAGTCAATAGAGCAATTCTGTTTTATTATAGTTTTTTAGCTGCTGTAGAAATTCAAAATTGTTTTTTAAATGCTGTCTTAACAAGTATTTGGTCGTTGGGACCATTTAGTTTTATAATTTAACAGGAAGAACGTTCTAAAAACAAAATTATAAAATATCTTACAACATCGCAATAAAATTGTTTTATAAACGTTTATTAAACAATCCTTCAAAGCATTATATCCTATACAACTAAATTGATTTATAACGGTTGTATGTGTCAACCCTTTGAAACATATTTATTTCTTTAGGGACAATTATAGGTAAAGCAGTTTTATAGAAGTTTTTAAAAATAATAATAGTACAGTTTTATTACAGTTTTATAGAAAATACATCTTTAATAAAATAAAATTGTTTTTACAAAAACTTTAAAAAAACTATTTTATAAAAGCTTTAAACATATCGTTTATGAATCTTTTATAAAGTCGCTGTGGGATAAGATAGTTTTAATAAAAGTAAATAGATTTTATAATGTACATTTATAAAAGCATAATAAAACAACTGTAACACTCAGAACGCGATATTTCATCTGTCAGATTTCTATGTTTATTTCTATTTGTACGTTCGTATTTGTAAACAAAAAATGTCTGCTTCAAAAATTAGTGACTGGAAGAAAGTAAAACGAAGTAGTTATTTCGCAGAAAAGTAAAAACCAACTTTCAAAACATTTTAAGTTCTAATTTTGTAAAGAGTGTTAGAACTACTGTTGATTCCAATGAATGTGTAAATGAAAATGTTAATTACAATGATTTAACAAATTTTACAGACTTGTTATTTTGAGAGAAGGTAAAAGTTGTGTGAATTATTAACATATACGATTAAGAAAATAAAAAAAATTAAGTATTTCGCTCTCTGCCTAATAATTATAATTTATTGAATAAATAAACTTGAAAGAAAAAAATTAAATGAAAAACCGATTTTATTTGGATGCGCCTCTGTAAATGAGAGTCCTTGCTGGTAGCTTCATTATTTTGTTAATGTTGCTTCTGCAACAAAATTATTTTATAGGTACGCAGCCATTTAATTGACATTTCAAAGTCGTCCATTTTGGATTTAGTTATAATAGATAAAACCTAGACATACTCACTTTTTGTTTTCTAATCCTTTATAATAAAGGAAAATTGGATTTAAAACAATGTTGATTATCATTCTTAATAAAATTTCACCAATATATTACAAAAATAAGGAAAAAAATAAAAAAATATATCTTTTTGTTTTTGCAATCATTTAACGAAATAATGCAACATATAGCGTCGCGTGTAAATTTTAATGTAAATGTACTATATATTTAAAAGTAAAGTTCTCTGCGTATCAAAAATTGATACCAAGTGTCCACTAAATAATACTTCAAAGTTTAAACTGTTAAGTGTTTTAAAATGTAGGTGAATAAAATTAATTATGCCCTCGTCCAAGTTTTCTCTGTTTTCAGAATAAAATAGTTCTATTCGAAACAGTTAAAAAATATTTTTTATAATTCACGTTCACAAAGTTTCTATTTCGACACTAAAAACAGTATCGAAATAGATTCATTGTAACACTGTTTTTGGTAACTTTTTGTTTTACACAATTGGTTGCACTGCACTGATTATCAAGGAAAGATGAAAGAGTTCAGGTAGGTAGTAAATCAAGAATTATGTTGTATTAACTACATTATCAGCGATATTGCAAAATTCAGAATATTTTATTCAAATTTGACAAACAGTCAAATTTAAAATCATTAAAACTGTTAAGTGTCAAAAGTGTCAAGATTGCCAACATAAATAAATATTTCGAAAAACTCTCATTTTATATATTTTTTATACTTTTAAAAGTTCATTATAAAAAATAGTATGTAACACTCGAGTTACAATGACGGTTTGTAGTACTCGTTCTTTGCGAAACTCACCGCTTCGCGGTTCGTTTCACAAACTGAACTCGTACTACGAAACCTCTGTCATTGTAACACTTGTATTACAATATACTATTGGTTCGTCTAGTAGACATTTCTGTATCACTAAACTTGTTATATAAAATAAAAGCATGAAAGCATTATGAAGCATATATAAAACGGTTTTATAGTGATTTTATAGTATTTTTTTAAAAGCTGTATAAACGTTTATATAACTATTGTATTGCAGCTACCGCAAACATTGTAAAACTTGTTATGCAGCAGAAATATTTTATAAACCTGCGCCCTTTTGGGCTTTATAACGGTTGTATAAACGTTTTAACAATGTTCTTACAATAAAAGATGTTTTATAAAACATGTTCGGTAAACGTTCTTACAGTTTTTATAAAATATAAAATTGTTAGTTGGGGTGAAAAAGTTTGTTATACGAGCCAAAAAAGTGTATGTCAGTTATACAAGCGTTGAATAGCTATTTCATAACAGTCATGGTTCTTTGGTGGAGAGCCAGTCGTGGGTTCGTTCAAACTAAATAAAAAATTTAAAAAAAGATTTGTTCAGGCATCAAAATATTAGTGTAAAAGTAAAAATAATAAGTAAAAAAAGTGAAATAAAAAAAATTAAATAAAAATGAAAATGGGTGCCACATATTCTTTTATCCAAAGGATGGGATAGCTAAGAAGCCCAGAAAAAAGAAAAAAAGAAATACCTATATAATTTAGTTAAAGTTACCCGGTGGATTATTATTAAGAAATATGAAATTACACACTTTCCCTAGTGACCGAAATATAAAAATAATAGAGATAATATTTACAATCCTTAACTTCTCCTTTGTGGTTTGAAACAAAACTTCTTTCACAATAAAATATAAGATAAATTAAAATTTAGTTTTTTTTATAAAAGGTATCAAGAAAAATATTGATCGAAACAACACTCACTAGTAAGAAATGAAAATATCTAGTAAAAATTTAAAAATGTTTATTTAAAGCCTGAATAAAAAAAACAAAATCAGATATCACAATAACCTCACCCATTCGAGGTACCACACAAGAGAACTTTTTGGAAGGCAACTTTGCAACTTTTCCCTGCAACTACGTCTGTTTTATTAACAAAAATCCATCGGCAGTTTGCAACAGTGTAACTGAAATCATTCAGTGTGCCTTGGAAGCTTACATTTCCCCACTTTACCAAAAGTTTGAAAGCCAAACAGAATCCATGGTTTAATAAAGATTGCGATGTATTTTGGAAAGCTAAGATCAAGTGCCACAAAAAGTTTCTACAAAATCGATAAGAAGAAACAAAAAAGTTTATATAAACGTTAGAAACAGATACAACATCACTATTTCCAATTCCAAAAGTCTCTTTGACGCTCGAATGAGAGAGAAGGTAATGTTAAACCATAATGGAAGCCAGTACTTTTGGACTGTCGCCAAAAATATCAATAATAATTTTACAAATAGTTCGTTCCCTCCACTCACGCAGATGACAGCTCAATAGTTACGTCCTACAGAGGAGTGTGCTGAAAGTTCCAGAAGAAGAGGTAGATACCTTCCATCCTGACCACCAGGTAGGTACTTCGAGGACTTTCGCAACCACGATATTCCTGTTCAGTGCACTGAATGCACACTCATTTTGTATCGAATTTGCATAACATTCCTGGAGACGAGTTTCGCCCTAAGCACCAAGTGCCTTGAAGCTTTTCGGCACAATGATATTCGTGTTCAGCCTCCCCAAAAACTCCCGAGTACCAGGCGTGCACTGATTTTGTATAGAATTTGCATAAAACTCCAGGAGACGAGGTAAATACAATGCACCCTGGGCACCAGGTGCCTTAAAGCTTTTCGGCACAATGATATTCGTGTTCAGCGACCCCAAACCTCCCGAATACCAAGCGTGCTCTGATTTTTTATAGAATTTGCATAAAACTCCAGGAGAAGAGGTAAATACTATGCACCCTGGGCATCAGGTGCTCGGAGATTTTCGGCATCATGATATTCGTATTCAGCGACTCCAAAAACTCCCGAGTACAAAAATTGAACCCATTTCCAGCTATGCTTACCAAGTTGTAATTTTTCGATCTATTGTCTGTTTGAAATGCACTTTTCTAATGCAGAAATGTAATTTTCCATTTTTACATTATGAAAAATAGCGACAAATTTTCCTTACGTTCTAACAAATCGTATGCACAAAAAAACTGTATTCTGATCCATCTTACTTATTACAAATTACGGAGGCCGAGTGTTTTATTTCCTGGACTTAGTAAATAATTCCGTAAGTCGTGTGATGGTGGAATATAAGTTAACATAACAAGTTCTTAATAACATTGTACCTTTACCAATATACACTCATTTTAAATTATGATTACCATGATTACATTTGGAAATGCTATCAGTATTTTGAAACCGCAATAGACAAAATTCGGACTCTAATAACAAATTTAAATGAAATATACATTTATTGCTACTTTCCAAATATCAATTATTTATCATCGAAACACATTTGCATTAAAAAAACTAATCACTTATTCTACCGTAAAAAGTTTAAATAATTTAGCGACCACTAAACAAAATTTGTCACGTCAGAATTAATAACAGAATCGCTTACTTAATTAATCGTTTTACCCCGGAAAAGTTCGTTTCTGCCGACCCCAAAACATTTTTTTGTTTGAAATCTGTTTACCAACTACGATATTATTGTAGAATAATAGTCTAGGCGGGATCTGTTTAAGATTGGACATTTTCCATGGGATGCTATTTTTTGCTGGAAACCCTTCAGGATGTGCCCAATATCGATAATCCGTTATGCACCAATCGCAAACCCTGTGGTTAAATTATTATTTTCGTGTATACTTGGGAAAATATTGCTCCTAGAGAAAAAGTTATAAGAAGTTAAAAGTTTGATTATTTAATTTAAC
This sequence comes from Altica lythri, assembly GCA_964028335.1. Lineage (NCBI taxonomy): Eukaryota > Metazoa > Arthropoda > Insecta > Coleoptera > Chrysomelidae > Altica > Altica lythri. Next base: position 23,503,715 of record OZ034809.1, on the reverse strand, counting down.
ACAATATTTCGTTAGTTATAAAATTGAAAATTTCATGTTTATTGTTGGAAAAACAGCAATATTTGGGAAAAAAGTAAAACAAAATTAAGTTTATTCTTTAATCGTTTTCGACCCTCTAAAATTGACTAACAAACTGTATATTTCGCCTAGAAAATGTTTTTAATATGTTTAAAACTTGCGCTAAATTTCTTTAAGATCGTTCAGATAGTTTTTGCATTATAATTTTGCAATCCAGCCTGCTGGAAAAAATTCGCAAATTTTAAAATTCTTGCTATGCCCTAAATAAGGCTCTCAGATAGTCGCCAATTTTTTTACAGATAAAAGAAGGCTCGAACTTTCAAACGCTTTTTGTAAATGTAAAATCGGTCCGCTAAGAGATAATAACTTTTAAACATTTTTTAATCTTTTTAAGCACGAAAAGATATTCAAAGTATGCGTTGATCGGAAAGTTATCTATAGCTATTTTACTCTGGTTACAGGATGGAATTCCAAATATTTTATATTCGGAATAGTAGAGCCACAGCAACGCACTTTAATATAAAAGTAGTGCCATAATATTAATATTAAGCGTATACAAATGTCATTTTACACCACTCCATGTAAAACTTGGTTTAACCCTGGAATGCTATTGCTAATTAATGAGCGCATAATACTATTGACACGTAAATTTTACGTGTAGTAAAAAACTCAAGTTAAAAAAAAAGTAAATGTTATAAGATCAAATCGTTTATTCAAGCATGAAAAAAGGTAAAAAAATGTAAAACATAACTCAAATTCTTTTTCGGTTAAACTCTTACAAGACATTTTTGGGTAATCTTATACCGCTTAATATACTATTGCCACGTCAAAATTACGTATTTACTAAAAACGCTTAATACAATTGCTACGTAAAAATTACGTGTCAACTTTTAAGAAAAAAGGTAAAAAATGTAAAACATAATTCAAATTCTTTTTCGGTTAAACCCTTACGAGACATTTTTGGGTAATCTTATACCGCTTAATACTATTGCCACGTCAAAATTACGTATTTACTAAAAACGCTTAATACTATTGCTACGTAAAAATTACGTGTCGGCTTTTAAGAATTCGGCTCTAACCAGTACTAAGAACGCTTTAGGCATACTAATTTATGCGAATGATATATTGATATTACCGATAGATCACCCAAAGCACTGCTGGCGGCTGGGGTGGGGGACGCTGATGAAAAAAAAATGGCGAACAAAAAAATGTAGTCCACACGTAAATTTTACGTGTAATAGCATTCCAGGGTTAATGAAAAATTATGACAACGATATAAATAGAGAAGGCGATTGTTTTTGAAGTTATTCTTATCTATTAGTGTACTCGGCGGAAGAAATTTTTATGGGGTTAAATGGGAAAAATCATTACATATGTAATGGTGTGAGTAAGAGAGAGACAGAAACACATAAAAGATGAAATATTTACCATATATTATTAATCTTAACTATAAGTCCTTTGAATACCATTTAAACATTCAGTACATTGAAAAGAGATAGATATACGAAAAACAGTCTGAGCTAATAGTTTTGTATTATAGTGACGGTTCACATTGTATTTGACAGATTATTTTATTGAGTAAACAATTATTTGAGATTTGTCTCATTGGATTTTTTGAAAATTTGAGAAAGTATACAAACAAGAATATATTAAATGACATTAAGGAGAAATTGAAAAAATGTCGCACCCAGCTGAAAGTTGCGAGTTCGAGAAATATTAAATATAAATAAAATTTAATCCGTTTGTATTTTTTACTGGCATTGAATATTTATGGAGTTCAAAAATTGAATTTTAAATTCCATGTGTATTTACTAATTCTACAGTTTAAGTTTAAACGATTGCTAAGGTACTTGCCGAAATCTTGAAGCGACTAAAAAATGTTTAAGTTATTTACGTGTACCCTGTGATGAAACCATGAAATTTGATCAAATACCTTCTAATATCAGGAAAATGTATTTTATTTAATAAATATAAAGGAATCGATTGAAAAAGACCAAAGTCTAACCGATAACCAATCATTTATTTCACATTTATGTGGTTAATATCATAATAAAAATAAATTTCAGAATTATTTGGATTAGTGTTTAATAGAGATTCGAAAAATCAGTAACAGACCGCTTTAAATTTAAAATTAGGGTGTAAAATATAAAATATAAAATATAAAATATAAAATATAAAATATAAAATATAAAATATAAAATATAAAATATAAAATATAAAATATAAAATATAAAATATAAAATATAAAATATAAAATATAAAATATAAAATATAAAATATAAAATATTGTCACGCTTACCTCCAGGTAAGTCGGGTGTAAGAGTCGGGGGTAAGAGTCGGGGGTAAGGGGGTAGCTCAGAAAAAACAGTAGAATAACAAAAATAACAAATATATTAACAAAGAAACAAACAATAACAATGAATAATTAAAATATGAATAACGAACTAAATACTTAACTAATCTTACCAAATTAAACTATATGGTGGCATGTCACATTTACTCACGAAAATAAGTCAAGAGTCACAACGGCCAGACCTAAGGGTCTGTTTTAGGGACACCCCAAAGGGTGACCCTTACAGACAATCTTAGACTCCGAACTCCCCGTGTCCGACCTCAACAACTTGCTTTTATAGCCAATTCATATTCTACGTGAGAATAAAAATTAAACTATTTAAACACGTGTTGAGATCTAACGCAATGACTTTGACCTGGTAAAATGTAATACAAAACAATATAGTAAAATATAAACTAATAAATTAATATGTAGGGCAAACTGCCCTCTCATCGTATGTGACAATATAAAATATAAAATATAAAATATAAAATATAAAATATAAAATATAAAATATAAAATATAAAATATAAAATATAAAATATAAAATATAAAATATAAAATATAAAATATAAAATATAAAATATAAAAAACCGTTGTGTGGTTTTATAAAACCACGGTCAAAGTGAATTTTTTTTTACACTATAGACATTTCACTAAAAATTATTGGAATAATATTCCATTAAGGGTATAAAAATCGCTTTATCAAAATCAAACTTAATTGGAAAATTGGAATGGACCGAATATAAATAAAAAATAATTAATTTAATATTCATACAAAATAAGTTAAATTCAAGTACTCAAAATTGAAATAAATCCATATACAACAACATGCACCAGCAAAAAGTTCTAACAATTAAACACTGACAAAAATTAAACACAAATAAATGAGTAATACTATACACTACACGGTCAGCTGCTGCAAACTATAGGCGCCGCCTACTCAGCAGCCGACCACGCGACATGCCGACACGCGACATTCCGACATGCGCTAACACAGACCAAAAAGTTTGGGACGATGTAATAAAAGTTTCTTCCGTTTCTTTATTTCGTCCGTGGTAGCAAACTAGCAAAACACTGATATTATGTTTTCTTTAACTCTACTTTCTAATTCGCCAGACCACTGATTTACTTAACCCATGGGACAAATTACTAAAGTTCCCCCATGTCGTCTTTCTGCTTCAAATTCATTGACTTTTATAATTAAGGGTAACATACTTAATGTTTTCCAAGACCCATGTCGTCAGCAAAATTTCGTCCAGATGGATTTTTTTTATTTTCCCTCCATATCAACCAAGATAATGCGCTCTTTTGATGAGGCATTAATTCTAATTTTAATCCTTTGGATGTTTCAGTCACATCTGTATTTTTTGGTCTAGTAGCGTTAGACGAATATAACTGCTGTACTATATCCATCTTTTTTTCCCGCTGTTCTCGATAGATATTTGGGGATACCTGCGATTTAAACAGAATCATTATATTAATTTGCGGAAATACAAAAAATAATTATACTAAGAATGAGTTTTAGTAATTACCGGATTTTGTTGTTTCTGCCGGCGTATCATTACTTTCTGTTGCGATATTTCTTCCTGCTCATCATCAGAAATTACAATGATGTCATCACTATCTGATAGTACTTTTGAGGAACCTGTTGCGATTCCTTTCTCATCTTCGGAGTTTTCATTATCACTACTTGAACTAGGAAAAAATGTTATTTTCTGACGGCGAGGCAATAAACGCATAATTGAATAGAATTCTTCTGATGTGTGAAGACACTTTCGACATAGGTACCTGGAATTAAACAAATTGAGTCAGACACAAAGTATTTATTAATGCATTAGTAATATTTAAAAAAATAACCAAAAAACGAATTACTTAGGTTCATATCTTAATTAAAGAATACATCATACAAGAATAAAATATTCGTCCCTATTAGTTTTTAATGTAACAGAATTTAATAAACTATGAAATTCAACTATATTAGTTGGAAGTTTTGATGCAATTTTGGACCTAGCAGTATACATATTTTTTCTCATCCTCTCAACGTCATGAGTGGTAATAGTTTCACAATGGGATTCTCTTACCTCTTTTCTAATCAAGCCCATTGGTTTTGCCGAAACATCTTCTATTGCTTTAATTTTTACAGCATTGCTTAGAGTCTGCCTATTTAGAAGTTCTTCTGATAATTTCTCATGGTTGTGGTTTAAAGAAGATTCTATCACTTCTGGACGGTCCAATTTTGTTTTAACAAAAGCTTTGCACTGCGTTTTCCTGGACGCACAAAGCCATCTTTTTAGAGTGTCTCTTGCTAATAACTTGTGGAATGAAAATTTAAACCCATCGATCACTAACAAATCTTTGCCTTTCTCACTTTTAATTATTATAGCCTCCATTATACGTATAGTTTCACTGTAGCACTTTTAATATTCAACAACTTCGTAAACAAACTTTACAACCTCTGAAACTTGTGAAGAATATATGAAATATGGTTTACTATTTTTAATACCTCCCTTTATAAGACGAAGGAGGGAAAGTAGTTTCAAAGGATAATGTCAAATTAATGGTACCTACCTGTTTTTGGATTTGTAAAATGTTAATGGATTAACTTAATATTATTTTAATGTAGTTGATATTAATAACTTGTAACAAAGATTCAATATACATTACTTTTAACGTTTAAGATTAAAGTAGATTTAAATGCAGATTATCATTAAAATCATATAAGGAATTTTATTTAGTTATTTGTTAATGAAAATTTAAGGTGAAACTGCAGGTTATCGTTTAAATAAATCTAAGGATTATTTTCTTACTTTTCTATTTCAAGGTAGTTAAATGATTCTTATATCCTGAGAGACATTTTATAAAAAGAAAAAGGTATCAATAGTTTAACGTACTTTTATAAATAACAATTTTGATTTGGCAACAACGGTGTAATTTGTGAAAATTAATACCTTTTAATGTATATTACCTTGGGAGACAACTCGACCTATGATGGGAGACAATTCGACCTATAAAAATACTACCTGCTCAAGACGGGAGACAACTCGACCTTGCCCAAGTAACTGATGTCGTATTTAAAAATTAATTAAATGGTGTGGAATGTCAACTTTTAAATCTTTGTATTGAATCCAAGGTATTAATAACTTTTTGATAAATAAAATTAACGTAAAATTAAGTGCCACTAAAGTTTAAAGAAATATTTTGTGTTAATTTGAGGATTTAACCGAAATAAATTCCTAGTTGTGAAAATTAGGTTAGGTACACTCGAAAAAATGCAATATGATAGAAATCTAAACTTTAGTCCACCGCGCAGAACACTTTTTTAAAAATGATTAATACATAAGTAGGTACTTGAAACTTTGTGTATAGCTTCCTATTGACGAGTCCAACAAAGTTTGAAATTATCTAAATTTAAAACTGCTGGTTTTTCGAGCTAGAAATAAACGTAATGTTTAAGCTGTCGGACAGCAAAAACGCAGCAATAAATTTGTCGGACAATGATAAAGTGATAAAGAGATAAAGCCTATAAAAATAAAACTCTAAACATCCTATAATAACAAACAAATAGAAATGGAATTTTTACAGCATAAAAATAAAGTGAATAACAAAATTAAAGCTTTAAAAAATCAATATTTTAGATCCAAATGGCAAGAAACAGGCACTAATATAAAAAAAAACATGGTGCTTTATTAACAATTTTTTATGAACAAACACCATAGCACCCATATTGAAATTCAAATAAAAAACCAGAAAGTTAATATTTTCAGAGATATGAATTTTTAAAAGTTCGAAAAATCTCAAATTTGGGTACTTTCGATCCATGAAAAATATAAAAAAAAAACTTATTAATAATATATTGTTATGATTTGATCGGATAATTTTTTTTTTTTGTATTTGATACTAGGTAACTGTCTTTACCGCTGTTCCGGCGGACTTTGTACCGCATAACACGGTCGTGTCTTTTTTCACATTTTCCATTACTTCTTCGCTACTAATAGTTGCATCGTGATGTTATATAGCCTAAAGCCTTCCTCGATAAATGGTCTATTCAACACAAAAAGAATTTTTCAATACGAACCAGTAGTTCCTGAGATTAGCGCGTTTAAACAAACAAAGAAACAAACTTTATAATATTAGTATAGATTTAAAAATTTTATTTCAGAAAGTTGTTTTATTTTTGTTTGGGTTGATATGGAACGTTACCTAGGGATGAGGGGGAGGAAAGAGTTTAATTTGAAAGATATAGTTTGAATTTTTAAATTTAGAATTTTTGTTGAAAGAGATAGATTTGAATTAATTTGAAGTAAATGTAATTAAAGTTAATATAAAATTTAAATTAATTAAATATTGGTTTAAATTAAATAAACAATCATCTACCTTAAAAACTATCAACTTTATAAAGTTTGCTAAAGAGAGCAATGTTATTAATAATTAAATTGTTTAAAATAAAGTTTTTGAGTGAGGGAGTTTGAGGAAAAAATGCAAAATAGTTATTTGTGACACAAGGACGGAAAATGACATTTTGCAAGAGCGAGTAAAGTTGTGTAGCCGAGGTGCGTAGCACCGAGGTGAAACAATACGAGCACTTGCAAAACATTTTCCGGACGTGTAACACACACTATTTTTTGGTCCGACTAATTTTTAATATTTTCAAAAGTTCAAAAACTTTTTACTTTGTGACATGCAAGATTAGATGTTTATTGACATTTATTGTACGATTAAAAGAATTAGTAATAAGGAATGATTTTCTGATAATCGATTTCAAGATACATACTTAATTTTTATACATACGAATACTGTGCTAATAAACAGCACAGTAAAAATTGTTATATTGACAATATTAACATTAATATCTAATAATTTTATATAAAAATAGCAGAGACAATGAACTATTTTAGGGCGCATCCGAATTCTGCCACAAATGAAAATTTTACCTGAATTTTAAGAACTAAGGGATTAGCGAAGGGTCCGAACTCTGCCAGGACCATTAAGTTTAATCCGTATTAAGGAATAACGATTTAAATATTTCATACCTAAAGAGATTACAGAATTGATAAATAATTTTATATTCTTGAAAACAAAATTGATGAGATTCTTGGAATATTTTGATGACTGTATGCTCGGTTTTAATGTTTAAAGGGTGAATTAAGAAGGGGAAAGTGGTTAGTTGTTTCTTATAATAAACGTTTTATCAAACAGTTTATTTTCTACCTTTCTTGAGTTAAAATGGATAACAGAGCATCTACCATGTTTAGTGAAAGAGGAAATAAATTACTTGTGTTAAATAATTTTAAGTTTTCCAAAGCTAATACTAGCAAATGTGGAAAAATTCGATGGAAATGCTGTAACGCTAAATGTATAGCTAGAGTGTACTCCCACGTTTCCAATGAAGACATAGTAGTAGAGGTGAAAGGAGAACACTGAACACAATCATGGTATTGAAATGAAACTTGCAAGAAATGCAGTGAGTAATAGTGTTAAAAGGAAAGCAACTTGTGATCCAGGTGAGAAACCATCAAAATTAATCATCCGAGAATTGCAATCAAATGATTTTGCGGAAAACATAAACTCAGAAGATATTAACCAAATAAGAAAAAATATTCATGCGGCAAGAAGAAAAATCTTGCCAATATTACCCAAAAACCAAGAAGAGGTGTTCAATACTATTCGCGAGTTACATCTTAATACTAATCGCGGGGAAGAATTTCTGATGGTGGCAGATCAGTTCAAAAAAATAATTGTGTTTTCCTGTTTTTCAAACCTAACATTTTTGTGTAAGTATTTTGATGGACGGAACATTCAAATTTTGTGCCAATTTCTTTTACCAAATGTTTACGATTCACAGTTTTCAAAATGGTTATTATGTACCGGTTGTTTTTTGTTTACTGCCTGATAAATCAAGTGAAACATACTACAATGTATTCCTTCTTTTAAGTGATAAGTGCAAAGCATTTGGTTTACATTTTAAACCAAAAGAGATTGTGGTAGACTTTGAATTAAGCATTGCGTTGCAATATACAAATATTTTGGGAGCGAGCTCATTCTTTTGGGTTGCAAATTTCATCTCTGCCAAGCATGGTTTCGAAAAATCCAAGAATATAACTTAGTTCCGGAGTATAAAGAGGAAAACTCTGTGATTGGTAGGTATTTAAAACTTCATTTTGGTATAATGTACCTCAGTTCTAAGGAAGTTGTGGATTTTTTTAATAAAGAATTGCACTATTTGCTACCAAATGATAAAAGAGTGATTAAGTTCCGCAATTATTTAAAACAAACATATATCAACAATGTATCAATATTCCAACCAAGTATTTGGGCAAATAGTGCTGATTTTTTTAAGAGGACAACTAACGCATGTGAAAGTTTCCATTCGCATTTCAATAGCTCATTTTATAAAGCACACCCCAATATAATGGATTTTACACGTGTATTATTAGATTTCCAAGTAGAGACTTATTCAAAAATGCGGTCAGCTTACAATAACCAGAAAAAAACTAAAAAAAAAGTGAGATGCGTCAAGGGACACCCGGATGGAACGAAGTTCCTTTCGATTAATTAGTGAAGGAATTGTAATTTGTAAACACAACAGAGAGTTTGTACATACATAAGCATTTATCATCGTCTGTATAAAATCTCTACTTACCTAACTCTATCAGCAATATCCGGAACTTGTGCAGAAACACTGTCAGGATACATTATTGTTTTTATTTTCTATTATTTTAATATTTATTATCTACAAAAAACCTGTATAAACTTAACAAAGTCGCGACACTACTCCACTGTTCAAAGCAAAATAGAAAAAAAAAGTAAATCCATTATTTTCAACAGTTCGTTTCTTTTAACAAAAGTGTCCATTTATACAATACCAGAGGTATTGTATATTCTACCTAGAATTACTTTTTATTTCAATTTAATTTAAAACAGGAATTAACAATTTAATACAAAATTTTAAAATTAAAATATTTGACAGTCATCTCTGAGTCATCTCTGAGTCATCTCTGAGTCATCTATGAGTCATCTATGAGTCATCTATGAGTCATCTATGAGTCACCTATGAGTCATCTATGAGTCATCTATTAGTCATCTATGAGTCATCTATGAGTCATCTATGAGTCATCTATGAGTCATCTATGAGTCATCTATGAGTCATCTATGAGTCATGTCATCTATGAGTCATCTATGAGTCATATATGAGTCATCTTTGAGTCATCTTTGAGTCATCTATGAGTCATCTATGAGTCATCTATGAGTCATCTATGAGTCATCTACGAGTCATCTATGAGTCATCTATGAGTCATCTATGAGTCATCTATGAGTCATCTATGAGTCATGTCATCTATGAGTCATCTATGAGTCATATATGAGTCATCTTTGAGTCATCTATGAGTCATCTATGAGTCATCTATGAGTCATCTATGAGTCATCTACGAGTCATCTATGAGTCATCTATGAGTCATCTATGAGTCATCTATGAGTCATGTCATCTATGAGTCATCTATGAGCCATCTATGAGTCATCTATGAGTCATGTATGAGTCATCTATGAGTCATGTCATCTATGAGTCATCTATGAGACATCTATGAGTCATCTATGAGTCATCTATGAGTCATGTCATCTATGAGTCATCTATGAGTCATCTATGAGTCATCTATGAGTCATCTATGAGTGAGAGAGAGAGAGAGACCGCTGGACGGTGACTTGAAACACTCTTTAATATTGATAATTTAGATATAATCCACAATTATCTCAATTTTATAATTTTTATATGTATACGTAAATCGCTCCAAAAACTTGTTGCCCAGTCATTAGAGTAAATTACAACTTCAAAAAAGATTTTATAATTCCCTCGTATATTAAAAACTATAAAAGATATAAAAAAAGTGAGAGGTGTCAAAGGACACCCGGATGGAACGAAGTTCCTTTCGATTAATTAGTGAAGGAATTGTAATTTGTAAACACAACAGAGAGTTTGTATATACATAAGCATTTATTATCGTCTGTATAAAATCTCTACTTACCTAACTCTATCAACTATATCCGGAACTTGTGCAGAAACATTGTCAGGATACATTATTGTTTTTATTTTCTATTATTTTAACATTTATTATCTACAAAAAACCTGTATTAACAAAGTCGCGACACTACTACACTGTTCAAAGCAAAATAGAAAAAAAAAGTAAAAAAATTGCAGTTTTTCTGCTCGCTATAATGTTTGCAATTGGGGACGAAACACATCACCATTTTTACTGCAACAGAATAATAATAATAATTAAAGAATACATAATTAATTACGAGATTACCATAATAAAATTTATAAACTTTGAAACAAAACATATTTGTATTTGTTTTTTGGTATATATTACTTATTTTTTATATTTTGTTATATTTATATTTAGCTTTGTCCATAAAATTGTATTATTTTCAGTGACAATAAAGCATATTTCTATTCTATTCTATTCTAACCTCAATTCCACTAAAATGCATATAAAATTTAAACACTTACACTAACTTTCAATGTTTATTCACTATCACAAATTGGATACAATAGGTCGTATGAAAAGTGTCCGGAAAACGTTAAGATTTTTGATTAGAAACCACTACAAGTAATAGAAAAATCTTTTATGGCATTTTCAATGCAAATATGTTTTGTAGTTTTGTGTTTTGTTTAGAAAGATTTGTAAGCTCCTCCCATAGCTGACGTCACACTTTTCTATGCATTGTAATATATCTATCTATGAGAGAGAGGAAGAGAGAGTTATTTATTTTTTGGTCTGTGAGAGAGAGAAACATACGTTGTCGGTGCATTGTGTCGGTGCATAGTGTCGTGACAAATTTTGGTATGAATTTTTTTAGGCCAGCTCCTAGCGTCAGCGTAACTGTTCGTAACGCGCGAAAGGGAACTTCGTTCCAAAAAAATGTCCAAGAGAAAGTCAACACCATACAAGAAAATATTGAAAAATATAAAAATAAATCTATTTCGCGGTTTATGTTTGTTCAAATAATGTCATTTAAAAATCTTCCCAATGTCTAATTTTATTTTACCTACAACGCTTTTATTATTTGTAATTTTAAATTAATTGTGTATTGTAATTTTATATTCTGTAGTTTTTTACTAATTTTGTATTATTTTTTTTGTATATGTATATAAAATAAAGTCGAATAATTTCTTATGTTGTTTTTATATATTATTGCATATTTATATACAGTAAATTAGAACCAAGTATCAATATGTTTTCAAGTATGTACCACAAATAGTAAACAATATTAATTTCTTGGATACCTACATTGATAATCTCTTAATAGGATCTGAGAGACCCCCTAATGATTTAGGAACTTAATCTCTAAAACTGTAATCCGTGGCAGAGTTCGGACAACAATTTTTCAGTACCTGAACTATATGGCAGAATTCGGAAACTCCGCTATTTTAGTTCAATGAGCAAAAATAAAATCGAGATATGTATTTTCGGGGTAACACGAATTGCGAACTATGGTCACAAGTATCGAAGGGTCTAGGTCTAGGGGATAGCCGCTAATCCCTTACCCGAATTGCGAACCGTGCCCTTTTTGAAGACGTAATGATGAGATGAATTGCGAACCAGGCCTAAAGCGAAATGTTACCGTTTTATGGCATTTAGGGTAATATTCAAATACATAATACAGAAACGAACCCTTTAGTTATATCTATGGTACAAGTAAATAGCTTTAATCGTGTTCGTTTTTTCGAAGTGTTCTAGAATTGTTTTTGAATTGAATGTTGACTGTGTAAAACTATAAGCGCTGTGTGTTAAATCTATGGAGGGTAGAGGTAAGGAGAACTGTCTCCGTGTATTGAATGTGTCCGTCAAAATGTGGTAAATAAGGGTGGCGCTACGATCGTAGTAGGGTAAATTTTAAAAAAAGCGCCATAATTTCTTAGAGTAGGATAGATAAATAAACAAGGAAAGACACATTTCCGCTTCTACATAAGATAATAATAAATTATATAAAATGAAATTTTATTAATGATTATTTTCCAGCAATAAGTGAATAAGTATTTAAAAATTCATTACCACGTTTTTTTATAGCACTTATATTACGAAATCATACGACATTTCAATCAATTTGTCAAAAACTGCTACATTCATTCTGTACCCTACATCTACTTTAGCGCCATTGTAGTGGCAAGTTTGAGAAGTGTTATGTACCTCTAAAAAGTGGACACATTTTTAATCATTTCCCATTTAAGATCGTTCTCCTTACCTCTACCCTCCATAGTTAAATCCGTAAAACCGTTCAAATGTAGTTTAGTATTTTTATAAAACCGAACATAAAAATCTCTTCTGCTTTTTTTCGCGTATTACTTTGGCAGCCTCTTACTTTTTATTAATTGTAAATATGTATAGGTACTTACACATCTACTGATCGGTAGAGAAAAATACCATTGAAATACCCAGTAATTGTTGTTTATGAATAAAGGAATTATGTAAAAGCATATAAGTATAATATTTTTTTTAAATTAAAACTTTTGGCAAACTAAATTCGTAAAATAAAACCCTTTTGGTAAATTAAAATATTCAAAGGAAAAAAAAGTATTTAAAATATATAAATAATAATATCCAAAACAAATTATAAGCTCCACTTTCAGGTATAAAAAGTTTATTACTCTGTAATCAATAGAACTCACAGCAGGTAATAAATATAATAAAATATAATATAATTAGAGACCGGATATAGGTAAGCATTTAGCATTTCATGCAAAGTTTAAATTTTTTTTTATTTCTCCACACCCTAATATTGCCCTGTTTATCACAAATTTCCGACATATCCAGACAGATTCTTATATTGGAATAAATAGCATTGGTGAATCGCATTATTTTAAGAAAAGTTATTTGCACCAAAATGCATTTATTTTACAAAATATTAATTCGTATAAAGAAAAAATTGTACAAAGATATAATTTTATAAAAATTGTTTCTCATAAATATAGCCCTGTCTGACAACCTCAACATTGTATGTAGTGTCAATATTGTTTGATTATCTATAAATATTGTAATTAAATTTGGAATACTAATCTATGTAAATATTTTTATACCTACCTGTTCCTACTCGGGTTCATAATTTCGCGAAGGGATTAAACCATTCAAAAATGTACAGCTCGCAATTCAGGTGAGAGATCGGTCAGCTGATAGGATGTAGTTCGCAATTCGGGTCGAGGATTAGAAAAATCTGACCACACTTCGCAATTCATGCGGCCCCGGTATTTTCATAATCGAATGATAAGTAGTAGTTGTAAATTGACATAAATGTCAAATTTTATAATACAAGTTGTGAGAGAAATTAAATGTAAATTAGAATCCTGCTTACATTTAGAAAAAGTTATAGGTAAGTTTAGTATATTGTACGCTGTTTTTAATTAAATTTAATTAAAATTTGTATTATTTATTATGTATTTTTGATGAATTAAAATTTAAACTCGTAGTGCCATCTCTTTAGATAATCTAAAAGCTACTTTGCCGGTCTAGGCCGGAAAATGTCTTTTTCCGGACGATTTTGAAGTAATTAATAGTATTGTTTCTGGACGGAGGACCAAAAAATATGTTTACTTATACTCGACATAAATTTACCGTTATAGTTTCAAGTTCAAGGTTATAAGTACAGATATTAATCTATCCTAATATTATAAAGCTGAAGAGTTTGTTTGTTTGTTTGGACGCGCTAATCTCAGGAACTACTGTTCGAATTGAAAAATTCCTTTTTATTTTGAATAGACCATTTATCGAGGAAGGCTTTAGGCTATATAACATCACGATGCAACTATTAGCAGCGAAGAAGTAATGGAAAATGGAAAAAAAACGTGGAAAATTATTATTGATCCTTGAGGGCTTCCATTGCGTGCGCTGCGAAAACGGTTCAAGATACCAAAAATATATGTATGAAAGAATTATTTCTCTTGAAATGATCTAAAAAAATGTCCCCGACAGTATATGTCTATCTTTTAAGATTAACTCACTAGACCGTTTTTATGGTAATCAAATTTGGTCGAAATTAATGCATTATTTATTAAGAGTTTTATCAACGTAATATTATTAATCTTTATCCAAATAAATGTGATGTTGATTAAGAGTATTTAATTGTGAACAAAATTGTCTTTGACATCACTTAATTTCAATGAACATCTTAGAAGATATTACAATTTTAAAATAACTAGGATTACTATCTCATATATTTAAACGAGAATTTCTTACTAAACTAAGTAGATAGGTACTATAAAATCTTATATAAAATATCTAATATAAAAAAATCATTGAAAACAAAAAAAGCAACATGGTAAAAATTTGAAAAAATGGAAAAAAAGACACGACAGTGTTATGCGGTACAAAGTCCGCCGGAACAGCTAGTATTTAAAATAATATCAAAATTGAATGAACTTTAAAATACGTATATAATTAATATTATAAGTTTAAACAAATTAAATTAATACATAAAATATTAAATAGTGATCAAAAATCAAATATAGGCATTATAAAAACAAATAACATATATAATTATCATCTCATCAATATATATCAAAGTGCAGATATAAGATATAAGTAATTAATAGTAAATAATATATGTAGGTACCTATGTAGTTTATTATCAGAAATATATTATTGTCTATACTTTTTTTGTCATTTTTTTAAAAAACTTTATTTTGCTTTTGTGTTACTAATTTAAGAACATATTTTTTATTCCAGGTTATCATTTAAAAACTTAAAGTTAAAGAAACATTTACTTACGTGGAATTACACTGAATTTTCTCTGATAGGTGTGGTGTACCGCTTGCATCGTCTTCGCTACTAAATAGTTCTTTAAAATTGCTTTGTATCTAAACATAATAAGTAAATTACTCGAAATTATACGTAGGTATTTATAATTTTGTCTGTCCAACTGAGTTCGTTTTTTACACTCATACAAAAAATTTGCCGGCCATTAGCGTGGAATTAAAGAAATTTTTATTAATTTTTGTTTTAAATTTCAAAAGAAAAACGGTTTTTGTATATTTTATATCAATTTGAAAATTGTCAAATAACAAATTAATTCTTTCAAATTATGTTAATTTTAGTTATTAATAAGAACATTTGACTCATTATTTAGGTATTTAAATAGTACATAACTCCTAATATTTTTATAACAATTATCTGCAAATAATAAGCATTTTGTCAGACAATCTTAAAAGATTCAGTTTTAAAAATGGCTGTTATTCCCGATAAAACAACGTATTCCTCCTTTTAAATATTAAGTGCTGGGGTTGTATTTTAAGCCAAAAGAGATTGTTGTAGACTTTGAATTAAGTATTCACAAGGCAATATATAAATATATTCGGGGTGAGCTTATTTTTTGGGTTGCAAATTTCAACTCTGAGTAGGTATACAGTGTTAACTTTTTGGACACCTACATTAATGATTAATGATCTCTTGATTGGTTCGTAGAGACCTAATAATTTAAAAACCTAATCTCTAATACTGTAAATTTAAATACCTAATCTCTAATAGGTACTGTAATCCGAGGCATAACGCGGACATCAATTTTTTGTGTATTAATTGTAGTCTAAAGTACCGTCTCATGGTTGCAGTATAGGTTATATTAGATCCTGTACTATATGCTTTTGCAGAGATAATAGAACGGTTGTTGGCTACATAAACAGAGTTTTTAAGAAATGTATTTCAGTTAACTTTTTAGAAAATTATAATGAATTTTATAAATATTCTTTCAATATTATTATAAATATTCTGTCATTCATCGCATTATGAATGCGTAAAGGTTACTTCTTCGGGAATTTTCGTGTTTAACTTTTTATGTCTTGGCATGAATACCTGGTGCAAAGCATTCAAGTAGAAAGTGTAAGGAAGAAAACAGTTTATAGAATGATCAAAGAAGAAACAAGCAAGGAAAAACCAAGATCACTTTAATTTGATCCAAATTGGGAAATACTCCAAGATAGCATGCCAAAGAAATTTAACTGTGAGCAAATTCCCCACAAACTGAGAAGTAGATCTGAATGGGACAGAGACATCATATTGGCGCTAAACTAAAATGCCCTAAAATGGTATACGGACGACTCCAAGACAGATGAAGCAACAGGAGCAGGGGTTTTTGGACCTAGAGCTAAACATTCAGAAAGCCTTGGTGTATACTCAAGCATTTTTCAAGCGGAAATCAGTGCCACTGAAAGATGTGAATTTCATATCAAAAAGAACTATCGTATACAAAAGATTGTAATCATATCAAATAGCCCAGCAGCCATCAAAGCACTGAACAGAAAAAGAAAGTAAAAAAAGAAGTGGATAGAGAAAAATCGAAGTACTGGAACGATCTAGAAGGATTAAGACAACCGAAGACGCTCCTGGAAAACTATAACCAGAAGAGACCTTTCAGCTGTCTAAACCTCAGTAAATAATAATGTATTATAACCGGAATATTAACCGGGCACTGCCGATTAAGAAGACATATGAAGAAACTAGGATTGGTAGATGAAGCAAAGTGCAAATTCTGTGAGGAAGAGGACGAAACCTCAATAAACATACTCTCAGAATGCATACCTAGCAATAGAAGAGAAAGATTTACCGAACTTGAAGCCGAGCGATATCATAAACTTTCTAAGAAAGATAGGACTAGAAGAGCTGCTATAAGTCTGAGGAAACATCAAAATTATAGCAAGAAAAGGGAGACACAATAGATCGTATAGGTCGCAGTGTTCCCCTAATTACGCACATACATACATACATAACGAAATATTTTATTTGAATTATCAATAATATTCTCATAAAATAAATGACAAAAACATACCAACAACATTACTAGCTACTTTTATTAACATTTTTGTGTACAATTTTTTTTTACAATATTACATACATATCTTTGAACTATAGAGAATGCAATTTTAATTAATCTAAGTACTGGTACCTTTATTAATTTTTCTTTTTCACACAAATAGTTTCCAACATTTACAATTTGTTATTTAGTTAGTTAAAAATTCGACAACATGCTGAATGTTAACTTGTTATATATTAAAATGTACAGGAAGTTTACTAATTCTACAATATATGTAAATACTAAAAATAAACATAATTTAAAGTAAACTATCCTGTACTAAAAATATTTTTATATACAAAAAAATAAATTAATATATCTAAATTCTGTTTCAATATTACAGTGCGTCTTATAGAATATTTATTTATTTGATTATTTGAAATAAATAAAAAAATATTACGGTTAAGATGGTTTGAAGTTTGAAACTAGCGCGGGACGACATTTCTTGTGTTACTGTAGATTTCAGTTCTGATTTTATTTGTTGGTATCTAAAGATCTATATTTTAAATAGTTTTTATGGGAAAACTCCGCATCTGTTTATCAGTAAGCATCTCTTTTAGTCTTTCCAAACAATTGTATTACAATTAACCTTGATCATTCGATAAATAACCAAAATACAATCGCACTATAGGGTGACCGAACACATACGTTTTCCTGATCAGGTTTCACATTCAGAATTCCGTTTGTTTTCCGCACACACTCTTTCGTTTGGCACGGTTTGGAATGGAAGTTTTCATTGGTGTTCTGCGATACTAACAAAATGTATGGAAATATTGAAATCGGGATTATGGTAGTCGTTTCTTTTGCATTCCTAACAGCGGATTCCACTACTTAAGCTTCAGACCAATCAGAAAACATAATGATATGTTTGCACTCAGGTAACCAATTACAGATATGCAATCGCACACATGCATTTTATTGTTAAAGAGTTCCTGGTTTAGATCCGGAATTCCGTCTGTACACTTTAGTTCGGCATGGTATGGAGTGGAAATTTTGATTGCTGCTGTACTAACAAAATGTATGGATGACGTCAATCTTTTTTTTTGCGTCCTTCAGACTGGAACGCACGGTTTAAGTTTCAGACATATGGTCAAGATTGAAAGTACACTGTCGCGAAACTTATTAAATACTCAAAGAATATATTATTAACTGTAACTCTTGAATTTAACATTGAAAGGAACTATCGTAGATTGTGATCATGTCAGTTAGTCCAGCAGCCATCAAAGCTCTGAACTCAGATACAATCAGTTCAAAGATGGTCTGGGAATGTCAAGGCAAATTAAACGAACTAGGACAGAAAAACGATGTGACCCTCCTTTGGGTTCCAGGACACATAGGGATAGCAGACAAGCTGGCAAAAGAAGGAGCTGAAACAACCCCATACCTCGGACCAGATCCATCCTGTGGAATCAGCAGTAGTACAATCTTAGAAAAACTGCGGAAAAATGGATAGCAAAAAGTCCAAGTACTGGAATGATTTAGAAGGACTAAGACAATCGAAGACGCTCGTGGGAAACTATAATCAGAAGAGATCTTAACCTTAGTAAGAAGAACCTCCGAATTATAACAGGAATATTAACCGGGCACAGCCGATTAAGAGGAGACATGAAGAAACTAGGATTGGTAGAGGAAGCAAACTGGATTCCGTGAGGTAGAGGATGAAACCTCAATACACATACTCTCAGAATGCATCGCTTAAGTAATTCTAGGGTTAAATACCTAGGGTCATCCGAAATAGAAAACTACCTAACTTGAAACCCAATGATATCCTAAACTTTCTAAGGAAGATAGGACTAGAAGAGCTGAGAAACCATCAGAAATATAGCAAGAAAAGGGGAACACAATAGATCTTATAGGTCGCAGGTGTATCTGTTACCCCTAACTTGCTCATACATACATACAACTGTAACTCTTTCATTCGGCACGGTTTTAAACAGAAATTTTCGTTGGTTTGCAGCGGTATTAAAAAAATGTATGGGAACGCTGTTTTCAGAATAACGTCATTTGGTATTTTCCTTTCTTCCAACATGAAAGCACAGATTGTGCTTAAATATATTTTCCGTTCAAAAAACATAAAAATCTATGCGCCTTATAAAGATTTTAAACGATAGGATTGCACGTATGTATTCGATTAAGGAAAAGAAATAAGGTATGCGGACGCCCTAAGTAACAAACTTTCTGAATCAAATTTTTGTTATGGTCCGTGATCAATCATGACTTTTATTTCCAGCTTCCTCCTTGATGTCTTTGATATATCCACTTTTTTTCTCCTAAATGCCAATTTCACTATATATATATTTATTTCTAACTGGGATACAAAGAGAAACGTAGAAGATCTAAAGAAACTAAAAAGAAGCTATAAAGTATTATTCAACACGTTCATATGCTTTATTTCTAACAACCTAAAGATATAATAGGACACACTGCCTATTTTCAACATGTTAATTATAAATTGACATTTATGTTAAGTTGTAACATGTATGGCTAATTATATCATCTTTTAAACTCTGAAAGAAACGTACAATATAAACAGTTTGTCTCCTATAAATCAGTCCTCTTGGAGGTTCTGTCACTACAACTGGTAATAATAAGCCAAAATTAAGTGATAGCAACAGAACATTACTTATGAATACTCTTCGAACTTGTATACTAACTAGAGGCATCTTTCGATGTCTAAGCAAGAAAAAAAACAAAACTAGTATCTTACATCACTATTTTGATTGCTAGGGAGTCAGGTGCGCATGTACCAACTGTCTACCAATCAGAGCAAAGTGAGAGATAGGTAGCATATACCTTTCATTTTATCTCTGTCGTTCTTCGTCTCGTGTTCAGAAAATTGAAGGCTGTCTCTAATCTGTATACGCTCGAGGTGAATTCCTAAACCAATTAAAATATTATTAACAGAAAGATTCAATAAAATAGAAATTTTGTTACAAATCTACTTTTACTAAATAAATATTTATTAAACACAATCAAAGCTCCAAGTATCAAGTTAACTTGAATTTTAAATAGCGCTTTAACTTTCCACACTAGTTTCCACACGTCTGGAATAGAATTATTCAGATTTCGCGAAGTCATCACTTTTGTCATATTCAACCACAATTGGCGCTGATTACATATGAGGTCTAATATGTTGGCATCAGTGCTCTTTACTGAAAAAAACATTTAAACACCATTTCTTGTTATAGAACTTTTCCCTACTTTGCCTGTTACTTTATTACTTTCTTGAAAAGATAAACAACACATTTACTGTTTTTTAGCAACACTGAGTACATTGCCTAATAAAGCTATAGATTGCGATCCCATTTTCGATCACTTTTGCACATGATGTCAAGCGGTTACTGTAACGTAGTTTGGTATTCAAATAGATTATATCACTAATATAACAAGAATTCATTAATTGTTATCACAGAAAATCAAATAGATATTCTTTCAGATTACTTCTTGTTACGCTGATTTCTTCTTCTTTGAGTGGTAACATCTATACGATTGACACTGACGACTTTTTATATGAAGTGTTGTAATTTAAAAACCATCATTTGACTAGAGAACTCGTTTGATGAATTGTCAATCATTTTTCCTATAAGAAGCACATTTCTTTTAATTTGTTTTAAAACGCGTCACCGCATGACGTCATGAATACAAGCGCTATATATCTTTAACAGTCTTTGCGTCATAGAAGAAGCAATCTTAACCCAGCAGTATTTTCAAAAAAAATTACTACTTGGTTAAAATGCTTTGTGGAAAGTTTAGGCCAGCATTAATTAAATTATTTAATAAATCTAGACATTAATCCCAAGAAACATTCCTGAACTAAACAAAATTAAAATTAAGAATTCTATGACTTTATACTATATTAAGAAACATTTAATTATGTGTTAGTTAATAAAATAGTTCGGCTAGTATTTGTATCATTGACAATTTTTGTATTACTCTTTGATTTCGTTTGTTTACAAATCTATTTTAAGAGTTTGATAAACTTTTATTATATGGATATGTATCTAGATTTATATAACTAGGCAGTAAATTTTCGAATTTGTACACTATTATTTCTACTGTGGGATTTCCTCGTTTTTTAATATTAATAAAAGTTTAGAAAACTACATAAAATAGAGAATATAACGACAGAAAAAACATGAGGAACTCGATGAATTATAATGGAAGCAAAGCTTTTAATAATATTTTTGGCGCAGAAGAATGAACTGAAGTAATTCTGTTTAACATTATTGGCCACTTGAATATAACTAAATAATAATTTAATTACAGACAATAATAATTACAAGTTGTTAGAGTTAGCGCATGATTAGTGTACTCCAAATTAGGAGTAACGAGAGATAGGCCGTTACTCATATTTGTGACCACTTTTCTGATCAAGCACCTTTTCATGAACATAATATTAAAAGCTTTACTTTAAAAACGGTATGAATTATAAACAGAAAAGCAATTCATTTAGAAAAATAGAACCTGTTGTCTTCAGCATAAAAATTCAACTCCAAATCGTTACATAAAAATTATTATTTAAAACATTTTGTCGAGAATTCTACCTACGTACAGGAAAGTGGAAAATATAATTAGAAATTTCTTAAAATCTACCATATTGTCAAGGTGATCCCAAGAACTACATTTAAAATACTTAACCTCTGTTTAAAACGCATGGAGAAATATCACCAACTCGTTGACTTCATTGCTTTAACAAGCAGTAAAAGTGGAAAATATATTGCCTATACGGTATTTTTATATGAATATGTGGCACAGGTTGAATAAGTATAAATTGAACAAGAAATTAAAACAAATGATTAAAAAACTTAGTGTACGGTCTCAACGGAGCGCCGACCATCGCTCCGACCATGCATCGCACCTTAGCTCCGCTCACCAAAAAAATAAACACATAATATTAGATCTATGTCTATTACTCTTTTAAAATATAATTAAAAGTTTCTTTTTTCATTACCATGTAGTCAAAAAAAGATCCGGATCTTTCCTTAAATCTTGATATAGATGATGAAATTCTCCTTACAACATATGTTTTTTGTTTAAGGGATGCACTTTCATCTGTTGAGATCCTTTATATAGGTACCACTTCTTAGCACTTGAATTCAAAATAATATCCTCCTCGTCCGAAGAAGAGGATGTGGAAAAATTCATGTTTATAGAGGATTGAGTGTTCACGCTTTGACTGGCACAAAAGTGCGATGCTCCAAACCTCGATGTGACCACAGGTGCGCGTGGGTCAGAGCAAAGGTCCAGGGTCGATGGTCCCCTTGTGCCCATAGCCTTACTTTATATTGCTAGAGACTTTTGCTGTTCGTTTTTGTACAAACATTTACCAAATGGTAAAAATCGCTCCGTTCTCGAAACGATGCGTGTGCATTCAGTTAAGTGGTGGTCTAATAAGTAACCTCCTTCGCCAGTGAGGGCCCTGTGATCTCAATAAAACCTAAATTTTTATCAAATTTGAGCTCACTCTAGCTACTATTAGTATACTTTTGGCAGCTACATAAAGTTGGAGTGTTTGCAAAAATGAAGAAAAACGATTTTCGACCTTCCTTTAACCAGAATTATTTGGGAAGGAAACAAAAGAAAATCTGTTCCTTTAGACACTATCCCGCCCTACTCCGCAGCCGTTCGCAAACCGCTAGTGTGATAAGGACATAAGGGGTCAATTTCTTGTGTACCGCTAACTTTTGAAAAAGTTTGAGGAATATATTTTTTTCTAACAGAAAAAACAAGCGTTTTTTTGAGAAAACAGCGATTTTACATCTCTGTGTAAAAATAAACAGAGCGAAAGTGACCAGTAACGTAAAATAAGTCGTTTTTCATCATTTCTTTCAATTTTAATCCATATTCCAATTTTTAGAAATCAAAGATTAAAGCCCTCGAGCTAAAGCTCTCGGGCTTTAATCAGATTATTAATGTCAAATTATGTCTCAACAAATTGATACTAAAATATTCTCGAAATCTAGATACCACAAAAATAGCCGACTATAATCAAGGTCTTGTTATATTAACCTTGAATATTTAAAAATTGATAATAAATAATTAACAGAAATTTAAAAAAAAAAGATTTCTTTTAATAAAAAAAAACAATTTTGAAATCTTTATAATAATGAAGTTAGCTATAGTCCATTTCATCGTTTTTGGCCGATTTGATATTAGAAACTACTGAAATAAGATTAAAACGTCATCCAAGTTACCAATGGCGGACAGTTTTTTTTTCTAAATTAGGTCGCAAGTTTCTGAAACTATCAGTGTGTTTTGACATCTACAAAAATATGACATTAATAATTATTAAATTTAACCCTTCAACAACGAGCCGTATATGACGGTTACTAGGAATGTGAATTAAGTCAAGACTTCCGTATTGTATACTTTTTATCTACCGGTGAAACAAGATGCAGTTCCGTAAGTGTTGTATTAAAAAACAAACGTCCTCATTTAAATTTCTAACTTGCGTGTATCTGAGAGAGATGTAACTCTAAATTTACTTCGAGTATAATTTCTGTCATCGGCCAAAAACCGTGAAATGGACTATAGTAAATTTGATAGAAATTCGATATAAAAAAGTCACACTTCGCAAGGATTGTACGCGGAGCTTCAATTCGAGAGACCAACGCGTTTCCGACAACCCACGGTTATACGTGTCACAAAAAGCAAAATAATATACACCGTAATGTATTTATAGATAACTTTGTTCGGCTCATAATAGTTTTTTCACGCTTGTCACATTTTACACTTAAATGTCAAACTCTAACTGTCAATGTAAAGTCAAATGTCAATGTTGTCACACTAAAATGTCAAACTCGAACTGTCAATATAAAGTCAAATGTCAATCTTGTCACTTTTCACACTAAAATGTCAAACTCGAACTGTCAACATAAAGTCAAATGTCAATCTTGTCACTTTTCACACTCAAATGTCAACGATCCAGCTGTATTACTCGTAATAACAAAGCTGTGCTTCCCAAAAATGATAAATTTTGATGAGATTTATGCCCGTAAACTGTATTTTCTTGAAGAATATACGAACAGTAATTAAAATCATGTAAAGGGTATTCAATCTTCAAGCGTTTTATTTCGAGTATACTTAATAGCTTAGTAATAAATTTATTACTCCACAAAATGATTTCAACTGTGTAAAATTTGAAAACTAAAGAATATATGATTAAATTGGCAATATTTGTTCTACTGTGAACAAATTTATATTTTCTTAGATAATATACTAATGTGGAATGCACAGATTTCTTTAAAAAAAAAACAATTTTGAAATCTTTATAATATTGAAGTTAGCTAGTAAAGTTGATAGAACTTTTGATATAAAAAAAGTCACACCTCTCAAGGGATGAACCCGGAGCTTCAATTCGAGAGACCAGCGCGTTTCCGACACCCCACGGTTATACGTGTTACAATAAGCAAAATAATATAAACCGTCATGTATTTATAGGTATAACTTTGTTCGGCTCATAATAGTTTTTTCACGCTTGTCACATTTTACACTTAAATGTCAAACTCTAACTGTCAATATAAAGTCAAATGTCAATCTTATCACTTTTAACACTAAAATGCCAAATTTGAACTGTCAACATAAAGTCAAATGTCAATCTTGTCACTTTTCACACTGAAATTTCAAATTATAACTGTCAATATAAAGTCAAATCTCAATCTTGTCACTTTTCACACTAAAATGTCAAACTCTAACTGTCAACATAAAGTCAAATGTCAATCTTGTCACTTTCCACACTCAAATGTCAACGATCCAGCTGTATTACTCGTCATAACAAAGCTATGCTTCCAAAAATTGATAAATTTTGATGAGATTTATGCTCGTAGACTGTATTTTCTTGAAGAATATACGAACAGTAATTAAAATCATGTAAAGGGTATTCAATCTTCAAGCGTTTTATTTCGAGTATACTTAATAGCTTAGTAATAAATTTATTACTCCACAAAATGATTTCAACCGTGTAAAATTTGAAAACTAAAGAATATATGATTAAATTGGCAATATTTGTTCTACTGTGAACAAATTTATATTTTCTTAGATAATATACTAATGTGGAATGCACAGATTTCAAAAAACAATTTTGAAATCTTTATAATATTGAAGTTGATAGAACTTTTGATATAAAAAAAGTGACACCTCTCAAGGATTGAACCCGGAGCTTCAATTCGAGAGACCAGCGCGTTTCCGACACCCCACGGATATACGTGTTACAATAAGCAAAATAATATAAACCGTCATGTATTTATAGGTATAACTTTGTTCGGCTCATAATAGTTTTTTCACGCTTGTCACATTTTATACTTAAATGTCAATTTCTAACTGTCAATATAAAGTCAAATGCCAATCTTATCACTTTTAACACTAAAATGTCAAATTTGAACTGTCAACATAAAGTCAAATGTCAATCTTGTCACTTTTAACACTGAAATTTCAAATTATAACTGTCAATATAAAGTCAAATCTCAATCTTGTCACTTTTCACACTAAAATGTCAAACTCGAACTGTCAACATAAAGTCAAATGTCAATCTTGTCACTTTCACACTCAAATGTCAACGATCCAGCTGTATTACTCGCCATAACAAAGCTATGCTTCCAAAAATTGATAAATTTTGATGAGATTTATGCTCGTAGACTGTATTTTCTTGAAGAATATACGAACCGTAATTAAAAATCATGTACAGGGTATACAATCTTCAAGCGTTTTATTTCGAGTATATTTAATAGCTTAGTAATAAATTTATTACTCGACAAAATGATTTCAACTGTGTAAAGTTTGAAAACTGAAGATTATACGATTAAATTGGCAATATTTGTTCAACTGTGAACAAATTTATATTTCCTTAGATATACTAATGTGGAATGGACAGAAGTAGAAAAATAATGAAAAATAAATAAAATGCCAACCACCTAAAAAACAAACGAAAAGTATAAGTAAAGCAAAATAAATACAAAACTAAAATAAACATTTTATTCAAACAAAAAGGTAACACAATATAAAAAAATTTGCCTCTTATTCTAAGAAAAGAAAATTAAATGTGAATATAATTTTTCATTATTTTTCCCCTAGATTATGTTATCTGCACTGGAATACATACGTACGTCAGAGTACACAGTATTTTTCAACTCAAAAAAGAAATTAAGTTGTAAAAAACAATTCT
Organism: Altica lythri; assembly: GCA_964028335.1. NCBI lineage: Eukaryota > Metazoa > Arthropoda > Insecta > Coleoptera > Chrysomelidae > Altica > Altica lythri. The sequence continues at coordinate 23,477,376 of OZ034809.1, read as the reverse complement.
TTTAGTAAATTCAATAAGGCTATAAACTGAGTTTTTTTGAGTGAAAATCCAATCGAATAACGCGTATGACACAATTTTTTAAATTAAGTCAGCCGTAGTAAGACACAATTTTTTAAATTAAGTCAGCCGTAGTAATAGTCCGGGTTCCCACGTGGTAAAAAAGGCATAAAGAATAACCGGCTGAAACTTTCAGAATCGCTTAATTGCACTTAGACCTACAAACTTCCATAGCAACAATATCGATGGATGGGGCTTTTTTTCTTCAGCAGCGGTCAAACATGTCGAAAGATATAACCCTCCCCGGAGTGATGGATAACCGATTTATTTTTTGTGAATTAACAGTTTTTTATTATTACTACATAATAAAACACGTGACCTACAAAAAGAGGAGGGCGTTTGGCGGGGCCTACGCGCTTAACATGTAATAGTTACGACTGCCAACGACTTAACAAATAACCAGTTAACGCCCTCTTCTTTTGTAGGTCACATAAAATAATAAAAAACTGTTGATTCACAAAAAATAAATCGGTTATCCATCACTCCGGGGAGAGTTATAACTTTCGACATGTTTGACCACTGCTGAAGAAAATACGCCCCATCCATCGATATTGTTGCTATGGAAGTTTGTAGGTCTAAGTGCAATTAAGCGATTCTGAAAGTTTCAGCCGGTTATTCTTTATGCCTTTTTTACCACGTGGGAACCCGGACTATAAGAACTTTTTATCGTAAAATGCCCAACAGGAATAAAGAAAAGTGTGTGGTAACTACTTCTTAGTACAGGATGTTCCTAACTTAAAAACGTAAAAATAAACACATAGATTTCTTGTTCTGATTCATATAGAGTCTCTAATTTCCTCAAATTTTTAGACTTCACATACATCCACTAAACATTGATACTTCATGACTTTATTTGGCTGCACAAATGTTATTCAATACACTTGCCATCCTCAACTGTGATTCTAGTGAATTGACTAACTCAAATTGCACAGTAGTTCCTACTCAAAATGTACAAATGTAGATTTACGTAAATCTGTCACTAATCTGTTGATAAGACTCAATACAAACGAAATTCTTAATTTGCTAAAAGATGGAAAAGAACCGGAAAATAAAATTATATGGATAGTTCTCAAGTGTATGAGAAAGTCCGGGATGTACGAAACGAACAAGAGTTGATTAATCGAATTAAGTTGAAACAAATTGACATAAACACAGTCTAAGACCTAGTTTGAAATAATTAAAGACAGTGGTTGATTAAGTGTAATTTACATGTATTTTTCGACAGTAAACGAATAGATTAAAGTACCAATATAAAGAAATTTTTCATTTAATGTATAATTTACACCTGAAGTTAGTCTTACTGTTTAGTGAAAATATGTTAATATCCTTAAAATCAATAATAAAAAGCATTTTTTTTACAATAAAACAAGAAATTAGAGCACAAATGATCAGTTCAGCTTGCCAACTGAAAATGTTAATTAGGGTAACAGCTGAACAAAACAAAATATTTACTTGATACCAATATTTCGTCCATAACAACATTAGAAGAGAAGCCTAAAATTTAATTAATATCAAGTATCGTATTCTTCATTAGCAGTATTTCATTGTCATTGTATTCTGATAAAATTTGAAAAACAATCTTAAATAGAATATGAACACAACCTTACTGGGCAAGTAGAGAATAACTAATCAGAAATATGATAAATAATTACAGTTAATACAAATTGAAGCTTTTTCTAATGCTATCAATAAAATATTGGATAAAAGTATTTTTTTGTAATTGTAATTATATTTCCTTACTAAGCAGAACATCCTGTATAAAATAAATTCTCCATATTTTTAAATAAAAAATAGAAGATTCATAAATGCACCTTTACTACAATAAAAAATAATTTAAAATCATAGTTTTTACACTTAAAAATACTGAACTTTTCAAGGCTACAAAGACATTCAGAAAAACTTGTCACTTAACTACCGTTTTATCATTAAAAAATAAAATAATATTTCTTCCTGAATGTCTCCCCCAATTTTCTAGACAGCTCCCGGTTTAAGTTTTAATCAGTTAATATAAAAGTGATATTCTTTCATATAATTTTTTTCAATATTAATCTAAATAAATGAAATTTTAATCTTAAGTACAACAAGAACGAACATTTTAAAATAATCTGTGAATCTATTTTGTTTAAGTATTATATGGAATAATTGCTTTTAATGAAAGAATATCATATTTAGAAAATTAAATTTAGCTAAATCATGGTTGCGTTTTTTAACTTGTTAACTTATTTTCTTTTTTCTTAGACAATTCTTTTTGGCTACTTATTCAGTATCGGCACGCATTCCTCGAACTTCGCCTTTCTGGCGGAGAGTTTCCAATTCTTCCTTCGTTTTATCTTCTATAGCACGGATATCCTCCATTGTCAGACCGTACCAGCGATCCATCCAACAGAAGACTTGTCTAAAAAAATAATGAAAATTTATAAAACATAAGTTAAATTGTCGTTAATGATTAAAATATTCTCTAAATGCTCTTTGTTTCATTAAAGGTATAGTTTCTTTTTATGACTCCATCACTACTCAAGAGTCCAATCGACTGTCAACCGAGTGGACTCAACACGATAAAAGAGAGCAACAGTATGCTGAAACGATTACGGCATTAGTATTTTGGTATACGCAAGGTATAATATTAATCGATTTTTTTAAAAAGTAACAGACCACTAAAAGCGGTCACGAAAAAAAATGGACTCATTTGAAGATGAAAAATGCTTTTTCAACAAGACCGTACCACAAATCAATGAAAATGATGGCAAAATTGAATGAATCAGGCTACGAATTTCTTCCACATTTACTGTTATCTCTGGATCTGACCCCTAGTGACTTTTTCTTATTTGTAGACCTCAAAAAATGCTTACAGAAAAGAAATTCACAACTGATGAAGAGACCTATTTTAAGGATAAAGAGAAACAAACCATGCTACAAAAATGGATTAAAAAATTATATGGCCGCTACAATTGTTGTATCGGTCTTGAAGGCAACTACATTGAATTATAAAATCAAGTTTTACAAAATAAAGTGTTTTACCATGTTAGCTTAGATAACATGTCATAAAAATTATATTACATTCTATAAATGAGATATTTAAAAAATATAAAATAGATAAAACAACTCCTTATGTCACCACGTCAGCACTATTTTTGACTAAATTAAAATGTCACAACGATAGATTTCATCAGACAAAGAAAAGAGACCATTGATAATATTTTTTACGGAGAGGAAGGTAAAAATAATTAGTTTAGAGATCTTGTTGACGTTTCAAACTACCAACTTACTTAATCTATTTTATATGTAAGCCTATGGTCAAAATAGATGTCACGATGGTTGATTTACTTTTTCTGCACCAAGTTGACTAACATGAATCCACTATACCAGAAAAATTGACATCAATGGTTTTCAGCTGCTAGCAACAAACAGAACTTGCTCTATTAAAAATTGCAAGTTGTGTAAACGCAGAAAGAAGTGAAAAAAATATCTTATAATAGTAAAACCACCCAATAGACAGGTGCAACACTGATCGTCTCTTGGCAGTGGTGGATGCACGCAGCTATATCGAGCACTGTATTTTTTGTTCATTTCTTCACCGTTGCAGCAACAGGATATCTAGACTGAGCATTCTGATTTAATGGTAAAAGAATCGAAGCAAGATTTGCTTCTTTTTCTAATAAGCGGAGCATACCGACTACGTGTCCTTCAATCTTAAACCAATAGTGGGGTCACACTTTAAATATAAGAATGGTTAAAAGGGAAGTAAATACTGCTATGATATTTTCATGTAGTGGCAGAATTGGTTTGTATCAGGCGTACAGTCTAGGTATGATAAGTCGTGAATTGCATCGGCGCTCCTATAGATGCTTCAAGTAGACCAAGTTCAAATGTCAAAACAGAATTGGTAGCGATTAATTTGTTAATTAACTTACCTATGGAAATTTGTAAACAGCCGCCTCTCTGACTTTTGAATAAAGCTTTCTATCCTGGTCTGAAAAAAAAAATACTAATTTCAAAATTTAGTTTCACCAGTGTAATAATATATAAATAAGATTAGAAAAACATTTCAACATTTAACCTATTTTATTTTCTCTTATATTTGGGCTTTGAAAAAAAAAAAAAAAAAAACTAGTGTGGCAGTCAGTGGGACTGCCGGCAGAAGTTATACTTCTATATGATATTCGTAGTAAAGCGACTCCAAAAACCACCTAGCCGTGTGCACACTCTTTTTGTATCGAATTTGCATAAAATTCCTGGAGACTAGGTCCGTCTTAAGCACCAAGTGTTTCGAACACCATCGCTATTATTATAATCGTATTTAGCGACTCAAATAAAACACCGAGTACCAAGTGTGCACTGATTTCGTACAGAATTTACATAAAACCCCAGGAGAAGAGGTAAATACCCTAGACACCAAGTGCCGCGGAGACTTTCGGAATCGTGATATTCGTGTTCAGCGACTCCAAAAACCGCGAGTATATAAATTGAACCCATTTTCAGCAATACTTAACGAGTTATAAGTTTTCTCTCTATTGTCTGTTCGGAATGTACTTTTCGAATGCAGAAATGCAATTTCCAATTTTACATTATAAAATATAGCGACTAATTTCCTGATTCTTTAACGAATCCAATGCAAAAAAACGCATTCCGATCCATCTTACGTTACAAAATTCGGAGGTTTTTGTGCTTTATTTCCTCCACTATTGGGAAAAACTCTGTTTATGTATCCAACAACCTTAAAAACATGGAGCAAAATATACTGCAACCATGTGACGGTATTTTAGACTACAATACAATACTCATTACTGAATATTATTATTAATATAAAATGCTAAACTTTATATGTATACTTACGTGACAGAATTATAAAATAATCTGTCAAATAATCATGTGGTCCGTCACTATGATATTCATACATTAGTTCAGACTGTTTTTTGTATATCTATCCCTTTTCAATGTACTGAATGTTTAAACGGTATTCAAAGCACTTATAGTTATGACTAATAACATGTGGTATATATTTTATCTTTGTTTTTACCGACCAATATACCTTATAAGTGTTTCTGTCTCTCTCTTACTCACACCATTACATATGTAATGATTTTTCCCATTTAACTCTACACAATCTTTTTCTACAGGGTGTACGAATAGAAGTATAACTTCAAAAATAGTGTGGCAGTCAGAGGGACTGCCGGCAGAAGTTATACTTCTAAGCACGCGCATGGATTCATAAATTTGTATGCGAATGATTTAGCAAACTCATTATATGATATTCGTGGTAAGCCACCCCAAAAACTTTCTAGTACCGTATGCACACTCTTTTTGTATCGAATTTGCATAAAATTCCTGGAGACGAGGTCCGTCTTAAGCACCAGGTGTTTCGAACACCATCGCCATTATTATAATCGTATTTAGCGACTCAAAAAACCACCAAATACCAAGTGTGCACTGATTTCGTACAGAATTTACATAAAACCCCAGGAGAAGAGGTAAATACCCTAGACACCAAGTGCCGCGGAGACTTTCGGAATCGTGATATTCGTGTTCAGCGACTCCAAAAACCCCGAGTATATAAATTGAACCCATTTTCAGCAATACTTACCGAGTTATAAGTTTTCTCTCTATTGTCTGTTCGGAATGTACTTTTCGAATGCAGAAATGCAATTTCCAATTTTACATTATAAAATATAGCGACTAATTTCCTGATACTTTAACGAATCCAATGCAAAAAAACGCTTTCCGATCCATCTTACGTTACAAAATTCGGAAGTTTTGGTGCTTTATTTCCTCGACTATTCGTAAAAACTCTGTTTATGTAGCCAACAACCTCAAAAGCATAGTGCAGGATATACTGCAACCATGTGACGGTCTTTTAGACTACAATACAATACTCATTACTGAATATTATTATTAATATAAAATACTAAACTTCATATGTTAACTTACGTGACAGAATTATAAAATAATCTGTCAAATAATCATGTGGTCCGTCACTATGATAATCATACATTAGTTCAGACTGTTTTTTGTATATCTATCCCTTTTCAATGTAGTTATGACTAATAACATGTGATAAATATTTCATATTTGTTTTTACCGATCAATATACCTTATAAGTGTGCCTGTCTCTCTCTTACTCACACCATTACATATGTAATGATTTTTCCCATTTAACTGTACACAAATCTTTTCCACCGAGTGCATGAATAGAAGTATAACTTCAATAACGACCCTTTTTCATTTGAAAGCTGCTTGACATAGTCACCGGAAGAATTGCAGCCTAATTAAACTTATTGTACTTCTTTTCTTGGTTTATAGTACCCATTCCAAAAACTTCAGTACTAATTAGTATAGGTTTAGATGGTGAGTGCTTTATGCATACGAAATCACTCTGAATAATCTAAAAATTGACTGTCTGTCGCTACATAGTGACTTGCAATGACACTGTATATGTATTAGGTTCACTAGCGCATAATCTACAGCTACAGCGTCATATGTGCTGGTGAGCCTTTACTGGTACATGGACCATAAGGAATACTGTAACGACCCTTAGGCAATTGTTGATTATTCTACACAGTGCTCCAGTTTTTCTAACACACGTCCTTTTAATACATATTAAGGGATACGTAATGGTTATGTTATCTAGAATTCAGGCTTTCATCAACTCCGAACCGTACTGTTGTTACTCCTTAAACTGGCTCTGGTCTGCTTTCCTAACAAGTTTATCAGTCTGCTCCGTTGAGTCATCATAGAACATCGAGTTCTTTTCGGTACTCGTAAACAAGTATGAAGATCATCTTAGGGTTCTTTAAAGCTTCAATAGCCACCTGACTATCTATGAATATATTGATCCGATTATTTTCTCTTATGCATTAAAAGTTGCATGTACCTCTGCCTGATATAAAGAGATGTGAGTGCCCAGTGGGTTACAATATTGCATGTTTCCATAACTGCCGTAAGAACGATACTTTAAATCTGTCGAAAGATTAATATCACGGCAAATATTTGTTATGCGATTAGGAGCGACAAGAAGGGCCCCAAAAAGTAAAATTAATGTCACAAAAAACATATAGACATCAGGTTCTGTAAGCCATTTCTTCTGGTGATAAAAACAACTAAACGTATATGGAATCACCTTATATTAACACGAAAAATTTTTTATTGCAAGCAGTAAAAGTACATGTATTTACTATCAAGAACAGGCAGATAAAATAAATAATAATATTTGAGTTGGCAGTGAAGATTTTACTGTTTTAGTTGCAAGTCGCATAAGGTTAACAATTTATTTATTTTCGAAAATTAAAAAAAAAATTTCAAGGTTTCTGGAATTGGGAACCTTAAAGAAGAGAAGAAGTCGTGAAAAAAATAAATACAGAAGTTTTTTAGTTGAAATAGCAAGAAGAAATCCAATATCTCATTCAGAGCTTCAAAGACAACGTTTGCGAGCTAAGGATGTGAGTGTTCCATCAAAACTATTAGGAGACTTCGCGCTCGGGAATTATTTACCAGTACACATTTAGGGTTCCAGAACTATTAAAGCAAAATAAAATTAACCCCTTAAATTGGTGTAAATTGGGCTATTGAAGGTTGGGAAAATTACTTATTTTCTGATAAAACGAGAATCGGTCTACGATCCAATGACCGGCAGATTCGTATTTTACGAGATAGAGAAAGACAATCTAGACTTCGTGCTGCCAAGTCTATCCCGAAATAGAAAGGAGGTACTGTAATATTTTGGAAAGGTTCCTTTATTTTATTAGCCTAAATTTTTTATAAAGATTCTTATTATACCGATCTAAATTACAGGTTATATAAAAAATGTTATCTATACAACTTTAAAAAGTATATACGCGATTATCTTTCAACAAGTATTGTTTATATTGCAAAATGGTACTGATTACATATTCAGTGAAATATATTAATATAATAGTACCTTCCAGTATATACGCGATTATCTTTCAACAAGTATTGTTTATATTGCAAAATGGTACTGATTACATATTCAGTGAAATATATTAATATAATAGTACCTTCCAGTATAAACAATATTTATTTCGAATAATTAGATATTTCATACTAAAGAAAGTGGTTATCAAAATATACTTCTCAGATAACTAGACAAAACAAACGTGCTTAAAATATTAAAATTAGTTAATGGTTCTAAACAAATGTAATAAAATAATTTATTGATAAATTGTAATAGATTTAATTTTGTGACCACGTAGCCCTCTAACGATAAAAATTAAATAAAAATATACTTAAGATTATTATTTGGCCTACGATATGAACTGCTTTAATTAAAGCAGAACGACGATTATTATCTATTGATTATTTACAGAATAGAGATTTTTTATCTTAAAGTTGTAACGAAATCAATTTCAAATTTATTTTTTTAGCTTAGATATTGTTATAGAATACGATTAACGGCATGTAGGATTCCTGAGGACTTTAAAAAATCAAGAAAAATAAGCAAATTATGACGATTTCAACAAAAGCAATTCTTTATTTTTATTTTTCAGGTACGTTTTGAATATGCAAAGAAAATGTTTCTCGTAAACCAATACAGCTGGAAAAAACTGTTTTTTTTTAATTTCTAAAAATGAGTGGTTGCACTATATAGTTTTGAGCAATATAAAAAGTTAGGTCGAAGCCTGAACACTCTTTAGATTAGCGATATATCGTAGACTTGAAGATATCGAAATATTTTTTTTGCAAATTGGAATTAATTGAATACAAAATCAGAAATACTTTCGAAAAATTACCATTTTAAAAAATCTTGAAAAACAAGCGAGATATTGCGATTTTCCTAAAAATACTTTTTAGAAATTCTATATTTCGCAAGACAAAAAATATCAGGATAATCTTTTTTAAAAATTTTTAGGAATATTGTCTGTATACGACAGTGTTTTTCAATCTTTTTGATTTCGCGACCCCTTTACAAGTTGAAAAATTCTGGCTCCCCCTTGTGTAAAGTATAAAGTATAGAAAGACAAAGATAATAAAGTTTAATTAAAACACTACGTTAATTATTTTTTTCTATTTTGGTACATTTATCTATTATTACGACTCGTTGCGAAATTAAAAGCGACAATGCCAAACATATCCTGGACACACGTTTTCTTCATCGACAGGCTCTAGCTGCTAAGGTACTACCTTCTGATTTAAATGACGTGCTCAAGAAGGTAATAAAAATTGTGAATGCTATACAAGCAAAGCCTTGCAAACCCGGCTATTCAGAATCGTTTGTGAAGATATGGGCTCGCTTTATCAAAATCTTCTTTATCATACAGAGGTCAGGTGGCTATCCAATGGAAAGGTATTAACAAGAGTTGTAGAACTGAGAGCTGAACTGTTAATGTTCTTAAAAGATGCAAAATCTGAATATGCTAATCGCTTTTGTGACCCTATTTGGCTCTTTAAATTAGCATTTTTGGCAGATCTTTTTAGCCACCCTAATAATTTGAACAAAAAGCTCCAAGGTCGAGAAGAAAATATTTTAACAGCTAAAAATAAAGTCAAAGTATTTAACGCAAAACTTCGTTTATACAATATATTTGAGTCTTTTCCATGTGTTCAGAAGATTGTTGAAGATAACGCATCAGACCAAAGTCTTATAGTAGAAGCTCACATTCCTTGCATGCTACAGAGCTTGCATAATTTACAAGAGAAACTTTTGACATACATTCCAGACTTGCACTCTGAAGCTGACAATGGGCGTAGATGGATTTTAAACCCTTTTTTGGACAAGTCAATAGATCTGGCTGATGTCAACATAAATATCTTCTAGATTTAGTTGCTGATGGCAAGCTTAAAATGGAATTTTATTCGCAAAGTATTGACGTATTTTGGATGAAAAGGAAACACGAATTTCCAGAGCTGGCAAGGGAAGCTCTAAAATTATTAGAGCCATTCGCCACTTCATACTTGTGCGAACTGACATTTTCTTCAATGGTAGACATTAAAACCAAAAAGAGAAATAGACTGCAAGTAGAAAACGATTTGATTATTAATGTTTCAAAAATAGCATCACGACTTGATAAACTTTTGAAAAATAAACAAGCCCATTCTTCTCACTAACATTTTGTTTTTATTGTAGTGTTAGAAACTTGCATTTTTCTTTAAGTCGGCGACCCCCCGAATAAGGCTTCGCGACCCCACTAGGGGTCGCGACCCACAGATTGAAAAACACTGGTATACGATATAACCGGGATGAAAATTTTAGCTAATAGAAGCCTTTTTGGTACAATTAATTATGTTTTGAATAAACAAATAGATAAAAAACGAGTGTGGCAGTCAGTGGGACTGCCGGTAGAAGTTATACTTCTATGCACGAGCCCGGGTTTGCAAATTTGTTTGGGAATGATTCAGCAAAATCATTATATGCTTAAAGCATGGACCTACTATACTATAAATCCGAACTTCCATGTCCATTTTATAGGTTAAAATGCAATGTACAGTCAAAAAAAAATCACATCGAATAATAAAATCTTCATCTTTTCAATAGTATGTTACAAAATATCGCTTATCGATCAAAATCTAAAAAGATTTATATCGAAAATATATATCGTGTGTACATAATATCAACTAAAAACTGTATTAAGTATAAGCATAATCAGTGCCGCCAACGTGTGCAGTGTCAAATGTTTTGACTAGTATATGTACGATCTCCCTTGAACACTTCTCGCGACGTTAGGTTGACAGGTGGAAAGGGTACTCAACTACTCACCAGTCAGTCAAGTTAACGGCGCACAAGAAATAACATATCTTAATGTTCTTTCTCTTATACACACCAATCTCGTATTGACAGTAGGAGTCTCTAGTAGTGTATGCTCGAAGGTGAAACATTAAACAATTTATATACATAATCTTTCAGTATGAAGCACCCTATACACTAAGAATGTCCTATTTTGGATAAAATTATTCAAATTATCTTACTACTTTTGAAGCTATGCTTCTTATGGGACGTTTTGGAAGACGTAGAAAGTGCAACAAAAAAAAGCGTCACTTAGGATAAATCCCAATCCCGCGCAAATACCATGTTTTTAAAGGAGTATTATGGGGATAAATTAAATGTTAAATAATCACAATTTATAAAAAGAACTTTTTATAGTAGAAAGTTTTTTTTGGTGATTTATGTCATATTACTATTATTAAATTATTACTCCCTTGGCAAATAGCGCTTTACCGAGATAGATTACGGCATAGTCCACAGTATAGTCTAAAAAAAATTTAAAAATTTTCTAAATTAGTTTATTTTATTAACAGTTAAAATAATAATTACTGTTGTCACATGTAGAACAAAAAAAAAACTTCTCTCTCGCGTAGTCGATCCCATTTTGATAACATAACAGAACTGTCACCTTGACTCATATCCGACGCTTATTCAACTAGGCTACGAAAGACATTTTTAAAAACTTTCAAAATGATAACATGTATACACAATTTATATCATCATATTTCATATCAATTCAGTATAAATTTAGAAATTTATGTATATGCCTAAACACACTTGAAACATGCATTGTCATCCAGTTCTTAGCTATCCTGAAAATTTCAGAGCTCTAGGTAGCCGGGAAATAGGTTTAAATTCGATTACAAAATTCCACGGAATGACACAGAGACAAAGAACCACGGAATGACACAGAGACAAAAAACACGGTGAAAATATAAAAACTTTCTAAAAATGACACCAAAGGGCGTTCTACTATTTATAATAATACTAATTGAGTAAAAATCTGTTAAAATTGAAAACAAATAGAAAACTAAGAAAATGTATGTATAAAAAATAAAAAAACTGAAAATTCTAGAAAAATTGAAAAATATTAAAAACATTAAAATGTAAAAAATGGTGAAAAGTAAGAAAATATAAAAAAAATACTTTCCAAGTACTAAATACATACCTGTAAACCAAACCATTTAAACTCTACGGTAACTAATTTGTAACAAGTCATAACTGGTTTGACGCTGTCTTTCCAGTCAGGACCAATAAGCGGTCCTCTACCAGTTTTTTGAGATTTGAATTTTGTAGGGTCCTCATCCTCCTTGTAATCTCCGGAAGCAACTGCATCATTTGCTATGTCAATGTGGACAACTTCCCTTTGTTTAATTTTGTCATGCGGTAAGTTATGAACCTGTAAATAATTTTATAAAGAAAATCATTTGCTACATCCGCAACTTTAACATTAGAAATAAATTAAAATACGCCAATTCTAATAAAACTGATTTCATATTATAAAATGATAAAAAGTAATTAGTAAAAAATTACTCCTAAAAATTTTACCTGATGAAGATTTTCCTTTTACGAAGTATAATACCTGTATGATTGCTCAAATGAAATAACTATAGAGAACATAAATCTGATAAAATACTTTAATTTTATTTTAATTTCATTAAAACAAATTATATATTTAAAAAAAACTAAAGTATTTCCGACGATATCAAATTAATTTCATTATTGACAAAAAACATAATTTGAAAAATTACCCAAATAAAAAGTTAAAAAATGTACGTTGGTATTACGCGATTTTTTATTTAAAATAAATTTTATTACCAAAAAAAGTATCCAAATTTCAATATACTACTAATACGAGGATTGTCTTTTTAGTATTGCATATAACCGCTTAGAAGGCATCACCAGTAGAACATTAGACACAAATCTAACCCCAACCTTTTGTTGACAAAAATCCAGAGTTTCATTGTGATACAACAAGTCGTTTAGGTACAGTGAACAGCCGAGAACATTTTCGAGCAATAATTTTTACAATTTTCGGAAAAACCGTTTGTGTGTTTGAGAATGAAGCACCACCCCAGTCAACTATTTCCCGCTGGTATTGCGAAATTGAACGTGTTCGCTCCAGTCTCAGCGACAAATCATTGATGCGGTTCGTCAGCTAATTAAGAATGACCACCGTGTAACATATCGGGAGATAGAGGTATCTTAAGGAATTTTAAAGACCTCGATCCAAAAGATCCTACATGAAGAACGGGGTGTTACGAAGTTGGTTTCACGTTGGATCTTGGCTTTACTCCTACGAACCGGAAAATAAACACCAATCCGTTGTTTGAAACAAACAAAAGTGATCCACTCTCGAAGTGTGTCAAAGAAAATGGTCGCAACTTTTGTGTCAAAATCTGATCATGTGGCAAATATTGCTTTAGAAGATCGAAGAACAGTTACTTCCGATTGATATATAAACGTTTGTTTACTAGAAGTTACCTCGAAACTCTGACAAAGCAACACACAATGGCGAATCATCCTAGATCAAGACAAACCAAGTGCTTACACTGCCCAAAAGATGATCGAGTTTTTGGAGCATCAAAATATCGAATTGTTAGACCATCCACCGTATAGTCCCGACCGAAGTCACGACTTTTTCACGTACCCAAAAATCAAGAATTCAATGTGTGGCAGCGTTTCCAATCGCCAAAAGAAGCTATCGATGCCTTTAAAACAGCGATTTTGCAGGAGTCAACTGAAGACTGGAATAACTGTTTTACCAAGTGGTTTGAACGTATACAAAAGTATATCGATCTTAATGAGACATATTTTAAAAAGCAATAAAGTACTTAAAGTCTTATATTTTTTATCTTTATGGCTATATCCAAACTATAAATTCAACCTTCATATATAGTTATATAAATCTGGCAACTAAGCATAAAATTTACGGAACTAAATTTCGTTGTCATAGTATGTTTTATACTCAGACATGCAACCTTGACAGAATCAAATGTCAATATTGTTTTTGACTTCTGATACAAACTTTTGGCATAATTTACTTATTAAAATGGATTAAAGTATATGTATGCTCCCAAGAAACTCAAAACCCTACCAATTTCTTCCATACATTCCACAATTAGTTTTAAATTAAAGAAACACCGTTAAACATAAAGTGCCCTCCAAAAGTTAATTGAAATTAATTCACCTTAGCAATTTGGTCGCATGTCGCATAATTGCCAAAATACTTAGTTTCTATGAATGAACTGTTTATTATTTATGTTTGGGTACACTATTGTAATACGAATTCCCCGAAATTCACTTTTTTCCCATAATTATGTTTATATGCTCATTTCTTGAATTAAGTGCGTCAAAAGTCAATTGTAGAAGCAAACCACGAAGACTAGATACCAGGAGTTTAAACGTAATGTTAAAAAAATGGTCTTAATTTAGGGGACAGAACTATTGCCGGTAGAGTGCGCTTGTGTTCCTAAGATTTAATTACAATATTTCAAAAGATAAATGAAAATGCACAAAAATTTTCAAATATTAGTTAAAAACTACACAAATTTATAAATTAATTATTTTTAACAGATATTATTTTGATGTTACTCACTTTTGGTGCTTTGAATATACCCACTTTTTTACACTGTCATCTGCCTTTCGGCCACTAACACAACCATGAACAGCACAATACTTTCCCATTTCTTTTTATTAATTTTATTACAAGTAATTTTAAATAAATTAATATCATATATTTAATTTAATTTCGTGAAATTTAAATGTTATAAACATCGGTTCGGGTCTTAATGTTCCTCGCGCCGCCAGTGGCAAAAAATAGAACTATGATCTGGCCCGATTATTGAGACCAGAAATATTATGAAAAAGCCTATACCGTGTAGACTCCTGGTATCTAGTCTTCGTGAAGCAAACTTAAAACGATTTCCGATTTTCTCTCCGTTTTAAACTCATTCATAAATATTGTTAAAGTTATTTAAAGTTAGTCCAGAAAGAATAATAAAAATAATAAAGAAGTGTTTAGAATGTCCTACCGTAAATTCACTGTTTATCTACAGAAATTATAATTATTAAAGATTTTCTGATCCGCTTATTGATAGAAATGTTTTAAACTGATTTTATTTGAATAAATAATTCTTGAAGCCATGATTTTATTTGGTTTTAATATAATTTCCTCATATTTATTACATTATTGATCATTTTAACTAACTTTTGGAGGGCACTGTATATAGATTTGTAAAGAGTTGGCGCTGAATCAAATATAGTTAGAATTAAGTTAGTTATAAAACAAATATATTACGAAAGTAGATTTTATCTATATCCTAATTTTGTACCATCATTAAGCAATGTTAAAACGCCCTCACAACAAATTTAGAATTTTACAGGTTTATAAGAATTATTGTTATTTTAACATTTTTTACCTCAGCACTTGGTTTGGTACTATAATAAAATTTTTAACCTGTATTTCAAAGTTTTGAACTCGATGGTCAAGATTCTGAGTCTCCTTTCAATGCTAGATATATTGATACCAGTATTCTATAATTATGAAGCGATGCTTTTAATGTTATGTTATAAAAAAGCGACAGAAAAATCGTAACAAAAATGAGTAACGCAACTTTCCCTGACCTGTCTATCTCTCGTTGTAGCACCATTCCGAGTAAGCAAACGTCTCCTACTTTTCATTCGCTTCTATCGGAACAAAATATTAAAATGAACCATTATAGAAAAAGTAGGTACGTTGTTATGGCTGTTATGTTATTAATTTAGAGATATTCTGAAAATTATTTATGAACAAAATATTTCGTAAACTATAGAGTTGTTCCAACAGAGCTCCTGACAGTCAGAAGGACGTCAGACGCATGCGCAGTAAGATTAGACCGTTCCAACAGAACACCGAATAATCTCATGTACTGTCAAAGTGCTGTTCCAACAAAGTTTCTGACTCGTACATGAACGCGTTTATATACGGTCAAATCTATCCTTGGTTCGATGCATGGTTAATTTGTCAGGACATGCGCTTCAGGTACTTTGTACTCTTTATAACACAGATTAAATTAAACTTTGCTTTATAATGAAAAACTCTGCAAGCTCAGAAACTTCTGTAAAAAATATTATTTAATTAAAAATACTGTGTATAAAAAAAATTGTTTATTATCTGACATATTTATTCTTTTTTTAAATTATTTTATAGTTAATCCTCACACTATTTAAAACCAAAAACTATTGCGTTACTCAACAAAGAATAAATTTATTATTAAGAATAAAGATAAGAGACACAGACAAATGATAAGAGAGTGGAAGAATAGAAGCGTTCCAACAAGGATAATAAACCATGAACTAATACATGTACTGGACTTGCGCATTTTATAGTTTATGAACGTGTTTATGTACTAGTCAAGAGAGGTTCTGTTGGAACAAACCTTATATGCTATTAAAACTGTGTGTTTAAATAATTATTAAGCTAATGTTTGCTTTAATCTTATTGTTATTAAACACGGCGTTTATTCTAAAATTTGTACATAGCTAGTTAGTTTACTAATAATATTATAAATAGAATTTCCAAAATACCATACTTACGTTATCTTGATTGCCACTATCTGCAATGTGCATGCTTTCAATGCAAATAACAAAATTTTCCTTCATATACCCAGGGTTCTTAACACCAAAAACACCACAACCATGGTTCAAACGAAGATGAAACCACCACATACCAATTTAAACAAAAAATGAAGATATAATCCCAGATGATCCCGAAAGCACATATAAAAAAAAGAAAAAATATAATTACTCACATTGTCTTGATTTCCTTTGTCAGGAACGTGTAAAGTTTCTACAACTATTTTGAATTTTTCTTTCATATACCCTGGATTCTGAAAAATAACTATTTGATTATCAAAAATTCAAGAGTTGCCTGAATGAATAAATGAATTTGAAGCATAACTTAAAATAGTTCTAAAGAAAGGATATGTTCTTATTTCTAGTTTAACTGTAATTAAGGATCTTTTTATTTTATTCTAAATATTAACCAACAATTATGCAAAAAAAGTAAAGTTGGTGTGACCGACTGTGACCGCATCAAAATATATCCCTTCTTTAGTTTTCGAGTGTGATCAATACGATAGTTAATTACTCTTCATAATTCTAGTTACAGTAGATTGACTTCCAAATCAATACCAAGTAATTGCTCGTTAAACTACTAATTATCAAAAATTCAGGGATAACCAAATGAATGAAATTGAAGGATAGTTGGTTTAAGATATTCTTTATTTAACCATTATTAATCATCTTCTTTACATTACTCCATATACTAACCCACAAGTAAACAAAAAAAGTTTGTGTGATCGCAACACAATATATCTCTTTTTCAGTTTTCGTTTGTGA
The DNA here is from genome assembly GCA_964028335.1 of Altica lythri. Classification (NCBI taxonomy): domain Eukaryota; kingdom Metazoa; phylum Arthropoda; class Insecta; order Coleoptera; family Chrysomelidae; genus Altica; species Altica lythri. Next base: position 23,460,227 of record OZ034809.1, on the reverse strand, counting down.
GGAAAAATACATTAACAATAACTATCATTCATTACAGAACATCTTTTGAGATTCGAGCTAGCAAAAGGTTAAGATAGTCATAGTAACGACCCCATCAGGAGTCCAGGGGGGTAACTTCCATGCCTTTCCAGAGTTGTCGAAAGCTCGGTCTTGCCAACCCTTACTATGTTCTCATTACATCTTGATGGTCCAAAGATAGCATGGCCAAGACGAATATGCTGGTTTTAGCCTATAACGGCATCCTGACGGCAATCAGTTCTCCTCTTCAGAATGACTAATAACCGACGGCTAAATGAAAAGCCGCGTTCGTACCCAAGTCATTTCCCAAGTTTAGCCTAGCGCACTATTCGTCGTGCGGCGATTAATCTAGGGTTAATAGTACTTTTGTTAGAACGGTTCCCCTTCCAGCGTTGAAAGATTGCACTGGCCTTTCACGGGACACTAGTACCAGGGTTGCCGTTACTCTGACACCAGAGATGGGTCAAAACAATCTGAATAGTTTTAAAGGTAAACGGCGTGTGGTCTGCAGATGACGCTAATCTCGAATACTTAGCAGACATTTTCAACCATAATTGGTCACCCATGCTGCACTCTACTTCCTAAAGAAGGCTGGTCCAGATAAATACCAGATAAGTTTGTCGCTCGAGTTTCCATATAATTGAAGGCGCAAACCCACAATCCGACATCGTGGCCTAGCGAGCTTTATGGTTCCTTCAGCGGCCTTTCCCCTGCTCTTTAAAACGTATGTTTTTCAGTAACTGGTTGAACAAACCAAAGACCATCGTATTCCATAGGACAAAAGTCGATATGTTTTCCTCTATCAGTGTTAGAGCATCTACTAAATCGAGACTAGTTGTGTTGGGGACAAGCGCCTCTCAGTTTCGACGTGGTTCCTCCAATGGTCATTGCCGCAACGAACCAGTATAGGTTGCCACGACCCAGAATTATTAAATTAAATTTTTCATACAAAGCTTATACATATTTATATGAGTATGGACAATCATGTATGATAAAAAACCGACACTAAATAGTATTATACTATTTATTTTAATAGTCATTTTGCAAAAAAACTTGCAAAGTTAAAAAACTTACGAAAAACTGGTTAACTAAGAATCAACAAGTTGGTGCAATAAAAAAATGAGTTAAATTTGGTTCAATAAAAACCTCTAGTTCTTATTAACATCTCATTAAAATTAAGATTTTATTCTTTTCTAAACAAATAATTATTTCCTAAATACTTTGAATAAACTTATATGCAATGCAATTTCTCATTTCTTGTTGCAGCTCACAAATCTAAACGATTTCAAGAATAAAATCGACAATTCTTACCGTAATCACAGTTCTACAATAAGGATAAGCATTCCAAGCTTCTTCGTGAATTTCCAAGCTGCCTTTTGGAGCCAGCAACCTTATGAATGCGGGCACCTTACTGGCCAAGTGGTAAATCTTGTAAGTATATTGGCCACTGTTATATTTACCACCCAACAGTGGGAAATTAGTAAATGGTTCATTCTTTAAAACTTCTATACCTTCACCACCACCTGTGTTGTCTTTGGAAGCTTCAGCGACGCTGAATAATTGAGCCACTTGGTACTGGAATTAAAAGCAGAAAGGATAGGTAAAAAAAATTACAATTAAAGAACGTGTGGAATTCGGATAAAAAAGAAGCTTTTAATATAATCTGGTTTACTCGAAAGTGGGAGCAATAATTGTACACAATTTAATATTTAAAACAATTACTAGTATCGTTAAGTAGCTGTATTTAAATAAGTATAAGTACCTGGATGACCCAACTTTGCTCGTGAAATATCTAAATTATGGGAACGAGCGAAAACCTAATTATTTTCATGATTTTTGAAATGATTACTGTGCAAAGTTTGAAAAATGTTTGTGTTCGATGACGATTTTCTTCACGCTTTTCTTGAGACGTATTACAGCTTCATAAAATTATTTTGTTTAGAAGCGTTTTTTCAAAGATCTTTTAGGCATGTTTAATAAACACTTGATTTAAAAACATGGAATTTCTTGGTCTACCTTCAAACGCCAGCCACTGAAGTAGCTTTGATGTTGCTGTTTCAATAAAAAAATAGTAGTACAAAAACCCCCTGAATTCTAGATTTCATTAAAAACGATAAAGCCCTTTAAGAGATTCAAATATAATGAATTGCTCGTTTAAATATATTAGATAGATATTACAATAAAAAACTATTTGAAATAAATACACACATGCTTACTTACAGTTGATCTTATTATTTAATTACCATTATCAAATTTCATACTGTGTTAAAATGAAAATAGTCATACAGTCATACCTATAAATAATATGTTTAGGATTTATTAATATTTTTAAAACACAGGTATGTTTACAGATATTAAAAACATGACTCATTATGTCGGCTAAAACTGCCATTTTATTTAGCTTATATAGATTATTTGACACTGGAGAAAACTAAATAAATTGTAATCGATAAATACATTATTAAAGTATTATATTCGTCTATTAACATAACAATAGTGGGTATCTGTAAATAAATTTCTATATAGAACAAATCAATAATCTCATCAAAGGATTCCAAAAGAATATAATTCGAGAAAAACGTATCAGTAAAATATCAGTAAAAATTTTTGTGATGGATAAAACAAGACAATATTAAGTTCCATGGGTTAAACAAGTTGATAAAAAGTGATTATTTTAATAAATTTTTGTTAAATTCACCAATTTTTGTTTACAGATAAAAATGTAAATATAAAAATCAAGAAATTCATGTTACAACTTAATAGACTCACCTTGAACTGTATAATAAATTAATAATTAAATAATTAATTACAACAACGTTTAATCTATCTAATATATCATCACTTTTTGTTTGATAAGAAAAATATAACTAGCTACCAATAAAAATCAATTTTCTTATTGCAGATTTTATGATTTGGATTTATTCTTGTATAATAAATTTCATTTTTAATCTTATATATATATATATATATATGAACAGTAGTGGTGTTCCGGGTTTAGCAGCCGCAAAGGAAGCATCACTTGAAAATGCCAGCTGAGATGTTGGCGAAACGTCGTGAAGACACAAACAACCAACGGATTGAAACCCGGAACACCACTACTGTTCATTCTACCATCCGTGAAACACTACATCATAACATATATATATATATATATATATATATATATATATATATATATATATATATATATATATATATATAACTTGCATAAGCTATATAACTTTACGCTTTAACGGCATCCTTCATCCTTTATTTCAAGGTAAATTATTTTTTAATGTAGATATTTTGATGTTACAGGAACAAGGCAAAACCCAAGTACATATATTTGCTAGTATGGAGTGTGTGCGTTGTGCGGTTTAAAATAATATAAAACAATTTAAGGAGACTGGCAAGAATACACTACGCAAAGGAAGAAATCGAAAAAAAAAACAGGGTAAGCGAGGATCGATGAAAAATCTACTTTAGTCATGTTCTGATGGGCTGCATCTTAAACAAGACATCAGGAAAAACTTTTAGTGCGGTTACAGTCAGAAGAAGACTTCTAAATGCTAGTCTTGATGGCTGGAAAGCTCGACAGAAACCACTGATTTCGAAAAAAAGAAAAGCTTCTTTAGAGTTGGTCAAAAAATACATTTTACTGAGGCATGTGTAAGTATATCTATTTTTACTAACCTTGGGACCTCGGCTGAGCACTGTCAGGCGTCGCGTCGTGTTGGTGTAGTACTTACAGTGAAGTAAGTTGCATAGTTGCTGATGAGGTGGGTCTAATGTTCGTGGGTGAAGGGCGAAAGAACAGTACAAAGTACATAAATTTACGCAATGAAGTGTTGGCGCCATCATTTTCGAAAGTGTTATGGGATTAGATTAGATGTTTATTGGGTTGGCTGTTAGCCTGTATCACTGTAGATCTATTGTGAACACTCATTATCTCAAGAATAGAAGTGTTATGGGACAGAAACATGAAGGTAAAATTTCAGCAGGATAACGCGGTGGTTTCGAGAAAATGGGGTAAAGGTCTTGGATTGGCTATCATAAATTTATAGAGTATATACATTTTAAAAACATCTTTTTATTCTACATCTATATGCCCTTAATCATCATTTACATATGTATGTATATAGGATGTCCAGGCACTCACCTGCCAAAATGAAACCCCACATTCGAGCACTAACAAATAGTTAATGGGACAAGTTAAAATATGTGCATAAATCAAATTACTGACAGTATATTTTTTTAGTTTAGGTACTTTTTTTTCTGTTTTACTGTGAGAGTAATTGATTCATAATAAATTATTTCAATTAGCACCACCAAGCTTTATCAGAACTAATTATTATAAAAAATATTTAATTTGTGTGACAACTAAATAATCGGACTAGGTATAACGTTTATTTTTTAATACTTATACTGTACGACCGTTCGAATACGATCGGCCATTGATTTAACTTAAGGTCTGCTTTGTTGAAGTCTTAATACCAGCCAAATTTGCTATATTTTGTTAAAAGTTCTGGCAAATTCCGTTGCGAATTGTTTCTCAATGTCTATTTCATTTAGTGTCATATATTTTCAATCAAATTAAGGTCAGGAGTGTTGGCGGGCCAAGAAACAACAGTTATACCATGGTCCCCAAACCATTTTTTTCATTTTCCAAAAATCTTGAAACTGGTAGAAACTGTATCGTCATGAAGAATGCGACGAAGATATTGTGACGGAAACTAACCAAAATCCTGAACTGTGAGAAGAATCGCCACTATATGTCCTTAGATTTCAAAATCTTCGGTATGGAAGATTGCTCACAAAGAAATTTTTTTTTCGTATCATTTTGAAGACGTGTAGGAGACCGGAACCATTTAATACATTCTGGTTTGTATACTTTCAAAATTTTAAAATATCCCATGAGGGATATCTCAAAAAATAATTAGTTTACTAAAAATCGATGGTTTCGGTCTTCTAACTGAATAATAAGCACAATTTACAAAAAGAACTTTTTATAATAGAAAGTTTTTTACTGATTTATAGGTCATATTTTGTGTCATCTCAACAATGCACAGCATCCCTGACATTGTAAAAATATTAAGTCATACAACGCTGTGATTGATCATAGAGAAGATTGTTTCCTTGTTAACAAAATCAAGGGTAGTTGTATCTAAAAACTTTCTAAAACAGTTTATTTTATTACCAGTTAAAATAATACAAAAAAAAAAAAGAAAAAAAACTTCTCTGTCGCGTAATCGATCCCATTATGATAACTGTCACAAGTGGACTGATCCGCCGCTTAACCAACTACGCCACGAACGATTTATTTAATAACTTTCAAAATAATATTATCTATACACAACTTAGATCATGTTTAATATCAATTCGGTATAAATTTCGAAATCTATGTATATGCCTAAATACACTTGAAACATGCATTCTCATCCAGTTCTTAGCTATCCTGAAAATTTCAGAGCTCTAGGTAGTCGGGAAATAGGTTTAAATTCGATTACAAATTCCACGGAATGACATAGAGATACAGAACACGGCGAAAATATAAAAAAACTTTCTAAAAAATATAAAACAGTACACAAAAAAGTAACTTAGAATTTGATGTTTCAATTGTAGATTGGAAAAATAATCTTTCTCATTAACGTCATACATTTGTGTGGTTAAGGAAGATGAAGTGAATGTCGCATGTGAATGAGTTGAATTTAAAAGGACCAAAGGCTGACCAATGACTAAGGCATATGTAGCTTAGTGCTTAGAAGGTAAAGATTGCGGGTTCGAGTCCCGTTGGATACGAGATTTTTTCAATTTCTCGTTAATGTCCCTTAATATATTCTTGTAGTTTGCTGGATGGGACATTTTTTTTTTAATTTTTCCTTAATGCCATTTAATATATTCTTGTTTGTATACTTTCTACATTTAAAGAAAATCCCATGAGAGATATCTCATAAAATAATTAGTTTTCTTATGGCAGAAACAGTAATAAATAATATATATTCCCTGCTAGTTGATACATCGCTTATCAAATCTGACAGAGGACCTTATTGCTGTTGTTTTACAAAATCTGGTTTATTCCTTGAGAATGTGTCCTGTGTTTTTGGATAATGTTATCACAAAAGTTATTTATTTGCTGCCTCGTATAGAAAACATTTAAGTGTTGTTTAAATGATTGTTAACTCATTTTTAACTCGACGTTATGAGTGTACAAAGTGAGTTTGGTAGTAATTGTCATGACTAGTATAATTTATTTTATTTTATTAACAATCAATATCACTGAATTGCAGTTTTGTAAAGAAGAAATTAAACAATTTCGAAAGTTCCACAAAAAGTGTTTTTTTTTTTATTTCCTTGCCGTGCCTTGACTGCTATATTTAATTATCAGAATATATCACTATTTATTGTAATCAAATTTAGCTAAAAATTTACTTAAGTGAAAATCTTTAACTCATTAAAATTAAAGTAGGGTTTGAGGATCTGGGGAACACATTTTATTCAAATATTTCATTGAGGAGTACTTAAAATGAATACAAAAAATAATATTATATTAAAGCAAATAGGCATTTCAAGGGTTCTGCCGAGAAATTAAAATTAAATAAAATAGCTACTGTTCCACTTGAATGTTATTACATTCTTCATGGAAAAAATTCAGCGTTATGTCATTCATAAAAATGATCACCACGAAACAACAAATGAGTAATAAAGCAAAATCCTGTATGTAGAGGATCTCGCAAAAAAAACACTAAATATCAAAAAAATAATTGAATTGTTAAAGCAATTTTTTACTGTTCCAAATTACGATAAATGGAAACAAATTAATTTATACAAAACCGATTACGTATGGTTTGTTCTTATTTCAAATTTATGGAAAATAAAGCGCGATAATCCAATAATAATTTGTATAAAAAAACGTATTTTTAACAAACCACATCCTTTAATTGGAGATAAGTAATACAACTAATGTGTATTAAATAAATAAGATTCGAGTATTATTAATAAACTTTTGTTAACAGTGAACATGTAAAACTGATTACTAATGCTCACAGCAAAAATGAATAAAGTAAGTTTCCAAACTATTTTACTACCTATATTAAATGCAAATCTAACATGAAATAAATGACAAAAAATATTTCAAAATCTAATTACATGTTATTTATGACCAAAGGTTCTTCTTATTTACTTTTCATTTACAATATTATTAGGTACATATTAACAAACTAATACATACCTGCTTTATCACGAAACTCACAAATTAATTGAAAATACATGTATGCATTCAAATTTAAATTAGTATTTTATCAAATATAATTATTACTTGCGTTTAAAAAAATTATGTAACAAATAGTATTTGGTAATGAATAAAAACTCACCTCTTCTACAGTAAGGGGTAGTGTAACACGGCTAAAATAAAAATAAAATATAGATATAGATATAAGTATACGCTAAATCAAATTTATTCAATGCCACTATAAAACCCAAGGTCTTCGAATAAAAACGATATGAATTATTATTACTACAAACACATGAAACAATAATACCAGTTAGAATTGAAACACAATTATTTGTAAATTTTACAAAATACGATTGCAGAAATTTGACACCCAAAAAATTGATAAAATTGACATTATAAAGGGTTAATTCACATTTGACAAGTTAGTTTTCTAACTTAAAAAAACCTTGTGTTTGTTGATATATTTCATTTTAACCAATAAATATTCATTCTACTTACTATTCTTTAATAAGCATGTTTTCTTCTCAACAATTTTTACTATTTTACATACAAAAATTCCTAGCACACACTGACTAAAATGAATCACTACTTACGAGTTTGCCCGGCGCACGCTCGGTGACGCAATATTGTGACGTCAATTTTAGTGGTGGTCATCACTCATATTTAACTACGTCCATCCACTCATTTCTATTTTTATCAACCAAATTTAATTATTATTTATATTCGATAAAAACAAATGTTCTCTTTTCGATAATACATTACAAGTTATAGCAATTTTGTATCTTATGATTTTTATTTTTAAATGGCTTAAATAGTATATAGTCTAAGACCTCGCTACTTTGAACTATTTTGAAAGTTTTATTCAGCTTTTAAGTTTTAACCTCACTATTTTATGGCTAATCAATGTTGCCCACAAAACATTTGGAATTATCCGATTTTATTAAAAAAGTCCATCAAGAACTACGCGATGAGTGTACAATATTGGGACCAGAAAAAGCTTGGAACAAACATTGTTCAGATACGGAGAAACTGGAAAAATATGCAAGTGCAATGAAAGAATTAGCTATAAATCATTGGGAGAAGACAAGTCAAGATCTTTCCAGAATTCATTGGATTTACAATGCATCTATTGAATATTTTACAAAAGATATTCGTAATATTCGATGTAAGGAAATTGAGGTAGCAAGTAAACTAAATGTAGTGATAGACAATTTTAGTGAAAATATTGATCCTGTTTGGCAACTATTAGATGTTGGTAGCTGTTATAATCCTTTTCAGCATTTCGATTGTTTTAAAGTTACTCCTATTGATATAGCACCTGCTATAGGTAGTGTATATAAATGTGATTTTTTAACAGTGCAATGTTTACAACATTTAACTTTGAAAAATAACGAAGTTTTGACGTTGCCTTCTAATGGATTTAATATAATTGTGTTTAGCTTGCTTTTAGAATATCTACCTTCACCTTCACAAAGAAAATTAGCCTGTGAGAAAGCATATAGATTATTAAAAATTGAAGGTATATTAATAATAATAACACCAGATTCGAATCATGTTGGTTCTAATGTTAAATATATTAAATCGTGGAGGTTCGTTTTGGGAAACATGGGATTTACAAGAATAAAATACGAAAAATTAAAACACATTCATTGCATGGTGTTCAGGAAAGCAACACATAAAGAAATTCCCAATAGATGGGTAAATATCCATAAAAAACAACAAGTTTTTGATGAAATATACATTCCACAAGACTTTAAGCAAAAAGTTTCAAATTTATCTATTAGTAATATAAACAATAATAGTAATAATAAAGAATTAAAAGATAAAGAAATAGTAGAATTGGGGCAGGAACTGCCATTTTTGGATATTTTTGAATAATTTTATGTTTAACTATATATTGCCAAAATAGGAAATAATTGATATCAACATAAACTAAATAAAAATAAATGTAACGTATAATGGAAAGGAAAATATTTATTTCGTAAAATTTACAAATCGGAATCCTAAATTCATAAAAAATTGGAAAACGAGAAAATACACGGTTCGTAACATGAAAATATGTTCCTTATCTACTATATATTCCGACACGGTACGAAATTTAAAAAAATTAATTCGTGTATTTTAAACTGTTTTTTTTTTGTTGTACTAAGTGAAAAATAAAGTCACATGCCCTTTACTAAACATCTGACCGTATGGGTTATTCGTACAAAATCTGCTTAAAACGTAGAGTAAAATTTCCCTAGGGCAGAAAAGTATCAACAAATTTTTATCATAAAGTTAATGCCACCAGCAGAATAATGTTTTAGAAATGAAAGTTTATCTTTCAACAAGACGATTCACTCTGCTCTAGTGAGAAAACGACGAAAAAATGGTTTGGTGACCATAGTGTAAAATTTTTATCGTTGTCTTCAAGTAGTCCAGATTTGAATGTCATTGAAATTTTATGGCATCAGTTGAAGAAGTCTTTACGAAACGATCTTCCGCATTACTGCAAAAATCATACAAATTTGGAACTCTCACTGCGCATACTACAAAATTTAAAAAGATTCCATGCGACAACACATTTCAGCAGTTATTACCGCAAATAGTGATGTTAACTTGTATTACATACATTTCGGTTTAAGTTATAAAATTCAAGTACTTCCGAATATTTATTTGTCACCAAATTTAATAAAATTTCGTTACTTTGTTATGTAGTTCATACAAAAAAAATGCAATCAGACTTTATATTAGGTAAAAAGTATGTGAAATGATTTTTTATTTGAAAAGATAAAAAACGGTTTTAAGTAAGAATAAAATATATATTTTTTAATTTCGTACATCGTTCGAAAGTATAGTTTTAGGTGCGTAGTTCGTATATCTGGAATTCAATTTATCGTCACAAAAAAAGCTAAAGGATATCTAAAAAAACCTTGCATATGCATGCAAACCAATTACATTTTCAAATTGAAAACATAAAAAAGCAAGAAAGGAAAATAACAGAAAAGAAACATTAAAAGGTGAAAAAAATAATTAATAAAATGTATAAACTAAAATCGTTATTTATTATCGTTGAATATCACTCTGAAAATTTCTTGCAGTATAATTTGTGCACTTTGTAATAAATAAACCCACATGTAGCATTTCATATCCGTAAAAATCTTTCGTACATCAAACAATTTTCATTGAATAAAATATATGTATATTTTTAAATAAAAATTCTATACACATCATTTCTTTTTATTAACCTGAATAAAAATCTTATTGCCTTCTTCTAAATTTGTAAAATCTGCTTTCAGTCGAAGCCAAAGAGCTAAGTCTATATAACGAAAAAGTCAGACCTTACAAATAGGTAACTATAAAATCAAAAAATAACTCTTGAGGTAACCGCTATTTGAAATTTAAAATATAAATAATAACTAATAGCTTTCATTTAGAAGAACTGAAAAATAGTGAATATCTAACCAATATGTTGATATTTTATCACTTCGTATTTCCAGGTACAATTTTCTGTCCTTATAAATAAAAACTAACAGTAACATTAATCTTTTGGTTTTTCTGGATCTTTTTTGGCTGGTAAAATTCCTAATGTTCCTAAATTAACATGATCATAGTCCGATTTAGAAGAAAATACTATACTTAGACCTAATAGAATTACTATAGTGAAAACTACGGATTCCACTTTTTTATCAATTACTGCTTTTTCCCTAGAAAATTGATATTCATGTTCACGCTTTTTATTTTCCATTTTTCTTCTAAAAGCTTCACCATAGTGCGTTTTTGCCCATTCGTCAAAATCATATATTGGTGTACGACCATCTGGTGGAGGAGGTTTCGATCTAGTTTCTCTTGATTTATGAAATTTATCTACTGTCTCATTACGAGATCTTATTCCAGGTTGAAAATATAATCCTAAAATGTAATTAAAATTGCATTCTAATTAGTACAGCTACGATTTTTAACCATACATAAAGATAACAACGAAAATTATAAGAAAGTTGCCAAAATAATATTTCACCAGAGAATAAATTAGGTATGTGGTAATGTATTTTTAATTTTAATAAAAAATTATATAAATTATAAACGTGTGCAAAAACAGAAAGTAAATAGAAACTATCAAATTTACCTTTATCGTATAATCTTCTAGTTTTAACATTTCCTAAAACTTCGTAAGCTTCTGTAATATCCCTAAATTTTTCTAAAGAAGCCTCATCTTTATTTTTATCTGGATGATATACCATTGACAATTTATAATAAGCTGATTTAATTTCAGTTTGCGTTGACTTAGGTGTTAATCCCAATGAATCGTAATGGTTTTTAGCTTTTTTAATACCTGACAGATATCTTACTTGCAATGATAAAAGTTTTGAAAATGATGACCCCAAATTTTTCATGGTTTTGATTGTAAATTTACTTTTTGTTTCTTAATCGATTTGCTTTATTAACGATTTCATATTCTAATGGTGGTCAAAAGCTCATGATAATGAATTTAAAAGTATTGTTTACTCCTACAATTCACTTAAAAGATTACATCACATTGGTTTTCATTTTCAAATGGTCCAAAAATTTTGATGTTAATTTGACGTAACTGTCAGTCTGACGTTGAACATTCTTCTTCTAAATAGTTTGGTCTTGATTTTTGTGCTTTTCAGAAATGAGTTTGACATGTATTTGCTGTGTTTAGAGAGGTGATGTTTGAGGTTAGGTTAAAGGATAAAATTTATTTCAAAACATAAAAGTTTTCGCGTGTGAAATTTAAATCGTTTTTAAATTATAATACAAAGGTATATTATTTAATAACTTTTAATCATGTAACTAACTAGCTCAAATTTTGTAGATGTCCCTGAGTAAGACTAAAAGACTTTTATTGGGCTTAACTGCTGTTTCCGGAGTGGCCACTTTTTATTATATGAATAATAATACTAAAGTACAAAATTCATGGACAACCAACTATAATCCGTCTCCTTTTTCAAAATGGGACGAAAATTGGGATCAGTAAGTATCTATTTTTAATGTTTGATTTAATATTAAAAAGTCTTTTAATTTTTATGAATTTTATTTAAGTATAAATAACACTTTAATACTTCGTAATCCAGTTTTAATTACATCTTATAGGAATTTTTATTACTAATTAAGCTTAAACATTATTTAATTTGTTATCTAAAATACGTATTTAAATATTCTAGTCGTTCACCTAAGTTTTTAAAAAATACTGGAGGTAAATTATCTGAATCGGAAGAAAATAGTATTAATGAGAGAAAGGAGTTAAAACCGAAAGCAGTTAGACATATCATACTAATACGACATGGGCAATATAACTTGAATGGTAGTGGTGATGCAGAAAGAATTCTAACAAAACTAGGTAAGACGAACTTAAATTGAAGTCTTATTTTTATATAAATTAACTCCTTATAGGACGATTACAGTCTGAGTACACAGGGAAAAGACTAAAGGAACTAGATTTACCATATACTATGATGATTAAGTCAACAATGTCCAGAGCACAAGAAACTGGAGATATTATATCAGAACATATTGCAAAGGTGTTAAATTTAAAAATGTATTCGAATGTTTTACTATTTTATTATTATTTCCTTTAGATTCCTATAGAGAACTGTGATCTTTTAAGAGAAGGTGCTCCTGTACCACCAGAACCTCCTCTAGGTAGTTGGAAACCAGAGATGTATGTAAGTAACTGTAAACATTTTTTGGAAGGCGTCGACATAGCCACCGGTTTACTGTAGCCTTGTTAGACTTATTGTACTTCTTCCATTTGTTCATGGCACTCATTTCAGTACCCTGGTCTAATTTGCTCAGCTCTAGAGGATGGGTGCCACATGCTTGCACAGTCACTATGAAGTCTCACAAAAGCTCATTGTCTCCTCTGATCAAGAACTTTGTAACGGCATAGTAGGTGGTTAATTTATTGATCCGCTTCGATGCATAAAATTGCTTTTTCTTGCGTACCCTGTCTTGAAACACAGAAAGTGTGTGTCCCACTGAGACAGAATTGTTCACATTTACATCACAGTTGTAAACTTCTGCTCCTAAACCCTCTTGAGTTTTAGACCATGTGGTGTAACCTTGAAACTTGGAATGTTAATTAGGCAGATATTTGGAAACCATGTAATCTAATTTCATTTCTCAGATGTCTTCTCTAATTTCCTGCTTTATTTTGCTGTATTCTTAACTAACAAAAATGTTGTAGTCCATCTTTGTTCCACCTTTCGCTAAAATGTGAAGAGGAGGAAGGTTTAACACAACTTCCATTGCTGCTGTTTGATTCTTTGAAAAGAGTGATACATTCAACCTGTGCCACAGACGAATCAAAAAATGGAAAGGGGTTGTGTCGCAGTATCTACAACGAAAACATAAAGATTATATTTAGTTTCCATTGGGAGTATTTAGATCTGTGTTTTACGAGAATTCTAAGCAGTCTTACATTTTGAAAGAAGTACATACAGTCTAACCGGTGGTTGCGTCTTATTTTCGGAAGAAATAAAAAGCAGCAATAGTGGCAAATTAATTATTACTTTTTGTAGTATACGTTTTGGTAAATAACATAAAATATATTCGCATTGTTTTCATATTTCTTTTTTAAGAAGTTTTACCAAGATGGTTCAAGAATAGAAGCTGCCTTCAGAAAGTACTTCCATAGAGCTGATCCTAGCCAAGAGAAAGACACGTACACTATTTTGGTGTGCCATGCTAATGTTATTAGATACTTTGTTTGCCGGTAAGTAAGATACATATTCCTCTGATATTTGTGGACCAGCTAACTCAAGAAGTTATTGTCTAGTAATAAGAATTGCCACAATAATGAATTTTGAATTATTTCCTTTTAGGGCACTTCAATTTCCAGCCGAAGCGTGGTTAAGGTTGTCTTTAAACCATGCCAGTATTACGTGGATTAGCATCACTCCTTCGGGAAGATGTGTACTGAGAGTTTTAGGTGATACCGGTCACATGCCACCGAATGTCATTACAAGCACCTGATGATTGAATACTGTTTGTTCACATTGATATAGAAATTCAGAGTCGCAATTTTAGTTTACACAACATATATTGGATATACAATTGTAAATCCTTAGTCAAGCTTGAGTGTCGAACATCTAATAGTTAAATACAGAGGTATATGTAATGTTTTCAATAATGTTGATTTCATGAAATATTTGTACATCTAATGATCAATATTGTCAACTATCCAATGATTTATTCAGAAATTTATTATTAATTAAAATATACGTATACACTAATGGTTCCTATTTTAATATTTAACACTGGTAATATCTATTTTATTTTCTTTTTTTTAACGTATCATCTATTAAATAGTTAAAAAGTTTTATTACAGAAAACTGTAACATTGTCGCATTTAATAAAGCGTGTTACCAATAGATATCAAAGAATATTATTATTCTAACGCATTACAAGTTTTTATAAAACATTTTCAAAGACAATGACCGTTCAACCAAGAAGAAACAACTACTTCCCGGGCTATATGCCCCGACGGATATTGGATTATACTTCAAAGTTTGGTTTGCAGTTGGAAGTGAGGATGTCGCTACTATCACATCGTTTACACTTTCGTTACTGTGTAGACATATATCGATCGTGCTTTTATTTGGATCTTCAGTCAGCAATTATGCTTTAAGCTCGCTGACGGATAACATATACCTTGAACTGACGAGGCGCAACTACGCCGAAACCGGTCTACAAGTTATGTTGTCCCTTCTAACTGCAAACCAGAATGGTTGGTTTAAATTATCTATTAGATATGCCAACCCCGTTCGACTTCGAAGTGTAGTCCAAAATCATACAGCCCGGGAAGTAGTTGTTTCTTAGTTGAACGGTCATTGTCTTTGAAAATCTCATTTGTAGGTATCATTGTATTAAGATTTTCATTAATGTGATCAACAGATTTTTACGAGTATTACCACTCTATTAACTGCATAGGATTTATGCAATTTTCTATTAAACTGTCTATTTTACAATTATTTTAATTTTTTTAAATAGTTTTTATGTATTAAATAGTTTAGGTCTCCTAATGAAATTGATGCCGTTTAGAGGTAGTTAAATTCATATTAAAACTGTCTCATTCAAATCATCGAAAATTTCATTTTAATTATATTTAATTTTTAGTTGTACCTATAGTTTCCAAACAACTATGGTGTTGAAATATGTTTTTTTGAATTCGTAAAGTGTAAATAAAAGTTGTTTATGATATACATAATTGTTTTTTATTATTAAAAACAAGCTTGTTGTGTTAGATTTGGAAGGTATTGCGACACAAAAATCGTCCAACAAAAATAAGTAAGTTACTTCTTCAAATAAGCTAATGTTCCTCCTCTCCCATCTTTGAGTATAGAATTGTTAACTTTTTATGAAATGTTTCTTTACTATAATTATAATGAAATTTGCATCCGTACTCATCTCTGAATAATAAGCATGAAATCCATTCTAATAATAGTATATTAAAAATATGTATAAATTTAATGTTGTAACACTTAGATTAAAATAAAAATGTGATGCATAACTAATACCTATTTAAAAACCCATATTATCAATATCCCAATAATACTGGACAGTTTTTATAACTTTTAAAGTTACCTTCATTACATGAAGTAATAAGAGTCGGTAAAAAATGTTTTATATTTATACAATATTTTTTATAAACTTTATTTGGTGTATAATATGGTAAAATACGATCTCTCAACTTAAAAATTCTACCCCCATCAAGTAGCTTAACAACAAAATATAATCAACCACTATATTATTATCAATTAGTATTATTTATATCACATACACCATCATCTTCATATACAGTCTGTTTTATCTCTTGAAGTTCTGCATAAGTTAAAACATGCCTTTTTTCATGTTGTTTCCATTGATCACTTCTTCTAAATTTCTTTTTACAAATTCTACATTCAAAATTGAAACTATCCGAGGAATGAACTTGTAAGTGTTTAATAAAAAGTGATCTAAAGTTTCGAGATTTAATTGGAGATTTACAAATGGGGCAAATGGTTCGATCAGGTACATCAAAGTACTTCTGAAGCTCGTGAGGCGGTATTTTTTTGATAGGATTTGAATGGTTGGTTCTTTTATGTTTCAATAATTCTAAATCATTCTCAGCTACAAAAGAACATTTATTACAACGAGGATTTTCATTCTTTGGTAATTCTTGTGAAGTTTCTTCATCGAAATCATATACTGATAAGTCGTATTTTGGAATATCTTTTTGAATAATTGTTACTTCATCATTGTCATCGACGTTAACAGTTTCAACAGTTGCTTTTACCGATTTTTCACTCTCAGGATTATTATTTATAATGCTGAAACTAGCTTTAAACCGTTGTTTATTTTTTTCACATGAATTGTTATTAATACAATCTGTTTGTACCTGAATTCTTTTTTCACGGGTACTTAGTTTGTCATATTGATTAGACAATTCATCTGTGGGAGTTAAATCCTCTTCGTTATTTATTTTAGATGATTTTTTAAAACATTCTTCTATATGTTGCTTACAAGACAATTTTTGTTGAAATAGTTCACTACAGTATGGACAAGGATAAAATAGTCTAGAATTGGTTTGTTTTTCCTCTTTAACGTTAACATTAGTTGCAGTTTCAGAAGTATTGTCGTAAGAGTCCTTTTCGTTATATTTAGATGCAGTTTTGTTCTTACTAAGGGCTTTTCTGATCCTGGTTGATTTTACTGTTCTATTTACTTTAAAAATTTGAGTACTCTTATTAAAATTAGGTTTATTTCGTGTTACTGTATTAATCTTCCGTTTTCTTCTTTTCGGTGGCATTTTAATAAATTTAATAAGAAATTATAAACATAAAAAATAAATAAAAGTAAAAAATAAAATATAAACAAAACTAAACGTCAGTATTACATACTGTCAAAGTCAGAAGACAGTGGTTGTGACTAAGATGACGAATCATAGTCATAGCTGAAAATTTTTATTACTGATGGTGTTTCTAATAATAATATTTATTAAGTGATATTATTTTAGTAAGAATAAGCGATTTTGGTAAGGGTGCAGAATTTGTACCCAGACAGAACGCGCTTTTAAAGTCAGATTGACTATGGCGAGCGCTGTTGCCAACTCTCGCGTTCAAATTTACGATGGCTAGAATTTGTTTACTTGGACAAATTGAAGTGTTTTAAACGAGTAGTATTATCTACTCTAAGTCCTAATTCGTTTTGCATTTTTTAAAAATTAGCTTGTATTAACATATAATTGTTCTGAAGGCCATAAAATATTAGAATCGATGAAATATTTAATAAAATATAGATCAACACCGAAAAAAACTTTATTATTGTGACACAGATCATATTAATATAAATTATGTATAATAAATTGAATATATAATATAAAATCGTGTATTTTTAATATCTCATAGTTTAACGACTTAAAACTTCTTGATAAAATTAACCTCGCTGTTATTCCCCCAGATCCTTGTGGCCTCGGTCTAGGTTAGCTGACAATACAAACAGATTGGTTTTAAACATTTATCTTAAACTTTTTACTTACTTTACGTGCATAGAATAACTTATAGATATTATTGTACATATAATAAAAAAATTAAAAATATGTTGTATTTTTATAAGACAAAATACCTAATACAATATTTTTTAAATAGGGTTTAAATCACCCGCGTTTAATTTATTTTAAACGAATACACCCATAGATCTGTATCATCAAGAAGTATAGCTTCGTGATGTATTTTTAAATATACTGAGTAAGTCGGCAGTAAACTAAAAAATATGATAATCTCGTCTACGTCATTTATAATATTTGTTACTGTAATTATTTTATAGTAATATATGCGTGTTCTCAGTTATAAACTTATTAAATATAAAAAAAAACTATTTTTTTTGTGATCCTGTTTAGTTTTTTAATTGAAGAATCATTTTTTTTGTTTTTATCTTTTTAATTTCCATTTGTGTACATTATAAATGTGCGTGTTAATTTATAAAATGTTTTTTCATTTCTAGATTAATTAATAGAATTTTAGGGTGTTAACTGTTACTTTAAGTGTTTTGATAGTAATATTACATACAAAATCATGAATTTTTGATATGTCCAATTGTATTAAAAAATTTATATATTATTATTATTATTATCTTACAACAAGGGCTGAGGCAAGCCTATTGAGCCCAAATGTATAATATTAATTACAATAAATATTATTAGTCATATACAATGTACAAAACTTTCAGTTATTTTAGAATACATATTTTATAGAACAAGAATTGTAGTTGGAATAGTTCATATTTTAATGTATCATGTTTAACAAACTTTTGATAAATTCTGAAAGGTCTTAATCTATGTACTAAAATGATGAATGATATTATATGTTAATACGTTTATACAGAGTAACCTTAAATTTTATAAACTATATTGAAAATAAAATGTTATGTTTTTATTATTTTTACTTTTTTTTGTACAATAAACATTGTTACATTTATTTTGTTTTTTTTTGTAGACCCTTATTATTAAAATTCAATTACTATAACTAAGGTGCAGTAAACAGATATCATCCGCATCTTTTTGTCCAAATTTTCTTTTAAATTCGTAAATTGAATTATTACAATTAAAGACTTTTGAGTACGTTATATTTTCCGATGTACATATTGGTTAATATGGAATTAGATTGGCGTATGAAACCAAATGATTACATAAAGCTATTGTGGAAGGTTCACACAGTAAAAATCGGACATTTTAACCTATTCAAACGAGTTTCTTACTCTGAAGAGTATACTGAATATTTTGTAACGTTTTTCAAATACACATATGGATAAATCTCTGATCTTAATACAATAAATTCATTCAATACAGTTTAAAACTTTTCTTGTTTTTAAAAGACTATTAAAATGTTTTGTAGCCTTTTAGAGAATCTATTATTGTGTTTTTAACTTTGATTTAAATATTACATTACAACTTGGCCTATAATTAACACTAAAATCCAAATAACTTAATCTTTTAACAGTTTTGAACATACATACTTACTTAAAATAAAGTATTTTCAAATAGAAATTCTAACCAAAATGTTTGTTTACAAAACCTTTTATCTAACACGTGAATTTAGGCCCATTGGACAGAACATGATAATCAGTATAACTGTATTTTTAATGCTATATTTTGTGGTATTTCAGTATTTCACAAGTTTCCGATTGTTACAGATATGCAATGGATCTGGCAACAATGCATGTAAATTTGAATTTCTCGCGCAGAATTCAGATCAATTTGTGAATGCGCACAGACCTGCGCACAAACAGGAACAAGTTCTGCACCCTTACCGCGATTTTTGTTAACCTTCGTGTGTTTTGTTGTTATTAAGTAAAATTACAATAAATTATATAGGATTGATACCGAAGTCTTAGACACTATCTATGGAATAGTAACCGGAATGAGTGTTGCCAAGTTTCAAGAGTGTATTATATGTTGCTGACTAATCAGTTGTCATAATAACTAAAAAACAATATATCATTGATAACTTTATTTATAACTTTTTATAGATTGTATAAACGACCAAAAAAAAAAAAATGTAAAGGTAAGTAAAATAATAAAACAAACTCTATCAAAAGATTTTCTCTTTAGTTCCTCCAATAATAATTCGTCATTTTTTGTTGTCGTAAAGCAAAAGTATTCGTATAACAAATAGGTTGATAAGTACCAATAAATTTCCCATATTTTCGAATATCTTCACCCTTCACTTTAAGTTTGATCATAGCTGATGTTCCAACAGTAACGTCATGAGGTACTAATCCTAAATCTAAACATTTAGAAAATTTCGCAATCTTTTCTCTTGTGATTTTGTCATTAAAATAAGATTTCTTAGTTGTCTGAGATTGTTCACTCATTGGTTTGTTGCAAAGTATACATCTAAAAGCAGTTAAAAATTTAATATTTTTTTAAAATTCCATATACTATTTTAGACAAAGTTAACGAACAGACATAACATAAGAGAAACCTGCAACTGTTTTTATGTCTAAACTTTTATCTACACTTTTTTACCTGCTCTTTCCATAACGATCCATGCTTTCTGCCTGAGGTAACAGCCTGTCATCCAACTTGAATTGGTGAACACAAACATGATTAGGAATATTCTTTCCTAACTGCTCATCAATATCATGTGTTTCAAAATAGTTTTTATCTCTAAATTTTCTCATTGATTCTGTAGTCATACTGCCATTTCTTTCTCTTGACACTAGAGTTGCAGATGAAAATTCGGGATGTTGTATTGTCGTGGTTTTTCTTGTTCCTATGGATCCTTTTGAACAAGGGCAACAAGGTGCAGAGTTAGCATCTACATCTCCATAAGATTCGCTTTCTTCAAATTGGTCTAGATCTTCTTTTAGGCATGCACTTGAGTGGCAATTCGGATTGGTACAAATAGTACCTAAAATTTTAATACGATTCTCATATCAAAGTTTATTATTGATAGCTGTATGTATAGATTTTTAAACGTAAAAAAGTGACCGGATATCCAAAGTGTAATTCTTAAATAGGCTATTTTCTAAAACAAAATGAGGGAAATATTAACGAACAGAATTACAGAAATTAGGATCACCAGAAAAAAGATATTATTTCAGTATTTCAGAAAACAAACCACGATTCGAATTCTAAGGGACAAAGCAAGAAACAAATACTGTAATAACATTAGGTGTAAAAACAGTTAAAGTAGGTAATAAAGTAATATCGCAACATGGCTCAAAGATCAAAATCGACCATTTTTACAAGCGGATTTCATAAAAAAATTAAGGTTCACCTTTTGGTACGTGTTCAGTTGTTCTACTTACTCTCTATCCCCCAAAATTTGTCATCAACGGACAATTGATATTTTTTTTTCTACCCTGGTCAAAAATTCCAACGATGTTCTCGCCGCATGTGCATGCTGGTACGAAATACAATAGATTAACCTTGTCTGCTGCGAATTTTTGCCAAATAACGAAAATCAATCATCCATCCGGCGGATTCCACCTTTCGGTTTTGCCTCGGAAGGTAGAAATCTATTGACAAAAGAGATCATAGACTTTCGTTCCAAAAGATATTATACACTACATTTGCAGGTTCCAACTGCATTTATTGCTCTACATATGTTTCGCTTCGAGAATTGAACCAGAGTCCTCTTGTGCTTGACCAAGGATATTTGAGTTATAAAATACTACAGTGAACTATGATGAAATAAATAAGCAGAGCCAGATTTAAGCAAATAATGAACTCGCACTAAAGTTTTTTTAAATTTAAACGAATTCTGATAGAGACCGATAATGTCGGAAACTATTGTAAAAAATTTGTGTTCATACGAATTAAAATAAATTAAAATAAATGTTAAGGGGGTAAACCGTACCATAAGTGTTACGAAAAGTTGCATCTCAAAGAAAATAGACAGATATATAAGGCACTTATTGGGGCTTTATAGACCCCTGCTAAAGTAGTCTCTAGACTAGTACACGAAGCTGAGTAGATTTCGCTTTTTTGGTGGAATATAATAATGTGAAACTAGTTTGAATGCCAGTATATAGAGGAACACAACGCACGAGTAGGCTGATAAACTTGCAAGAAGAGGATAAGACACAATATTCTACGGACTATAGAGTTGTAGGGGTACCAAAACGGACGGTCCGAGGTCGAATGAACACAGACAACACTGGAAACACATCCCTGTCCAATCACATAGCAGAATGTGTATTAAGCACATGTGTGTTAGTAGAGCTGAAAAACAGTACAAAACCAGCTGGAATCATCTACGATTACTGCAGGATTCCTAACGGACCATACATCGGTCAAAGGACACTTGCAAACCAAACTGCTGTTTAATGGAGACTCAAGCTACAAGAAACCTAAAACAGTTAAACATATACTGCATCATTGCAAGGTACTTTATCGCAGTCAACTTTTGGAGACTTCTGAGTGCCTCAACAAACATATATGGTACCCATCCTTTGGACCTGTAACAATTAGTACAGGATACCAAATTCCTAGAATTAGTGACATGAACCAATGGAAGAAGTATAACGAGCCTAAAAGCTGCAGTACGGCCGATGACTATTGGGTCAGGCGGCTTTTAGCTTAAAAAAAGATACATAGATATACTCTTTGAGCTACTCTTTGTAAAAAAAAATATTTTAAAGGAGAATGATTTTAATTTTAACCTAGTATCGTTTGTATATCCTCATGATTTCGTTCATAATCTTCAATTTCTCGTAAACATCTATCTTCCTCTTCGATCCTGTATGTTTCATAATCTCTTCTTTGATTAGTTATTTGCAAGTTACCATTAGCTTCATCTATTTCTTCTTGATATTTGCTTAAAGTCTCTGCATCAGTTAAATCGACATGATTAGCTGAGGCTTGAGTACCTGAATAAAAAAATATTGTTTATAGAAATATAAATGTGAAGTTTTAGGTGTGTAGATTATTAATATAATCAGAGGTAACTTATTCAGATTTTTCTTATTATACTTAGTTATTTTATTTCACTATGATGCTAAATTATTTATAGGCGACTATAGTCTGTTTTTTTGTTCAAACTCGTTTAGTCTTACATATGAACTTGCGATTTAAGGTTGCTTCTTATTAGAGTACCTATCTACTAAGCTGCAATCTAAGGTTTCTATTTATTTGCTTGACAAAAATCTTTATCAGCATTAAACCACTTCATATAAAATTTCTTTATTATTTTATTATTTCCAAAGGTTTCTTAGATATAATTATATTCATTGGTTTGGCTGTTAGCCTGTATCATTGCGATCTTTGCAGATCTATTGGGAATACTCATTACCTCTAGCATAGGATTAGATTACCTTGCCTAGCCCTTTCGTCTTAATAAGACTTAATTGCCTTGACAAAGGCCTCTCCACGTAACTTGGAGCAGCTGATTTTTCCTCTCCTTTTACTAGATTCCGCAAGGCCTTCACATTGGCATAGAACATGAAATGCGGTTTCCTCCTCCTCTTCACAGTATCGACAGTTGACTTTATCTGGCCAGTTCAGCTGACTCAGGTATTTTCTGAGACCAACAATGTCATGTCAACAGACTAACAATCATTCTGCTATCGTTTTGCCTTTGTGATAACAGCTCTGCAGTAAATTTCGCAGAGTGTCCTTTTATGAAGACTTTGGCTTGTCGCTTGCCCGGTAAACTTTTCCCACCACTCTTGGGCCTTCTCTAGCCTTCATTTCTTAATATCTGCCTTTCTGAAGGTGTCAGCAACTTCGTCGAATGGTTCCAGGCAAATCATTGGGATATTAGCGCCCGAACGGGCCAATTCATCAGCTTTCTCATTGCCCCGAAACCCTGAGTGTTCTGCTATCCATGCCAGTATCAGAGAATTCAGACTTGCGGCATGTGTCAGGGCCCTAATGCAGTTTCTTACACTGAATTTTATATACTTATTTGTGTTAGGTTTTTTAAATAGTCTAAGTGCTTCTTTTATAGATTATTTGACAAGTCTATTTGCATAACTTTTAAGAATTGTCGGTGAATACCATAAGCGTATATTAAATCTATAAAAAAAATATATAAAAAAGTACCTTTACAATAACAATGTAACGAACTCCTAGTTTTAGATGTTTTTGACAAACTCTTCAAACTATTCTTCCTTTCATATTCTTCCAACGATAAACATTTATTAGGTTTGTTAAATAGTGTTGGTCTAATTGGATCTTTTCTGCAATAACAATTATTTGAACTCAAACAACATTTTTTGTAAACTCCAGTCTTTTGACTCGAAGATCTTTCTAGATTGTTACTTAAATACTTTCTTGGCTTCTCTAGTTGTAAATCTGGATGTAAAATGGCTTCAACACTAGACGAATTATTTCTTGTTTCCCAGTTGCAGCTAACTAAGGGTTTCACTCCATCAAGTCTTCTAAAAGAAAGAAGTAGGTAATTAAAGGGACTTTATAAATACTTTTTAAATATTTTCCCACCTTGGAACAGTACATTTGTAACTTTTACATGTTTTAGATAGCAGTACTTTTTTCATAATAAAATTTATAAGTGTCACGTAAAATTAGAAGTGACAAACTGTAAGTATAACTTTACTCGGTTTACTGAATTATTTTAAAAAGTTCCCCTATACAAAGTGTACAAATCTCCCTGGACACAACTTAGGGTGAAACATACAAACAAATCGTTTTTAGAAAGTGGACCTAAGGTTACTATTTTCATAATAAATTATAGAATTCTGGCCCTATAATTAGATAATAACCAAATTTGTAAGCGGAATATAAGTTTTTGTCTTATTATTTATTCAAAAGGTATGGGATCTCTTTAATTGGCTGTTCTTACTTAGTTGTTAAAGTTATAGTAGAATATTTAAAATTGGAATATAGAGGTAAAAATTTTTCATAAAAACGATTTATTCTATTAAAAAACAGCAGATATTCCACCATTTTCTAACTAGTGTGTAAGAATCAGTTAACATTAAATTGTAAAATAATACAACTGATTATCACATGGAAAAAGTCATTTTTCTTTATGCCTTATGTTATTTACTATACCTCGAGGACCAATTGTCTGCCAGTAACGTAATTCCCTTTCAGTTGTTAGCTTTTGTCTCTTTTCGACGTCTATTTCAAATTTTAATTTATTTTGCAAAACGTCACACTTTGTTCAAGAAAGAACAGTTGCATGGAAATGAAGATTGCTTTAAGAAGATTTCAAAAAATATGTTTTTTGATACAGGTTGTTCGTTTTTTAAAGTTAGTTCTTTCTAATAGAGGTCATTCATCATACTCAAATTCAAATCTGGGGCTAGGTGTTCCCGATTTAGATTTTTTTCTGGAGTAGTATGACTGGTAGCTTGGCAAATTTTCAATGAATTCTTTGACTTTTTCAAATTTATGATTTGGAGTTTTGTTAGCATAAGGCTTTTTTCCCTCCTATCTCTCGAAGCAGGCGTAGCTTTAGATTTGTTGACCAAAATTCTGATTATTCTGTGGTTAAATATTCCCTTAAAAAGCTTTTACATACTTTGATATTCTCACCGGCGTCATCTTGAAATGAAATATACGGGCCATTTGTCTTCTAGAATTATCACCATTATTGGTATAGACTCTTAATTTATTCACAACATCGACTAAAGAAAAAAAGTAAGCCAACTTTAAATCAAATGATTCAATTTTGTAAAATCCTTGGAATGTCGCTTTTTGCTCCCCAGGAGAATCTTTTGCCAACAAAGATCTGTACAGCAGGTTTTTATCATTGAAAACTTTTGCGGGAACATGTTTTTTTGATTTCCTACTCACGTTTGCTTCTCCCAGATTCTCAACTTTAAACCTATCCTGAACTGCCACCAATGATTCACAACAAAAATTGGCAGAATCTAAGTGTGAGCGAGACATACGAACAGCATTTAATGTATATAGATAGATAGAATAATTTTCCTTACAGAGTTCATTTGTCGCCATCTCTCAAAGAAAATGTGAAACAATAATTAATAACCTTTAATAAGTGAAGATGGATCGGTGACTACCACAAACATCACCCGCAGACGTCACCGAACGCTGATTCACATCGGATCAGTTACTCTTGTCCAAGATTCGAAAAAAAGCAGATGAGTACATTTAATTAGGCAATAGTGACGGGAGAAATTATTTGAATAATATATATGTATGTTATAAACAATAATTTGTTTATTTTTTTTATAAAAGAACATTCCTCTGCTACTTTGGTACCTCGGGCCTCATTAGTAGAGCCTTAGAATTCCGAGGGGTTAATTTAAATAAGCTAATTTGTGGAACCACTATAAATAATTTTGTAACACGGCTTTTCTTTATTGTATTTTAACATCCATTTTCTTCTTACTTTTCTATTGAATACTTTTAGCTGCAAATAGTGCCAGATTTATAACAGTTAACACCCACACACAGCTACGTACCAGTCCAAAGCGACATTCTTTAATAGGAAACTATAATAGTTATAAAACGGATTACTCTAATAAATTGGAACACCATCGGGTCTCCTGAGTAGCCCTTTGAACTCCAAAGGGGCTTTAGAGCTATAAATAATTAAGTGGCATGATTGTTTATTGTTGAAACGCCCATATCTTTCTGATTTGTTGTTTATTTTGTTTATGTATTTTAAACAAGAAGAAAGATAAACTACTCAATATTTATTTTTGCAAAATTTATTGATTTCTTGTCCAAGATTCGGAATGAAGCAGTTAAATATATTCAATGACGCTATAGTGACGTGGGAAAGTATTTAAATAATATATGTAATAAACATTATATTGCTTTTTTTATAACAATAATAAAAAAATTATTATTATTGTTTTTATAGCAGAAATTGTTGAATTTCTAAATTTTTTTGTAAAAGATGTAATTTTTTTATTATTTAACATTTCTGATTTTTTTTTTATTTTTTACGAAAATTAAATTTTTTTTTTTAATTTATTTATTCATGTTAGAATATTTTATAAAAAAATGTTTCGATATCAATATCAATTGAACAGTAGGGAATTTTGGTTGTAGTATTAATGATCACTGAGTGTCTGTATTTGTGTGGTTTTTAACGAATTGTTTTTCTTTGCTTTCGGATTTCGTTAATGATTTGTATAGTCGGTTTCATTTTTATTATTCTTGGTTTTGTTGTTTGTAATCTGGAGTGTAAATATTGTTATTCGCAATTCCGGTTGCGGTTGAGAGTTTAAAAAATGTAAGGTATATTGACATGTATGCTTCTCAAATAATTTTATGGGGATTTTTAAATTGCTGCGGGTTTTACCTCTTGGTAACGTGGAAACTAATACTTAGTCAGTTTAAAATAGAAAATGCAGATTTTAATAATGAACTAAGTATTTTGAAATTAATATAACTATATACTAAATATAAAGAATGCCTGAGTATTTGCTCATTAAGAGAGTTGTACAAAACTTTTTACCAAAATAAAAATATCGATTTAAAAAGTTTTCTTCTCATGATTTTGTATATTTAAAATATGGAAAGGAAAAAGAACCAAACGCATTCTAAAAAAATCTAAACTTCAAATTAAAACTGCTGTATCTTGCGGTGTATGTTAACTGCGAGAAGGCTTTATTTTTTAACTTCCAAGTAGGTGTAATCTGACAGATCATAGCAGCGTGGAACTTCAAGACGAGGGATTAGTTGATTAGCCGCTTATTAAACGTACTGTCTAATGAATGATGGGAGTTACCCTTTATTATACTTGCATAATTGTCAACTGCCAGACAGATCTATCCGAATAATGCAAGTAGCATCATTTTTCTTCTGGTTTTTCAACAAGTCATATTACAAACTGCCAGACCTATTTTAAGGAGGTTAAAGGACTAATATTTATAGATATTTTTCTAAAATTGGGTTAAAAGGGCCGTACCACTTCACTGTAAATGATATAAACTGCTGATCCACTCCATTCTTCCCATTTTTTCTAATATTTTGTCTTTGTTTTAGTGAAACAATCTACAGTCAACGTGGAAAGAAATTAATAGTTTTAAATAACTATAAATTCAACTGTGAACATGTCGCAAAAAATGGCGACAAAAAGTGGCGGTGCACTAAAAAGTTATGTCGTGTAAAAATATATAGGTACATGTGCCAATGATATAGTTCGTGATGAAGCAGAAGTCAACCACAATCATGCCGCAGATTAAACATTGAATTGTCAAGTAACTACAACGAACAATAGTTATTTACGTAACGAGTTATGAAAAGTCCAATTTTGTTTAACGAGTGTGATGTTGCAGCAAGAGTGTAGCGAGTGCTGCAAATGAACACGAGTTAAACAAAATGGCGTTTTATAACGAGTTCCGTACAAGATTTTTTATAATTTTGACGAAATTCCATAATTAAAAAAAATCATAATTATCTAATAATAATTAAAAACAATACATCTAGTTCTCGTGTTTATTTGGCATTGACAGCTTTCTAATGACAATTTTATTTAATACAGATATAATTAAAAGGTAAGTTTCTGACTTAAATATTAAGTATACTTATTTAATTTTTTGTTTAAAAATGTCTGCTTTTAAATATTTCTTTAATAAAGTTAGTATAAAATAGTTCTTAGTTGTTTATATTTGCTTTATATTTTTCGTAACTTGTTTTGAAATGAAGTTTTCAAAACTAGTTACGTAAAGTTTTACTTTTCAAAACTAGTTATGAAAAGTAATGACTTTCAAAACTGACAGCAGTTTTGAAAAATGTCACTTTACTTGTCAAAATTATAAAAAACTTTATTTATTACATTACTACGCAAACTCAAAGTAGTAGAGGACATTTCCGGAAAACCGGTAAAAATTATAAGAAGAAATGTAAAGAAGAGCCATGACCAATCAGACTTAAAAACAGAGGACCTGTCAAGGATTCAAAGAAACATTTACAACGCCAACGCCAGAAAAAAACTGTCACCGAAGTTAATAGCAAATGTGCATGAGGTTCTAGACAGTATTGCAACACAAACAAACAAACAAACAGGAATGAACCATTTCTCATTTTGAACAGCAAGAAAGATAACTTAATATATTTTTCTTGCAAAACAAATTGTGCGTTGTCCCACTGTATTCATTGATAGTACTTTCCAGTATTGTACAATTTTTTTTAAATTTTATTCACGATACAGGGCCTTTGCTTTTCCCTTAATGTTTTGTCTTCTAAAAGACAAAGTATGAAACATGGGAACTGTCACTAAACGAAATTCGTGAACTGTGAACAACTTTTGGATTTTCGTTAAGTCCTAATCTTTTTATCACTTTGAAAATGCAATTCAAAACACTTTATAAGTATGGCTTTCAGTTAAAATTAACGCTGCAGATTCCACCTTGGGCAAAATGGTATAGAAAGATACAGGAAGTTAGTCTTTATATAATTTAATAGCAACCAGAATCGAACGTGAGTAAATGGTTGGGTTATTTTTTTGGTTTGCCCTTTCTCCAACCATCCGAAATAGGAACTGCTTTGCATTGGGAATTAGTGAAAACCAGTATTCTGACGAACGTGTAGCAATCTCGTGGAATCAGATATGTCAGAAAAGTCCACTTTTCCAATGGAAATTTGGGCATCCAGAGAAGCCAACTTCACAACGACATCAAATACATGTAAATTGTTCTATTGAAAATTTAACGCTAGTTTTTATATAAGCCATCCCTACATTTTTTATAGTTTTGTAGTCGTCCTTACCAATTTTCAAATTGTTACATTTATAAAAATGCAAAAATGCCACTAGAGGTTTTTCTTTAAGGAGTAGGCCAAAATCAATCAAAAAAATTAAAGGACAATAGTTATTTGTTTTACTAGGCATAAAAGCACAAGATTTAATGCCGCGGCTGGTGTTTCATAGCCGAGCTTAGCGAGGCTATGAAACCAGCCAAGGCATTAAATTTGCTTTTCTGCCGTGTGAAACATATAATTTTTTCTTCAAATTTTTTCCAATTCCACGCAAAATCGACTTTTTCATATTTAAATTGCGTTTCATTATCAATATCCAAATAACTAAATTATTTTATCAAAGGTAACCGGGCCCTGCGTTACTATGTTTACCGCTGATGACGTTTGTTGAATATGTTTGTTTACTGTTTACTTAGTCATTGTCAATTTTGAAAATTTGTCATGTTAGAATGGATTTACTGCAAAGTGAGGATGAATTTATGCAATTAACACCACCTGAGATAAGAGACCAGGCGCGAGATTTAAATAATCGGCGTGTCTTCTATAAGTAAGTATGCGAACGGTCAAGCACATCTACAATTCATTGGCATTCACAAATTCGGTAAAATGCCAGAAGAAATTGCTACTTTTCTGGGACTATCCCATGCGAAAGAGTATACCGGGCACTGCTTCGCAGAACTTCGGCCACGTTGCTGGTGCATTCTGGTGGGGACATAACAATGTTGAAGCAACATGGAGGATGGAAGTCTTCCGCTGTCGCGGAGGGCTATATTGAGGACTCGCTAGCCAATAAGTCTAACATCGGCAATAAAATATTTTCTGGCGTTTCCGGAGTATCAAGTGTGGATACTAAAGTTGTTAATTTTACTGGAAAGGAGGGAAGTGGACAGAGTTCAATTGTATTAAATAATTGTTCACAATTCACCATAAATATATCTGCCTAGGCAGTAAAAGTGGACTTTTTCTGCCTAGGCATTAAAAGTACAACTTCTAAGCCTGCCAAGTGTCATTAAAAGGCCGCTTTTAATGTCATTTGGAGAAAAATTATATTTAAAGCGTTGCTTATCGGAATAGGCCCTTTTGTAACGATTACAGATTCCACAATAATAACACGAAATGTGTAGAATAAACGATTGTGTAGACATTATACATTTTTATTAATTCGAGTGTAAAATATTATTAAGAGAACCATAAGAATAATAACAACAGCGAACAATAGGTAGGTACCAGGTATAGGTAAATATTATAATAATTAACATAAAATTCAACACTATTTGAAGCGTTAGAATTAGTAGGTATATACGTAAAAATTTATCGTAGAATTGTCGTGGCTTTGATTAATTTTTATTAAGGTTTTCATTGAAGAAAGAAAATTTTTGTGTGCTGGAAGGACCAGGAATAGGTTCTTTTTGATAATGGTTTAACATGCCCACAATTTTTGTTTGGTTGTCTAATGAATTTTCCACATAATCTTGAGCAACAGCACTTGATTTTCAACCGCCTAAACGTTTTAAATCGAGAACATCTCCAGCATTATTTACAAATAAAGTAGCTGCCGTTAGACGAAAACAATGATCAGTATTTGTTTCAATTTTGTCCAATTTTAAATAAGTGGCAATTTTTGTGGGAAATTCAGCTACAGAATTGTGTTCTAATGTCTGCTTTGTTAATTTTCCATGTCTGACTTGCAGAAAAAATCTATCTCCTTCTATAGTTTTTTGAAGATTAGTATATTCTGTAATTATTTGTATCCAATACTTGTTGTTAATGACAAAAGCTCTCGATTGATGTCTTTTTGTGTAATAATGACACATTTTTCTTTTTGTAGATCCACATGATCTACATCTATTTTCAATCGTTCATTAGTTTGACAGGCGCCGGAGATGCCAATTATTAAAGCAACCTAAAAGATTTATGAATGAAATTATACATTTAGGTGATAATTTGCAAGCTATACATACCTTCTGAGGAAGAAAATAATCAAAAGGTTCTTCCTGTAAAAATGTGTCAATTTCTTGTTTTTTAAATACAATGGATTTTTTAGGTTTATAACCCACATTTTCTTTTTTAAAAACGATATTAGTTTTCCATATTTTGATATATCAATGTCATGTTTTATTCGCATTGTACTCTTTAGCATTAAATAAATGGACCAAAGGGTAGAAAGTTTCTTTTTTTGAGCAACAATATTGGAAAAATAAGCCAATACGCAGTTTTCAGAAGTTACGGATTGAACTCATTTTTCAATAGACCACTCGTGGTAAATTTCGTACGTTTTCTCATACCTTTTTTACATTTGTTAGGTAAGGGATTTAACCCCACCGCTTGTGCAGCCTCACGTATTTCTGGGGGTGTACAATCTTCTTCATTGTCGTACACTCTCAATTACCAAAGAATAAACCACGAATTATTATAGAAATAAATTTCAGTCAACGATTATTGTCAAATTTTTCTCATAATTGATTACTTTATTTGTTAATTTCATCATATTATTTTTAAACGATTGTGAATAAAATAATGTACATACCTCTTGAGAAAAATGAAGTACATAATGTACATTCCATCTCGGTATGTAATACCTATACTATTGTAATATTTTTTTATTTGTATCCAATAAATATTTTCATTAACAAGAAATATTTTATCTTTTGTGTTCAAATTTCATTATCAATAAGTGAGTGTTTAAGATATTATATCTTGTTTGATACTGGATCATTGTTTAAAGTTTTTTTGCCACAGGTAATAATATTGTAAATTCTGATAATTTTGATTAAAAATTTTTTATGTTAAATAGTTGTAATCTGTTGTAAAGTTAATGACATTATACGCATAATTTTACCTTGATTGGGCGTAATGATATTTTAATTAGGCGAGCGAAGCGAGCCTCTACTAGGTCAAATTGTCACTTTTTTGTGGTACACTTTACAGAAAAACTACAAAACATCTAGACATGAAATTATATTTAATTGTTTCGTATTCATGTTTAGATGTGTTATCAATCATTTAAAAAAAAATAGTATTTTTTATTTATGCCATATATATGTACAGAGATAGTAGCTCCATCTGTGAGCTACATTAAATACTAATATGTAATTGGTTCGTCTCTTCTAAACAAGATGAAGCTTTTGGTGGATTATTTATGTATTTTTTGGGAGATATAAAACAATTACCACCTGTTAATGATCGCAGGACTGGACCTACCAATTTTTCTACATAATTGAAAACAATGTGAACAATTTAAAGCCCTAACTCAAAGATTAGATCCACAAGACCCTGGATTACATAATTCTTATTTGTCGGGCTTTCTTTGCTGAAAAACTGTTCATTATTTCATCAAAAGAAGGCCAAGAAGCCCTTTCATGTTCAAAATTTATAATGCTTAAATTTGTTAGTCTTAAGCACGTTTTTATAAGACTTCTCTCTCCAGATACAACAGAAACTGGAAGCGTTACAAATATTTTTAGAGCAACACAACAGTTAGGATAACCCTCTTCCAACTTGCTCTTTTGCAATATTCTCAGTATAGGTGCTGCTGTTGCTTTTTTCGGTCCATCTTCTAAAGTTAAGGCATAAAACTTAAAACTTTCCGTTTCATTTACAAGTTCTTTTCGTTCAAATTACTTGCATAGGTTTTAGCCAATTCTTTAGCCTTACTTTTCAAAGTCGTAACGTTCAGTGTTTTAATTTGAGCTCCACACAAAAAACTGAACTTGTCGGAAACAATTTTTAAGGCAACATACCTGTTTCTTAACTCAGTAATAATTCTATCACAAATTTGAAAAAGTGGTCGTTTGAAAAGAACTTCTCCTGTGCAATTTGGATCATCATCTTCATGTAATTCTCCTGTCATTTTTTTTTCTTTCTTTTTCTTGTTTCCTTGTACTTTGCTGTTATTCCCTTGTTACAAGATAAAAATTTTGCCTCATCAATTGCCTCTGAAACTGTCAGCTCCCTAGTTGAAGATAATGCCGTTAGAAGACCTTGTATGATGTTTCTTGTAGCATTGTCTATTGTTGTGTCTTCTCTCTGCAAATACTTATTCACTCGATAAATTTTCTTAAGGACTAAATACCGAAAGCATGTCATTATTACATAATCGAAGCATTTTATGTTTTTAATAAGAGATTTAGCTTCAGCTCTTGTTTCTAGAGATGAAAATTCATGGGTGGTTAATTCTATAAGAGCAGAGAGCACTTGGTCCTTCGGGTACTATATCTCTTAATTGAAAATTTAAATTGACAATTACTTTCGATATCAACTCTTTAGGTAGTTTTTTTTTAATATTAAAATAGCAACCTCAACCCTCAATTTGGCGCCCTCCCTAGCCAGGCGCCCGGGGCACATGCCCCCGCTGCCCCCCCTGGATCCGGCCCTGAATGGCCGACCACTTTATAGTGATAAAGTTGAAGGCAGTGAGTTTCTTTTAGAAGGAAAATTATTATATAATTCAAGTATTAAAAAATATTTTTTTTATCATCATCTTTTAGACAAAATGAATCACAACAAATGTTTCGAAATATTTTAGACCATATAAGTAATGGTAAATGTACGCTTCAGGATTATGAAATATTAATGAAAAGAAGTATTCAAACTTTTTCTCAAAATGAACGTAATTTTTTCAACGATGCTATTTGGTTATTTGCAACCAATAAAGATGTGAAAGATTACAATTATCAAAAATTGAATGAGTTACGCCAACCAGTTTCAGCTATTCACAATTGCTCTCAAGCAAAATTAGCTAATGTAGATGTATCAGGTAGACTTGAAGCGTTCATAGTTTTATCGATTGGATGTAAAGTTATGCTACGCTCTTATTTATGTATTGAAAAAGGATTAGTCAATGGAGCTCTCGGTTACGTTCAAGATATCATTTATAAAGAAAATCATGGTCCACCTGATCAAATGCCACGGGTTATAATGATCCATTTCGAAAATTACTCTCATACTAGCTATGAAAATAATGGTAGTGTTCCGATTCTAAGCATAACGAAATTTTGGAAAAGTGGAAATATTAATTGTTCACGTAAACAATTTCCATTACAGTTAGCTTTAACAATTACAATCCACAAATAACAAGGTTTAACCTTAGAAAAGGCTGTTGTCGATATTGGAGATTAAGAAACTTCCGTTGGTTTAACATATGTTGCTTTGTCAAGAGTAAAAACTTTAGAAGGTTTAGCATATAATAGAAAATTTTTATATAGCAGATTTACAAGTATTAAAAATTCACACATACTGCTGTGTCGAAAACATGAAGAAATTCGTATGAAAAATTTTAAACACACTTAAAAAGAAAAATTTTTAAATAAAAAATGTTATTTAAAAATTAAAGAATTATTTTACTTTAGAAATAAGTACATATATATTTTTTACTATACTATTCGCGAGCCATTACAAAGTGATACTTTTGGCTAGTATTTAATACTGATATCGATGCTATTTTGATATCTTTAAACAATCAGGTAATTCTGTAATGTATAAAACAAAAAGTCAATGATTTTTTATAGCGATGTAACATCATTTTATACTCAGTTAAATTGCACATTAGTAAAATGTATTATTGTTTAATATATTATTAATGTTAGTTAATGTTTCTAGAAATTAAACTTAGCTTTCACAATAATTAAATGTTTTCCAAACATCCGGACGAAAACATGTGTGAAGGTTGAAATTTCATATACAAGTTAAAATATGATACCGTTATACTTTTCTAATATCTATAAATAAAGAAAACAATAACAAATTAATAAATATAGGATTAATCTAGGAAATAAAATTTTGATTTAGACGAAAATCAGCTATTGATGTAGAGGTATGATTTACATTTGTTTTTGTGTTAAATGCATGTTTTTTTATTATTGTTTTAACTTTGGAAGCATAATTAATCTATAGAAATGTTTGTTTGTTTGTTTATTTAACGAGTTGAACCCTTTTTCCTTATAAAAATTACAATATATACATAAAATAAACATATAAACTGTAGTCATACATTGCAATATAACCATTAAGAATTTTATGCAAAAAGCGCAATGCATACTCAGATTATCTATTTTCTAAAGTTTTCATATTAAGTTGACAAAGAAAATAGTTATAATCACAGTTAGTTCTATGAAAACTGATCACTGTACAGATTATAAGAAGGATACCAAATAAGATTACAATATTCCCAAATGGACCGAGCTAGAGAACAATACAAAATTTTGAAAGTTAATATTGAAAATTCTTGGGAGTTCCTTTGAACAAAGCCGAGCATTCTATAAGCACTCGACTTAATATTAATATGCCTATCGAACATTAATTTCTGATCAAATGTATTTCCAAGGTCTCTAATTTGTTTAACTTTTGTAACCGATACGCCCTTAAGTATTTCTGTTCTATGTATTTCTGGAAAACGTAATTTTATAGCACTTTATTTAGATTTGAATACAAGGCATTGATGCCACACCAATGAGATAAATAATTTAAGTCAGACTGAAGACCATCCATATCAGAGGTATAGGTCTCCCAACGAAAGTTTGTGACAGCCACGTGTTAGTCGGCGCAGGTAGGCGGAGTCTTTCTATCAGTGGCGGACGGCAATAAAAATATATTATACATCTTAAATTAATTTTTAATGTATGATGCCAACATAATTAAGAAGAATTTATTTTATATAAATTTGTTACTGCCCACTTTAAACTAAAAAAATACATACATTTAAAAAGCAACTCAGAAACTCTCTCAGCATATTCGTAGCTAAATACAGTTTACAAAACCATTCTAGCTACGACACTGACAAGCTTTCAGAACGGTCGTTGTTATCGTAACGCTCGTAAAAAAAACACTGCGCATTGAACGAGAGGCCACGTGGCTGTCCCAAACTTTCGTTGGGCGATCTATATTTGTAATTGTTTTAAAGATTTTTATGTCATCGGAAAACAATAGGAATTTACTATTATTAATTATTGATGATATATCATTCACAAACAGAATCAATAGAAGTGGGCCTAAGTGAGAACCTTGAGGTACACCCGAGGTAACATTAATGGCTTCAGAAACAAAATCACCATATTTTACTATTATTTGTGAACGATCTTTTAGATAACTCATGATCCAACTTAATAAATCATCTCCAATTCCATATTCACGAAGTTTAGCAATTACCCTGATTTACCCTGTCAAATGCTTTGGCCAAATAGCATATATGGAGTCAACTTGGCTTCCCGATTCTGTAGAATCAACAATGAAGTTTGATTACAGAAAAAGATTTGTACAAGAAGATTTCTTCTGACAGAAAACATGTTGTTTACCGACAATTAAATTTTTTTACAGTCGTATGTTAATTAACAAAAAAATCAAGCAATTTTGGTAGTTCAGACTGCAAACAAACAGCCCTGTAAATTTCAATATTATTATTTTGATCAGATTAAATACCCTTTCCAAAGATCAGTAAATGTAGAAGTTAATGACATATTAAATAATAACTGAATAGGTTTTGCAAGAGTGAAAAAACAATTTTGAATAAAATACATTGGTATACTATCCGGAACCGCTGTCAGTTTCCATGGATTATTCTGTACCTTATCAATAATATCCTTCACCCTAATTATATAAATATTAGGATAAACATTATTTTCGTACCTAAAATCAGGAATCTGATTTATTTTTTCTTGATTATAAACAGTCGAAAAGAACCCAACAAATAAATTAACAATATCTGTACCATTTTCACTAGTTTCATTACCATAACGCATTACCATTAACATGAGAATTGCGTTTATCTATCTATCTATATCTATATACATACTTATAATAAATCTGTAGAGAGGTCAATTCTGTACATAAAATATATTTCCAAAATAACTATCAGGGGGTGATTAGGGATCAATACGGATGCCAAAAATGAAATCAGTAAAATTTTTGTCTGTCTGTCTGTCTGTATAACCGTTATAGAAACAAAAACTACTCGACGGATTTTAACGAAACTTGGTACAATTATTTTTCAGACTCGTGGGCTGGTTATAGGATACTTTACATCACGCTACAATCAATAGGAGCAGAGCAGTGAAAGGAAATGTTGGGAAAACCACTTTTACGGTGTTGGGGGAGGAGGAGAAAATTTTATACAGCAATCTATACGTCACGCGAACGACGTCGCGGGTACATATATATAGAACCCAAAAATGTGGTTAGATTTTTTGTTGTACGTCTGTCTGTTTATCTATATGTTTGTGCGCGCATCACATGAAAACTACTGATCCGATTCGAATGCGGTTATCACATATGTATTTGTCTTCTTTTAACTTAACATCTGGCGTATAAAAATTTCTCCCCCACCTCTTTTAAGGTGTGGGGGCGAGAACTTTTTATACAACAATCTATACATCACACGAACGACGTCGCTGGTACATCGATATAGAACCCAAAATGTGGTTATTTTCTTTTGTACGTCTGTCTTTCTATCTATATGTTTGTGCGCGCATCACATAAAAACTACTGATCCGATTCGAATGCGGTTTTCACAGATGTATTTGCCTTCGTTTAACTTAACATCGTGTATAAAAATTAACACGCCACGCGAACGACGTCGCGGGTACACCTGGTTATTAATATATTTCCAGAAAGAATAAGAATTTTGAAAAATGCTAACCTTAATTTCATTCACATGACGCCTTTGTAAATACTTGCTTCTCAGTTAGTTTCTTGTTCTTTTTTAGTCTTTTACTTACAGATTCCGTACTATTTAGTTCATTCTGCATTTTTCTGTACCATCTTTGCTTTCTAAATTGTCTCCATATCTAAAACAGGACTGGAACTTTTCAGCACGGCCGTTTCGGAGCGACCTTATTTGCTAAGTAACATGTAGTTAGAAGTTGTTTGATAAATTTTTCTTTTTTCATATTTTTTTATTCATATTTTTGCTACGATTTTTTGATATTATATATTGCTGTTTAATAAAAACGAGGAGAATGAGTCTAGTTTGTTTCCGAACGAAATCGAAACTTCTATGAGCTGTAATGGCGTCGAGGTGGTTCGAGAGTTTTCTGTTGGAGATGTTACTGCATGGATGTTTCTGGAAGGATCTAATTCTATATAAATAGGGACGGCTTTGAACGGGAGAATTAATTGTATTTGTAATAGCTGGCGATAAAGTGCGATTGCTGTACGAGATATTTTAAAGGCGTTATTTACAAATTGTTACTGTATTAAAGTTGTGTAAATTAGTTTAAGAAAATTGTCATTTAGTTGTGTTTACCAATAAATGGTTAAGTTTGTCTGCTGTTATCACTTATCCCGAATCCACGAAGGAAAAATTATAACAATATATTTAACTAGCTGTCCCCGCGTATTGTATTAAAAAAAAACATTAATATTATTTTTCTCGGGATTTTGTTAAAGTTAAAGAAATCAAAAATAAATTCTATTGTGCATAGAGATCTCTAGAATGCTGATAGTTGCATTTAGAAAATTCTTTGAAGCTTATTAACTGCATTTAATAAAAGCAGATTTATTATTTTTTTTTAATATTGTATATTTTTACATTTTTTTATCTCTTGTTTTAAACAAACACATGGTAACAGTAAAAATTAGTAATATTAATTTAATTAATTATATATAAATGTGTCAAACCTTGTCAATTCACTTACCTATTCTATAACAAATAATCACACTTTTTAAATTTTTATTTTTGGTGTGGTTAAGGTTATATCTTTCATACAAATTTGAGCAAACTGTTTATATTTACTACATAAAGGTAAACATTAAGATGAGAATTACCAGAAGTGTTATAAATTCCATTTTCTTTAAATATAATCAATATTATAATATTTTTCTGATATATTGCAGATTGCAGATAAAAGTTCATTGGCGTTCAAAGATAAAATTATTAAGCTACTAATTGTTTAATATGTATGAATGTAAAATGTTTATTATCAATTCAGTATTTGTTTAGTACTTTTTGTTTATAACCATCTTTTATAAATTTTTTATTAATATACCTATTAATGTCTTTAATGTCTTCATCAATATCTTTCTTATTATCAATGTCTTTATTAACACTTTTGACAATGTCTACATCAATTTCTAAACAATGCCTTTATTATAATAAGAGAATATTGTTTTTTTTTAAAGCTGTCTGACATATAGTCACCGGTCAATATCTTGGTGCTTTGTACCAATTTGGGTGTCCTATTTCTGTGGTGTCACTCAATAATCTCCAGGAAATGACTATCTACTGAGGTCCAATACCTCGAAACAGCACAGTATGTTCTTCTGTGTTAGGTTTTTTATCGCATAATCTACAACTTGAGTCTGCATTAACCAACCCCATGGTTTGCGACTATCCCTTTACCTGTTTATGGCCAGTAAGGAATCTTGTAATGATCCTCAGCTGTCGTGCTTTTGACCAGTAATGTGTTTCCAGCGACGATTATATTGTCTACGGCTCCGGCACTTATTTTTTGGTACCCTTAGAACTGACTCTCGACCGTAAAATATTAGAGCTGAACCATTTTTGCAAGTTTATTAGCCTGCACGTTTCTTTGTATTCTTCGAAATTCTTGCACCTAAGAATAATAAACCTAAACCTTTTGTTCAACCATTAAGATTCACACGATTTAAATTTTCAAATAGTGAAAACTTCTCAGAATAAAGCACCTTGATAGAAATACTGTGTCATATGTATATTTAAGCTTTTTGTAAATTAAAGTTACAACATTTTTCTACCAGAACTACGTATTCCCAGGATCTTTCTTTGCATTATTAGATATTTTGCAGGATGTCTCACAATGTCCCCAAAATAATAATTAAGGCGCCTGTTCGTCTTGATGAATCCTTTAGCATTACCTATTCCTACTTCTTTGTTTTTGACTTTATTTTCTGAGTTGATCTTTAAAATTCGTCTTGCTATCCAGATGTCAAATGCTTCTAGACGTTGCAGCTGTCTTTCGTTTAGTACCCAGGATTTTGCGCCATACAACAGGACTGCGAAGACAAAACATTTTATTAAGCTAATTCGTAGCTAAATATTTTTGTCATGATTATAAATACTTTTCTTATTTTTATAAAAGTTGTTCTTGCTTTTTCAATTATGTTTTTTATTTCCCAGTTGAATGCCATTCTTCATTTGTACGACTGCCATGATATGTTAGTTTGTCTGTGGTCTCCGCAGCTATATTATTCACCATGAAGCCGTATGGTTTACTAATTATCATGTATTTTGTTTTGTAAGCAATAAGTTTGAATGCATACTGAGCGCATGCTTGGGATATTTAGAAATCTTCGTTAGAGTTGTGTCCATAATTAAAGTATCATATGTGTATCTTTACATTATTTATAACTTTTTCATTAATCTAAATAAAGTTTAATATTTTTGGGTAAAGTATGAAGCTTTGTCTAACGCCTCTTCACTGTTTGGTGCTGGTATAATGTCTATTTTTGTCATCAATTCTAGTTGTTTTTAGAACTTCAAGCATTGTGTCGTATAGTCCTCAAAATCAATTGCACATAAATATACATACAAAAAAGCCGCAATTCTGTCAGAATATTTATTGCTTCCAAAAGCCAGACTGCTTTCGGGCTATATAATCTAACACGTTCGAGTCCGAAACAACCTGGAACTTCAAGCAGTTTCTTAAGCAACAGAGTAACTGGGCATAAAATGACTGAAAAGAGATTGCTGATTGCATTTTTTTAGTGCTTTTTTTAGACCTGAACCATTTTGTGGCATCTCAAAAAGCCACAATATGGATGAAGTGAATACTTGGAAAAAGGAACTCAGTGCAGCCTACTCTAAATGACTCTTAGGGCTTACAGGACACTCTCCACTCAGGTACCATCTATGTGAAATAGGCACAGTTGACAGTAATAGTTGACCGGTGATTATGAGTATGTAGATGAAACGACTAAACATATTATGTCGCCAACAATATAAATAACTAGAGCAGGCCTTCTTAGTCCCTGATTAGATTGGAAACGTACCTACATCCTATGTGGATAATAGACTTTCTTTAATGTCTAGACCTTATGGAATAGATGTAGGGTATACCCAAAAGATCTTTTAGGTCGCAGTGCAGTAAAGTCACCTGGACAAATCGACCGCACTTATAGTTTATAATTCATCCTGGTTGATATCTCGACATATCTTTATAAAAATATTCGTTCCCAATAAGACTTCTCTATTACCTTAGGCGCTTTTAAAAACAAACTAAATTTGATTTTTCTTGTTTGCCTTGCAAATCAAAGAAAACCTGTAAGAAATCATAATAACATTTACTTAAGAAAAACTCAGACATATTTTGTTAAGTCTAAATATATTTTATTACTAAAACAACCATTTAATAACACGCAATAAAATTGTACTTTGATTTATTTAGAAAATGTACTAAAATCTGAATTAAATACAAAAACAACTAAAACCAAACAAAAGTTCGTTGACTCGAATTAAAATAATATAATTGTGGTTTTCAAATTCTATAAAACGTATTTTAGATAGGAACTCATTTTAGCTGTACGTCTATGATTTTATTTCATAATTTTGATGCAATTTTTCACAGTCTATTGAAAATATACTTTTGATATTAGAATTTGTAAACTTAAGTTTTGGACTATACTCATTTTTGTTGAAATATTTCACCAAGTAGTTGTAGTGAAGTTGCTTTTTATATTGCAAAATAAAACCTAGTTTTAAGTTTGTATGATTATAATTGGGTGAGTTTATCTTTGTGGTTATTCCCAAACTTGTTAGAAAACACACTGCAATTAATAATTTTCTTGTAGTTATTTTGGAATTATTTTGCTATCTACATTTTTCTTTAATTTTTATTTATTTATTGATTTGGAATAGGATCGTGCCAATAAAATTGCAAACGTGTTGACAAAATTTATCATTGCATTGAATAAATATTGATTAAAATTTCATTTTTTATAAAAAACTCTTTCATACATTTACTTATTTACCAAAGTTTCTGATTAGATAAATGTATATACTGTGTAATTTCTTGGTAGTCACTAAAACCGAATGAAAACATATATTTATGTAAGAATTTTGTAAGGGTGATATATTAGTAGTTAAAAACCATTAGTAATTACTGTAAAAGGAGCAATAAGTACCTACGTATACTTTATATCTAAGGTAAATTTATGTCTAACAATTCTTCTTGATTATCATAGATGGTATTGTTCAGTTTCTATTTCTTGAAGATTAGTGTATAATTATTGTGACTTTTTAAAACAAAATGAACAATATTTAATAAATAGGTACTCATACGTCCAAAATTCTTCGGCCCCTTCGTTAATTTTAAAACGAAATATTTATCATGGTTAGTTTTTTATTAACACGCTTTTATTAACTTCACCTGTATGTATGTATGTATGTATGTATGTATGTATGTATGTATGTTTGTTTGTTTGTAACTCTCCACTCCGTTATATAATTATATCTCGAAAATTTATCGTTTTTTTGAAAAAACACAGGAATACTTTTTTGTTTAGAATTAATTTTTACATCAACTGTCAAATTATGACAGCTGTCATATTGACAGTTTTCGAAATAAACACTATTTTGTGAATATCTCGAAAAGTTATCGTTTGTTTGAAAAATCACAAGAATACTTTTTCGTTTGGAATTAAATTTTACATCAACTGTCAAATTATGACAGCTGTTACATTGACAGTTTTCAAAATAAACACTATTTTGTGAATATCTCGAAAAGTTATCGTTTTTAACACGCTTTTTATTATTAATTAACTTCACCTGTTTGTATGTATGTATGTTTGTTTGTTTGTAACTCTCCACTCCGCGGCTGCTGCCTCGGGTGAGTCCCATATCGTTATTTTTAGTCACTACCTCCCCGTGCCGGGAGTGGGTAATAAACAATACGTTTAATTATAAACGATATGAATGAAATTGTCTTAGAATTAATCTAACAATTCTTTAGATTTCACAATAGTAATTTTTTTTCCAAGTTCTGAAAACAATACGTTTAATTATAAACAATATGAATGAAATTGTCTTAGAATTAATCTAACAATTTTTTAGATTTCACAATAATAATTTTTTTTTCCAAGTGATTGAAACAATATGTTTAATCATCAACAATATGAATACAATAAATATAATTTGAGAAATCAAAAAAACACGCTTTCAAAGCATTTCCAACTAAATAAACGAATAATGATTGAGTGAGGGTCTTGTAATGGTCACAGCAAATTAACGAATCTATTGAAATAAAATAAATTGTACTAAAAAGTAAAAAATAAATATAGTTTAAAAAAAACTAAAAAACACGCTTTTATAAAGCATGTTTCTAAAAAACATCGAACTAAAAAGTTAAAAATAATTTTCAAAATAAAATTAAAACAAAAATAAATGAAAAATACTAGTATTATTGTGAAAAAAGCGTGGGCGCTGCATACCATATTTATCGAATGTCAAGCGCCCACGCTTTTTTCACAATAATACTAGTATTTTTCATTTATTTTTGTTTTAATTTTATTTTGAAAATTATTTTTAACTTTTTAGTTCGATGTTTTTTAGAAACATGCTTTATAAAAGCGTGTTTTTTAGTTTTTTTTAAACTATATTTATTGTACATTTACATTTATTTATTTCACCAGTGCTAAAAAGTTTACAAAAACAATTCGGTCTCATTTTAATTACCAATGTTTATAAAGTGATCTTAATAGACGTTTGTAAGTGAAAACTAAGAGCGTTCATCACTGGAGAAGCAAAGTAGGAGATTTTTTTTTTTCATTGTAGTGGCATATCGTTATTGAGCATCATATTAGCTACCATATTCATTTTCATTGTTTCGGTGGCAGCTGTTTAAAATATGGAGGTTGTTTATTTGACATAATA
This sequence comes from Altica lythri, assembly GCA_964028335.1. NCBI lineage: Eukaryota > Metazoa > Arthropoda > Insecta > Coleoptera > Chrysomelidae > Altica > Altica lythri. Next base: position 23,416,037 of record OZ034809.1, on the reverse strand, counting down.
TCTCAAATTTTTATGCTATAATTTTCTTTTTCTATCAGAACAACGTATTCCCAGCTTCTTTCTTTAAAATATTAGTAGTCGAGGCAATGAAGCATTATTATAGGAAATCTTATAGGATAGGACGGATCGGAATGCGCTTTTTTGCATTTGGTTTCAAAAATTATTTATACCCTTCCTACCTACTTTCTACCTAGTACAAACCGAAAGTTGCATTGCTGCAGCCAAAATTGCTTTCCAAAAATGCGTTTTTTGAGAGTTTTTTTTTGGCAAATTCAATAACTTTGTAAATAAGAGTCAGAATTTGCCCAAGTTAGATACCCAGGAGTTTTTGAGGTCGCTGATCACAAATATGATGTTCAAATTGACCCCCCTAACACCTGGAGCTCAGGAACGTCGACTAACGTCATCTCCGGGGGACTATCCCGAACTTCATGCGAGAAACGAGAGAAACTTGAGACCCGGGGGTTTTTTGGGTCGCTGAATTCAAATATGGCATCGGCGAACACCCTACGGACACCTGGTGCACCCTAACCCGGATGCAGACGTCATCTTCAAGAAGTTTCCTGGAAATAGAGACAAAAACGAACCGAAAATCATGATGGGGGCATTTTGTGTACGCTGAATCCGAATTTCATGTGGAAAACGACCCCCCAAACACCTGGAGGCCCTAACCGAGTTTTCCCAGACACAACTGAAAAATAGGAACTGACAATCGTTACGGGTGGTTTCTTGGGGCGCTGAAGTCAATAATGGCTCCTGCAAACACCCCACGGACACCTGGTGCGCCCTAACCTGGCCCTGGACGTCATCCCCGAGGGTTTTCCAGACACGTTCTACGCGTTATTGGGCGGAGCCTGGAGTTAGGGGAAAGTATCTGTGTATACTTGTATACTTACACAAAAGCGTTTTGAGCGTTGGAAGAAAAATGAAAGGCTACTTGGCAAAGTTCGGAGGTCCAGCCGGAGATTATTTTCGTCATTTTTCCAGGACTAGATCACCTTTTTCCAGGGCCCTAGGGGAGAGTTACACATGAATAAATGTATGAAATTATGAGACGATTTTCGGTTCGTATTGTCTCTGGAATAACCACGAGGACTGTTCAACGCCAGGTTAGGGCGCACCAGGTGTCCGTGGCGTGTACGCCGATGTCATATTTAAATTCAGCGCCCCAAGAAACCTCCGTAACAATTGTCGGTTCGTCTTTTTCAATTGGTCTTTTTTAATTGTGTCTGGGAGAACCTCGGGGATGACATTCAGTGCCAGGTTAGGGCGTAACAGATGTCCATGGGCTGTACTCCGGTATCATATTTGAATTCATTGAGCCAAAAAACCCCCGTAACAATTTTCGGTTCGTATTTTTCAATTGTGTCTGGAAAAACTTCGGGGATGACATTTAGGGCCAGGTTAGGGCGCACCAGGTATTCGGGGGGTCGTTTTTCACATGATATTCGGATTCAGCGCACACAAAATGCCCCCATAGTGATTTTCGGTTTGTTTTTGTCCCTATTTCCAGGAAAATTCTCGGAGATGATATCTGCGTCCTGGTTATGGCGCACCAGCTGTCCGTGGGGTGTTGACGGTGCCATCTTTGAATTCAGCGACCTTCCTCGCATGAAGTTCGGGATAGTCCCTCGGGGATGACGTTCGTCGACGTTCCTGACCTCCAGGTGTTCGCGCGGGTGGTCAATTTGAACATCATTATCATGATCAGTGACCTTAAAACCCCTGGATACCCAAATTGGGTCAATTCTGACTCTTATTTACAAAGTCATTCAATTTGCCAAAAAACCGCTCAAAAAATGCATTTTTTTGTTGTTTGTACTAGGTAGAAAGTAGGTAGGAATGGTATAAATAATTTTTGAAAGCAAATGCAAAAAACCACGTTCCGATCCGTCCTATCCTAAAAGATTTCCAATCTTTGGCATTTTTAGTGCTTCATTGCCTCGACTATAGGGATTTTTTAAGATATCTCATGTGTCCAAAATATTCGAACTTAAGGCGGCGCTTTTGATGATTTCTTTAGCTTTACCTATTCCTACTAAGACATCTTCATTTTTGACTTTATTTTCTTATTTGATCTTTAAAATTCGTCTTGCTATCCAGATACTGCGAGGTTTAAAAAGCGTTTTTAAGTGATTGTTGAGATCATCTTTGCAATTAGGCCTGTTAATAGAATTTTACTGTTTAATTAGACAAGAATAGTGACTTTGCATAATGCAGATCTGTCAAATTATTGAATAGTGGATTCCTTGCGCTTTAATTATCTTAATAGACGTTTGTACCAGAACACCAAGAGCGTTCATTGGAGACTTGGAACTAGGCGTCATAGGTCAATGAATGAAAGAGAAGCTTAATATCTAGCAGGTACGTCAGAATCAAACCATAACAGTGTCAGTTCTTCAAACATATTAAAGAAAAACGTATAAATGATTAATTTCCAATATCGTAATGCAGCGAAAACTTCATAGAGAGTACTTGCGATCCAGCAGACCGTTAAGAGTATCTAGGTTATTTCCTAGACACATAGCTGCTCCTCTAGAGTGAACACAGGGAAACAGAGACTGAATTTTAGCTTGATGGCGAAATGTTTTTTTTTCTGACGATACCAGCTTCAGTTTAGTTAGTGATAGTCGGCGACAAAGAGTTTGGCGAGGTCCAGGGCAGCAAGAAAGACTATTTTGGCAGAGAAGTCACTCTATACCAGAAAGGATTAGTAATGTTTTCGGGAGATATGAAACATGGCATTTTCATGGAAGACAATGCTAGGCCCAATACGAGAAGAGTAGAATATGTACCAGAGTTTAACAATATTTAAAGATTACTGTGGTTAGCAAACTTACCAGACTTGATTTCCATTAAACAGATGATAGAAATTTATAGCACTATATAATAAATACACACTTATGTTTTGGAAAATTGAATTTTCGTTTTAATATTTTTCTTTATAAGTATTTATGTTTCTCACTGTTTAAACCTTTTCTTAATTTCCTCATATCAAAATAAAATTTAGCCAAATCGGTTAAGCAGTTTTCGAGTTTTAGCGAGACTAACGAACAGCAATTCATTTTTATTTATATAGAAAATTTAAAACAAACCGCAACTAGATATCTTTTTTTTTTAAGTTTGTTTTTTGTTTTTTTGAGAATCACTGTATTTTGGTACATTCTTAAGATATTGGCAAAATTTAAATAGTTTTTTATGTATTTGTTGTGATATTTTCCAAACTATCTTATAAACACGTTATCTATATGATCTAAGAGTATGCAAAACTTCTTTAATTAATTACTCATACTTGACATATCCAGATAAAACGTAGATTCAATATGTCCCATGTCCCATCTATTCCTTCATATTTCCACCGCAACATAAAATTTAATGAATGGTCGACATCATAAACATTTAATCATCCGGCATCCCAGTTCGCTCTGAGCACCAGATGATGGAATTTAAATCGGTTTTGGCGTGAGTTTGATCGATTCCCGGATGTATGCATCTCGTATTGTACGGATAACAAGGCAATTTATCTAAATCTATTAGAGAAAAATTGGTGTTTACGGGATTGTAATAATCTTTTTTATGGCAAGTGCGGGACTTAAGAGGACCGATTCCGGTGGATATGAGGTTTTTCTTGAGTACAGTAAGTTTATTTACGTTATAATCAATACTTATTTATAAATAATTATAAAAAAATATGCTTGCAAAAAGTAATGTACATTATTATTTTAATATGTTGTTAGAACCTAACTCAATAGTCAGATATCCAAGAGTGACCTAAAAAAATTTTTTTCGTCTGCTTTTTTGACATACAACAAAGATATGTTATATACATAAAGAAAAAGAATCACATGCCATTTTTGGAAAATGTAAAATTTATCCTTATTTATGGGTGGAATCGGGCACTAAAATGTAAAATTTTAATTATTTATTGTAAAAGTAAGATTTCTTGTTTTCTTTGGTTTGGTTTGGATAAAATGATTTTAAAGGGTGTTAATAAAAGATAAGATTAGATCATACTAAAGTTTGTCTCTTTCACTAAAACAATATTGATTAAAATGAATTATTCCAATTATTTTAAACTACCCCTTTAAATAGTAAAAGCATCCCCAACGATAAAAAAATATTTTTCAAAGAACTGAAAATAGATTTTGCATATTTCTTAATCACAAAAAGTGCAAAACGAGAATTTATATTTGTTGATTATTTTATTAATTTGGTGCCTAAAAACAATAATTTTTAATAATTTACAACAAAATTAAAAATTTTATTTTAATGTTTTCTTATAACTAATTTCATTTTAGCAAAATATTTTTAGAATTTTTATTTAACTCCCTGAAAAGGTCGAAAAAATGGCCGATTTTTATAAGCACCCTTTGCAGTTTAAAAAACTTTAGTAATTTTTAACAGCTGTATATAGTTGGTTCATATTTAGTGTGCCTCAACTTATGCAGGATTTAAAAGTACCCACTGACAAAATTAAAGCAACATATTCATTCATTTAAGTGGATTCTACTAATTTAATTATTGTTATATTTACTAAGTAATTGTTTTAAACATTCTTGTTTTTTTTTCAATCTTTTCAATCTTTACTAATATTTCCATATTCCGAATTTCAATATAAATTTTGATTTGAAAATCTTTTAAAATATCTATATATAAAGTAGGGTTTAGACGCATAATGTATAATTACCTTGTAAATATCTTTCGATTGCAAGAAGGATTAGTATAGGCACGTATTGTAAAATTTATTTATTAATTTATATAGATTATATTATATAGATATATCGAACGGGGTTATAATAAGGGTCATTGGCTAAAATAGTCTTTGATTGAATAAGTTGTTAGTTGTTAATATTTAATTTTATTAGTTGCACACAACTACACCAAACTTAATTTCACACCAATAACGACTATTTAATACCTACTAAAAATAGTTAAGCCGACCCTGAACGTTTGGGTAGATAATCTCTTTGCGATAATTCCTTAACAATAGATGTTTACAAGAGGTTATTTATTTTTACTGCCCTTATCAAAATGACTTTTATAATGAAGGCACACTAAATGTGAATCAACTATACATTCAATTTTTTTGGAGGTGAAGAATCTTTTTTGGTCATAAATGAAAATCAATTATCAAAGAATTTTAATGAAAAATAATCCACAAAAAAAATTAGATGACTTCATAAGCGCAACAGTGTTTTTTTTTTGGTTTCTAAAACAAACTGAGATTTCCAGATTTCATTGCCCAAAAGCAGAAGCAAAAACATTTGGTAGTTCTAATAATCCGTATAATTCCTCTAGCTTTTATGCAAGCTTCTACTAGCATTGAGCTGCTTGTTATCAATTTGTCATCATCGTTTCGTGCATTGTTTCGACGACAAACTTTTGTTTTTAAGCTGTTCCCACTGGTTTTCAAAAGGATTTAGGTCTGGTACACATCACGGCTAGTCTAAAACGGTGATACCTTACTTTCTAAGGTAATCTGTAGCCATTTTGCTGCTATGGAAATGTGCAGTGTTGTACATCAAATTATCCTCAACTGCATTTTTCCAAAACGTTACGATGGTTTCTAGTGCTAAATTATCATGCTCTTGATCGGTTAAAGTTTGCTAAAGTAAACATAATAGATTTTTTGATCCAAGCCTAATATCTTTCCAGAACATTTCGTTTCCTTCTTGATATTTTGAAACAATTCCGATGTCCTTAAGTTTCGTTCGTCTTTCTGGAGCTCTGAGAACCCAAATCTAATCTGGCACCAATCATGGTCTCATCCAAAAAAATAACATTTTTCGAATATTCGATTATTCACTTTTAATATTGGTCATTTTTATTTGCCCAGATGAGTGAGCAAGCTGACGCACAAAGCGGTCCTGCTATTCAGTTCTCACTCTTTGACTACTTGGTTTGGTCTGTTCTTGAGAGTTTCTAGTTCCAAGTACTTTGTGTATGATTTCAAAACACCACTCTGGTTAACTCCTGCTACCTTTGTCAGTTCCTTTGGGACATTCCTTGTTCATTGAGAGATTTTTTTTCCTTCCACATGTTTGTTCCTTTATTATAACTCTTTTTTATACCAAGACCAAATTAACTGTAGTCCTTTGTTCTTATTATCATATTATTTCTTAGGGATAGATTCTTTGAATGGTTTTCGGGAGAGTAAGTTGCTTTTAAGAAAATCGGTTGCTAGTTTTAGTTTTGAGATAGATTCCTGTTAAACTTTTGTTTTGTTTAGATTGTTATTGAAATGATTTTATTGATTAAAAATATTAACTGGGTTAAATTAAGAAATAATTTAAATGTTGAATTAAAATGTATTAATCAAAAGAGTTTTATGGGTTGTTTATTTCCATTATTATTATTATTTCATCATGAACTACATATATTTTCACACGACATAAATTTTTAGTGCTTCGCCACTTTTTGCGACACAGTAGGATTGGAACCCGTCACCTGTTTTTCTACGCGGCAACGCTCTAACATCTAAGCTATAAATGCTTAGCTATCATTTCGCTTTTTGGTCGTTAAATTCAACATATGACACTTTCTTACTTTTTCTAACCGAAGAAAAATAAAAGACAGGGCACAAAATCTCTTTCTCATTAACGTCATGCTATATGTGCTTGGGGAGAAGGTGAACAAGTGTCGCATGTGACATGAGTTGAGTTTAACGACCAAAAAGCGAAATGATGGCTAAACATTCATAGCCAGTTCTTAGACCGTTGCCGCGTAGAAGCAAAGGTTGCGGGTTCGAGACCGGCTGGATTTAATTTCATATATTCTTGTTTGTATACCTTCTAGAATTTCAAAAAAGAATATATATTTATTTAAAACTATCAATTTCTTTCCATGTTTACCATACATGGTTTCACTAAACCAAAGACAAAATAATAGAAGAATTGAAGTGAATCGAGATTACAGTAAAGAGGTACAGCCCTTTCTACCCAATGGGATAAGAGCAGTTAGGGATTTTCCAAAATTATAAAATTTCTAGTAAAATATCCTTAAATATTAGTATATTAATCTCTCTACGTCTGGCCATTTGTAATATGAATTGGGGAAAAACCAGAATAAAAATGATTGTTACTTCTTTTATTCTGGTAGACCTGTTTGGCAGTTTACATATACCCGAAATTTTTATCAGGTTCTAAGCACATTTCCAATATATTGTTCAATTTCTAAATTATATGTTAATGCGGAAGTCAATCTTATAATATACATACAGAAGATCTCAACAATTCTGAAAACTAAGAGCATTGCTCTGAAAGTAAACAAAATAATATTAAAATTAATTTTCTGGAAGTTAGTCAAACAGTAAAATAGGAAAACCTGGACATAAAAAGAACTGTACTGTAAATATATAGATAAAAGCATTTTGTGTTGTTTCTTATCGACGAAAAGATGATCTTTATATTTCTATAAAAAAACTCCTCTAACATAAAGTTTTAAGAATATTTTGAATCACAGTTGTTTCTAATAATTTTCAAGATTGGTAAAAAAATTCATAAATTAACAGAAACCTAAAAAATAAAAAAAATAAACTGATAAAAATAAGAATGAAATTGTTACATTACGAATTAAACATAAAATTTCATTTTTTCCTAAATGTTTGTCAAATAAATTATTTAAACAATGTTAATAGCAGTGTCCGCTTTTCGTCAACCTTGTTTTTAACACGCTTTTATTAGCTTCACTTGTATGTTTTTTTGTTTCTTTGTGGGTATGTAACTCTCTGTTGGATTAAGAGCTTGTGGCATATTACTATTAGTATATCTCACCACTTTCCCTGGTTCGTTGGGCTAAGACGTAGGTCTTCGCTGACGTCGACCGCCGGATCCACCGGTAAAGAGTTTTAATCCCGCCCTCGACGAAAATAAATATGGTTTAAAAACACGCTTTTAAAATACATGGAACTAAAAACTGTATATTTTTGTTTAAATAAACAATAATGAAGAAAATACTACTATTATGGTAAAAACAAGCGTGGGCGCTTTATGCAATTTTTTTCGTAAATCGATTGCTCGATACTTTTTCGTTCATTTTGGTTTTAAGTTTATTTTAAAAATTATTTTTAACTTTTTAGTTTAATGTGCTTTAAAAGCATGTTTTTAATTTCTTTAAAGTATCCCTATTTAGTTTTCACTTTTTAGTTTAATGTGGTTTTAAAGTGTGTTCTTAAGTTTTCTTTTAAAGTATATTTTATGTCGGGGTGGACAAGATTAGAAATTTCGACTGGTGAATCCGGCGTGAACGTTAACGATGAGTCGCGCCTTACCCCTCTCGGCCAACAAACGCACTGAAAGTGATGGGATATACTAATAGTAAAAAGCTACAAGCTCTAAGTCCAACGTAGAGTTACATACCTACAAAGAATCAAACAAACATACAAGTGAAGCTAACAAAAGCGTGGTAAAAATAAGGTTAAGGTAGAGCAGACACAGCTATTGACAAACATTTGACAAACATTTAGGAAAAAAAAATTTAAGTTGCAGCTACCATTCAGAAAAGAAATCTAGAACCTCGTAGTGTCCGATTTTTCTATAAGTAATATCGTAGGTACCTTATCGAAATAATTTATAATATTGAAACACTTATGGGGGCTTTTTACACAATTTATTTACAAAATTGTTAAGATACACTGAACTCTGCTGGATAACGTCTAACTACTTGACAATACAATGAACTCTTGTGAACACTTGACTCGAACTGACGTTAACTGTCCGTGCATCCCCTTATATACAACATTATTTAATCTAGTTAGTGTGTTTAGAAGTTTCTAGAATTTTCTAGAAACATTATTTAAAATGGTCAGTTGATTTTTTTTACAAACTTCTAAAAATCAACTGTCAACAACAATCTTTCAAATTAAGGTCCCTTCCTTTACGGTTATCCCGTTACACTGCCCCCTCCTTAGATTCATTCCTCCTGGAATGTTATTTCCTACATCGGAATCCCGCACACTCCCTGAGCCAGCCAAACCATCTTCTTGGAGTTGCTGCGCATCTCCACTGTGGTTTCCCTGGTAAGGCGCCAAACGATCGTGATGGACCACGACGGGTTTCCTCTGGGAATTTTCACGATCCGATAAATGACATCGTTAATCTTCGTCTTGATGGTGTAAGGACCTTCCCAGTTCTTTTGTAATTTGGGACAAATACCTCGACGCCGTCGGGGGTTATAGAGCCAGACTAAATCTCCAACTTGGTAACTCTTTTCCATTGTCCGTGTGTCATAGTACCTCTTCATCCGATCACTAGATAATTGTAGTTTTCCACGCACCAGGTTGTGTATATTCTCCATTCGATTCTGAAGGTCGGCGACATATTGTTCACGTGCCATTTCTTCACCAGGTTTACAACCAAACACCAAGTCACATGGTAGCCTCATTTCTCTACCGAACAGGACCTTTGCAGGCGTTTGGCCAGTTGATTCGTTGATGGCCGATCGAATTGCCATTAGAAATAGTGGAATATGTCGATCCCAATCCCTCTGACAATCTGACACCACTTTTGACAGATAGTTGGTTATAGTCCGGTTCATTCGTTCCACCATTCCATCAGACTGAGGATGCATCGCTGTGGTTCTCGTTTTGCGGATGCCTAATCTTTGGCAAACTTCTTGAAACAGCTTGCTCTCAAAATTTCTCCCTTGGTCTGAGTGTAATTCTAGTGGTACCCCAAATCGGCTTACGAATTCTTCAACCAATATATCTGCTAAAGTGGTGGCTTCCTGATTGGGAACTGCATAGGCTTCAACCCATTTAGTGAAGTAGTCCATTACAACAAAGATGTATTTGTTTCCTTCATCGGTCTGTGGAAGTGGCCCCAATACATCTACCGCGATTCTTTCAAAAGGACTTCCAACCAGGTATTGCTGCATTTCCGCCTTCGGTTTTCGGTGCGGACCGTTACTGGCAGCACAGGTAGTGCATTTACGACACCAATCTTTAACATCATTAGTGCAATTTACCCAGTAAAATCTATCTCGGATCTTTTGCAGCGTTTTCGTGATACCCAGATGTCCTCCAGAACTATCATTATGCATCTGTTTTAAAATTTCTGGTACAGCATTTCTTGGGACCACTATTTGTTTCCTTGTTTCTGTGCCTTCGGAATTTTCTACAAGTCTTTTAACGAGCCTTCCGTCCAAAATTAAAGAATTCCATTGGGACCAGTATGCTTTTAAAGCAGGAGAGGATGAGGATATCTCTCTCCACAACGGACGACGGTCCATTCTCTTCCATTCCCGAATCTTTCTCAGAACGGGATCGTTTTCTTGTTGCTCCTCCAGCATAGAGCTCTCGTCTTCTGGCACAACCTTAACTAAGGCGACTTTTTCCTCGTTCTGCTCCACTCGGGTACAATGGGGGCAAGTATTTCTTATGTGGCCTAGTTCTCCGCAATTCCAGCACCTCACTGGGCGCCTTCCTTTTGAACAAAACTTCTTTAACCTCTCCACTACCGCTTCGACGTTGCTGACGGCATAAACGGCATGGTCGAAGTTACCAGTGTCTTCCATCAGTCGAGCAGCTCCATGTGAGGCCTCCGTCGCCGCATCGAACTTCAGGGCAATGGTCAAGGCGTTTACAAGAGATCTCGGTTTTGCCAGCCGTACAGCCCGTTGCAACTCGGCGTCTCGAAGACCATCGGTAAAGGTTTGGATCGCCAGGCACTCCAGAAAATCTTCCGCTGCATTTGGATACGCAAACCGTACCATTTTTTCCACTTCAGCTTTGAACTCCTGGATAGTTTCTCCATTTTTCTGCTTCCGGCTTTTCAACTGCACTCGGTATACCGGTTGTAGATGACTTTGACCATAACGCATCTCTAGACGATTTACCAATAGCTCAAAATTGTCAACCTCATCCGGTGTCAATACATGCAGGACGTCTAAAGCCTCGCCTCGCAGAGCCATGGTTAGGAACAATGCCTTCTCTTGGGGTGACCATCCCTTTGCTCTGGCCACTGCGTCAAATTGTTTCAGGTAATTTGACCAGGAATTCATCCCGTCGAAGGTCGGGGGTTTTATCGTCATCCGTACCTGGGCCGCCTCTCCGTTTCCTCGTCGTTCGACGTCTACGTGGCCGGTTTCCCTCCTTTCTGCATTTCCGTCGCCGTGGTGGATGATTTGATTTCGGCGACAAGCTTCCAGTTCTTGTTAAAGCTTTCTTATTTCGGACTGGATTTGCTGGTTGATCTCGTTTCGCAAGTTGGCAACTTGCTGATTTTGCTCGTCTCGTATGTTGGTCACTTGCTGATTCAAGTTATCTACTTGCTGATTCAAGTTGGCTACTTGCTGGGAGAACGAACTTGATAACTCATCTGATAGGGTAGACATTCGTTGTGATAGCTCCTCTTGTTGGTTCTTCATCTGACTGGATAGCTCCTCTTGCTGGCTCGCCATTCGTTGTGACAGCTGGGACAGATCTTCGCGCTGGCTCTTCATCTGACTGGATAGCTCCTCTTGCTGGCTCGTCATTCGTCCTGATAGCTCCTCTTTCAGCTGGGACATATCTTCGCGCTGGCTCTTCATCTGACTGGATAGCTCCTCATGTTGCCGGGAAAGTTGTTGAGCTTGTTCTTCTTGCAGCCGGGAAAGTTGTTGAGTTTGATCTTCTTGTTGGCTCTTCATCGGACTGGATAATTGGGCCAGTTGTTGGGCTAGTTCAGAATTCGCTTTTTGATTTGGGTCTTCAAACTCCACAGCGTCAGGGTCTAAATTATTAGCTAGGTAGTATTCACGGAGCCTTCTCAACAATACGGATTTGCTCCCACTAGTTTCCAACTCTACTTCTTCAAGCTCTCTTCTGAGCTCAGCCACCAATAGTTCATTTATCTTTTTTCCAGGCATTCTTGTATCTTCACCCCACACCTGACACCAATTTGAAACACTTATGGGGGCTTTTTACACAATTTATTTACAAAATTGTTAAGGTACACTGAACTCTGCTGGATAACGTCTAACTACTTGACAATACAATGAACTCTTGTGAACACTTGACTCGAACTGACGTTAACTGTCCGTGCATCCCCTTATATACAACATTATTTAATCTAGTTAGTGTGTTTAGAAGTTTTTAGAATTTTCTAGAAACATTATTTAAAATGGTCAGTTGATTTTTTTACAAACTTCTAAAAATCAACTGTCAACAACAATCTTTCAAATTAAGGTCCCTTCCTTTACGGTTATCCCGTTACAATATGTACCTACCTACTTAGATTTTTCTGTGGAAATGTAGTAAACTGAATTTGTATGTAAAATTAAATGAAATTTTTAAATCATTTGTTTTGTAAAACTTACTTCTCTAGTCTCTGAGCACTATTATTTCTTATTAGATCGATTTTAAAATCTATCCCAAACATTTAAACATAGAGATTATTGGATAATTAAAAAAAAGTAAACATAGAATATGATTTTACATAGGAATAAATACTGCCAAAATGTTATTTCACAGATTGATATATTAAACCTTATTTTGAATATAAGTTATGAATTTATCACTCTTCGCAATGTTCTAATTTTGAATGATCTGTGTCTAATAACGAAATTCTAATTTTCTTTAACGACAGCAAACATATGGCTAAGTAAAACAAACCTATCTCATACACTCCTCTGCTAAATCTATCATTGAATACAAACGTAAACACCTTTTATTAGTTAGTGCACGTAGAAACTCTCAGAAGTTGGTAGTAAAAAGTCATTAATGTTTAGCACCGTTTGAGAGAAATATATTGTAGGAAGTAGATCTGCCAGTTATAAAAATAAAATTTTAACGTTTTCTGTAATATAATTTGTATATGGAGTGTTTTTCTTATGGTATGAGGTATGTTTTGAAAGGAATTTTCTTTTCTATTTTAAACACTAAATGAGTAAAACACAACGGTGTCATCTTTAAAGGCCGTTGTGAGTTTAATTAAATTAAATATTTTGTAGCTAATTTATTAATTAAAATTATAAAATATTTTGGTACATAATCAATTAAAATTAACAATATTTACAGATTGATCATAAAGGTTGCGTCGATTCGCGATGAAGGCAATGCTGTGAGGCGAACGGTCCAATCAGGTCTACGTCTTTGTAGAGTCCGCTGACTGTTACTGATGTGAGCTTTGGTGATGGTTAGGATTGATAATGTTATAAAGCTTAGTAGAAGTGTAACAGCGCGTAAGCGATGCCCTCTCAGGAGTTAATTTGAAACCGCGTTGGCGCTGACTTCTCATGTGTTTAATTAAAACTGCGTTGCCACAAATTCAGCAATAGAACTCACAGATTAATTCAGCACTGTGTAGTTTCAGAGTTTTATGCACAAAAATCAATAGGAATCCTATCTAATGTTTACTCGAACTATACATTCGCGTAGCTCATCGTGACATGAATGTCCTCCATAATTTTTGAAATGAAAATATCTATTTATATTCTCATAATCGAGGTCGTAAAATAATACGAATACGCAAACTCAAAATAACTGCCGAAAGTCGAGAAAATACCCAAAGCCAAAAACCCAGAAAACCTCTCGAAGACGATTTAAATGTGCGTAGCCTGGATAAACGTGCAAAATTATGAAACCAGTGCGAAGCCGAGAAAATTTTACAAAGCTGAGAAAACTAAGAACAAAACCAAGCAAAACCCAAAAGACGAAAAAACTGCATAAAGACACGAACATGAGATAACAGACAAAACCGCGCAAAGCAGAGAAAATCCTGCAATCCAAATAGGTATATTACGCGAATTAAGATAACCACATGAATTCGAGAAAATGACACGAAGCCCAGAAAACCACGCGTATTGGCCAAAATTCAACCAAAAACAACACCATGTAGTTCTGCGCAAAGCTAAGATTTTTTCGTGAAAACAAGAACACTACTTAACGACGAGAAAACCACACAACACCTTAAACCTATCTTAAACAATCAAAACCCATATAAAATCACCTGAAGGCCAAATAACCGTAAAAAACCAAGATAACCTTGAGAAGTCAAGAAAATTTTGTAAAGTCAAGAAAATTTTGCAAAGCCAGGAAAATCACGGGACACCAAGAAAACATGCAAATCAGACAAAAGAAAGCAAAGCCAAAAAACCGCGCTAATTAGAGGAAACTACAGAAGTCAAATAATAACTACGCAAAGAAGAGATAACTGCACGAAGATGGAATAATTACACGAAAGCGATATAACAGTACAAAGCTGATAAAATAATGCAAACCAAGTACACTACGTGAAACTAAGATAATCACGGGAAGCCAAGATAACCATGCGAAGCCGAGATAACCACGCAAAGCAGAAATGAATATGCGAATATAAAATAACTAGGCGAAACCGAGAAACCATGAGAACCGATTAAATCACGCGAAGCCTACGATCCATATGAAGGTAAAAAAATTACGCGAAGCACAAAAAACACGAAAATCTCAAAAACCACGCAAAGATCAAAAACCACGCATAGCTCAAAAACCACGCGACGCACAGAAAACCACGAACAGTCCAAAAGCCACGCAAAGCTCAAAAACCGCGCTAATTAGAGGAAACTACAGAAGTCAAATAATAACTACGCAAAGAAGAGATAACTGCACGAAGATGGAATAATTACACGAAAGCGATATAACAGTACAAAGCTGATAAAATAATGCAAACCAAGTACACTACGTGAAACTAAGATAATCACGGGAAGCCAAGATAACCATGCGAAGTCGAGATAACCACGCAAAGCAGAAATAACTATACGAATATAAAATAACTGGGCGAAGCCGAGAAACCATGAGAACCGATTAAATCACGCGAAGCCTACGATCCATATGAAGGTAAAAAAATTACGCGAAGCACAAATAACACGAAAAGCTCAAAAACCACGCAAAGATCAAAAACCACGCATAGCTCAAAAACCACGCGACGCACAGAAAACCACGAACAGTCCAAAAGCCACGCAAAGCTCAATAACCACGCATAGCCCAAAAACCACAAAAATCTCAAAAACAAAACTAAGCCAAGAAAACCACATAAACTAGTAAACCACGCAAAGCTAAAATAACTACGTAAAATCACGTTAAGTATATTCACAGACATATTCCCATCGTTTTGCAAACTTTGCTTCTTGACGTTTGTCCTGCAAAATCTTGAATTTTTGAGATTTCTTTACAAATATATTTTAAATTGTACCTTTATCAATTATCCTTTATACGTACGATTAAGTACCTACTTTTCTTAATTTACTTTTTTTTAGAAAAACCCAGTATAATGAGTTGTGTTGAAATCGTAGCAACATTAGGATCCATAATTTTAGTCATTCTAACTTTACCGTTTTCATTATTCTGGTGTTTTAAGGTGGGTTAAATGATGAATGTTATAAGTTCTTTAATTAAATGTCTGTGTTTATTTTTTAAGGTAGTTCAAGAATATGAAAGAGCTGTAATATTTCGACTGGGAAGAGTAAGACAAGGGGGTGCACGAGGACCAGGAATATTTTTTGTATTGCCATGTTTAGATAGCTACACCAAAGTTGATCTCAGAACCATTTCATTTGATGTACCACCACAGGAGGTATGTGATTTAAAATTGTTGATTTATTTTGATAGGGTAAAACCAGGATAGATGCTCCAGTTGAATATATGCCCCGATTTAAATTACGTTAGTTTCTCAGATCGAATGACTGCTATTTTCTATATCTATATCTAACTATCTCTTAGTTCAATGAGTTGTATGTCTCTATGAGACTGCACGCAATGGCAAGATACCAACAGTTTTTGAAGGATAAATGCAAAAATTTTTGGGCCACTTTCCCCCGTATGGGATAAAAACGACACAATCAAGAGGTTCGCAAAAGTGTCTAATACTCTAGATATATGAGAGATACCGTTTTTTACTTCTCATTAATTTGTAGATACAATAAAAAATAAACTTATTTCAAAAATAGATTCTTTTTAGGCTTTAACCAAAGATTCCGTAACAGTAACTGTAGATGCAGTAGTTTATTATAGGATTCAGGATCCACTAAATGCAGTTGTAAAAGTTACTAATTATAGGTAAGTATAAAATTAATGTATAACAAAAAAAAAATTCTTACAATTCATAGACAACTAAAAATAAATATTTATTTTACAGTAACTCTACTCGACTTTTAGCAATGACCACGCTTAGAAATATTCTGGGAACAAGAAGTCTTGCTGAAATTCTTTCAGACAGAGAAGCAATCTCACATGCCATGCAAACTTCCCTTGACGTGGCGACTGATCCGTGGGGAGTTAAAGTGGAACGTGTAGAAATGTAAGTAAAAGTTTACATTATATTTTTAAGTATTAAACATGTGTTCGTAAGTAATATACATATATGCGAAACTATTTCTTTTAGAAATAAAATATAATCTGATATTTCTTTAGAAAGGATGTAAGTCTACCACAACAACTACAAAGAGCTATGGCTGCTGAAGCTGAAGCTTCTAGGGAAGCTAGAGCTAAAGTTATAGCAGCTGAAGGTGAAATGAAAGCATCCAGAGCTTTGAAGCAAGCTTCAGATGTTATCAATGAAAGTCCTGTTGCTTTACAAGTAAGTAATTCAAATACTTTGATTCTCGCTGTGTACTTGTTTTTAACAGTATTGTATGTTAAGCCTTTGTTGTTGGGAAACTTGAAGTAACAGCCGATGATGTTCAAAGTCAAAATGACTGACAGAGTAGAAAACGATCTAAAGAGGGTTGCAACCATAAACCAGAACAAAAAAATATGAGTCGCGTTAAAAGTTTCCAAAGATGTATAAGACAGTTTTATATAGAACTTAAAACAGATACTGGCGCTCACTATAGAGCCTAGAAGGCTTTTATGACAAGTGAAGCTGTCTTAAAAAATGAGTAAATATAAATGTCACAAAATAGACCTTAAAGCTTAAGAAGGAGATCAAGCATAGTTATATGGATATATGGTTAAGGAGGTTTAATTAATGAGCTTGCCTCAGGACACGATGGTCCCCAGGTATACTTATATCTGCGAGAAACTTTCAAGTAGAATTACTAGAAAGGGAAACATGGAACAACGGCTCCCCAATTCAGGGAAAGTCAATCTGGTATACCGATAAGCTCAAAGAGTTAGAAAGGCACAGGGTCGGGTATACCTATATAGTAAAAGACACAGGATACAAACAAGTCCAATTAATTCTAGTTGCGTATGCTACAGTGTTTCAGGCTCAAGTAATGGCTATACAACACTGTGCAACGGAGATCAGGAAATAACTGGTAAAACCGTAGTCATATACTTGGACAGCTACGCAGCTCTAAAGGCGATAGTTTCAGCACAAATAAGCTCACAGCTGATGTGAAACTGTGTTAGAACACATGCCGCAAGTTGAAATTCTCTGACACTGGAATGGGTACCAAGACACTTGGGCTTTGGAGCAATGAGAAGGCTGATGAATTGGCCCGAGCGAGAGCGAATATCCCAATGATTGGCCCGGAACCATTCGGCGGGATTGCTGACATATTCAGAAATGAAGGCTAGAGAAGGCTGAGGAGTGGTAAAAAGTACCGGGCACGCGACAAGCCAAAGTCTTCATAAAAGGACACTCGGTGAAAGTTACTGCAGAGCTGTTATCACAAAGGCGAAACGATATCAGAATGATTGTCAGTCTGTTGACATGGCATTGTTGGTCTTAGAAAATACCTGAGTCAGCTAAACTGGGCAGATGAAGTCAACTGCGAAGAGGAGGAGGAAACCGCATGTCAATGTGAAGGCCTTGAGTATAAAGTAATGGGAGAGGAAAAATCGGCTGCTCTCAGTTACGTCGAGAGACCACTTTCAACGCAATTAAGTCTCATTAATAGGGCAGGGCTACTCTAATCCTATTCTATAGATGATACAAAAGGTGCCCACAAAAGGTCGCAGTGATACTGTCTAACAGCCAACGCAATAAATTTCTATCTATCTATCTATATATCTAAGAACAAGATTAATCGATGTTATAATAAACAGAGCCGGCTACTTTTAATAAATACGGCAACCAACAGGGTAGAATGTCCAAACTTTTCGTTCATATCTAAGATAGTCGGAATGTTATTAAAACATCATTAGGAAAACTTTTACGAATACATAAAACAAACGTTTAAGATTAAAGTTTAGATCTAACATTCGACTCCGTTCGAGATGAAATTACTGTCAAACTTTGGCTTCTCTGCTTTATAGGAGTTGGTAGCAATGTATCCATTACAGTAACTATAAGGACCATACCGTAACTTGATCAATAAGAGTTTATATGGACTTTAAGTTATACCTTTATATTAATTTATGGTGAATAGTGTGATGTTAAATTATATTTCACCCTACCGAGAACTTTGGTGTAAGATAATTTACATGTGATTATTCCGGTTTGCTTAATATTAGAGGCCATGACAAGGAAGTTAAGGGCAGTTCCAAATATTATTAAAAATATTAAAATAAATATCTATATAAAGCTTGTTAACAATTAGGTATAACAAACATTTTTAAGAATAAAACAACCTTTTATTAGTTTTACTACTTTTTAAATTTATATCTAAGATCTTTAAGATTTTAGTAACTGTAGTAGTAGAAGAAGTTTAAAATGAGCAGGTCAACAAAGAATAATTCATTATTCCTTGAGAGAAACACAGTCATAATAGAAGAGTAAAAAAAGCAAAATCTGCCTTAAGAGAGTATACAATCATAAGGAACGACGATCCAAGAAGAAATTTGGTTGCACAGACGAAATGTGAGGATCTTTATCCATGTGAAAGCGTTGCAGATGGACAATATTTTTTTCAATTATCGACCGAGGTATTAAACTGTTTTAAATACAATTAACCAGTTGAATGATTAATATGTTTAAAGTAAGACTATGACAGGACTGGTTTGTACAAAGAGATCGTCAAAAGCATTGTAGACCTTACTTTCAAGGATACAGGAATTAAAGTTTTGGTCTCGTCATTACAAAAAGGATAAAATTGCCAAAATAGATTCCACTAATATCCGAAGTATTCTCCATAATGATTAAAACATTTTGAATACGCTGACACCAATTTTCAAAGCACTTTTCCACTCCGATTGACGTATTCCAAAGAAATAAATAAATAAATAAATTTATTTGCACCAATTGACACGAGCATTTTTTTAAGCTTTTGTCAAATTAATCGGGATCCAACGCGAACAAATTTCTTTTACAACAAAATTATTGTCATACTAATGCTTAAGGATGCCTGAATCTCACGATAAGTTACATGACGACCTTGCAATATTAGGTTTTCCACAGTGTTAATGTTTTCTGAAACAACTGATTTTGGACGACCTTCACAACTTTCATCGCTTGGCGAATGGCGGCCACGATGGAACTCGTTATGCCAGCAATTCACAGTAGCAAAGGTTTGATCCTTATCGCCAAAAGTGGAACAAAGTTGACCCATGCACTTCTGTCTTGATAACCTACGTCGTTAAAAATCCTTGCACGAAAATTTCCACGCGTTAGTTCCATTTTTTTGCTGTCACAAAATTTTCAAGCCACACCGAACAAATCGTCTTCAATTACAAAATGTTTTAATGAAGGTTATGTTTAAAAATTTCGACTGGCAACATTAGATGGCACCTGGAATTTTTAGTGTTGCCAAGGCTCAAAATATAAGTAGCAACCGTCGTACAACTAAGTTATTGGAATTATTTTCTTTTCTTATGTTTTCTTTTTGTTTGTTAAATATATGTATTATGGAAATACTAACACCTACATTTATTTTTAGCTAAGATATCTACAAACCTTAAACAACATTTCTGCAGAAAAAAACTCAACAATAGTATTTCCACTTCCTATAGATTTGATTAGCTTTTTCCTACAGAAAAGGCAAGTTTCGGACAATGACAAAACAAAACATTAATTAAGTCGATTTTAAGACTAAATATTAATATTAATTTATTGTAAGTTTAATTATTAAAAATTATAAATTAATAATGCCTTTAATTTAATCGGAAATAGTGATATGAAGTAGAAATTAAAAGCAAATGAAATCTCCTTCACTTTCTCCCAATTGTGCTGATTTTTTAAAAATTTTGCCGGAGTTATTCAGCTGATTTCATATTATTTTTATTTTTTTATATAATAAGATACTTATATAGAAGAGTCTATTGGGGCAGAAGAGACAATTTATTAATTTGGGATTTAAAGGAATGCCAGTTAGGAGTTCCACAATCTGAAGACCCTGGGGATGAAGGAACAATCGAATAGATCTGTTCTCAATATTTGGCTCTGAACAGTATAAGGTTGCATGGTGTTGGCACGTCGCTTTGCTCTGGCTGGTCTGGCAAGTGGAGACATTATAGAGCGGAGTTCTTCTGAGCAACATCCGTTTAAGTATCGGTAAAACAGGGAAAGATCAGACAATGCTTTTTGGTGGGACAATGGGGCTAGGTTTTTTGTGATATTGGTATCGTTTATTAGTCGAACTGCTCTTCTCTGTACTGCATTAAGAACTCTGAGCCTTGACGGAGCCACCGATCCCCATACATGCGGGCAGTTTTCAAGATTAGGTCCTATTTGGGCTTTGTAAAGAGTAGCTAGGTTGGATCGAGAGAAATATTTCCGTGCTCTAAAAAAAGCCTAACTTCTTTCCTGCTGCAGTTGCTATAGATTCAATATGTTCGTTCCAGAGTAGGTCCTGGGAGATCGTTATACCAACCAGCGTAATGAAGTCGCTTGCTACTAGTGTCTGATCGTTCATTGTGATGGATGAGTCTTTGTATTGCAAATTTCTTAAATCATTGCTTAAAATAATAATTTTAAATTTATTGATTTAATTTTTAAAATATTTAACGAAGTTTTAAAATAAAAGTGAATTTAAAATCGATTTTGTGATATTTGGGTTAATATTTGCTACTTTTTATAATTAGACTAATCACCTTTTATTAGTCTCTATCAGGATGAAAGTTTTGAGTAGCAGATGCAAATAACGTAGCTTTTTCTTCATATAAATCAAACGCAAATAGAATAGGTTCATTTATCTCCACCCTTTTTGCGAAATTGAAAATAAGAGGGTGTCAACGAAAATCCAGGTTTTAGTTCGAATTCTTTTGCTAAAAAAGCTGTTTGGTTTACTGCTTATATTATTATTTTATTCAATATGTATATAAAAGAAATTTAAAAATACATACATCCAATTACTGACAACAAATAAATATTTTCGATATATGAGTAGGTACCTATAAATGTTAGATTTGAATTTCATGTGCAGTTAAAATTATGAGTAACTACAGTATATAACTTGGGAGTTGAATTCCATAAAAATATTTTATTAAATAGTATCTAGAACCACAAATTCCTGGTTTATAAATTACTCTACGAGATTTCGAAGTGTGGTAAAATTGTCGAATAAGCTCGTCTAGGCAAATAGAATATAGTGAACATGACAAATAGAAAATAGTTAACTACAGTGGTGGAGCAATTTATTACTTTTTCACCAGACAAACAAAATAAATGTGTTCTAAAAAATATTAAATTACTCACTTTTTTATGTATTATACTATTAATCACTTTACCAATCTTTTAGTTTTAGTCTGCTCAATTAGTCGAGGCAATAAAGCACCAAAAACCGTCTTACATCCGAAATTTAAACAGCAGGACGGATTATATTTGCATTCGATTTGTGAGCGCGTTAGGAAACTATGTGACGCCCATACGATCAAGTAATATTGGAAAACTGAATTTGTGCATACAAATTCACTTTTGTAATTCGAAAATTTTTTGGGTAATTAATATTAAAAGTGATCTTCGGAGTACCTGGTGTCTACGATACCTACTTCTTACCTTGTCTTTGGGAGTTTTTGGCAATATCGATATACAATTAGTCAGATTTCATCATTCGGGGGTTTTGCACTAAATTTTAAAAAAATAGGTAGTTTTTAATATTGTTAATGAACCCCTAGGACATGATGTAAAGGTTGCTGTGCTGGGTACTAAGTACTCCGAAGGTCGCTTTCGATATTATATTCGATTTATATACCTCCTTAGCGAGCCCAAAAACCCCTAGTACCTACTACTTGTTACTGAAATCTTCTGGAGACGAGGTAAACAGTAGGTATCCTGTGCACTAGATACTTAGGAGATCACTTTTAATCTCATATTTGTTTTTGGTGACCCCAAAACCCCTGTGTATATAGTTTTGACTAATTGTTTAACGATATTACCTAAAACTCTAGGAGACAGGGTAAACAGTAAGTATCCTGGGCACCAGGTATTCTGGAGTTCCCTTACAATGTTAGATTCGTTTTCAGCGAGCCCAAAAATAACGAATATTGAGTTTTGACTCATTTTATAACGATATTACCGAAAACTCCAGGAGGCGATATACCCAAAAGTTATCCTGTGCACCGGACATATTCGTTTTTAGCGACCCCTGAAACCACTGAGTACCTAATAAAATTGAATTTATTTCAGCCAATAAATAACGAGTTCTGTTTGAGATGCACTTTATTAATGCATTTTTTGTAATAGAGTTTCCAATATAACATAATCTTATAAGGTCACAAAGTTTCCTGATGCTCTCACAAATTGAATGTCGTTTAAATTTCGGAGGTTCAGTGTTTCATTGCGTCGACTACATTACCCGACAATTACATGCTTGCTATACTACCACCTAGGTCGTGATAAGACAATGTTACGAGAAATTTTACTCCTTTCATACGGAAAAATTGGCTGTTAACCGCACGAACAGGTTAAGCTATTCCGTTATTACTTTACCAGTAAACCACCCGTTCCGTTCAAGCCAGATTACCGAGAAAAACACATAAACAAGTTGTTTTAATTGGACAAAAATGCCAGCTACCATTTGGGTTCCGTTAAAGTTTTGAAGATTTTATGTAAAGTGAACTAGTCAATAATATTTTTTGAAGATTACCTACTAAAATGGAAATTACCTAATAACGAACAAATGTATGTTTTCTGTGTTGTGAACTTGGTGTCCAAACGGTGTTTCTTATTTTAAACGAAACGACGAAAATAAATTTCAATAAAACCGCTGCTAGTTAAATGACCCGCTTTTGTACAATGATAATGGGAAAGAACAAATACCGAAATTGACAAAACAAACCCGAATTATGTGAATGGAACAGCTGTTGTCGGTGGCAAGATTTATGTCCATAATTCGAGACGTGCCGCTAACTTCTGGAAGCATTGTTCAGGTGTACTTTCGGAAGTTGACAAGTTTAATTATAAAGTGGCGTTTCTAGCTAAACCGAAGGGGTTTTATAGCAAGAATATAATATAAAACAATTTTAATCCATTTTTTTTTATTTTAAAAGGAACTTAAGCTACTACCGATGAGAAGATACTTTAAAATCAGTTTTTTTTAAATGTTAAAAAATCTTTATGTATTCCAACATATTTATTGTTTTTAAAATTCTATAGAATTCTATAAAAATCAACACAGATGAGCCTAACTAAACCTAAATTCAAATGTGGTGTGATAGATTGACACTCGAAACAGTTCGGAAGCCCCCCATTAAATTAAGTAAAAAATGAATAAAATTCAACGTATTTTTAATGATCGAGAAAACATATAGATTAGAATTTTGGCAGAATTTAAATAATATTTAAAAAACAAGTAACTTAAAAGTCCTGTAACTGGTGTTTATTAACTTTCATTAAAAGTCTACTGTGTAAATAAAAAAGGTTGGTTGAGAACAAGGATGGTTTGATAAGTATATGACTTCTCAAAAGATGGCAGCGGTATTATAAATATTTTTCTACTTTTAGATGATACCATCTTATATCATTTTTCTTAACTTGGTTAATATTAACAAACAAGACAGCAGACCCCAACGTAGTGAACGCTCTGAGCGCATATACGGATGGATAAAAAACGAAGCAAGGTGTGGGATGTGGAATTTACTCTAGATTCTTGAACCTAAAAATAAAATGGGCTATGCATGGCTTGTAAAGTATGGTTCAGTCAGAACTCACATGCATAACCATAGCTGCAAAAGAATTAATCAATAGGAACATCACAGGCAGGAATTTAAATATTTACATAGACTTTCGACAAGCACTACTGACCTTGAATAAAGGTAACCGCATCGCGAACAAATTAGCAAGCAGGGCTGCGGACTACAAATATGTTAGCTCTCGCCCATCTACCAAGCTAACAATATCCACTGTCGTGGACCTTATCAAACAGCACTTTCATCAAAATTTTATACAGTGCTGAGATAAAACAACGAACTGTAGACTGGCCAGAGCGTTATTACCTCATCCTGGCGAGAGAACAGCAAAAAAATGGTATGCATTGACCAGACAAAATTAGCTGTGGGAATCTTAACAGGTCACTGCCAATTGCGACAACAGGATGAAATTAGCAGAATTGCCGCTAAGCTTCCTCTCGGGAGCCTCATTACCTATTTTAAATCTCTAGGCCTGATGACAGCCAGGAGTGTGGAATGTAGCCTCAGTGCTGGCAGAGCACTTGCTCGTCCCTCCCCAAATTTCCAGATCCAGATTTCAGATCAGTTATCTTATATTATTTACTAAGAAAATTTATGACACCCAAATTTTGTGTTATTTAAACAAAAAAAAAACTATTTCTTGTAGGTACCTATTAAACATCATTTTTTACATTTTCCTTGAAAGGACTCTTCTTCGTCGCATAGTATGGTACATAAATTTCTTTGTGAACGTATAAGTACCAGTGAACCTAAACGTCCTGTTCATCCAAAATATGTGACTATTTAAGATATGGTCAATTCAATCGGTATTCATTGGAAAAATAATTTCTTAACGCAAAATCGTTGTTGCAAAATGTTTTCAAATGAGGTCTTTAAAAGCCCTAGTTATGTTTTTATTATGTATAAGTAGATAAGTTTAGGTACATTACCGACTTTTACTGCTGTTTTTACTGTACTTGCTCTTAAACCATTGGCATAGACTAATCTACCCACGTTACAGTTGTCTATATCAACAAGAAATTGTTATTAGATGCGGTGCTTTATTGTTAAAAACAGACACCAATTCGATTAGGTAATCTGATTCCCATAGTTGCCCATTAGTTTTTACCTTTATAAGTTAGTTATAACTACAAAACTATCGCATTGAAATTTTGGATATGGGTCAATAAAATATTCACTTTTAGTTATGCCATTAGATTAGTGGCGCACTCTTTATCTTAGAATGCAACATTTTGAAGGCATCTTTTTGTATCTTTTCGATGGTAAAAGATTAAATATTTCATGTTAAAAAGTTTTTTATTCATGCATCAGTTTAATAATGGTCACTTATTTTATTAATTTTTGTATTGTTCCGCCTCTGTATTTTCCAACCAACAACTCTAATTATAGAAGTGGATGTATAATCACTAATATTAGAAAAGTTTGCGAGTAAAAGACGATTTCAGTAGGCATTTGAAGCTCTCAACATTATCAGTGAGTTCCTTCGAACAAAGGAGGATGTTAAGCAAAACAAACCGTTTTTGATTAACGAATCATACTTGAAGTTTAAGCGCTGTTTGTAATGAACTTTTATTTTAAAAGTTAGTTAGGTTTAAACTTATACCGAAAATAATTTTGGTGTTGATTAAGAAGCAATTATAACTTGATTAAAAAATTAACTACATACCTTGTACCAACATAAAAAAGTAGTTTTTTTGGGTAATACGCTCCAGCAGCGATGGAGGTCAGAGGCGTGCAGGACAAGGACGTCACCCTCAAAGGTGGGATTGACAACTACATAGGAAGTAAGGAAGGGACCCTCACCTCTTTAGAAGAAGAGCGGTAGGAGGTAGGTTCCGATTCAAGCTGAGCTCGAGTTTAAGAAAGGACGTCAAAAAGTCATGGTAGCTTCATACTACTTTGCAAGAGAAGTGACTGCACCAACTCCAGAATTGCAAAAGGTTTAATACTATCATAACAAGAAGCTACTGTTACTCATAGGATGCGAAGCCAATGCTCACAATACCGTATGGGGAAGCAAAGACACCAACAAAAGTGGTGAGCAAATCTTATTCTACACAATAAAGGAAACCGTCGCTCTCTGATCACAAACTAATCATATTCAGATTAGAGTGTAACCCTCTGAGCCTTTACTCTATGAAGAAATCATCAGAAATATAGCAAGAAAAGGGGGACACATTAGATCTTATAGGTCGCAAGTGTATCTGTTACCCCTAACTTGCTAATACATACATACTCTAGACCTAGAGAGACACCAGGAAAATCAACTGGTAAAATTATAACACTAACCTGAACACAAACCTTGCAGATTTTCGAGCCACAGGGAAAGCCCAAATGCACCTAGTATTAGAAAATGATATCGTAGAATTAAACGAGCCAATATTGTCATTTTCAAAAGACTCAAAAATTAAACGACGCAATAAGGTGGAACAATTATCTGATAAATCTTAAATCCGAAACACGAAAGCTCTTCAAAAGACCCAAGCGTAAAGGAGATTTGCAGAGCTACACCAAAAAATTTACTTAGAATTTAATGTTTCGATTGTCGATTTGACAAAATCTCTTTCTCTCATTAACGTCATGCTATATGTGTTTAAAGAGAAGGTAAGTTTGTGTCACATGTGACCTGAGTTGATTTAACGACCAAAATGCTAAATTATTACTCAGCATTCATAGTTTAGTGATTAGAGCGTTGCCGCGTGAAGGCAAAGGTTACGGATTCGATTCCTGCTGAATCCGATATTTTTTTAAATTTCTCTTTAGTGTTTCTATACTTTCCAAAATTTAAAAAATGTCATGAGATATATCAAATCAAATCAAATATAATTTATTGCTTAGATAAAATCAATTACATTTTAATATGCAAAATATATCACAAAAATTAAACTCTAGCAACTTCTACCTTTTAATTTAGTTTCTCTCTCTGGTAAATAAACAGAGTTTGCATGCAAACATCACTCATAATATTACATCCATAAATGTAACGTAACGTAGGAAAATCTTGTTGAAATAAAAGAATACTGCGATTTTATTTTAGCTGTTAAGTTGTTTAGTTTTACAATCTAAATCGCGCTGTATCCGAACTACTACGTACTTTTATACGAATTTAAGTATATATTTTATTTTTATCTTAAAATTATGATTCAGAAATTTTGCATGTAAATTTATGTACACGGAAAATATAGATACATTGAATATATATCATCAAATAAATATGGAAGACTACTATTACATTTTCATTATTTGGTTGTCATATTGCAATAGATTTATTGACTAGAAAAGCAAGAATATATTAAATTACATTAAGCAAAGAGAAATTGAAAAAATGTTCATCCAGCACGACTTAAACCCGCAACCTTTGTATCCTCGCTCCAACGCTCTAACAAGTTAATTGTAAATGCATAGTAATTAATATTTTAGAGCGTTGCCGCGTACAGGCAAACGTTGCTGGTTCGAGTCCTGTTGGATGCGACATTTTGTTTTTATACTTTCTATAATTTTAAAGATTTGTTCTTTCTTTTTATATTAGCTTATATTTAAGGGCATTATTAATTTCGAAAAACAGACAGAAGTAACCGTTACATGGAATATACACTACTCGCGCTGTAACAGAAACATCTAAGTTACCAATCGTCGTAAATTTCTTCGGCAACCGGTTCCTCAGATTTTCGACTCTAGTCTATATGCATATACGTAAACCGATACTTAAATAACGATACGTAAACGTATTATAGTTATATAGAATTATGGTTCATGTGTTTTAGTAACAATTAAGGTCATGGTTCTTATGGGCAATTACTGGGAACGTTAAAAAAATAGGTGACCCATTAAAAAAATCGTATAAAACTGAAAATACATATGTTGATACCTAAAAAAATATATGAAAAATCGGAAAGATCGTGAAAACTAGAAAAGGTAGGTTCAGAAAATTTAAAATACTTTAAAAAAATAAATATCGTAAATCGTCAAGACTCGTAATTTAATTAAAATGAACATTTAAAATTAATAAGTGAAAAATCGAAATATAATAATAGAATAAACGAAATAAAAAATAAAAAAAATAAGAAACAAAAGAAATAAAATGATTTAAAAAAAATATCAAAAAAGTTTAATAGCGAAAAAAAATAGTCCGCAAAATTTTTCGAAACTTTAAAAATAAAATCGTATACAATAAGAGAACAAATTAATGTTGATATTGAGAAAATCATTAAAATTTATAAATGTATAAAAAGTGGGGAAAAAAGCGATAAAATTTAAGAAAAAACACAAACAAAAATATAACACCTTAAAAAAATCAACAAATTAAAAAAAACGTACAAACTAAAAAAAAATACACGAAAAATCGGAAAGGTACTTCGAAAAATTAAATTAAAATGTTTATTAGGAATTAATAAGTGGAAAATCGAGAAAAATAAAAAATTAATGAAATAAATAAATAAATAAATAAATAAATAAATAAATAAATAAATGAATAAATAAATAAATAAATAAATAAATAAATAAATAAATAAATAAATAAATAAATAAATAAATAAATAAATAAATAAATAAATAAATAAATAAATAAATAAATAAATAAATAAATAAATAAATAAATACTAAAAAAAAACAATTGAAAATATTTTAAGAAATAAAAAAAGTTAAGAAAACACGTTTAAAAATTAAAAATTTAATAATAATGTTCAATAAAAATTAATAACTGGACAATCAAGAGATATATATTGAGATGATATAAGATAATATGCTATAATTAACAAAATAAATTAAATAAAGTTATGATTAAATTAATAAAATGAGGATATTCTTGATCCTGGGCAGAATACAAAGTCTTAGATTTTGTATAAATTTGTTCAATTTTCTTCAGTACTATAAGTTTTTATTAGGTTTTTTCTTTCTTCTTTCCTAAAAAGGGAAATCAAAATATGAAAATAGAATATAAAAGTAGTTGTTTTTTACATATCTATTTTAAAAAAAGTACATATAATAGTTTGTGATATATTATAATTAAAAGGATTACTTTTAAGTTAAATAAGAAAATTAAACATTTTAAATTAAAAAATAAAAAAAATTATAAAAAGTTTAATGATACATATTGTTGATTTGAAATAATTTAAATTAAATAATTATATTTAAATAAAACAAGAAAATTGATTGTGAAAATATCAATACTAAAAATACATAATTTCAAATAAAGAATAATTTAAATCATAAACCAAATTAAAAATTACTTACGTTTAAAATTTAAAATAATCAATATTGATGTTTCAAAGGCATAATATTAGTTTTTATTTTGAAGAAAATGAAAAATCTGAAATTGAAAAGTTTTTTGATTATAGTTAAATAAATATAAAATTGTAAATTCATTATGAATGTCATAGTATTTTGGATATAAATAATTGTGTAAATCAAAATAAAAAAAAATCAAGTATTCGAATTTTTTATATAATTGACATGTTATCAAGTAGGTGTAATTTAGGTAGGTATGTGGTTGAATATTGTTATGAGAATTCTATTGTCTATTTGTTGATTTTGTAATCGCTCTCTTGTTTTTTGATCGTTGAAGAAGTAAGATGTATTAAATTTTGTTCCTGTTTGAATTTGCGTTTTTATTGAAAAATATTGAGATAAAAGAGTTTGATTGATATAAAAATATTACTAAAACAAAGAAGAAGTTATTGAATACATGTGGTAAGCAGAGAGTTTGATTTATAATTAAAAATAAAGTCCAGAAAAGGCAAGAGCAAAGCAGCAGATTGTACAAGACGAATTTTGATTGAATTTAGAAGCGTATAATAGCTGATAATAGATTAAAAGTACCAGAATTTACGTACCTGTATAGCAGTTCCCATAATTAGCAGATTATCCAGAGGTTTGAACGAGTTTTATGGTTTTTGGAGATAGTCATATTTGGTCCTGGAGTGGAGACAGCCTAGTTAGGAGAAGCACTTCAATAGTAACGGTATCCAATTTTCATTTAAGAATAAAGAATATTCTGTGTTTTACTTTTTATATTTAATGAACATTTTTCACTGTTTCACTGTACACTATTTCCTTAGTTTATAAGATAATTTTCATTGTTTCAAGTGGTAATAGTTACAAAATTTTTCATTTTCATTCAATTTTATTAATAAAGCTTTGAAATCAGTTATCATTCAACCGTTCAAAGTAAAGTTAGGTTAACAAAATTCTTCTTTTTCTAAATCTCAACAGTATAGCACCATTTGGTTCATTAGTATAAAAAATTTTATATTTTACATACAAAAGTATATAATTAATCTAATTTATACATTGAATTCTGCCCATGGGAAAAGAGTCATTGTCGGAAAATATAAAATAAATTTATAATATTTAAAATTCTAAAAAACCAATTTGCCTTTATAAAAATTTTAAATAAAATTTTATTTTCTGGAATTATAAATTTAAAGGCAAAGTTTATTTATAGCATATTAACTTATAATAAATATTCATAGCAAGTTTATATGTTATCAGATATATATATATATATATATATATATATATATATATATATATATATATCCAAAGATGATACATAAAGTATCTTTGGACATTTTTAGACTGTCACAAAACGCTCTGTTCGTTATATATATATATATATATATATATATATATATATATATATATATTGATTTCTTTTTCTTTGGTACTTTACTTTTTAGCGGTGTAAATAACGAGTTTATTAAGTTGTGTGGTTTATGACAAACAGTTATATTATATTTGGAAAGAATATGTTTAATTTATTCTATTCCATGCTTAAATTGTTCTAAAAAATATATCGGAATGACAACACAATGGTTAGAAAACAGATTAAATAGACACAAATATACAAAAAACGCTTCGACTGCCTTACATAAACACGAATCCCAAACTAAGCATGAATTTAACTTTAATGAAACCAAAATACTAGCACAAGACTCTAATTACAGAAAATTAAGTATAAAAGAAATGATTGAAATAAAACGAGAAAAAGACGCTGTTAATGACAAAAAAGATATTAATAATCTAAGCCAAATCTACAACAACCTAATAACACAATAAACTAAGTATAAGTAGTATAGATATATTATATGTTTAATAACAAAAAATAGACTTTTAAATAATTTTAATTAATGACATATTCAAAGTAAATTGAAAACTTCAAGATAAAAATTTAAAATATTTAACTCCAAGGTAGGTACACTGTTTTAAATGAAATTTAAAAAGAATTTTTAATATGTTAAAATTATACAATTTATATATATTGTAATATTGTAAACATATAGTTTAATCTTTTTAGACTTGATAAAGCACAGTAAAGGATGTGCGAAACGTTGTAAATCAGTGTTCTTTATTTAATACATTAACCTATACCCAAGAATAAAAGAAACATATTAAAATGGTTAAAAAAAATTAAATACATTATATATATATATATATATATATATATACAAAAAAACGGGAAGTCTATTGCTGACTAGTTAAGGCAAGAACTTTAACGTATTGGGGATCGCAGCAAAGGTATAAAGAAAACTCTTTAAATGATGTTCCAAGCTTTCGGAAATTTATTACTTATTTCCATCATCAGGGAAACTACAAAAGTAGGGTGAAAATCAGATGGATTATAATATAAAAGCTTAATAGTTATGGAAACTTACATCACTTGTGAGCTTGTGAGCTTGTGAGCTTTCGTTGTTTTTGTGTTTTTATGTTTCTTTACACATGTTTCCCCAACATCCTTTGCTCCCAAGTACCCAACACTTTTGCTAGCCAAGTGCAATTCCCTACTTGGTTATGCCGCACTGATGACGGCTAATGAGCCAGAAACATGCATGTCTGCGGTTACCATTCCTACTCGTGGCCTTATTGATCCTTTTTGCGTACATGCCCAATAATTTTCCCCTTTTGTTTATATATATATATATATATATATATATGATTTAATTTATATAAAAGTAATAATTTTGATAAATTTCCAGGCTTTCTGATTTTAATACACAAAAAGCTATTGTAATTCGATATGCATAAAGTTAAAGTCAAACAGTAAAATCATACCCCTCCAATAAATTTCATCTCCAAATCAAGATTTTTTAATTATCAATTTTATTGTTTTATTTTGAAATAAATAGTGTGATATTTTGGCAAAAGTATGATTTATCTTTGATTTTGCATTTTTTTTTTCGAAAAAGATAATAGCGAAAGTGTTTTTGAAAAATATATTGTTTCCACTATTGTTACGTATACTTCTGATGGAAATCGAACGAATTTTAAATATGTAAAATATCCTATAGGGGAACAATTACAAGAAAATCTTTTTAAATTGCTTTTACATAGATACCTACTTCGCTCGCGTCAAATTGTTTTTCCAAGCTATCACCTCTACAAAAAGGTAAGGAAAATTCAGTTTGAAAGTTTGTGAAATCCCAAGGATATGGTACGTTACCCAGTGTATACTTTAATAAGTTCATATGGCAGCGAAACAACTTGTGCAATTGCCCAAAGGAGCCATGTCAAGTTTAATGTGGTGAAATGAACATAAGTGGATTTCTTCGGATGAGCTCTAAAGTTTTGTTATAAGATAATATACTCGCACAATTCCCCCTCGAGTTCAAACAGATGAGTTAATAACTTAAAAATCAGTGCTAAAAATGTTTTTTATACGTTATTAGGACTGTTGCTCTAGATCAATTTTATAGATATTAACAACTATTAAATTTTATCAAAATCTATTTTCAAAGTTTGTTTTATTTTTCTGGAACCTCTCACAAGCAGAGCTTATTATAGATATTATGCTGCCTATTTTAGGAGGTAGTTACCTTTCACTAACGTAGATACACCTGCAAGGTGAGTACCATATGTTTAAAGTGTCCAGAAATCTAACATTTCTCATTTGAGTAATATGTATTTAAATTTTTTTTTATACTTTCTTGTTACAATATTGTTATAACTATTATAGTTTGACCATTAATCTATATTTTACCAAAATTGTCTTTGGTCAATATTGGAGGAGTTTTATGCAAAGTTTTAATTTATTATTACCTTAATTTACAGCACATCGTTTGCAATTTGCATTATTTTAATTAGGTTTTATAAGATACGTCTTCTCAAAATATTTTCTTTGGAGAAATATTACAACTTTGACCTCTTGAGATTTGTGAGGAGTTCTGCAGATAAGATGCTTTATACGAGGTCTGTCGGATAGTAAACAGGACAAAGAATAAAAATTAACATTTTTTTGCCAAATGGAATTTTTTATTCAAAAAAGTCATGTGTTTTTTTTCCACTCGAGTTGGGGTGGTAACCATTCCCAGAGAGAAAACACATATTGACATAGGGTACATTTTGATTTTTGAGCTATTTTCTACTTACTATCAAAATTTTAAGCAAATCCATGCATATGAAAAGAATTGCTAGCAGAAAACCGTCATATCTTAGGACTATTAGACACATATGTAAACCAAGTGTGGAGTGCTCACATTGTGCTATTCTTTGCGATGATCTATTCCTATTTTAGGTATTTGGGAACCATGTGGTCTAATTTTATCTTCATCTTTAATTGCTTGCATTATTTTGTTGTGCGCTGATCTAATAAAAATGTTCACATTTTCTTACGGTCTGTAAAATCCCATCCATTTTTGTTTTTAATGTGGAGACGTGTTATAATGCTTTTGTTTAAAGATTAGCGATTTAATAATCACCCATCGATAAAAAATCCAACGGTAAATAAAAATTCACTCAAGTAAACGATAACCTTAATGAAAACATTTCTTAACATCACAATTATTTCAATTTTCTTTTAAATTACCTAAACAATTTACATTAATTTAAATCTAGTGAAATTGCAACAATTGTGTTTACTTTTAATATAATGCAGAAGTAGATTTTTTTGTATTTAACAAACACTCCAATTCCGCAATTTGCGTCGAAACAATATTGACTATAACAAGGAGCATCCTTTTAAAGGAGATGATCTAGGTCAAAAAGATAATAACTTGGTTTCTCTCGGGCGCAATCCATTTTCAGTCAAGCTGAGAAGATGACGGGAAGCTGTATTGGCTAATAAGTTATAGCTTGTTACACCGCATCAGCAAACTGCAAACTTTTAAAATAAAATGGTTACCACATAAAGAACGAATATTTTGCCTGAAGTAGTACAGTAAACAAGATCTTTTAAGTTCATTATAGGTCAGTCAGTATTGATTCCATAAATTACTAAGTTTGAAAGAGCTAATTTTACCTACTTGTTAAAAGGTGAGTATATTAAATTATACAAAGTTTTATGACTAGAGTTTCGTTTTGTTTTTAAACTTTACTCACTGTTTTCTATAGTGGTAAGAGTTACAAAGGCCATGGTTTATATAAAATTGTATAAAGTTAAAACAGGAAAATAACAAATCTAATTAACAAAATTTATTATTAATTGTAAACAAACAGATACATTTTATTATATTTAATGTAAAGAAGATGTCAAATGTATTTTTAAATATTGATCTTTTAGACCATATTAAAAAAGACAAAAGCTACTATACAACAATTTGTAGATTAATGCTTTCACATATTGTAATAAGTAAACTTTTTCACACTCTCGAAAAGTATAACTCGTAAGTAAAAAGCCACAGTGGTGTTGAAAACTTGTAGATTTTAGTAACTTAGTGGAATTATTTAGTAGTACATCTTAAACTACAACTGGAAAATAAAAATGGATAATTATACGCAAAGAACTTTCCAGAGAAAGTGAATCTTGTGACATTTTTATTTCACCCTGTATATTCATTCCTACTTTTTAGATACAGAACAATGTCTTTCTATTTTCTAACTGTTATATTAGACTTACGGGGACCGTTGGTCACGTGGTTACGCCTGTTGCTATGCTAAATCTTCT
Organism: Altica lythri; assembly: GCA_964028335.1. NCBI lineage: Eukaryota > Metazoa > Arthropoda > Insecta > Coleoptera > Chrysomelidae > Altica > Altica lythri. The sequence continues at coordinate 23,381,259 of OZ034809.1, read as the reverse complement.
TTCTAGTTTATTTTTAGCGCGTAGAAGCATGGACAGACCACACCTCCAAACTTTAGCGTAAATAGAACGTTCGCCCGATTTCTTGATCTTTTCCGACAGGTGAGATGCACTTCATAAGGAGTATAACTTTAGTTTTGATTTTACAGATCCTTTTATGTTTTTTAAATGGCTTACTTGGATACCGTAGTTATTAAATTCATTTAGTGCTCTGTAAATAACGTGAGAATCCTTCATATAGCATTAAGTTTGGTAAAAAAAATTATGGTTTTGTGTCAAGAATGCCCGTAATCATCCTGTACGAGTTATCTAAGTTACCTCTGTGTTTTTATGGAATAAGTAAAACAGATCCCCAAGAAATGAGCCATCAGGGTTTTAATCCAGTTATATGGCCAGCTAAAAATGTGCGGTAAAGTTCTAAATATATTATTTCTAGTAATTATTGATACAAAATTACATAAAATTATTTATTTATTAAAAAAATAGCTTTGTTTCTACAATTTTTTTAACAATTCGAAGAAAAAGATTCTTTTCATAATAACAGAACTGAAACAAAAGAACCACTTAATCTGTTTACTAAATCCAGTATAGTTTGTTTTTGTAAATTTTTATGCGATATTTAATCTTTAATAACTTTATTATTCAATACACCCATTTACTTTTGTTTATTTACTTTATGTCCATCTTTGTAGTTGTGTCGCAGTAACAGCAGTTAATCTCGTTTATACCTTTTTCTTAATTTGGTATTTTATTGTTATCATTATTATAGTTGTTATCTAAAATGTTAAAGCTTTTCTTCATTTAACAAGTTCACTTATAACATAATAACATCCCTTTCAGAATTTCAAGCTTAAAAAACAAACGGTAAGTGTGTGGCTATGAATCTTACAGAACTTTTGATAAACGGCTATTTTACTTATGTATATTACTTCTTTCATTTTTCCTTGTATTTATAAAAATAAGGTGGCGGCTTATATACCATCCATCAAGTTATTTTCCTTTTCTTTTACAGTTAGCTTAATTTAGTTTATCCACCCGTTACTGAACACCCTTATTTCTTGAATCCACGACTCGCTCTCCATCTGCCTCCTGATGCCATCCGCAATTGGTGACCTTCTGATTCTCCGTTCTTATTAATTTGTATTCATCCTTAGATAAATCAATCTAGCCATTTTTTTATCACTTTTATAATCATGTTAGAAAGCGGATAATAGTTTGGCATAATCTAATGTCAAAAGTTCTTTTAGTGTGTCCACAGTTTTGTAGGTTTAAAGGTTTCTTTAATTTAACCTCAAGATATCTTTTTAAAATCTCTGATAGTATATCTAAACCATCTTTATAGATTGTCACATACGATAAGAGGGCAGTTTTGCCCTAGATATTAATTTATTAGTTTATATTTTACTGTATTGTTTTGTATTACATTTTTCCAGGTCAAAGTCATTGCGTTAGATCTCAACACGTGTTTAAATAGTTTAATTTTTACTTTCACGTAGAATATGAATTGGCTATAAAAGCAAGTTGTTGAGGTCGGACACGGGGAGTTCGGAGTCTAAGGTTGTCTGTAAGTGTCACCCTTCGGGGTGTCCCTAAAACAGACCCTTGGGTCTGGGCCGTTGTGACTCTTGACTTATTTTCGTGAGTAAGTGTGACATGCCACCATGTAGGTTATTTGGTAAGATTAGTTAAGATCATTGTATTTAGTTAGTCATTATTCATATTTTAATTATTCATTGTTATTGCTTGTTTCTTTGTTAATATATTTGTTGTTTGTTTCCTGTTGTTTATCTCATCTTCCCCTTGGTTAGTTTTTTGCCTTCAGCAGGATACCTAACCAGGGGGTGGATAACCACGACCTGGGTGGGAAGTGCCTTCAGTAAGCTACCCCTCATCCCTAAACACTAAGGCACATTTTCCCTCTATCCCCCCAGGCGTGACATGGTGGAGGTGCCGTTCTCGGATCCCTAAACTGATTCTTCCTAATCAGTTTAATTTTAACTATTCGTTGTCTTTTTTTATAGCATTTTTTTTGCCTCATGTCACTGACGTGACATGATGGAGGCGCCGTTCTCGGATCCCTAAACTGATTCTTCCTAATCAGTTTAATTTTAACTATTTGTTGTCTTTTTTTATAGGATTTGTTTTTGCCCCATGTCACTGACATGACATGTTGAAGGTGCCGTTAGCTGTTCCTGTGAACTGTTTCTTCCTAAACAGTTCCATCTGTAAATTTCGATGCTTTTTTAATGCAATTATTTTTCCCCATGTCCCAGTTTAATTTTAACTATTCGTAGCCATTTTTTATAGCATTTTTCTTGCCACTTACTGATGTACAGTGTGTTCTTTTGCACAATGTTGAGATACTTTTATACATATTTATCTTGAAGAGTTTAATTTAAAGATTGTTTTTTGATTGTTTTATGGAACTTTTAGGTGTGTATACTATTATTTGAAGTTTGCCGGTGAAATAATTGTTTTTTAGAATAATGACCTGAGTGCAGAATTAGCAGTTTTTGTGTATCTATATGTTGAATATGAGTTATTTATGTAGGTCAATTATTATGTGTGTTTTTTTCACGGTCAATCGTATTAAGTTTCAGAAATGTATACAATATTTATTGTTGATAAACAAAGACTTTCTTCAAATGAATTTGTTGTAATTTTCTAATTGTTTCTAGTGTCTTAGGTGAAGTAATAAATATTCGTCAATGTACCTACCCCATTCATATCTACGTTATAATATATGCCACTTTGTGAATAAATTAAATTAAATTTTCTTTAATTTTATTTTTTGTTGTATGTGTATATAGGGTACAGATAGGGTCACGGTATTAAATGTTTTATTTTATTTCTTTGTCAGCATTTAATTCCGAAATAGCAAAACTTCACACACAGCAATAATTCAAGTTCAGATTATTGACATTGAACCTTTCTTTTTAAACATCTGATTATTTATCTTCTTGGTTAGAGATTTCAAATTTTGTTAATTTAATTAGGTAGTAAATTCCGTATCTTCCTAGTATTTTTTTTAATATGTCGTAAATTAGGAAACAGACACCAAATATTCGGTATATTCAATTTTTTTAACTTTAAACTTTAAAGTAATAAAGGTGGCATGTCAAGAGTAAGTATAAGAGTACAACGGACCAGAAACTTCGAAACTCCAAAACATCGTCGTTTTTTCTAGTAGAAATATAGGTTTTATTATTGTAATATAGAATCTGTTACATTGAATAAATTCGATTGAACTTGTTTGAATATTGTTATATTTTTTTTTTTAATCTTTATTAGTTTGGTATTTAAGGTTTATATGGGGTTACTTAAAAGGATTTGGTTATGTGCTAGTAATGGGTAGTTATAATAGAGATCAAGATCTAGAAAGAAGCGGAAGGGAAAACATTTTTTTTTTGATTTAATATGTTTTGTTTTTAGCTTTCAGAACAGATGACTGAGAGTCTAGTGTAGTCAACCTGTTAAGTAAAAGGCTATCATGAAAAAGTTTTAAGGTAGTATTTGACTTCTATATTTTAGGTATTTAGTTTTCTTTTTTAGATTTACAAAGTTCTGCTGAGAGACAGCAGAAAATTAGTGTGCAGGAAGCACTGAAAAGTTTTTTTTTTAAGCAAAGCACCAAGATGAGCAGTTGAGGGTTCCGGCTAGTATTTTTTTTATATAATTGTTTCTGTTGAGGGTCAGCAGAAAAGTTTGTGTGCAAAGTGTACACAGAGATTTGGTGTTGATGATGGCCTCTGCTAAAGGAGAGCGGAAATGTTTTAAGTGCACATGAAGCACAATAGGTGACAATATCACCAAGAAAGGCAGATGATGGTGTCTGCCAATGATATTCGATGAGTTTTTTCAGGTATAATGATGTCTGCTGAGGGACAGCAGATAAGTTGGTGTGCAGGGTGCACATTGTTTTATAATTGAGTTTGATAATGTCTGCTGGGAGATAGCAGGCCAGTTTGTGCGCAGTGCGCATGTAGTATTGTATATTTGGGGCGAGAGGTTCGCCCAAGAGTTTTATATGTCATGGTCCCACAAAGAGGATTGGGACAATATGTGAAGATTTAAATATAACACTCACTGACGAGTGTTCAAAAAAAAAGGAGAAACTAATGTGGTAAGGAGTTCGTATAGGAAGTCAAATACCGGTATCGGTATAAGTTTTGAGTTTAATGTAAAGAATAATAATTCCCTAATGCCCTTTCTAGACATATTCTAATAGTAGTTGTTTTTGTATGTTTTAGGACCGAGTTATTGTTTTGATGTTTAAATGTTTAACGTTTTCCCCACATCTACTCAAGGAAGACGCGATCCAGGAGATGCTTGCTCGGCATCAAAATTCTAGAGAGGAAGGGTCCTTCATCCTGAGTATGGTATGGGTCTTGTCTCAACAAGTAAAGAAGGTCTCCGTCGAGGTATGGAAATAGTTAGCGTCGATACTTCTATCGCAATAATAGCAGATCTTCCAAATGGATGGTAGCCATAGGTGGGAAGACTTTAGTTGTATGGTTTAAATGTATTAAAGGCGAATGAAGTAATGGAGTACTGTCTGATGTTGACCATGGGCCTCGAAAGATGGAGCAATAGATAATGGTTGGTTTCTAAAGTAGTTGCAGACAGACCAACATACCAAAAAGGGATCCGTCTAGCCAGCGGTGGACCTGGCGGTTTCTAGGCGAGGGCAAGACAGGACATTCTCCGAGAAGAGCAGATTCTGATAGAAGTGTGGCGGATTATTAATTTTGTAAAACTCAGTCCTATACATACACCCCTGTAAGCCAGAGCCGAGCAAAGCCAGGGGCTGGCTTTAAGGGAAGGGGGGCATGTCACATACGATAAGAGGGCAGTTTTGCCCTAGATATTAATTTATTAGTTTATATTTTACTGTATTGTTTTGTATTACATTTTTCCAGGTCAAAGTCATTGCGTTAGATCTCAACACGTGTTTAAATAGTTTAATTTTTATTTTCACGTAGAATATGAATTGGCTATAAAAGCAAGTTGTTGAGGTCGGACACGGGGAGTTCGGAGTCTAAGGTTGTCTGTAAGTGTCACCCTTCGGGGTGTCCCTAAAACAGACCCTTGGGTCTGGGCCGTTGTGACTCTTGACTTATTTTCGTGAGTAAGTGTGACATGCCACCATGTAGGTTATTTGGTAAGATTAGTTAAGATCATTGTATTTAGTTAGTCATTATTCATATTTTAATTATTCATTGTTATTGCTTGTTTCTTTGTTAATATATTTGTTGTTTGTTTCCTGTTGTTTATCTCATCTTCCCCTTGGTTAGTTTTTTGCCTTCAGCAGGATACCTAACCAGGGGGTGGATAACCACGACCTGGGTGGGAAGTGCCTTCAGTAAGCTACCCCTCATCCCTAAACACTAAGGCACATTTTCCCTCTATCCCCCCAGGCGTGACAAGATTTCTTAAGATTTGTCAATAATTGGTTAAACAACGACTACGACAAACAACCCCATTATTAAAAGTAACAATGGATAATTTTATCGGCAATATTTTCAGTGAAGATTAAGGGAAAATACAGGCTCCACACTCGTTGCGCAAACCACGACGTAAATATTCTCAACTTTAGCTCGCAAAAATAAAAAGGAAATTTATCTTGGGAAAAGAAAATCGACTTCGATATGGGTATCACGCAAAGTGTACCGAATCGATTCGCAGACCTTGGATATTGGAAATATACATAAAAATTAAAATAATTTGAATAGTTTAATAGTTGTAAACAACCAAATCGTAAATCGCATTAAAATACATAATTTGAATTTGCGTCATTAATATCAAGGTTTTAATAAGAACAGAAGTAACCACTTTTTAACAATAACATTGTATAATAGCAACATAAACTTCTACATTGGTAGTTGATGAATTTCAAGCAAATGCATTTAATAATCTGACTGTAAGCATATTACCGTTGGGTATTAAATAATATTCACTAAGTAATCCCTTGAAGCTTACACTCAATGTCGATCATAAACTATGTTATAAGTAAATCAAACAGACGGTCAGTCATTTCGAACTTCGAACTGGACCCAAATTGCATACCCTGAGGCTTCAATTTGACGAATATATGTATAGAAATATACCCACATAAAGGAAATACAAACTGTCAGTTATTGGAAGTTATGTTACCTAATGATAATGTTATTTAGCAGAAGAAACTATGATAGCTCAAACCAAAAGAAAGACTTATAGATATAAATGGAATAAATAAATCTACTTGTTCTACTTGTTCCACTGCTCATTCTTTTATGAAAGCATTTATCTGCATCTATAACAAGGATATAGATCGTTTGTCTAAATAACAAGCTGTGATGGACTGTTTGTTGACATTTGGCAGATATTTTTGCAATGTTGTTTTGAATTTCAAATCTTTCCAATGATAAAGCAGTTTGCAATAGGTTAAGTAATATTTGCGCTGTATAGATTGCTCTATGATATAATAAGGCGCTATTGTATATATTATTAGCCGGCAATTCAAAAGTTTTATCGTGAATTTAATGCATTTTTATTTTAATCCTAAAGCAGAGTTTTTACTAGCCGTTGGTATGTAGTGGGCCCTTCGTCGTTTGTTGTCAGAATTTTATTGTGAACAACGAACACTAATTCAAGAACTTTTTTGATGCTGCGACTGGTTTGCTGCAAATCTCAGCAATATGAAACGGCAAAAAAAGCAGACGATTATATCAACCTCGCTTCAATTTAAAAACCTCAGGAATCGAAGCTGATTATACTCCAACTTTCGAGATCGAAGCTGATAATTTTAAAACTTCACAAATTGAAGCCTATGGCCCTGAATATATTTAATGCATGGGAGGTGTAAGTGGTGAGTGCAAACCTACGGATTAATTATCAAAAATCCATAATATCAGATGTACAATCTTAGGATAAAAGTGATATTTTGTCAATTTGGCAGGCACAAGAAAGACTTCCAATCTTGAAACGAGACTTGTCCAAATTTATCCCATCATAGAGAACCATACTAAGCATGATACAACAATAGAACCAGACAAGATTGATACGACCATGGACAACCATCAAACAAAAGTTCCTAAGACTTACCGTAAAATTAAAACTGCTAGAACTGATATTATTATGAAAACCGATACCATCATGGATTTCCATGAAATGGAACTTGTCGAGACTGATATCCCTATAGAAAGCCATGAAATGAATCTTGTTGAGTCTGGAAAGACCATGGATAGCCATGGAATTAAACTCGTCGAGACGACTAGTGTCCTAATACCAGCATGCATTTAACTGTCCTACAAAAGGTTAAATTTATACGTGAAGACCACAAAAATGAATTTCAAGATTTTAGCAGTGATGATTGTACTGCCGGCCCAGGAAAGGCTGTCTTGATAAGGATCCGCAGTCACCAGACAAACGCACGAAGAAAATGAGAACCAGAGAAACTGTTAAGAAGTTGCGGAACAAAGGCAAAGATTATATATTAGTGGCTACTAAAATATTAGTTAAAGGGAAAAATTGGTGCAACATGTACTGAGAATTGTATTTTTAAATGTTGTACAAAAATTGGGACAGAGGTTCGCAAAACTTTATTCGACAATTATTGGGGCAATTTGGCAATTTGAATGCTAAACGAAATTTTCTCACTAAATCAATGTTGGTTATTGCTCCGAAGGTCAGGTTTACGATTAAACAGAAAACTTCTTATTTGATGTTTCAATTGTCGATTTCAGAAATAATTTCTCTCTCTTCACCACGTGGAGGTAAAAGCTGCTTAATATCTTTTAACACATTCTTATTTTCATACTTTCAAAAAATATCGAAAATCCTGCGATAGCTTTTAAAAATAATAGTTTACTAACAAATAATCTTAGTTTACAAAACTGATAGTTTCTAGTTCTATTAAGTAATTCGTTCTAATAATAATACGTTCATGATATTGCAATTACGTTTGTAATTGTAGATAACATCGTTATTAGATTTCGGGCAAAATGATGTGAGACATAGAGGAAGAACTATCATAATTTGTTTGTAAATTTTAATCAAGTCTTAGGGAATAGCCGTATGTGTGTCACCTCAGCCAACAGGAGGTCTTTATACTCAAGAAGGAGGTGTTCATTACAGGACCAATAGTAGAGATAATTTCGACTATAGATGTAGGTAAAGAATAACAAAATACTGTTATATATAAATTCTGAAAAAATGAGATTAGAATTGTATTCTACAGTAATTTTTTAACTACTTATTGGAGTACTCTATATTTCTATCTCAGCGGTTAATTAAAAGTGCCATAATTTAATAATGAAAGTATCGTTATTTATTGTTAGTAAAAAAATATATTTACATTTTCCTTTGCAAAAAACAATGTTTTATACAGAAATACAGGTTAAGATTTGTTCAAAATTGTTTCTTTATATTAGTCTAACTAAAAGAAATTTTATTCTTTTAGGTCTTACGGTTGGAAGCTTTAAGAAAAACCTTCTTTTGATAGATTTATCAATTCTGAAATTAATTTTATGCAATTGGTGTTTTTTTAATATCAATTTCTAAGCAACATTCTTCAAAGACTTAACCAGAAGAGGTGATGTCTTGTAGGAATTAGAAGTCATGTCAATTGACTGTATTCACGACAAGGAAAATTCTCATCCTATTTAAAAGAAACAGTTGTGAAAACTTTATACTCGTACTAGTATACCCGACACAATATATACGGTTCATTTTTTTATTAATGAATCTAAGATTCCATCCAAGTATAGTAACGTTTTTTATAATGCTAATAGATTTTACATTTTTTAACTTATTTTATATATTAAATCGTATGTTAAACGAACTTTTTTTAATTAGAACTTTACAGAGTTGTATGAATAATATATTGTTCCATTTCATAAGTTCTGCGGTTTTTTGCATTTGTTTGGAGTTACACATTTCTTCTTCTTCTTCTTTATTTTGTAAGGACTAATTTACACAGAACGGACATCGGGCAGAAACTAGGTGCGCACCTTTGTCCTTTCTCTTTTCTCTTTAAGGCCCAATTCACACAGAATATCAGGCAGTGACGAGGTGTAGATCTTTGTCCCTTTTAATTCTTTCCTATGTAAACAAATGGTACAAATCCCCCTCTCTTTGCCGTCTCTTGTGGCGTACAAGCGTACAACAAGAAGAACGCCAGTTCCTCACCATGTATCCTTCTTCATCCTCAAAAATCCGGGATGATGTTGACTTCAACATACAATTTTGCGATAAGTTAACAAATATCCTTATTTTGAAACGAAGTTGGCAAATGTCTTTAATCATTTGATTTTAATACTGCTGATTATTGTCATAGGAGTGCCCAAGAACTCCTTTCTCGTCACTATCCCGCCGTTCTCTGTGCATTGCATACACTACACTTCAGCGATGCCAAAGCCTCATCTCTGAAAGACATCCGTTTTTTGTGAATTGGCCCTAAGACTGAGTTTTGTTTTATAATTGATTTTATGAGTTTAACCGTAAGACGAAAATTTGGCTGTCTCACAATTATTTTTAGTGGTTGGTCAAGAGGTGTGTTAGTATCCAGTTTTTCAACTTTTGCTTATCTGTTCTCTTCTATTTTTTCTATGTGTCTCCTTTAATAAATTTAATAAATACTTTGCCAAACCTTTACAGTTCATTTTTTACTTCTTATCTGTTTTCTCAAAATTTTAGTCGGTTAATTGCTCTTAGAACTTTCATCTTTGTTGTATGACGTATGTTTTTTGTTTTCGCTACTGCTACTTTAATTTCTGCGGCATACCTTAGTACAAATCTCACTAATGTCTTGTAAATTCCGTCTTATAATTTTATCGTTATGATACTGATATAATGCAAAAATTACTTCATCGAGCTACATATTACTTTTAGCCCTGTATCGAAGACCGCAGCTCCAACCTCGAAATCATGTAATGTTAAACGCGAAACACTTATTATGCAGTAGCAATACTTTACTCTCACATTGCAGGCCCGGCTTAATAGAAGCCCTAGCAACACTTAATATCTAGCGTCGGTAGTGGCACTTCTGCATTATTAAATACTATATCAAGCTACCGGTCTGTTGAGAATTGCTTGGCATATTGCGCCCTCTTCCTAGGGCACTCAAGAATGGGTAACCTGTATTCATATAAACAGAATTAGGATGGCCCGATACAGAATGCTAACTCCTAGTCACCTTAAATTATTATATTGCAGTTGGTTGGTTTTAAAATTACTTTTGTCACAATGACAGAATCTAGGTAGTGACAAAATTAACAGTTCCAACAACGGTAGGTAATAATAGTAATAATTATTAAATGCTAGAGTGTGATTAATTAAGTATCGATCGATGTATACAGAGCGATATAAATAAAGAAAAATGAAAGGGCCGAACGAACAACAAGCTTTAGTAAATATGAATATTTTACATAATTATTTATTCTATTCAATTTTGCTTCAATCTAGCTACTAAGCAGATCAATGGGAGTATGAACAAAACATTTTAATTTTAAATGATTATTTTTTTATTGAATTACATGTATATCAAGAGTACTAATGAGGGTTTAATCATGTCAAGAAATTTGCTTGTGTGTAACTTTTTTAAAAAGGTTAAAAGCAAATTGGAACTATCTTTGTTGGATATTTTGTGATTTATCATACAACTGTTAACTTTATTGGCCTTATAAATCTTTTAGTGTTTATAATTATACCTCATGTTATAATCGAGATTTTTAATACAACAGAATTATTCCTCTTTATGACTTACCTATACCTTCACAAGGCCAAATGTTTTTTTAATGACGATTATTTCTTTTTTTTATAAAAGCTTAGCGTGTCTCGACTACTTAAGGCCATTGACACGGTTCCTAAAAGTTTATAAAAATTATATATTAAACATTTTATAAAAAGGTTCTGAATTGCTCAGATTTGACTGTTTTCCTTCTTTCATATTAAGTGTCAAAACTGACACTTTTTCAGAAACTTTAATACCGTACTATAGCTTTCGGTTGTACGGAGTATCTGCTTGAGGTTTCCATTGATATTGTGGCGATTGCAGGAAGATGAATGAAGTTCACATTGGGTAAGGATGTGTTCCACAGAGCTACGAGTGTTGCAAGGTTCACAAACCTAAGGGCACTAACGGGACATCAGGTAATCATGGGATCATCTAGTGTGACCTTTACGCACTCTTCTCATAACAATTTGCTTTTTTCTGAAAAGGGGTGGGAATTTTAAACGTGCTATATTTGGATGGATTCCATAAAGTTGGGCGTTAGCTCTACTCCAATCGCTTGGTGGAGTTGGATATTGTCTACTTTGAGGCTGGAACAATATTTTTGTTTTGTGGCTTAGTCAGCATTATCATTTTCAGTGATGCCTGTGTGGGATGGTACGAATATGAATGTTACGTAGGTGCCTCTCATGGTTAACTGATGGTAGGAATTTTTTATATTCTGGACAAGTACCTATTTTTTATCTGTGCAAATTGCCAAGTTTGAATTATCTGGTAATGTGGAAGTTAGAGCTTTCATAGTAGCATATAGTTTCGCAGTGTCTATACTACAATAAGGTGGATGTAGCTATTGTTATGTTCGTAGTGACGATCGCAGAACGAAGATGATCAGTATCCTTAGATGCATCCGTAAAGAGAATTGTCTCATATTGCTTGGTGTATTATCTCTAGAAAGAAAGAACGTGGAAGGAATGTGGGACATTTAGTTTTTTGGTAACTTTATGGCGATAATAGGAGAATTTATGGTTCAAGGAGGGGTTTTGGAAAGTGTGATTGGAGTGGTGTTTGCTAGGTTTATGTTACCAATCAGTTGAAATAAAATTAATGGTGCCGATTTAATTGCTCTAAGTTTGTTGTCAGTGATTTGGTACTTAACATTGTTTAACCTACTAACAGGATTATGAGGATTAGCAGAAACTCTAGTAAAATAAGAAAGAATTAGTCGTTCTCGGCGGATATAAAGTAAAGTCTCTTGAGCTTCGATTTCCATGCTTGACACTGGACTGGCCCCAAGGCAAATACGGAGAGCGGTGTTCTGGATGACGTTTAAACTGCTTAAGTGAGAACTACACTCAGAAACAAATAGTACACAGCTGTAGTCCAGTTTTGAGCGTATTAGAGATTTGTATATTTTAAGTAAAACTTCTTCATCTGCACCCCACTGGTAATCTACTAAAGATTTCAGTAGATTCATTCTTAAAAAAAAATCCTTTTAAGTCTTGAATGTGATTCTTCCAGGTTAATTTTTTATCAAACGTTATTCAATGTAACTTAAGGTGGTCGACTACCTGCAGTGTCTTGTCGTTTAGGTTTAGGATCATTATTTATAAAAGAACTCCACTAATGAGTTGGTGTGTTTAGTTTCAGATCAGTTCAATTATTTCTCGTTAGTTTTAGAGAAGGCGTACTCAAAACCGAAACATTTTAGTATTTTTAAAACCGCAATTAAAAAAATTTTGCAAGAAAAATTGTTCACAAAACAGTAGTTCCCCAAGGGGTATTGCATCTGTTGACAGAGAAACAAAAATAAAATACGGTGAATTGTTGTTAAAAACCACGAGTCAACCCAGACAACTAAAAGAGGTAAGTAGTGCTAAATCATGAATTTACTCATATAAAACAGAAAATAAATGCTAGTCGTCTATGTGGATCAAGAAAAGCTGACAAACTATCTGCAAAAAAAATGGTAGCGATATGTATGTGGAAAACGGGTATAATTATGCAATAATTATTCTTCAAGATCAAAGGACTTTGCCGCTTCTTGGTATTATGGTTACTAACCACTTGTTGACCATTAAAAATAACTCCAAATGACAAATTATTTTAGACTATAATAATGAAATACGTTTTTTTGCAAGAGACATTAAATCTTTAGTTTATCCTCCCTACAGTTCTAATCAAAGTCTTTTTTTTTTAATTTTCCAACTGATCAGGTGAACATAAAAACTATACCAAAGGTTGCACCTTTAAGTATAATTTCTCAGATTCCTTAGTGGGTAGTTCTATAAGACATGAGTTAAATCAAAATTTAATCGCAAATGCCGACTAACGACTAAGGTATATTTGGCTCTACCGGCTATAGGTAGAATCTTAGATTCGAGTCCTGCTGGATATGACATTATTTTTTTCATTTTTTTTTATTGTCATTTATGGTTTGTCTATTTTCGAAATTTCAAAAATCTCGTAACAGATGTCTAAGCTATAATTAGTTTAGTAGTAAACATAGATTTTAGTCATAAAAAGAGGTACTTGCTGTACCAATTTTGACAGTACCAAAAAAAAGTGAAATAAATTGTTAACTCGACTACTTCGAAAAGCTATAGAGCATTTAAAAGCTATTTACCTCTATTTATGAAATTTAAAAGATATCTCTCGTATTAATAGTTATTCCGTTAAACTTGAAGTATATAGCTACTTTTATGCTTAATACATTTCTGTAATATGAAAATCTTTTTGATATCTAGATTGAGCATCTGGAACATATCCCTATTCTATAATCGTAAGCGTATTGTTTTCATCGGCAGAGTTTTGCATATCAAATGTTATCCAGTTTCAATTTCTCTCAGCAGAAACCTACCCAAGTCAAGTCGACATTGGAATTAAACGACACATCTATCGCGTGTAACCCGAGTGGAAACTCAAATCGGGTTTTGGGGCCAAATTGTATAAACAGATTATCGGTTGCAGCTGCTTAAACATGGCTTCCTAATACTTTATGTAAATAATTTTCCACGATCGGTTATGCCAAGAAAGGGCGTGCGCTCTTGGATGTTCATTGCCAGAATACTGTTGAATCACAATGCCAGTGTTTGGTTGAATTAGCTAAGTGGACCTCTCAGATTCTGGATAATAATTTGTATTTATTTAGCTTAGTATTTAACTAGCAATAAAGAATATTGTTAATTTAATATAACTACATTATAATCAAAAAATGTGTTATGTTTATACACTGATATAATTTATTAAAATTCATTCATCGTCCAAGGCAAACGTTATAGACTTTCATAAATCAAAATAATCGTGTAGAATACGGAAACAACTGCATTAGGTGCCCGCGAAATCTTATATTTGTATTTAACCACCCTAAAAAAAGTAAGAAAAAAACTTGGTTCAGTTTAGTGAAATATTTTTTAAATATTCATTAGAAGTAGAGATGAAATGGATATCCGGTAACTTTCCGGTATCCGGCCTATCCGGCCTATTTTCACTATCCGGCCGGATACCGGATAGTAGCGCACTATCCGGCCGAATACTGAATAATAAAATAAATAAATATATTTCACTAGATGTTGAATTCTTTACGTTCTAAACTCGTCTATATCCCGCTTTTTCGTGGGAATACAAATTTTCCTTTATGCCTATATCCTTTCTCATTGTCTAATCTATCTCTGTATCAAATTTCATCAAAATCGGTTCTGTAGTTTAGGCGTGAAAGCGTAGCAGACTGACAGACAGACAGAGTTACTTTCGAATTTATAATATTAGTAATGGATTATTTTACACAAAGCAAATATGAAATAAAAATAATACAACAATTGGTTATGGACGGACAATGGAATAATCAACGAACGAACTGAGAAACAAATGCACACAACCTGGGGGCGATTACGCGTCCGAACATTTCCGATCTTAATCGCGCTTGCATATTCAAATCAAATTGTAACGCTGCAAGCGGCCGAATATCCGGTAGCCAGTTATCCAGCGCTCCGGCCTCGTAGCTAGCCGAATATCCAGTATCCGGTATCCGGCCAAATCACTATCCGTTTCAGCTCTAATTAGAAGTTTCACAAATGTATTCCTACGAGCCGACCCGGACCATTCGCCCAGGAAGTAACGCCAGACACACGCCAGTTCCTAGAATTTTCGAAGATTCCAGTTGCTTTTCGATCGAGATTCGATTCGGGAGCGTTCGATTCCAGAAAGGCTGTTTTTTGCTGTAACGTTGGAGACGCTTCTAAAAGGATTTAATTTTATATATAAGAGACTGCTTCGGACAGAGGAGGAATAATTGTAATTGTATTAGCTTGCGATAAAGTGCGGATTGTTGTACGAGATATTTTAAGGACGTTACTCAGTAATTGTGACTGTATCAAAGTTGTGTAAATTAGTTTAAGAAATTGTTATCTATTTGTGTTTACCAATAAATTTTTAAGTTTGTCTGCTGTTTATTACTTATCCGAAATCCACGAAGAAAAAATACAATAGTATAATGTTTATAAACTGATATAATTTATTGAAATTCATTGATTATCCAAGGCAATCTTTATAGACTTTCATGAATTGAAAGCAAAACTCACATAAATATCACTCTTCCTGTACAAAAAATTGACGGTGCTGTGCTTTATTTCCTCGACTAGATAGTGTAGATATAAAATTTTATACACGTGTAGAATACGGAAACAACTAAACCTGTTAAAAGTATATTTTTCTAAAAACAAACAGTAAATCCTGATACGCCCAATATTTACCACCTGCTGTCTGCTTCTGTTATATGTTATTACAGATTTGGTATTCAAATTTTAATAGATGAACTTGTCAAGGAAGTAAGGGTGTATAGGTGTATATACGTTGACAAGATACGTTCTAATATAATTGCATGTAAAATGTATTGGGAAATTAATCATGAATTTTCAATCCCCTGCGCTGACAGCTTGTTTTCTTTGGGAAATTGATTCAACACCCCAAGACGTGAAGTTGCATTTGCATTGTAAATGTAGCTTATAGGATATATAGGTAAACATATATATTTGTACTGAAATATCTTTTAAAATTTATCTTATATTTTTATTAGATTTATTTAACTTATATAATTTAACTAACTAACCTGGCGAAATTCGTAACGCCTAATAATTAATTTTTTTTTCTCATTTTCCTTTTTTTCCATTTTTTACGATTTTTTCGTTTTTATTTAAACTTTTTTTCGTTTTTAGATTTTTTTCCCTTCCTGGATACCTATTTATTTAATTTTCTTTCATTTTTTTTATATGATTTTTGACATTTTTTAGCCATTCTAAAAATTTTTTTAAGATAGTCACAAAGTTCTTAAAATTTTCACCAATTTTTCACGGTTGTGAACAGTTTTTTACGTTTTTTTATGTTTTTTAACATACATTTAACCATTTCAACCATTTTTAAGATTGTCTCGAATTTTTTACATTTTTTTACGTTTTTTAAGATGTTCGACATTTTTTTTTCATTGTCAACATTTTTTAAAGATTGTCATGAATTTTATACATTTTTTAGCTTTTTCATTTTTTTTTTATTTTCGACATTTTTTAACACCATTTTTAATAATTTTTCAAGGTTGTCAACAATTTTTTACGATATTTAACAACTTTTCAGGTTACGATTTTCATGCAAAATAATACACAGAACAGAGGAAATAAAAGATACTATATATCGCAAAAAACTGAATACGCACGTTTATTATGTTAAATTTATGTGTCACACGGACAAAATTTAAGCATTAAAAAATTTATAACTCCCACCCCACCGTCTTCTATTCAAAGCTCGTAAATTTAACAGTTTAAGTATAGAACCTTACATTGGCAATAAAAAATTACGCTTATTAATCGAAATAAAAACTATCCTATGTTTTAAATTGGACCATATAACACATGCCTGAAAAATTTCATTGACATCGGTTCATTGGTTTCGAAGATTAACGCAAACAAACATCGTGACACAAGAATTTTACACATAAAGATATGCCTTTTGGCTAAATAAAACGAAACAAAAATACTTGTACTTGTATTTTGTTGTATAAACAAAAAACAAGACAAATATTCATTTTAAACCAGATTCTAATAACTGCAGTGCCAACCATTGAACATGCTGTTGATTCGGAGATTTATTAGGGATGTTGTTTCAAGGTAGTATCAGAGCCGACTTGTTTGAAATTTTTCTTGCGAAACATTACTTTTCATAAATGATTTAGAATTTTAGAACTATACCATATTGTAACTGGTTCTTCGATGGAGTCAACAATGAATCTATTTCTGATGCTATATAATTACCACCAATGGATTAACTAAATAAATTCAAAAAATCAAAGTGCAGGCATCTCCTTAATATAAAACTGACAAAGCGGTGGTAGGTTTTTCTAATGATAAAAAATAAAAATACTTTTTGGCCTTTGCTCGGTCTTTGGACATTATAAATAAATACATACACTGACTCTCTGAGTTGTTTTAATATTGTTTGTTTTTTAGATTTTAACAAAATTTAATTTGTTATTCTCTAAAAGCTTTCCAATCAGGTAGGTACTTATTTTTATTATATATTTGATAGTTCTTCTACATTTTTAGAGATAAACCAGGTATATGTCTAGAGAATGACTTGCAACCATTACTGAAGGTTATAATTTGCATATATAGTCAGTTTATCAATTAATTTTATTATATTAGCACTAACTAGATTTTAATAAAAAATGGTTTGCAAGTTAAAAACATTCACATTGTTTTTCTTTTAAATATAAATATTACCAGGAGTGCTACTCGAGTTCTATTTGATTACTTTTAACTAAAAACATACTTAGTGCGAGGGGCATTTATTGACCTGATGAGTAACATAAGGTGTTTAATTGGACTTAGCGAAACACGTATAATCATGGCATCTTGTGAACATATTAATTTTAATTTGAAAGAAAACTCTTCACAAGGTTTAATTTATCAAATGAAGGTTTAAGTTACATAACTAAACCAACATAACTAAAAAAAAATGCGAAGAATTTTCTACATTATACTAAACATTAAGATCAAATGAATCTAAATTTCGTGAATATACAGAAATGTTCATACTTAAAATCTAGTTTTACCTAAAGAAAAGTTGATTGAAACGCTGCGCTAAATAAAACTAACTTTTAAGAAAAAAAAACTTTAATTGATAAAAATATATTAAATACTAACGTCGGTTGTAAAATATTCACAGTTCTATTCAGATCTAGCTGATTAGTTTACCAGTTTCATTTTAATGTAAAGACTTTTTCTGAAATCGCTTGGAAATGTCTAGTTTCTCGGATCAAATTCGAGCCGCAAAATACACTATTCTTGCATTTTAGTCCGTTACTGGGCAACCAACTGTACGGGAATATTTTTTCCGTACCTGTGTATGGGAATATTTTTTCCGTACCTGTGTACGGGAATATTTTTTCTCCACGACCATTAATGAATGTAATAATTCCGACTTCATTTTTGATAATGGAAAGTGTTCATTCTCACTCTTGAGATAGAATATTCATTCTGAAACACTTGCTTCTTATGTGTTTTGCATGTATTTCCATTCTATAACTAGTGACGGAATAACATTCTGTAATTGCTCAACAAAAACATAGATTGCCCTGCGAATTTTAAAACTGTCACTCAGTTTGTCAGTGCGACGTTCTAATTGTTTTGCTACATATTTCAATTTAAATAAACAGAATTATTACATGGTCGTGGAAAAAATACAGTCTGTTACACGGTTAGAATAAAAATTCGATAACTCGTGGTTCCTCTCGCTCGCTACGCTCGCGTTCGGAATTCTCCACTCGTATCGAATTTTCATTCTAACCTTGTTACAGAATATACTATTCTCCACGACCATTAATGAATGTAATAATTCCGACTTCATTTTTAATAATAGAAAGTGTTCATTCTCACTCTTGAGATAGAATATTCATTCTGAAACACTTGCTTCTTATGTGTTTTGCATGTATTTCCATTCTATAACTAGTGACGGAATGACATTCTGTAATTGCTCAACAAAAAACATAGATTGCCCTGCGAATTTAAAAACTGTCACTCAGTTTGTCAGTGCGACGTTCTAATTGTTTTGCTACATATTTCAATTTAAATAAACAGAATTATTACATGGTCTTGGAGAAAATACAGTCTGTTACACGGTTAGAATGAAAATTCGATAACTCGTGGTTCCTCTCGCTCGCTACGCTCGCGTTCCGAATTCTCTACTCGTATCGAATTTTCATTCTAACCTTGTTACAGAATATACTATTCTCCACGACCATTAATGAATGTAAGAATTCCGACTTCATTTTTAATAATAGAAAGTGTTCATTCTCACCCTTAAGATAGAATATTCATTCTGAAACACTAGCTTCTTATGTGTTTTGCATGTATTTCCATTCTATAACTAGTGACGGAATAACATTCTGTAATTGCTCAACAAAAAACATAGATTGCCCTGCGAATTTTAAAACTGTCACTCAGTTTGTCAGTGCGACGTTCTAATTGTTTTGCTACATATTTCAATTTAAATAAACAGAATTATTACATGGTCGTGGAGAAAATACAGTCTGTTACACGGTTAGAATATACTATTTCGTACCTGTATACGGGAATGATCCATAAAACGTATATAAGCAAATTCATATTTAGCGACTTGATTTTATTTGGCAATAAATTTAAAACCACATTAGTAGTAGTGTTTAAGTAACTCTGGAGGCTTTTGCACCTCTGGACATCATCGTCACTGTCCATTTTAAATATAATTTGAAATATTTTAAGCAATATGTAACTAACCGAACTGACAGTTTTGTGACACTAATCAACAATGATAAACAAACAATGTCAACGAAACGGTTTCATAGAAAATAAGATGATATTAAAAACAGTTATGCATTCATAAAACTTTCTTAATTTACGATTATATTTAATGCGATTTCAGAAAAAATAGTAGGAAAAGCAACTTCCCGGACTCTCAATGTTTGTTAGCCTCGGCTAAACGCCTCGGCCAACAATTTACATTGTCGCTCAGGAATGTATCGCTTTTCCTACTAGATACACAATATACTATTATTAGCCATTTATTTATTTTGTCTATAAATAGATAGGTAAATAGATAGATACATACTCATTGAGTTGGCTGTTAGCCTGTATCACTCACTTTTAGAGATTGCATTGACAGTGGCCTCTCTACATAACTTGGAGCAGTCGGTTTCTCCTCTCCAATTACTACATGCCGCGTCTTTGCATGGCCTTCACATTGGCATACGACATGAAATGTGGATTCCTCCTCCTTTCAGCAGTGTTGACACATGTCTTCATCTGCCAAGTTCAGATGACTCAGGTGTTTTCTGTGCCCATAACTGTCTGTCGGTAATCGCTTCACCTTTGAGATAACAGCTTTGCAGTAAATTTGGCCAAATACTCTTTTATTAAGACTATGGCTTGTCGCTTGAACGGTTATTTTTCCCACCACTTCTGGGACTTCTCTAGCCTCCATTTCTTAATGGCTGTCTTCCTGAACATGTCAGCAACTCCACCAGATGGTTTCGGGCCAATCATTGGGACATTAGCTCCCGCACGGGCCAATTTACCCGTCTCCTCATTGCCCCGAAACCCTGAGTGTTACATATGTATGGCTATTACTTTAGCCTGAAACACTGTAGCATTCGCAACTAGACTTGTGTGTTCTATTATATTTGTATATAGCCGATCTTGTGCCTTTCTCAGTCTTTTAGTCATCAGTATACACATTAACACTATCATGTAGCTCTGCTTGCTCTTTTGCCCTCAATAAGGTATTGGGAGCCTGGCCATATTGCAGCCCGTGAGCAGTTGCCAAAGCCTCGCCCTGTATATAGATAAGTAATGGTGGTAGGGTGAGCAGAACCTGTAATGCGTATTTTGCCCCTAAATCTTGTGTGTAGCAATTCTTTTAGTTTCTTCATGGTTGGTAAACTGCTTTTCAAAAACAAGAAGTCTTCGTCTGAGTTTAATCTCTTTATACATTTCCTCAACTCCTTCGTTTTATTATTATACAGAGAAAGAGAAACTAACCAAATCTCACGTTTGGTTTGGACTCCTGATACAATTTCTATAAATGACGTTTTAAAATAATCCAAACGCTCTATTTCTAATAGTGTATTTATTTTTATAATTTCTTTGACAGTTTTTGTACATTTTGAGAGATAAACCAGGTGTACCTAATTCTAGAGAGTGACTAATGTTGATATATAGTCAGTTTATCTCTTGAACCCTAATTAAATTTTAATAAAATTTAGTTTGCAATAAGAAAACAATACTTTTTTCACCCTTTTATTTAGATTTTGTTTTTTTTTTCAGTTTCAGAAATATCCATTGTAAACTATAAGACTTCTGTATGATTGATTTTTACTAAAAACATGCTCAGTCTCTCCTCTTACGAGTTGTTTTAATATATCTATTGTTTAGAATTTAACCAAATTTAGTTTATAATTACATAAAAGCATAATATGCTTTCCATTGGTTTATTTAATCTTGTTACATCCTAAAAAGTTTTTTAATATTTTTAGACATAAACCAGGTGTACTTCTGAAAAGTGACTTGCGATCAATACTGAAGAATATAATATATACATGGTTAGTTTATCTCTTATTTTTTATATTACTAAAAATTAAATTTTTATAAAAAAATGTTTGAAATTTTAATTACATTGTTATTTGGTATTTGACTTTTTGTTCAGTTTGAGAAATCGGTGTACTTCCCGCCGGCAAAAACTAGAGTTCCTTCTCGAGTCCTGCGGTGGGGTCACGGTCAAGAGAGGAGCAGGTAATAAACGTTGTGTAATTATTTATTATACTAAACTAGCTGACTTGGCGAACTTTGTACCTAACATTGTTGTTTTATTACCTTTTTCAAATTTTACGATTTTTTTTTTGTATTTTATGTTTATCTCGTCATTTTTATCATATTTTTCCGGTAGTTACCAGTTTTTACTATTTTTTATAGTACTTAGTAATTTATTTATTAGATATATTAAATATTAACTGCGCCACCTTGGCGTCATAGTAATTAGTGAGTAAGTTTTGCTCTTTTAAATATATGATATATCAACTTCGCCACCCTATAGTTGCTTTATAGTACATAATTACGTAAGAATTGCTGGTTTAAATTAATAAGATCTCAACTGCGCCACCTTACGGATACTTAATTTCGTAAGATTTGCTCGTTTAAATATATAAAATATTAACTGCGCCACCCTGCGGTGGCATTATAGTATTTATATTAGAAAGAATAGCTTATGTAAATATATAAGGTATTATCTGCACCACCTTACGTTGGCTTCATGGTACTGTATTAAGTAAGAACTGCAGGTTTAAATATAATAAATATGAGCTCTGCCACCTTACGGTAGCGTCATGATATTTAAGTAAGAATTGTTTCTTATTTCTTTTCTATATAATAAATACTAATATGTAGTAATATTCGTACTGTTTCAACTGGGTTGCCACAAGGCATGGTGTTAGCACTTATCCTGTTTTTAATTTATATTAACGATTTATTAAGTTTTTAAGTTCATTGTAAAATTTTCCGCTTTTGTTGACGACACCGTTTTGTTTCTTGAAGGTGACAGTTGGAACGAAATCGAGTGCAATTTCAACTTAGACCTTTATAATATGCAAAAGTTGGCTCACTAAAAACCTCCTAACACTCAATGCAGCGAAGACACAATGTATGTTCCTAACACCTTCAAATGCTACACAGCCTGACCAGCTTGCATACATCTAACTGCCAATACTTAATTATGGTCTCGGTAGTTGCAATCATTTCGATAATTTCGAACGTGTTGATAGAGTTAAGTGCTTGGATGTTGTCAAAGACCGCCATTTTCTATACCTCTCCCCTCTCTCTATCTCTCTCTCTCTCTCTCTCTCTCTCTAGAAAAAACTAAGATTTTGTTATTTTGAAGCTTTATGACTTACGAGACATTGTTGATCAAAAAAAAGCTATTAACTGTGTAAAACGCCCTAGTTTATCCCTTACTCAATTATGCAATCTTGTCTTGGGGGATGTATGCTACAAATATGTATACCTTAAATATAACTCACAAGTTTGTTCTGAAAACTATGCTTAAGAAAATTAAAACTTTTTCTACCGAAGCACTTTTCCAAGAAAGTAAAGTATTTAACACTTTACAAATATTTGTTTTAAACTGTTTATGCTATATACATATAAATAGTAATAATACCAGCTACTTTTTAATCATGTTTACGCTACTCGAGCGATTGTTAACAAGGAAATCATAGTCCCTACAATCGAAAAAACATTAAGCATAAAATACTGTAAATTTCTTGCTCCAACATACAATAACCAACCTCCTATAATAATCAGAAACATTCATTCTTGTAGATCTTTTAAAAATAAAGTAAAAGAGTTCATATCGTCGGGTCAAATCAGGTTCCTCTAACTGTGTCTGGCAGTTCGGCTCCATCTTCCTTTTGACAATTAGGGTTTCCCTAAATGCCCTTTTGAGTTACCGGAACTGTCCCGGCGCACAATATCAGAGATATATAAAAAACAAAAATATCTCTGGATATATCGAAAGAGTTGAATGGATTATTATCTGCTGTGAATATCTATAACCATGTTCGTCAAAATAGACACAACATTCTTTCTTATTACAATAAAATACACTGTATAGAAGAGAAAGTTTTGGATTTGAAAGACGATGATTTTAGTGATAGTGATAGTGCAGATGATTTAGAAAGCCCAAAAAAAAGAAGTTAAATGTATTGACTTTTGATATTTTAATTGATAACGAACAGTGGCAAATTATAAAGCCTGTAGATCGCGCGTGGCAGGATGGTCGTAATGTCAAAAGATTGCAAGAAGGGTGGACCGCTGCAATCAGAAAATTAATTTGGGATAGAACCAAACTACCTTGCGCGTTCAGTTTCAAAACCAATACAATTAATAATGTTGATTCCGAAATAAAAATCACAGATGATGAATGTTCGTTCTATGAATAAAATCGTTCGATTTTCTTCTTTTAGATACAGAATATCGATTTCATGAAATAGTATCACATTGTTCCTCAAATAAATTAGATCTTAAGAATTATTTTTAACAAAACTTATATCTTTGTTATCTTCGTTATTATATTATTCCATTATCATGATACCTCATCGATTTTCAACAAAATGACAAGGTTTTTTCTTCGATTTACGAATCAAAAGTACCTACATTTTTTGGCCCATATATGTAATTGCACGCTTTAATCCGACAGGACACAAAAATTCTACGTGCACCACGGTAAATAAATAGAATGAGCATAATATAAAGACAGTATTTCGCATATAATTGTGAATCCGTACAATTATATTCAGATCACTTTCTATTCTTTTGGTGCATTATCTACTAATTTGAAACTCGTTCGTGAATGCGTTCTAAACATTAATGTGTTCTACTAATCCTTACGGTCATGTCTATAAAATTTTCAATTCCTACACGCATTATATACTATTAACTAAAATTGCAATAATTGACATTTTTTTGTTCGATATTTACTTTTTTCCTTGCAGCGAAAAACGGACTTCTCTCCTGCAGGACAAAAAGAATTACATGCACTACGTTCAGAAAAACGTTCTCGACACCGATTGCGTAGTCGTTCAAGAGGATCGCAAACGACAAAACTCGTAATTTTATCTGAAAAACATTTGGTTCTGGCATACATGACCATTTAAAGATTTTGCGTCCATAACGTGTACTTTTATGCATAGTAGGATGGAGGTACGGTTAAATCTTGCAAAACCTCATACTGTTCTTCTGTGAAAAATTCTGATAGACCTTTGAGACCAGTCCAACCATCACAATGAGTACGTTTCAAATTATTCATCGTTTTCCGGATTCTATATTTTAGTAAAACAAAGATGTAATATTCAAAAAAAAGTTACTTTTAGGTTTCAAGATTGAATGTTATAAAGGAACTTACAGGTATTGAATCAGGATCGTTTATATTTGAATTCAAACACTCGAAAATTGGCGGGATGAAGTTCGGAACATCCTAAGGATGTGCTTTAATGAATGCACACATTCCAAGAACACCAGCATGGCGTAAACGAATGGCGTTACATATATTTTCTGTCTCTTCAATATCTACCAGATTTATTCTTTTTGCTTTCATTCTATCGAACTTTTTATTTGCTTTCTTTTTGAACTCTTGTAATTATGGTTACTGAAATTCTATGACGTGAACATTTAAATAAAAAGATTAACGAAGAATGTAAAAAGAAAAACCAGTTACCAAAAGGAGTTCTTGATTAGGTAAGATGGTACAATGTAGTAATCCGCCAAGTACATCAAAGGCTTTCTGCCTAACTTCTAATCTTTCGTCCTCTACTGAGTTCAAGACAATGGGCTCAATCTCAGAAATCCATTTTATATATATATATATATATATATATATATATATATATATATATATATATAGCGAGGGTTCTTCATATTTGCCGCTTCTCGCATCCAATGCGCCACTTTCTTTTATCATTCCAGTCCCCAGGTTGTAACCCTCGTTCTGTCATCTGACTTTTTATATTATCCATCCAACACTTTCGCGGTCGTCCTCTCTTTTTTCTTTCCACCGGAATCCAATTCCAAGCTCTCCAGGGTATTCTTTCTTCTCCCATTCTACGTCAATGACCATACCATTTCAGTTGCTTTTCGTTGATATTATCAATAATAGTATTTTCTGCTGCCATCCTTCGCCTTATATCCTCCTTTCTAACATGATCCAGTAAAGTTAGGCCGCAGCATCGTCTCCAGTAGGTCATTTCGGTTGATAGTAACTTTCTAGACATGTTATTGTCTATCACCCACGCTTCCGACCCATATGTCACCACTGCTTCTATCATTGTTTGATATATATTTTTTTTGTCCTTTTTGTCAGGTTTTTATTCCACAGAATTGGATGCAGCGCTTTTATCATATTCTTTCCTTTGCCTACTTTTTTCATTATATCCTTCTCGTCCCTTCCGTCACTACTTATTGTCACGCCCAGGTAATCATATTGTTGTACGTTCGTAATTGTTGTGTTTTCCATGTTAATGTCTTCTCCTGTTCCTCCTATAACCATGTATTGAGTTTTACTTGTGTTGACATATAATCCCCATTTTTGGTACTCCTCTATAAGTTTATTTAACATGTACGTCATATCCTGTTTGTCCTCGGCTAGAATTACCTGGTCGTCTGCGAAAAGAATCGTGTATATCGGATCGTTGTCCATCCATATTCCCATTGGCTTACATTTTCTCTTCCATTTATCTAACGTTGCATTTAGATATATTTTAAACAGTGTAGGCGAGAGACAGCAACCCTGTTTTAGTCCTTGCGATGGAGAGAATGGAGTCGAGGTTTCGTTTCCGACCTTCACCACAGCTACATTTCCTCTGTACAGAGCTTTTGTGGCGTTAATATATTCATTGCTAATGCCTGCTTCTTTCATAGCGACCCATAATTTTTGAAGAGGTATTGAGTCGTATGCCTTTCGAAGGTCTATGAAGGTGGCATGCAGTTCTCTTCCCCGTAGCAATTTTTTTTCGATAATCTGTTTCAACGTGAATATATTATCTACACATGACCTTCCTGGTCGGAAACCACTTTGTTCCTCCATCTGTGTTACTTCATCTTCTATCCTAGTTTTTATTACACGTCCATACAGCTTTCCTATGGATGATGTTACGCTTATCCCCCTATAATTGTCACATACTTTTCTATCTCCCTTTTTATAAAGGGAATTTATGTATGAAGTTTTCCAGTCCCTTGGGATATTATCTCCTGCTAGGCACTTATTAAATATGGTACACATTTTTTCTATGACTTCTGACGGCGCATGTTTAATTAATTCGATAGGAATGTCACCCGGTCCTGGTGCCTTATTGTTCTTCATTTCCCGTAACGCAGTTTTCACTTCTTCCAAAGAAATATTCAGGATATTTTGTTCCATTACTTCTCCTGCCTCCAGTCTTGTATCTAGATATTCTGGTCGGTGTTCTGTTAATAAATTGCTGTAGTAGTCTTTTTACATTGCTTAATAAAGTGGCCATATTATAAAATACGAAGGATTGCAAAAATTCTAAGCATCTTAATCTTGCACTCCAAGATGAACGTGTAAAAAAAATTTTCATTGCATTTAATGCAGCGGGTATATTTTCATAAGTCGTGATTGTCTGCTAGAGCAGCGAGGGCTCTCACACATATTAGCGATAACTCTTCATCGTTATCATTTTTTCCCAGTAGGCACATAAAGGGAAAAATTTTGTACATGTTCGAAAGCGAACTAAAATGTGAATTAAGTATGCTTAATAAAACCCATCTACTAACGGTTTTGAACAGTCTCGTATTTACTTCACGTTGCGTGCAAACAGCGTTGAGACTAAAAAATATTAATGATTAGTACTAGCAATGAAAGTGATTTTTTAAAAAGTAAAAAAAACATGTTTATTATATCAACATTGAATGGTATAAAAAACTTGGATAAAATTACCTAGAATCTACTGGTGAATTTTGATTAATATTTAATGAGACGTTGATGCCGGAAGAGATACTTAATATTTCGTCTTATTCAATCAAAGGCAATAGCCTCGGATATACTTTATCAAGAAAGTTATTCATTTTGGGATAAATCTGCTTAAATTTCGTAGGGATGTCAAATTTGACATCGAATCGAAAAATATGTACAAGAGTTCCCTCACAATCTGACGAGAACTATTTTCAATCATGGTTTCAAAGCGAAACAGCAAATGATGACTGTGACTGTAAATAATCAATATTTCAAATGAGTTTGAAAATATACTCTGACAGGAAAAATAATTCAGCTTATGTATTACCTGGTACAGAAGCTATATATGATGTATCGATAATGCTTTCAAGATCCTCTAAACATAATTTTTTCTTCCCAGTGTTCAAATAAACTGTGGGCCTCTCTTGATAGGTATACCATGAACAAGATCAGCTTTGATTACTTTCTATCAGCTTTTATTACTCTCCATTATTTCTTAGTGCGTGTAAGCGGTGTAAGACTTTTGAAACTAATTTACTGCTGAAAGAAAGTCCCTAGACTCTCCCTAGAGCACTCGCGCAGGCCGATTGTAGACGCGAGCCGAATGATCTGCGCACATGCGCAGTACGTATGCACGTCGTAAGTTTCTTTTTTAAGTATTTCATGGAAAATAATGAAAATTTCGTTTTTTTTTCATACGGAGCTAATTAGATTAGCAACGGAGCAAATTATGAGTCGAAGAATCAACACCGTAGACGCCTTTGTTCCTGAATTATACGCAGATTTTGATAGCGTATGTTTAGCAATTTTTTGCAGACTCTGGGATGGGATCAAATTACCGGAATAGCACAGATGAACGAAGCAAATTGAGATCTATCCAGAGATATTTTTGTTTTTTATATATCTCTATCTAATATATATTGTGCGCCGGGACAGTTCCGGTCTCTTTTTAAATTAGAGTGGTAAGCCCAGCACAGATGTTCGACATCTAAAGTGGTCAAAAATTATCTAAAGTGTAGGGTACTGTATTTTCATGAAATGTTCATTTGCGGTTAATTGGCCTGAATTCTTTTTGTTTTCATTTGCTTACCAGATACGGGCATTCAAAACATATCTACAATATGTACCTAATATCCGTGGGTAACATATATTGTTACATAGAATGTAGATATGTACTTACTTATGAAATAACTAAATAAATAAAATTAAATATAAACAAACTATCCTCTTCCTATATTATAAATGTATAATAATATGTTAATTATTTTTTTACTAACGAATATAAATTAGTTTTACTTAACATTTATGACATACTAATAACCAAAAATAATTTTTAGTGTTCTAATGTTGGTGTGTCTGTATTTAAATCTAACATGCTTTTGATTAAAAAAATTGCGTACCTCTGACGCAAATTAAACTTTATTATACATTAGCTAGTTTTTAAACCGGAAGAAAACTGGTTAAAAACGCAAAAAATATTAAAATTTAGTGTGATTTGCCATTCTGCATCGAAATATTTAAAAGATAATTTAACCTTGCTAATTAAATTAACAGTTGTGTAAAGTAATTGTTTGTTGACTTAGACTTTATATATATATATATATATATATATATATATATATATATATCTACACACAACCAAATTATTTATGATTCCTTATGAATTTTATGATGTGTAAATTTTTTGTTTATGATTAAAATACAATCTTTACCAATGACTTTTAATAAAAAATTATCCGCATAGAAATAAAATGGTCACAAGGGTATTAATTATGGATTCTGAAATGATATAATACCTACTTAATAACCAAAAAGCAGAAAAAATAAAACAAATGATTATCTTTATAAACCGTTATCCCTAATTCAAGCTTCTATTTACGTTGACATGCTTCTTTTTAACACGCTATTATTAGCTTTACATGTTGGTTTGTGGGTATGTAACCCTCCGCGGTACTAAGAGCTTATTACTGTTAGTATATGTTACCACTTTTAGTGCGTTAGTTGGCCTAGTAGGCTAAGACGCGGGTCAAATCACAAATTTTCAGTTAAAAAAAAACTAAAAAACTTATTTTACCCCATTACCTGGTTAATACATTTACCATTTTTATATCCATAAAATAAGCAACGTTCTTTTGCCATTGCTGGACGAAGAGATATGTACTCTCTTTAAAATTTTATGTATTCTTTAGTCACTAAAAATTTTACATAATTTTTTCTTCAGATTCACTATTACTATTGTTCCCAAATCTTCTAATCATGCTTTGTTATCTGGCTAATTTCGCAAACTTGCAATCCCTGCAAGCACCTGCAATCCCTAAAAAAACAATCTTGATCTTTAAAAAAAAAGGTTATCTGGGGCTTTGTTTAAAAAAATGGAGTAACGTTTCCCGTTTTCCCAACATTTCCCTTTACTGCTCTGCTCCTATTGATTGTAGCGTGATGAAAAGTATACTATAACCAGCACAGGAGTATGAAAAATAATTGTACCAAGTTTCGTTAAAATCCGCCGAGTAGTTTTTGTTTCTATAGCGGTTATACAGACAGACAGACAAAAATTTTACTGATTGCATTCTTGGCATCAGTATCGATCCCTAATTACCCCCTCATAGTTATTTTGAAAATATATTTTATGTACAGAATTGACCTCTCTACAGATTTATTATAAGTATAGATTATAGCTCTCCATAAACATACCGATTGGTGCTAGCACTAAATAAGCATGTCTTCAAACGATTTAAATTTTTGAAAGTGGTTATTATGAATATTAGAGGTCCTCCTTGATATCTTGGGATATATCTGGCACCATGGAGTCTTGCTCGTCTTCCGGAACTCTAAAAAACCCGAATTCGATGGTTATCTTATTTTAAACCAATTCAAAAAAAAATTGCTAATTTTTAATTATCAGGTTTTTATTGCTTAATGTACCTACTTAGCTCTTTAACTTTATTGGCCTAAATAACTGTGATTTTTCTTATGGTTTCAAATGAAACATTCACACGTGTTGCGTTCAGAAATTGTTGTAGCTTTAAATACAAAAACATTAAATTTTTTTTTAGCAGTTTGGCCCACAAACAGTTTCTTGTTTGTTCAGTTGTGACTTTTTGAATCTACTGCACCTGTTCTTGAGAGTTCAAGATCCAAGTACTTATACCTACTTTGCATATGTTATTGATAACATTTGCTTACGAATTTAATACTAAATAATTTCTTACAAAAAGCTTGTTCAGGAATTCAGAGTGTTGTTTAATAACTTTACAACAATATTTATTGTTTTTTATCTTTATTATTTTTTGTTTGTTTTTAATTTAAATTTAAACAAGAAAGACATTTTTCGTGTGGTTTTGTAACAAAAAACAAACAGACATTGACTTTTAAAATAATTACTGAAAAAACACGTGTTTAACAAAATATTTAAATTAAAAAAATGCACCTACATTTAAATTAAAAAACAATTAGAAAAGCATTTTTTTTAATGTTAGATATTAAACAATATTCAACCATCTTGGAACGTGCAACACTGGATAATGTACTAATAAAGATTTACTTCATATCAGAAATCCTTTTTTCAAGACTTAATTAATTAAACGAATTAAAAGAATTTTCCATTGAAACACTTAAATAAACGACTCATGCTTGAACCATACATAACACAAGCTTTCCTCTAAACAGTCTGCTAAACGATCGAAACTAGCTTTACTAAAAAATTTCGTTAATAGATAAAACTGACCCGAAAAGTATTAGCATATAACTTAGTGGTTCTAATAGCTAGTTATAGTTACACAATAGGATATTGTAATACAACTGTTACAATGACAGGTTTCGTAGTACGAGTGAAGTTTGTGAAACGAACCGCGAAGCGGTGAGTTTCGCAAAGAACGAGTACTACAAACCGTCATTGTAATTCGAGTTTTACATACTATTTTTTATAATGAACTTTTAAAAGTATACAAAAATAAATAAAATGGGAGTTTTTCGAAATATTTATTTATGTTGGCGATCTTGACACTTTTGAACCTTTACAGTTTTAATGATTTTAAATTTGAATGTTTGTCAAATTTGAATAAAATATTCTGAATTTCGCAATATCGCTGATAATGTAGTTAATACAACATAATTCTTGATTTACTACCTGAACTCTTTCATCTTTCGTTGATAATCAGTGCAGTGCAACCAATTGTGTAAAACAAAAAGTTACCAAAAACAGTGTTACAATGAATCTATTTCGATACTGTTTTTAGTGTCGAAATAGAAACTTTGTAAACGTGAATTATAAAAAATTTCATTTCGTAACGTATTGCATACAAGATTTTTTCTAATTTTGAAGAAAGTAATAAAAAAATAAAATTTAATATACCTAATTGATAAAAATTTGGAAAACATAAATTTAGTTTGTTGCTGTTACTTCATGTTAGTTGTCAGTTTGACATTTTGTAAAAAAGTCTAGACGGAAGGTTTTTAGCGAGACTGATATTTTTTACTTTTTTTTTTTAATAAGTGATTCAAGTTCTGAAGAGCTACCAAGCGATATTGAAGAGGCAGCAGGTAATGCTCTATTATCAGTAATTCCCCAAAAGTCAAAGGCAGTTTATGATTTGGCATACGAAAAATTTGTTACGTGGTGTGATGGGAAGAAAATTAAACATGTTAATGAGAAAGTTTTACTTGCATATTTTGGGGGTAAGAAAGATCTAACAGTTTCCACATTATGGACACTTTACTCAATGTTAAGGTCTGAACTAAATCTGAAAAGGAATATTGATATTAAAAAATATACAAATTTGGTAGCATATATTAAAAGGCAAGCGGGCGGGTACAATGCTAAAAAGTCAAAAGTTTTTATTAAAGAAGATTTTGCCAAATTTTTAGTGGAAGCTGATGACAAAGAATACTTAATGTCTAAGGTTGCAATGATAATTGGAATGGCAGGAGCATGCAGAAAAGCAGAATTAACATTTCTTCCAGTTGAAAATGTTATAGACGAAGAAAGCCATTTTCGTGTTGATATCCCACCTTCAAAAACAAAAGTTATACGGCAGTTTGCAATTACCACTGGAGACATTGAAAATACGAATCTTGTTGAAATATTAAGAAAATATATTAAGTTGCGTCTCCAGGTTCTTAAACACAACAGATTTTTTGTAAAAGATGCGAATGGAAAATGTACCAGAAATCCTGTGGGAATTTACACATTTAGCAGTCTGCCAAAAGTTATTGCACAATTTCTTGGTCTTTCAAATCCTATTCTATATACTGGCCACTGCTTCAGAAGAAGCTCTGCCACTTTCCTAGCAGACAGTGGCACTAATATTTTAAAATTAAAGAGGCATGGTGGTTGTAAATCTACCTCTGTTGCGGAGGGATATGTTGAAAATTCCATGAATAATAAAAAACTTAAAGCGCAAGAAATATTTGGTGAAACATCTAATGCAATGTGCGCCGCTTCCCAAATAACAGCAAGTTCAAGCAATGAAAAAAATATGTCGTCGGGAATTAATTTGAATAATTGCAATAAGTGTGTTATCAATATTTATAATAATTAATTAATTTATAATTTATGTTGTGTAAGCTTAATGTGTAAAATAAATAAATAAATATTTTAACTTGTATTATAACAGTTTAATAAATAGAATAATTCTTTTTGTCACTAATTTTGAAATACATTTTTCGTCACCAATTGCATAAAATTTTACTTTATGCAACTAGTTACAAAAAGTAAGACGTTTCATAATGTCAATCAGTTTTAAAAAGTGTCACTTTATATGTCAAAATTAGAAAATAGTTATTTATGATATGAGTGTTAAAAGTGAGGTTTTATTTTGAGAGTGAAAACGTTTGTGAAATGAGCGGAGCGAATTGAACAATTTCACGAACAAAATAAAATCACTTTTAACACAAATACCATACAATGTTTTTTGTACAACTTCCCTATTTTGATAATGAAACGAGCGAATTTGCAATGACAATAAACCAAACCGTGTTAAAAGTAAACTAAACCGTGTTAAAAGTAAACTTGTTTACATGGCAACGTGTTAAAAGTATTTTTAACACGCTGCTATGTAAACAATCGTTTTTAACATTGTTTGCTATCATTAAAAGTGTCACTTTTAATGACAGTTGCACAAAATAGTTATTTATGATATGAGTGTTAAAAGTGAGGTTTTATTTTGTGAGTGAAAACGTTTGTGAAATGAGCGGAGCGAATTGAACAATTTCACGAACAAAATAAAATCACTTTTAACACAAATACCATACAATGTTTTTTGTACAACTTCCCTATTTTGATAATGAAACGAGCGAATTTGCAATGACAATAAACCAAACCGTGTTAAAAGTAAACTAAACCGTGTTAAAAGTAAACTTGTTTACATGGCAACGTGTTAAAAGTATTTTTAACACGCTGCTATGTAAACAATCGTTTTTAACATTGTTTGCTATCATTAAAAGTGTCACTTTTAATGACAGTTGTACAAAAATATTATTTGTTACGTTTTGATTGAGCAAGTAGTTGAGTGCCAAGCCGCGTCGTGGCGCTATTCTTCGTAGCAATCTTGTCCAATACGATCGACAACTAGGGACGATTAGCCTTTTTCATAATCGTGAAAGCCAGTAATTGTCTCTAATCACCGATTGTGTAGAAGAGGATCCATAAAAAACCAATGGTCTCACCAAAAATGTAAAATACTTTAACATATTATCTACTATTTACTGTATTTTTAAAAATATTGTTTAATTAATGTTTACAAATTGCTTTACCAATCCCTTTTAAAGTGAGCTAGACGTTTTTCTTCGTGTGTGATATAAGACGGGATATTTTAATATCTTCTACTTTATGGTATTCAAATTATCTTACCCAATTTCGACCAAACACTTTGATTGCCTTAGTTGCTATTCACATATTCTTCCCATAATTCGTTTTTAAAATGACCACAGATGTTACTATGAGTGTGAATTAAGAAAGGATATTTCAATATCTTTTAATATATGTTATTTAAATTTTCTTACCACATTTCCCGCAAATAATTTTCTATCTTTTTCCCGTATTGCTTTAACAATTCCTTTTCAAATGGAGCACATATGTTACTCATTGTAAGAACGGATATTTCAATAACGTTTACCATGTGGTATTAAAAACTTCTATGCTATTTTAAATTAATACTTTCATTGTCTATTTTACCTTTTTTTTAAAGAACAGAGATATTACATAAAATTTGACTTAAGAGAGGATATTTTAATTTCATTTAAGCTATTATCGTCATTTTTTGTTGTTGATAAACAACGGTATCTTTGGGGCACTGATAAAGGTAACTGATTTTAACTTTAATATTAAAAGAGTTACGGGAACTATAAATGTTTAGTTTCGTTTTTTTTTTTTAATTAGTACTCGTTTAGTTTTTTGTTTATTTGTAAAATGCCTTTATTGTAGAATTTAAAAAAAAAATCAAAATAAGACAACAAATAAGATAATAATAAATGGAATTTGTTGACAGCTGGACATTTCCATCTTCAATTTTTAATAAAAACCCTTTTTTAATTTGCTAAAAATTTTAGTATCAAAGTTAAGATAAGAAATAATACATTAAGAGTATTAAAAAGAAACACCTACTGACAAAATTGTTCCCCATCATTCCAATAAAAATGCTAACATTTTATGTGCTATTCAAGACGCTGAGTAGCTATTCATCAACTTAATAAAATTGGAAGTTTTCATATATCTCAAAAACTGGATAAATAAGGCTGAACTGTGTATCCAAATTTTGTTAATCTTCTGTGACTGTGCTTTTTAATACTTTAACTCGACATTCAGGTACGAGTACATTCTATTAGAAAAAATTCGAAAAGGGGTTGACCTTAAAGGCCATCCTTGCAACTTCCCGCTAGTTTTAACCGTAAAGCTATAGTAACGTGATGTATTTTGACGTTTTTGACTTTTTGAAATGTTTAAAAAGCCATAACTTTTTACACCGTTATTCAATTTTAATGTTCAAGATGGCATTCGACGCAATTTTTTGAGACCTAAAAACGTTACTAGGAGTGCCAAATCGATTAGTCAAAAAATCTTATTGAAGTTATTGAAAAAAACCCTTTTTTTGAAATTTTTCGACAACGACATCTCACGAACGAATTAACCGATTTTAATTTGCAAAACGGCATTCGACGTGGTTTTTTAAACTTGAGAGCTGATTAGGTTATGAAATTGATCGATGTAATGGACAAAAAGATATGCCCAAAAAACATCATTTTTACCAATTGTTTTTTTGGGTTATTTTGAAATTTCTCGAAATCTACCGGTTCGAAACGATTTAAACTTACAATCTAAGTTGGAACGCTTTTTATTTCATTCCGATCGGTCAAGCCGTTCAAAAGTTATAAGAGGTTTACATACATCCACACACACACACACACACACATCCACACATACATACAGACATACAGGCCCCCTCGTAAAAATAGTCAGGGGAGGTTCCAAATACCTCAAAACGTTGAGATCCGATAAAAACTCGATTTTCGAAATACGGGGTAAAACCAATAACTTCCCGATTTTAAAAACAATTTTAATTTTTTTAGCGGGAAGTTAAAAATATTTATCATTCGGCCTTGTAATACAAATAGATTGTTTATTATTTAATTGTAAAGTATATTCACAAATATATAGTGTCTAATTATAATGTAATTTTGATAACAACCATAAAACTAAATAATCCCTTTCAAATACTCTACTGTTGTGGAATTATCACACTAACACAAGCTGCCAGGTCCGACTTATAGGTGAGTTAACTAAAGTTAAAATCTAGTGTCAACAAACTAACTATATAATTCACTCATTTTATAAACGTAAAAATTAATAATTTTTCGAAAAACGGGAAAAGCAATTTGAGAATGAAAAAATCTCCGATCGATCAGGCCCATCTAACTTAATTGGCCTATTAACAAATTATACTTAAAATTTATATAAATTTCTACCAGTTGTTTATCGTTAATTGTTTTTTAAATTGTAGAGAGTTGTACGATGATACACTAACTGTTAAAGATCTGCCTTCGATTAAATTGGTTTTAAAGTCGCGTTTGTACAAAAAATTAGTTTAGTATTGTTATAAGAGTGTTTTTTTATCTTTATAGTGTGTACAATTGCCACTAAATCAACGTAATGCAAATTTACTTTTATTGCACAAAACAATGTGGCTTCCCTGGAGTGAAAACCGTATTCCAATCGGATCAGTAGTTTTTAGGTGATGCGCGCACAAACATAACGATAGACAGAAAAATCTAACCACCTTTTTGGGTTCTCTATCGATGTAGTAACACCCCCCGCTAATTGTTTTCTAAATATCTTTAATGTACAGAATTTTCATTTCATTTTATTAAAATTAAAGATTAAGATTTATTATTATTCAATCTTGCACAACAAAAGCGCCTTCCAATAGAGGCAACAGAATAACAATATTCCATGCTGGATCAGTGGATGGATGGGTTCCAAATGTCTTATTTATATCAGCTAAAACATCAGTGATTCATGCCTCGATTATCAAGACAACACACCTTTTGATATATTTGAAGACTGGTTTCAAAAAAAGTTAATATACAACATCCCCCTAAAAGTGTTATAGCAATTGAATCAAATTACTAGTTCAATTGATATCAAAAAAACAATAAAGAATAGCTTATATGTCAACGATAGTTATTTT
Source organism: Altica lythri (assembly GCA_964028335.1). Taxonomy (NCBI): domain Eukaryota; kingdom Metazoa; phylum Arthropoda; class Insecta; order Coleoptera; family Chrysomelidae; genus Altica; species Altica lythri. Next base: position 23,344,332 of record OZ034809.1, on the reverse strand, counting down.
CACATAAATAAAACTAAGAAGGATTTATTGGACATTACTGTGTATTTAATCCAATTGAATATATGTGGTCAAAAGTTTAATGAAATATTACTTCAGCACATTTACATGCATCTGTCTTGCATCTAATTAAATGGACAGTTCTCTACATTGATGCGAATTGTAGCCAAAATGCAGTCTCACATATTATGAAAGCTAAAGATTAATATTCATATACAACTTAAATATCTAAACTTTCTGGAAAAACCTGTATAAATTAACTCTTCATATAAATTCCTGCGTACAATAAGAGGTAAAAGGCACAACTAGTTTACGACTATTTACAACAAACACAATATAAGAGAACTACCGGATTCAGCCGGATGTCCGAAATCACGCAAATACCCAACCATAGGAAATAGGAAATGTATAATTGCGGCCTATTTACTTCACTTCCTTTTCCAGATAACTCTTTATGTATTCGCAAGGAACGAGAGTCTAGACGAAAAACATAATTACACGTTGCGATCTTTGTAGTCGTTCACTACATTGTTGCACATTCTTTTTTTACAGAAAAATTGCTGAACTATTGTAAATATTTTACTGGATGATAGCACAGAGCAGATATAAATAAAGGGTAAAATTGCGATCAAAATAGTTAAAATTAAAGCAAAATATTTATGTCATTTTTTAATTTTTGCCGTTTAATAGCTTAATTATAATTTGGTTAACGATGGCGATTAAATATATTACAGGGTATAAGATACATGATACGAGTACAATTAAGCCTAGGTGCGTATGCTACAGTGTTTCAGGCTGAAGTAATGGCCGTAAAACACGGAGATTATAAGTCAGGGTATGACGGGTAAAACCGTAGTCATATACTTAAACAGCCATCAACTCTAAAGCCTATAGTCTCGCCACAAATAAGCGCACAGCTGGTGTGGTACTACGTTAGGGCCCTGACACATGCCGTCAGTCGGAATTCTCTGGCATGGGTACCATGATACTCAGGGTGTCGGGGCAATAAAAAAACTAATGAATTGACCCGAGGGGAGCTAATATCTCTATGATTGACCCAGAAGCATTTACCGGGGTTTTTAACATGTCCAAAACATGATAAGCTAGACAGCCATTGAGAAATAGAGGTTAGAGAAGGCACATGAATAGTGAGAAAAATCATCAGGCAAGTAACAAGTCTTTATAAAAAGACACTCGGCGAAACTTACTGCAAAGCTGTTATCAGGAAGACGAAGCGATGTAAGAAATGTCAGAACACTGTTGGCTCACACCTGCTTGGTAGATAAAGACATCTATCGATACTACCAAGAGCAGAAAAAAAACCGCATTTCATGTCCTATGCAAATGTGAAGGCCTTGCAAGTACGCGGTATCAAGTATTGAGAGAAGAGAAATCAGCAGCTCCAAGTAACGTGAAGAGGCAACTGTCAAGGTTGTTAAGTCTCATTAAGAGGGCAAGGCCAGACAAAGTGCTCTAATCCTATTCTAGAGATGATTGGTGTTCATAGAAGATGTAAAGGTCACAGTGATACAGGCTAACAGTCATCCCAATTATCAATCTAAATATATTACATATTTATTGGCTACGAATTTTTGACTGGGTAGGGAAAAAACAGTATACATTACTACAAGATGTGTAGAATTTAATTTCGAAAGGAACTATCGTAGACAAAAAATGTAATCATGTCAGATAGTCAAGCTGACACATTTAGTTCAAAGAGGGTCTGGGAATGCCTAGCTTAACTAAATAAACTAGGAAAAAATGACACTGTTGTCCTTTTATGGGTTCCAGGACACATTGTTATAGAAGAAAACGAAACAGCAGATAAGATGGCAAAAAATAAGCTAAAACCCCATATTTGGGATCAGAACCATCTGGTGGAATCAAAAAAACAAAGGAAAGGAGTGGATAGAGAAAAATATAAGTATTGGAACGATCTAGAAGGATTAAGACAATTATAGACGTTCCTGGGAAACTATAACCAGAAGAGATTTTTTAGCTCTCTAAACCTCTGTAAAAACAACACTCTTATTATTACAGGAATATTAACCAGGCACTGCCGATTATTCGGATACTGCCGATTAAGAGGACACATGAAGAAACTAGGATTGGTAGATGAGCAAAGTGCAGATTCTGTGAGGAAGAGGGCGAAACCCCAATCCACTCTCAGAATGCATTATATTTCGTAATTCTAGGGTCAAATAACTAGGATCTTACGAAATAGAAGAGAAAGATCTACTTGAACTCCATTAATATCCTGAACTTTTTAAGAAAGATAGGACTAAAAGAGCTACTATAAGTCTCAGCAAACATCAGAATGATAGGAAGAAAAGGAAGACACAATAGATCTTATAGATCACAGTTTTGTATCTATCCGCCTAGTTATGTACATACATACATTACTCAAGATATTTTTTTTCGAAGAATTGCACAATCCGGTTTCTTCTCGGGAGGCGATTCATCCACTAAGATTAAGTCGATATTAATCCAATTATGCAAAAAATATTTTTATCTGAAATTTAATTATCTTTTGATCTGATAATAATAAACGTTTTCGATATTTATTTCCTTAAAACTATTGGTATAAATAAAAAAAAATCAAAAGATTTATGTAGACGAAATATAAATTAATGAATTTAGATCCAGATCCGAAAAGAAACGATGTTGATATTCATATAAATAAAAAAAGAAAAACTTAAAATAGACGAAGAAAATGAGGTATAAATAAAGAAATTTTAATTCTGAACAATAAATTCATTATTAAAAATATCACTTAAAACAAACTTTCATTCTTTTTCGGTTTAATCAATTACTTTACCAACTTTTCAAACGGACGTTTCACTCATTTGAGACCTACTAAAATATCAATTTAATACCCCTTTTCACATCCTCCGTCGGGTTTATTCTAATAACCTACTACGAAAGTTTACTATGAACTTTTCACATAACTCCAAAAGTCGCCGGAACATAGCGGGGACTTAAGTGTGGAAATTCTCTTCGAGAAAATGCTCGTTTAATTTAAATTAAAATTTACCCGCCATATTTACTTCGGGGTGTGTAGTTAGCTAAATATGTTTTTAGGGATAAAGTTACATCTGCTTCGTCGTAACGTATTCACTTAAACGAGTCACTTAATTTCGAATGATGCTATGCGAAAATAGAAAATTTTGTTTGATCTTAGGTAAATAAGATTCTACTTCGTTAAGTTTAATGAAATATTTTAACGCATTATTTATCTTGGGTTTTTATAGCAATGAAAAAAACTTAATTATATAATAACAAAATATCCACAAGATATAAGGCCAAAATAAGATGAAATAAAGAATTTTTTTAAAGATGATTAAAAAAAATGATGGGATATAAACCATACACGTACCTACCGCCAAAATCTTGGACCCCCGGGTATTTAAAAATGTAATGCATTTAAAAATTAAAAAGTAGTAGATTTAATTCATTGCTTTATTAGTAACATTTTGCAGCGTTAAATATTCTTATTTGCTGCTTAAATTAAAAAAAAAAACAATAAAACTAAAAATTTTTTGCTCAAAGAGTTGACTAACACGTCTTGGCATACCGCGAATAAGGTTGTCCATATAAGCTTGATCCATATTGACCCATTCCTCTTGGGCGGCTATAACCAGTTTATTGCCCTAGCAATATGGTCCCACACATGTTCAATCAGATTCATGACTGGCGAGTTCGCAGGCTAGTCCAATGGTTCGATATTTTCTTCTCGAAGCATGTTTTCTAACCTTCGAGTATGATTTGGGGTGGCATTGTTATCTTGGCACAGCTGTTGAATCATAAATTCGATCCTCTCTTCGGCGTATATGCCACCTATCATGATTCATTTGATAAAAATAAGTGAAGTTCGCCGCCCGTATATTATACCGCCTCAAAATATTGGTACGGAGCAACTTTTCTGGACAAAATTAGTCATTTCAGTCTGCCTGAACCCCTCCATACACTTTGCCTGTGACTATCACCTGCCTGGCCAAATCTTGTCACAGAGAAAAGTACATTTCGCCATTGTGGTAAAAGCCAATTACTATGCTTCTGACCCCATTACAATCGTGCAGTAATATCTCGAGGTGAAATCGTAGGGTCTCTTAAAAGTTTTCTGGCTCTTAAATTGTTAAAATGTAATCGCGTTCGTCCTTATCGAAATTCTTTGTAAAAAATTCACCTATTCCTACGAACATTACCAGTCACATAACGCTCTTTTATGTGTGGTGTTACTCTAAAACGACCAGTTCAATCAAAATGTGTACGGTTTCACAAACTTCAATTCGCAATCGTCCATGACAATGTTTTCACTAGAGACCAAGTTTCCTTCATATCGTCAATCATCGCAAATTTGTTGGGTTTTGTTCATCTATACTTAAACCATGTTTAAAGACGTCTTCCAGAAAAATGATAAATAGCTATAAAGGTTATATAATCTCCCGGTGTACTCCTCTACCAATTCATATGGGGTTGGTATTTCCATGATCCCGTCTCACCACCATAAAAGAATTTTTATTGTAAATGTATATTAGTTTTTGAAAAATGAAAAGTTTTTACAGATTATATTTCACTATTCCGGTAGACTGTGTATAGATATACTTTTAATTCAAGGTTCTATAAGTACGGTACACCGTTTGGTAACTGCATTCTTGAGAATTAATAACTTGGTGCTGGGTTTGTATATTGATTTGATTGAGCGCAATGATTCTACACCTGAAATGTTATAAGCCGATTGAGCGCAACGGAAGGATTAAAGTGTAATAAATTTTTTAAATGGATTTCTCAAAAATGGCTATGGATTTTTCTAATCTAGAATGCAAAAATTATATATACAGTGAAATTTGAATAAAACTTTCAGGTGGCATGACTGAGGGTGGTAATAATGGTAGGGGTTGATGATTTTTAAATTAAAATATTTTTTTTTTGAAAGTGGAATTTATGATGAGTGAACGTGTTCAAAAACTCATAGTTTTAATAAAATTTACTTTTTGAAAAGACAGAATTCAGATAAAATGTGTAAAGTAAAGTTGACTATGGCGAAAAAGTGTTAATGAAAGCTATTGGTGAACATAATCACGAAGAAGCTAAAAATTTAACAACTAACGTAATTATCAAAATAAATTTTCTAATTAAATAATAGGTATATATTTATGTGGATTGTTTCTGTTCGTTCCATTTCAGCGATATTTACCTGGAGTGTGACCACCCTTTTAAATTTTGAGTATTTTTAAAATGTTGCTATGGTTTTGAGAGTTGTTAAAAAGATTATTCGGGAATAAAATGTTGTCAAATAAGACGTGTTTTTTGTATAAAAAAAATTATTAATAATAATAATAAATTAAGTCAAATAAAAATACAATTTAATAAAAAGAATAAAGGGTATTAAAGAAAAGAAAATTAAAGAAGAAGGTTAAAGATTAATTAGAATATTTATATATTTTGGAAAATCCAAAACACTGCTAAAAGAAATACGGTGGAAGATTTCTGTTCGTCCAAACAAAATTATTAATTTGGAAATTGGCGAGGTGTTCATTTGGCAACTTTAAATGAGGTATTAAATATTTGGCATGCTATATACCCTTCTAGAAGAAAACTACTTCCACCTCTCCTAAAAAGTTCCAACGAAGTCTTTGAAGCTTTAGAAAACCTGCACCTGCAGTCATCGGCAGGAAAAAAGTTTTTAACTTCGGCAGACCAGGAAAAGGGAATAATTGTATTTAGCACCAAAACAAATTAACATTTTCTTTGTATAGAATACAATTTTTTGTGATGTACCATTTAACTATTCTTCGCAATTTTTTACGCAATTCGTTACAGTTCATGTTGTTAGAAATGGACATTAAATTTCATTAGTTTTTGCGTTATTCAAAAACAAAAAAGGTGTAAGTTACGAAGAAGTCTTTCGATCAATAATAAGAGCATGTGAAAAAGACAACATTTCTTTTACTCCAACTAAAATAATGTGCGACTTCGAAGAAGCTGCACGAACTATATGGACCAATATAACAATCATCGGATGCAGGTTTCACATTTCTTAAGCCTGGATGCAAAAAATGCAAAACCTTGGATTAAAAGCAGAATACAGTAACAAGATAAGCCAAATAGGAAAATAGTTACATTGGGCATTTGGCCTCATCTTTGTGGAAGACACTGAAGTTTCCAGTTGTTTTGTTTAGGACCTTACGGTTACTGTTCCTGCAAGGGTTACTGCTTTCTCTGACTACTCAATAGGCAATTATATCAGTGAGGAAGCAAGATTTCCACCAGAAGTATGGGCTTCAAGAAAGGAGTACCAATGCATGTGAGTAATTTTATAGCAATTTCAACTTAAAATTTTATAGCACAAATCCAAATATTTTAAATGAATTAAAAAATGTCCCAACACAAACTTATATTAAATTTAATAATGTTCATTTTGAAAATAAAATTAGAAAAAGTAATTATAAGAAACGCTTTGAATATATTTCGAATTCAATTAATCTTTATAAAAGAAAAAAAATTGTGGGATTTATTTTGTACAAACTGTTAGTTATAAAGTTTAATCATAAATATTATTTTTAACTTATTTTTGTTTTAGTTTGTTTTTATAAAAAAACAGTTTTAATTAATTCAATTAAATACAATATTTTAAATAAAAATAATTTTAAATAATGTGATATACAAACATTTAAATGTTTCAAATTAAATAAATTTCTAGACCACAATGTGGTACACAGGATTATCTTACCAGGTTTTGCGCTCAATTGGCATTTTCCCCGATTTGTTTGCTACTACCTGCTTGGTGTCCTGTTTACTTCCGCTCCAAAAACTAATTCCCTGTTAAGGTTCGAGTAAAAATATTTTTGTAGCCAATTTCCGCGAGATAAATTTATTTCTTTCGCTTAATACAAGATACTAATTCTGAAACCATATTTTTAAATAGTTAAAAACAATATTAGTTCCTTGAAAATATTTTTTTTTATCATTAAAAATAGGTTAAAAAATCACAGTTTTGTTCTATGTTTAGTTTCTGTCTAAAATTAATGACACTTTTTACCTAACAGTCAAGTTCAATTAAAGTTATTGCCCCATGTTGAATATATTAAAAAACTTTTATCTGCACCTTGACATCCACTGGTGATGTCATAAATGTTGACGTTATTTGAATCCCAGTTATATATTGTTTATTTTTAAGAAGAACGTTAGTTTTTTTGTGAAATCAGAAGATATAATATTAAACTAAGAAAGGATATTTTATTAGTGTATAATCAGGTATTTATATTTTGAATAACAAAAAAGTAGGAAGTAAAAATAAATATAAAAATCATGTTTTTAAGCGTTGTAATCTTAGTAAAAGTAAACGGTTTTTTATGTAACTTTGCAATAAGTTTCCCTGCTTTAGAAGCACATTTTTTGCATATTAGAGGTAGATTTCAATAAATAAAGAAATGTTTTTATATACAAAGAGTTTCGTTAGCTGAATTTAAGAGGTTTTGGAAGAACCAATTTTTTTACAGAAAATGTAGGTATTCTGTAAAACTCAACTTTTGACTTTATATTTTTATCTGTTAAAATGTCTGGTACTATACGATAATGTATTATCTTTTTATTCAGAGTTAATCTAAAGAAGTTTTTAATAAATCATTTTTGGTTTGTATGTTTTAGTTTTTATCTTTAAAGTAAGTCGATTTTTCCCTTTTAAATAATTTTTTTTTCGATACTTATTTGGGGATATATATTTTTTATGGGTTGAAAAAAGAGATTAATTTTTTAAATATTTACGAGCTGATCCAGCCTACCGCAATCAATGATTTTTTTAATTTTTTTCCTTGTTAAAAAAATGCAATTGTTTCGAATTTTTGATGTTTCTCCCTTTTTAAGTTTCGTGAATTTTCTTATTTTATTACTTCGCACCAAATAACAGTCAATGATTTTTCGTTCTTCTCTTTTTTACTGTTCATTAATTATCCCTGTGTTTTATGTTTTTTCTTTGTATTTTTTTTATTTTATTTTATCGTTTGGTTTAATTTGTTTTACTAATTTTTTTCTATTGTATTTTTCAGATTATTGTTATTTTTTTGGTTTTGGATTTTTATTATTTTATTATTTTGCGAATTTTCTTATATCATTATTCCGTCCCACAACAATTAAAGCTTTTTCTTTTAAAAAAAGGCGATTGTTTTTCGATTTTTCGTTCTCCTTCTATTTTTTTACTGTTCTTTTGTTCTTGTTTTGTTCTTATTTTCCTGTTGAATTTGAGTTATCTATTTTACACATTTTATTTTAATTTATGGTTCAGTTTTTTTGCGATTTTTCTGGTTTTCTTTTTTTTATTTTATGTTTTAAGTTTTTTATTTTATATAATTCTTTTCTGTATGTGCATTAATAGATTTTATCTTATTTTTTTTTTGTTTGGTTTTGGTTCCATACCTGTTTTTACCATTTTTTTTTAATTAATTTAGTGTTTTTTATTTTTTTTTAATCTTTGTTTAATCTTTATTTTTTTTTGGTTTGTACAAATTTTTCGTACTTTCGTTATTTTTAAATTTTGCAAGCTTATCTTCACTTGGTTTTCATTTGTTTTTTTGTTTTTTACTAACTTTATCTTACTTCCGTGTTTGTGTTCAGTTTACATATTTTTAATATTTTTTAGTTGTTCCTGTTTTTTGTTTTTGGTTTTTCCGTTTTTATTTCATTCTTCTATACACAAATACAGGTATATAGGCAAAATGAACGTGCAGATCAGCTATAATTTTTATATCGGGTAATTACAGATAAAATTATTTTTCTTATAAATAAAAAGTACAAAAAATGTAAAACCTAATAAACTTCAAAAATATGCAAATCTGAAATTGGAATTTACATATTATTGTCCAATTAAAATTAATTGCATACGGATTACCTTGGTAGAATTTCTATTTAAATTATTTTAATTATATTGTTGTTTTATTTAATTTTTATTGGGGTTCATTTTATTAATATACAAAAAAATTTAAATGTTTTAACATTTGTTGGTTTTTAAAAACTGGATGTTTTTAATTTATTATATTTAGTGGAGTGCCTGGAGCATTCAAAACGTTAAAACCTCGGATTAGAGTTACAGTGAATGAATTTATATAATCGACGTGGGGTTTTGTTTTTTATACTATAAATTACAATGTTTACCCAAAATTTTTTTGTGCTTTCAATTTTTACATTGTTTAAACAAATTATTATGAAAAATTAATTTTTGAGCATTTAATTTTACTTTAAATAGTAATTTTTTTCATTTATACGTTAAATTTCACCTGAATAGACATAGAGGAACATCTTTCGAGAATACCTGTGTGTAAAAATAGCAGTAGCGATTTCGAACAGGTAATAAAACTTGGAGGGGAGAGCAAAGCGGCAGCTTCTATGTAGCGCCTATCCGAGCGCGAGCGCCTATATGAGAAATCCTTCAGAATTTTTTTTTAACTCCGTCGGGTCCATTTGATACTGTAATTCTTTCATATTTTGTAGATAAATTTGTAAAGCCTTCATATAGGAAAAATGCCCTGATGCATGAAATAATGGAATCATTAGCTCAATACTATATAAATGTAAATTCCTATCTCCCATACAATCCGCAGCAATGAACTCCTTTAATATACTAACCATTCAAAAATAAGTAATCCATAGTTTTGACGCTTTATTTTTATTTTTAAGCTTCAGTAACTTATTTATAAAAAATTTAGTAAGCGTTTGAAATCCATGGTTTCTAGTTATTTCTGTATAGTTGGACATTTTAAAAGTAATAGAGTTATCATCATCACTTATTACATTTGCAAAATCTGTATTGTGTTCCATAAGATTTTCAAAAACCGATTGTGATAAAGCTTGCTTTAATAAAGTATGAGCACGTACTGCTCTAGCATACGCATGTCCAGAAGTTATGCGATCAATTGTATTTTCAGTATATATGGTAGAAAGAGCTTCTTTTATCCCACTTCCAGCCATAATATAACCAATGGATCCCCTGTAAGATATTAGAGTATGAAACGAGCCTAGCCTCCACTTGTCAGACTAGCCAGAGCAACGCGACGTGTCAACTCAATCCACCCTTATACTGTTTAATGCCCGACATCGAGAACGGATCGATTCGATTGTTCCTTCATCCCCAGGGTCTTCAGATTGTGGAACTTCTTACCTTCCCACGTCTTCCCCACTCGTCCCAACTTACAGGCCTTTAAATGCCAAATTAATAAATTGTCTCTTCTGCCGCAATAGATGTTCCCGGTACATTTGTATTTAGGTCTATACCTACGAGGACATCCTTAATAAAAAAAAATAAAAAAATACACAGCAGAAGCAATATCCCGTGCTTTCATGTATAGAGGTTGATCGAACGTTAAAATGCATGTTCTCATATCCAATTCTTTAGCATTATCTACTGAATTTTTTATTGTGTAAATTGTGTGATAATCACTTGGAGCTGCGTTAATGAAAGGCAAAAAAATTATCGATGACACATCAAAATCATGGGCATTAGTTAATAAATTTATAAACCCATTCCATCCGGAAAATGTGTTATTATTTTGAACCTTAAATACGTCCACAAAATATTTAATTGATCATTTGTAGTAAATTTCTCGACATCCGGTTTAACTTCTGGTAACGTGATTATTATCTTTGCAAATCCTGTACCTGTAGAAGCTGGATATATTTGCAGAGGGATATTTCCGTGTTTAAAAAATTCAGATTCAGATGGAAGTGTCTTCAAGCGCTTGATAGGTCGTCGAGGTTGTATGTTGTATACCATCACTTGGACTAACTATTTCAATGCTTCCCATATAATGAAACGTTCCTTTACAATCAATAGTGTTGATATTTAATAAAAAACATCTATATTTTTCTTCGATCCGTTCTCGATGTCGGGCATTAAACAGTATAAGGGTGGATTGAGTTGACACGTCTCGTTGCTCTGGCTGGTCTGACAAGTGGAGGCTAGGCTCGTTTCATACTCTTATATCTTACATGGGATCCATTGGTTATATTATGGCTGGAAGTGGGATAAAAGAAGCTCTTTCTACCATATATGCTGAAAATACAATTGATCGCATAACTTATGGACATGCGTATGCTAGATCAGTACGTGCTTATACATTATTACAGCAAGCTTTATCACAATTGGTTTTTGAAAATCTTATGGAACACAATACAGATTTTGCTAATGTAATAAGTGATGATGATAACTCTATGATTTTTGAAATGTTCAACTATACAGAAATAACTGGAAACCATGGATTTTAAACGCTTACAAAATTTTTTCAAAATAAGTTACTGGAGCTTAAAAATAAAAATAAAGCGTCAAAATTATGGATTACTTATTTTCGCATGGTTAGTATATTGAAGGACTTCATTGCTGCGGATTGTATGGGAGATAGGAATTTACATTTATATAGTATTGAGCTAATGATTCCATTATTTCATGCATCAGGGCATTTTTCCTATGTGAAGGCCTCACAAATTTATCTATAAAATATGAAAGAATAACAGTATAAAATGGACCCGACGGAGTTAAAAAAATTTCGGAAGGATTTCACATCTAGGCGCTCGCGCTCGGATAGGCGCTACATATCAGTTGCCGCTTTGCTCTCCCCTCCAAGTTTTATTACCTGTTCGAAATCGCTACTGCTATTTTTATACACAGGTATTTTCGAAAGATGTTCCTCTATGTCTATTCAGGTGAAATTTAACGTATAAATGAAAAAAAAAAAATATTTAAAGTAAAATTATATGCTCAAAATAGTTATTTATGAAACAGTTCGTGAAGTATGCTTTTTGCGCACGCACGCGATGTTTAGAGCACGAGCGAAGCGAGTGTTATATATCGCGTAAGTGCGCAAAAAGCACTTCACGCACAGTTTCATACAATATTTTATCTACGATAAACAAATAAAAAATAATTAGAAATTCAAATTTGAAAATTTAAACTACAAAACTGTCAGAATGACTTTGGTTGAAATGTAATGCTCTCATAGCAACACCATGACAACGCGAATGCTAAGGATATTTGATTATATGAAGGTGTGTCAAAAACAGTGCGAAAAAGTAAATCCCATTTAAAATACATTGTTACTTCACGCACACTTTCAATCCTTCACGCACTGCTGTCTATAATGACAGTTTTCACGAACTAAAAATTGATACATAATATATGAGGTAGAGTAGATAAATTAATTTTTCATAATAATTTGTTTAAACAATGAAAAAATTGAAAGCACAAAAAAATTTTGGGTAAACATTGTAATTTATAGTATCAAAAACAAAACCCCACGTCGATTATATAAATTCATTCACTGTAACTCTAATCCGAGGTAAAAACCTCTAGACACTCCACTAATTGGAATCTTTTATATGGTAGGTTACTGATCTCATCCGCTATTGATGTCTTTTTTTAATATTTATTAGTTCTATTAATATAACGGATCAAAATAAATATATCAATTTATTAAATTAAATAAACGGGTTTCTTATAATATTCTAATGCAATAAATAAGTGTCTTTGTAAAAATTAATACAAATTTTACCCAGTATTGTGTATGTTACATATTTATTATTTGGAATTCTAATTCTTATAGTCTTCAACAAATTTAAGCTAGGAAATTTTTACTTAAAAGAAAAAAAGGGTGAGACAAACAGTGGGACGGCCGGCAAAAGTTTTATCCACGCGCCCGGATGCATAAATTTTTATGCGAATGATTTAGCAAAATCATTACAAGATATTCGTGTTTAGTGACCTCAAAAACCTCCTAATACCGAGTACACACTCATTTTGTATCAAATTTACATAACATTTCCTGGAGACGAGGTCTTAAGTAACAGGTGTTTCGGACACCATCGCAATTATCATATTCATATTCAGCGACCCAAAAAACAGCCGAGTTCCAAGTGTAATTTTGTACAGAATTTACATAAAACACCAGGAGAAGAGGTGAATACTCTAGGCACCAAATGCCGCGGAGACTTTCGACATCATGATATTCGTGTTCAGCGACTCCAAAAATCCTGAGTACATAAATTGAACCCATTTGGAATACTTACCGAGTTATAATTTTTCTATCTTTTGTCTGTTCGGAATGCACTTTTCGACTATTTTTAAAAACTCTGTTTATGTAGCCAACAACCTCAAAAGAATAGTGCAGGATATAATGCAATCATGTGACGGTAGTATGAACTACAATACAATACTCATTACTGAATATTATTATTAATATTATTAATATAAAATACTAAAATTTATACGTTTACTTACGTGACAGAATTATAAAATAATCTGTCAAACACAATGTTATATGTCACTATGATATTCCAAAACATTAGCTCAGACTGTTTTTTGTATATCTATCTCTTTTCAATGTATTGAATGTTTAAACGGTATTTAAAAGACTTATAGTTATGACTAAACATGTGGTAAATATTTCATCTTTGTTTTTACCCACCAATATACCTTATATGTGTTACAGTTTTGTAGTGATCTTACAAAATAAGTACGTATTCCAATGTTTTGGAAACAGTGTTCCTGAAATGAAAAAATATTTTAAACACTTGATTTTTTGATACAATTTTAATATTATAGATTTTCAAAAATCTGCATGCAATAATTAATATTATACAGAATATTTTGAAAGTATAGTAAGTTGTTTATTTATCTATTTTAACAAACTTTATTTTTTATTAAAGCAATCTAATATTTAGGAAAAATAGTAAAACATAATCACAATTTATAAAAACAACTTTTTATAGTAGAAAGTTTCTTTTACTGATTTATAGGTCATATTACTATTATATAAAATAAAAACTTTCTAAAAAAAAGAAAAAACTTCTCTTTCGCGAGATCGATCCCATTACGATAACCCAACAGAATTGTCACAATCGGCCGCTTAACGAAATAGGCCACCACAAGCTTATATGAAGTCTTTCAAAATGATAATATGTATACATATTTATTTAATAACAATTCAGTATAAATTTCTAAATCTATGTATATGCCTACTAAACACACTTAAAACATGCATTGTCATCCAGTTCTTAGCTATCCTGAAAATTTCGGAGCTCTAGGTAGTCGGGAAATAGGTTTAAATTCGATTACAAAATTCCACGAAATGACAAAGAGACAAAGAACACGGAGAAGATATAAAAACTTTCTAAATAACAAAACATAGATTTTATTAAATATTACTAGCTTGATTTTATTTCCAAAGACACTCTAATATTAGGAACTTTTCAAATTATAATAGTTTTGTTTACTGAGACGAATTAAGTGGAACAATCATAATTATTCAGGAGAGGTTAGTGTGTTAATCTGTTATCAAATAATGGCAATTTTATACATTTTCCTATGAGTAGCGTAGACAACCCAAAACCTTTATTTTTTTCGAATATAGCTAATACTTCCTCTTTTTATTTAATTATATAGTTTTTAATTGAGTAAATTAAATAAATATTTGACACTACTTGTTATCTAGAACTTATTTTTTTAACATTATGTTAGTTGATCACCGTTAACTTTATAAAATATTGTAACGGGATAACCCGATTAAGGACCTTATGTAGAAAGATTTTTTTATGTTATTCTAAAATTTGCTAGAAACATGCTTTAATCAAGTTACTATGCCTAGAGATTTCTAGAATAACCTTAAAATAGTCTTTCAAAATAAGGTCCTTTCCTTATTTGGTTATCCCGTTATCATATAAAGCAGATAATGTAAATATTTGTAACAGTTTTATATTTAATAGGATATTTACTAATTGTTATACAATTTATTTCTTTTAATAAGACTGATATAAGTAATAAGTATCTGACTTATATAATCAGCGCAACACATCATACGAGTACTATAGTCGGGCCGTTCAAAAGATAGAATGAGCACGAGACAAATGTACTCCTTTATTTCGGACCACAATTTATATAATCTCTGGTATATGATTATAGTCTAAACTGTCCTTCGTTTATTGCAGTTTAGAAGGCGTTACATCGTACGATTAAGCCGTCCAGATGCCTGCATTCACTGATCACGCGTCTTTGAATTCTATCTTTTGAACGGCCCGACTATGATTCTCTTGTTATCCATTCTGAATTCTAAATTCCGACCTGAAGTAGAAATGTATTACATGGTTTCCCCTCTTACTTTGATTTTGGTCGAGATTTATGTGTTAAGACAGTGGATAATTTTTTGGATGTAAAATCTTAATAATAAGGTCTTGGTGTACCTTATTAAATGCATTGGTTAGGTCTACAAAGACATGTAGTCAGGATTGATATATAATATGCTTTTCTTTACTGCCAATTGCGACAACACCTCTTTAGGATGAAATTAACAGAATCGCCGCTATGCAGAGGCTGCGAACAAGAAGAGGAAACAGTAGAACACATAATGTATGATTGCTCTCCTTTTTCTAAAATAAGAAGATCTGTGTTGGGCGAGTACTGGCTTACACCAGCCGATGTCAGGGAGGTCCCCTCGGGAGCTTTATCACCTATTTTAAATCACTAGGCCTGGTGACAGCTTGAGGTGAGAATATCCCTACACACGGGAGGATGCACAAAGGGTCATATGTGGCCTCAGTGCTGGCTGAGCACTAGCTCGCCCCTCCCCAAATTTCTAGATCCGGATATGCTTTTCTTTAGTCGGTTTAATAATAAAAACATCGACTGTTACCAATTTTCAATTTTTATCAAGCAATACAATTACTCTGTTGTGGATTATGGCAATTGATTGCTATTAAAAAACACTGCAAACAGAAATAAAATACTGCAATTATTATCCTTACTTAAAAATGTTTATTTAATTTGTGACATTTTTTTAAATTAAATTAATGACAATCTTCTCGATATTAATTTTCTTAATAACCGAAAAAACACATATCTAAAACAAAAAATAACAACTAAAGCTATGCAACCAATATCTAAGTGCAGGACAACGAACAGAGCGTTTTATACACTCTTATAAAAAAAAATTAAAAAATGACTTAAACGTTTATAGTGCTATGTTAACGTGATCCGGATATAAAACATGGATTTTCGCGGAGGTTAGAATTACTTACCTTAAGCACAGAATGCTGCGACATAGCTATATATTAATCAGCCCATACACAGTGTCTGTAGTTTGGTTTTGTCTTGTAAGGGCTGATTGCTAATTGATACTTATATCTATGTCGCAGCATTCTGTGCCTAGGGTTAGAAATTCTAACCCACACACAAATCTAGCTTTTATTTTCGAATCACGATGACAGCATGGTACGAGATACGCCAGCCTTTCTGCAGGAACACCCTCCAATCAATACCATTACTGGTAGTGGATTCAACAATTTTTTACATTGATTGCCCTAACAAACAAAACAAATATTAAAAAAATCTTTTCTTTCTCTTCTTTCTTCTCCACATCTTTCCAACTCCTTCTTTCTGCTGCCTATTTTTTTATATATTGCCTTTCTGCTGAAAAACTGCGCAAAACCAGCAGGAATCAGCTACAAATCATTACAGGATTTTTTACGAGCGATGCACCGGTAAAGAAACACCTGCAAACAGTATGGTTATTTAATGAAGACCAAAACGGCCAATTATGCGGCAACCAAGATACTGGAGAAGGTCATATGAACATGTACAATTCAATATGCCTGCTATGCTACTTTATATCTCAAACATCTTACAAAATATAAAAAAGTTTAAATATTTTCGCCATAAACATATATATTAAGGTTTTTTTTAAACAATTTAGGGCTAATTTTTATTCGTTGATTTGTATATTGGTAATTTAAAATAGCACTACTTGACCTAAACGCCATTGGTATTAATTTTAAAATCTAATTAAGTTATGGAATCTCAGGCTAAATTAATTGATTAATTTTCCACTGTTTTTTCTTTGTTAAATTGGTAAACTAATTAGTGTCTGTTGTGTTTAATGATTTTGCAATAAAGACATAAAGGTACACTTCGAAATAATATTTGATTCAGTATAGTGCGAGGTTCCCTACAGTTCATTTACCATGGTCTTCAGAGATCATCAATATGCTTGCAAAATATATGTAAATATTTATACTTTTTTTATATATTCCAGTTTTCTACAATATATTTTAAATTATTTAAGTTTTTTTAATTTATTTTATAATAGAACAAAATTCGACTTACTGTTTTACTACAAGAAAGTTGCTGTGGCTGTTAACGAAATGTATTGACCACAATTAAATATTCCCAATGAAAGTCTTTTTTATTGGTAAAAATTTTAATTAAACTTTTAAAGTCAAATGTATCTTGGTTTTACATTTTTTGTAAAAGTATTCGAACGCGCTACTAAAATAAAAAAAAAACTTTTTTAAAAAAATTAAACCGCCTTCAAAAAATTTACTCTAAAAAGCCAGAAATAAAATCTTTATTTCTTAATAAAATTGGAACCAACTAGGCATCTGATTTCGATTTCCTTGAAGTCGGCTCCAATGGTTTATATCTTTGTAACTAACATTCGAAAGCTAGATTTAATACCTAAGAATAAATTAGAGGGTAATTTGCCATTGGAGCCGACTTCAAGGAAATCGAAATCAGATGCCTAGTTGGTTCCAATTTTATTAAGAAATAAAGATTTTATTTCTGGCTTTTTAGAGTAAATTTTTTGAAGGCGGTTTAATTTTTTTAAAAAAGTTTTTATTTTATCATTTTTAGTTGCTACTTGATTCATAATGTACTATTTTCAAAGACTTTCAATAACCGTGCAAGAGAGTTTAATCCTCAACAATCCCGATATGTGAGTTTTTGGAGACATAAGTAAATTGTCTTACACCTAAAAACATGAAGCACGCACGGTAAAGGAAAACATCGTGATGAAACGTGGAATAAATTGTCTAAAATCACCAACTCGCAGTAAGCAAGAGAATTGATTAAATGCTTATTCCTTTTCTTTGTGAGAAGAGGTCTTTGGCTTTAGAGTGGGACAGTAATGGGCTAATAATTATGTTTTTATGTTATACATCATTTTTAACAAATTTACTGAACTGCAGAACTTATTCTGTTGATTTTTGTGGCATTTCTTGAAATATCTTCCACATTGGTGACCAGACAATAATCAAATTTCTATGGAACCACACGGACACTCTACTCTTTTGAATACAAAAAGATTTTTTCAAATCGGATTATAAATACCGGAGATATTCCGTAATATATATAAAAAGAATAAGGTCAAACTGAGACCCTTCTCCTTATTTCCTGGAATATCTTTCACATTGATGACCAGACCTTAACCAAATTTCTATGGGACCAATGGGACACTCTACTCTTTTGAATGCAAAAAGAATTTTTAAATCGGATTATAATACCGGAGATATTCGCTGAACTGCTGATTTTTGTGGTATTTCTTGAAATATCTTCTACATTGGTTACCAGACTCTAATCAAAATTCTATGAGACCATACGGACACTCTACTCTTTTGAATGCAACAAGAATTTTTCAAATCGGATTATAAAAACCGGAGATACTCGGTAACATATATAAAAAAAATATGGTCAAACTGAGACCCTTCTCCTTATTTCCTGGAATATCTTTCACATTGATGACCAGACCTTAACCAAATTTCTATGGGACCAATAGGACACTCTACTCTTTTGAATGCAAAAAGAATTTATTAAAATCGGATTATAATACCGGAGATATTCGCTGAAATGCTGATTTTTGTGGTATTTCTTGGAATATCTTTCACATTGATAACCGGACCCTAATTAAATTTCTATGGGACCAAACGGACACTCTACTTTTTTGAATGCAAAAAGATTTTTTCAAATCGGATTATAAGTACCGGAGATATTCAGTAACGTATATAAAAAAATATGGTCAAACTGAGACCCTTCTCCTTATTTCCTTGAATATCTTTCACATTGATGACCAGACCTTAACCAAATTTCTATGGGACCAATGGGACACTCTACCCTTTTAAATGCAAAAAGAATTTTTAAAATCGGGTTATAAATACCGGAGATATTCGGTAACATCCATAAAAAAAAAAAATAAAAAAAAATATGGTCGAATTGATAACCTTCTCCTTTTTTGAAGTCGGTTAAAAAACATAGAGTTTTAAAGAAGTAGGAAGTTGCGACAAAATGTAGTTATATTAAAAGCTGTTTATTAGAAAAACACAGTCGTTTGAAGTAAAAAAAAAATAAATAAAATAACCATTTTTCTTTTACTTTTAATTAATTTATTAAAATTATTTTTCTCAGTATCAAATAACTAAATTTTCAAAGCTATTATCTTTAAGATCAAAAAGGAAAAACTCAAAGAATAATCTATATATTTTTATATCAAAATCAACAAGTTTCGATTTATATAAGTATTATCAGAGTTTAATATTACGAATAAGTGATTGATTGATGTGAGAAAAACTTTAACTATATATAATATATCGTAGTGTTTTTTTTTAAACTAAATCAATGGACTAAATTTTAAAACAGAAAACCGAAAGTATAAATATTAAGAAAAATAATTCTTATAAGCTAAGGAATTCGTAAGAAAAACAATATCAAAATGAGGAAAATAGAATATGTTGGAAAGTTAGGAATAAAATACATGGAACGAAGAGACGAGTGAAGAACGTTTTATGGAAATGTATTATCTTTTAAACTAAGCTACAAGAAACTAAATATAGTCTAAGATCCCGATATAGAACGACCTTCACCGAGCTGGTTAATGGACCAAACATATTTTTTATGTAATTTAATATATCAAAAAATATATTGCATATGAGTTGCCTATCGAATTTCAGTCAAGGATATTTTTAATTAATGCGATAGAAGAGGACACTACATAACAGCGTTTGTATCCCGGCCTTTTAAAGAGAGAGAGCTCTCTGCTCTCTGCTCTTGAAGACAAGAAGAATAGCGATAGACGCGTAAATTCTGAGCATTATTTTGGAGTAGTTTCTTATTAAAATAAAGGATTAGTTTTTAATTTTTTTTCAATCAATTAAATATATATGTGTATATATTTTGTTACATTAAAGTATATATAACTCTTTAGTTAATAAGAAGGTTATAGCAATACATATAATATATAATTCTTATCTTACAAATTTTATTTCCTTTTTTTCCTATTTAAAAATATTAACTAAAATAAATTAAAGCAATTTGCTCTATATAATTAATGTATCTATAGATATATACTGATATATACTGTACGCGTCTATCGCTATCCTTCTTGTTTTCAAGACCAGAGAGCAGAGAGCTCTCTCTCTTTAAAAGGCCGGGATTCAAACGCTGTTATGTTGTGTCCTCTTCTATCGCATGGGACGGTAGGTAGGGACCTCTCAGTCGCACAAAAAATGTTTAAAAACTAACTAAAAATATCCTTGACTGAAATTCGATAGGCAACTCATATGCAATATATTTTTTGATATATTAAATTACATAAAAAATATGTTTGGTCCATTAACCAGCTCGGTGAAGGTCTTCCTATATCGGGATTTTGGACTAATAGAAAATAAGACAAAAGAAAAATATATTCCATACAAAATTATCAGAATTGTAAATGAAAAAAAACTCCATAAGACTAATAATTTTTTTTTAATAATATAAATTAATGTTTTTTTAGGAAGTGTAACTTCTAACAAATTTATCTAGTATTCTAAAATCTTATTGATACATTTTTTGTTGTTATTTTTAAAATTTTGAGGTTTATAAAATGCTGTTGAATATACTTTATTAACCAGTTCATTTTGTTGACGATTCGCCAAGATACAGCTCGTAACTTCAGAATATAAAATAGCAATATTAATAATCACTTTTTACTAAATGATAACATATAACAACAAAATTTGTATCCAGAAATAAGACTAATTTTTTTTTCGAATCTATATCCCACCTTAGAATTGTTCTAACACGTCATTTTAAGATATCTTATTAACTTAAAAGTGCTCATTTTCTTCTGGCACTGATTTTCATTGTAATCATTCAGTGTATTTGGATTTTTTGGGCCACTTTCCTTTGTATGAATTTTAATCAATACCCCAATACTTAACTTCTTTCATGAGATCTGAAACAGAAATTTAATTTTCTCAATTGTGAAATTATACCTTATTAGGTATGTTGTAAGGATCAGCGTTTTATTTGGAATGTGTTCAGGAATTTCATTAAAGTATATAGGATTTTCGCCTTAGGGTAACTCAAAAGTATTAATAAGTTAAACGGAGCTTAAATCCCAAATTTGATCATTTCTAAATAAATATTGTATATTTCCTCTCTACTAATAGGAACACACCGTAAAAAATATTATCCAGGGTTTTAGTTTTATCTAAGTCACAGTAACCAAGAATGTTAATTTTAAATTAAAGTTAATTAGTTAGAGAGTGTCCATTCCTTATTCTGACGATAGCTGCGATGCCCGATTCAAGCATTCTCTCAGTGCAAGAAAAAATAAGATCCAAGCGGTGTTTTTCCAATATTCTTATATTTAAGGTGAAGGACCTTGGTCGATATGTTTCCCCATTTAAAAAAGCAAAAACTGCTGTGATTTTTTTTCTTCCTCACACGGGGAGAACTACCTTAAATCGGAGTCTATAACCTTCTCTGATTGCCAGAAAAAGCGCAACATAAGCTGTCATTATCTTCTGATATTTAACATGTACGTTCTAAAGTTTAAACTGTCATAAAATCTGGTTAAAGATGTTTGTGTTTGCATATATCAGGTATGCACTTTTTTTGTTACTTTCTATAAAAGATAATTGTTATTTCATCCGCTGTTTGTTATTATAACTTATTAGAAAAATGTTTGTATATAAAGCTCATTAAAATCTCTGCGAATTACTACAACTAGTTCAATAAAGTGTTCTTTTAAATCAATTACTGGTATCTTTTTACACTTTAAATTGACAATTATTAATAATAACAAAATAGCTGTAAACGCTCATTATGACTATGGTAAACAACAGGGTCACGAATCCACAAATAAGTGATTTAAAATGTTTGCTGAATAGGAAAAAGGTTAAATAGATCATTAACAGTTATATTTACCTTCGGGTAAACTTGTTATGATCCACGGTATCACTGAAAATGTTTTATAACAACTATCAATTTATTATGAACTAGTATAGCTGTTCCGGCGGACTTTGTACCGCATAACACTGTCGTGTCTCTTTTTCCATTTTTTATTTTTTCAAATTTTTACCATTTTGCTTTTTTTGTTTTCAATGATTTTTTTATATCAGATATTTTATATAAGATATCCACTGCACCACCGTACGGTGGATTTATAGTACCTACTTAATTTAGTAAGAAATTCTCGTTTAAATATATAAGATAATAACTGCGCCACCTTACGGTGGCATCCTAGTTATTTTAAAATTGTAATATCTTCTAAGATGTTCATTGAAATTAAGTGATGTCAAAGACAATTTTGTTCACAATTAAATACTCTTAATCAACAACACATTTATTTGGATAAAGATTAGAATTATTACGTTGATACAACTCTTAACAAATAATGCATTAATTTCGACCAAATTTGATTACCATAAAAACGGTTCTAGTAAGTTAATCTTAAAATATATATATATACTTTCGCAGACATTTTTTTAGATCATTTTAAGAGGAATAATTCTTTCATACATATATTTTTGGTATATTGAACCGTTTTCGCAGCGCACGCAATGGAAGCCCTCAAGGATCAATAATTTTCACCGTTTTTTTCACATTTTCCATTACTTCTTCGCTTATAATAGTTGCATCGTGATGTTATATAGCCTTAAGCCTTCCTCGATAAATGGTCTATTCAACACAAAAAGAATTTTTCA
The DNA here is from genome assembly GCA_964028335.1 of Altica lythri. Lineage (NCBI taxonomy): Eukaryota > Metazoa > Arthropoda > Insecta > Coleoptera > Chrysomelidae > Altica > Altica lythri. The sequence continues at coordinate 23,321,559 of OZ034809.1, read as the reverse complement.
ATTCGAACCAGTAATTTCTGAGATTAGCGCGTTCAAACAAACAAACAAACTCTTCAGCTTTATAATATTAGTATAGATTTTAAAATAACAACGAATCTTGGTAACAGGTTAATTAAATTTGTATTTAACATTAACATTAGTATAATCATGTTTAGTCTAATAAAAATTAGAATATTTTTTATATATTCTTAAAGTCTAACGCGTATTTTGTTACTCCTTGATTTGTTATTAACCTTGACATTTAAACCTGACAAAAAATGATTTAACTTAATAAAAGAAACGTCTATGTTTTTATTCAAATTATATATTTTTTATAGTTTTTTAGCATGTATTAAATACTAGTTTGTCTACTTTATTTTTTACATATTTTTCTTAAGCAGTTAATTTGCGTTTCTTTTCGAATAATTCCTTTTAAGTAATATCTACCGTTAAAAAATTTAAGAAACACTCAAAGTTTAAATCTATTTAACGGTTAACTTTTTTATATATCTCACTACTAAAGTCAGAATTTAATTATAAATTCACTCAAAAACAATAATTTTACCGAACCACTGAAACTGCCTATCATTTAGAATTATTTGTCAATTCGTTTCCTACCCACTAAACGAAGTTTCTGTTAGGCCGATCATACACATAAAAGTGTAACACAGCGGTTTGCCCACACGAGCGGCATCGCGGTGTTAATCGGGGATGTGTGGCAGCACGTGCAATAAAACCCCAGAGACGAATAGGTTGCCGGCTAGGCAAATTTAAAAAAGCCATATTTTGTACCACAAGAGGGTAAGCCTACCGCAAAGTGTGTATGAAAGTAGGGGGCTCAACGTAGTGGCCTAAGATCAGTCGCATTTAAAGTATTGAAAAAAACATTTAGGGTACAAAACAAAGTTTTGGAAGAACTGATTGAAATATATAAATTGGAAACATTTTATGGCGCATAGAATGTATGATGTTCGTGTTCAAAGGGTTACAGAGTATGCAAAGCTACTTGAAAAGCTGTGCCTGATGCTGTAAAAGATACAGTGTTAAAAAAGATTCACAACCTTTGAAGCAACTACAAAAAAAGAGCTTGTGATATTGCTATTGAATATTGCATGTCTAAATCCAAAAAATGTTAAGGTAGCAGTTAACCTTTCGTACGAAGAAATTGAAGTCCTCATAACAATATCATGCTTTTGAATGTGAGAAGACACCAATAAGAGCAGATGTAGATATAATGTTTTAAATAGTTACGATAATCTGCTTACACTTTTCTTAACTTACGTAATAAATTTTCTTTCAATCCCAACGGTGTCATTTACTCCGGTACGACAGACAGCTGGGTATATGTCCTCCACCACTTTTAAGGTAAAACTACATAGTCCAGCGTACACACATCTTTAAAAATAAAATTTAACGACTCGTTTATAATAATAAATAAAAAATTCAAGATTGGAAAATGGGGCCATGTTAGACACCCATATTGGACCTGTTTAACCACATCTTTTCTACAGATTGTGAAGTTAATTCCAGTCTTTTATTTTCATTCCTTTTACGTCTTCCTCTATCTGGTTTAGCTATCTTAACGTGGGTCTTCCTCTTCTTCTTGGTCCTAGCGGTATCCAGATCGTGATTCTTTTTATTTTTTCTGTAGGTTTTCTTCTCATTATGTGGCCTGCCCAATCTAGTCGCCTTGCTTTTATGTATCTTGCCACTTTTTTTTATGGTCAAGCACAAGCACTGCAGGAAAAATCCTTTAAGGCGCTCTGAGAGCGGTGCGTGTGTGAAGAAAGCGATTCACGTTGTTCTTGAATCGTTGAAGGTTATATTCGGTGGGAAATACGGCCTCAGAAAGGCCGTTCCACAAAGAGGATGTCCTCCAGAAGAAAGAGTTCTTAAACAATGATGTTCGAGGGGTATTAAGTTGAACCACATAGGGATGGGCGGAAGTGGTTTGTCGTGTATTTCTGCTATGAATTGCTCTAGGTGGAATCAAGCGGGCAATGTCAGTAGAACACTTGCCATGGAAATATTTGTAAAAGAGGGTCAAATCACCAACCTGTCTTCGATGTTCTAAGCTGTCGAGGTTCTTGGTTAGCTCGTGGTCACCGATCAGGCGAATGGCTCTCCTTTGGATGGAATCTAACAACCGAAGGGTATGCTTCGGTGCAGAACTCCAGACATGAGAGCAGTATTCCAGTGATGGTCGAATCTGGGCTTTGTAGAGTGTCAAAAGTTGTTGTGGTGTATACAGCTTTTTGGTACGGAAAAGTACACCGAGTTTCTGAGAAGCTGTCCTGGCGATTGTTACCACGTGATTATGCCAAGACATATCTCCTTCCAGATTGACACCCAGTAAGTTAATAGACGAAGCCAGTGGAATTGCGTGTCCTGCCATGACTATATCTAGTTCTGCAATGTTAACCTTCTTAGAGAAAACTGCTGCCTGGGTTTTTTTAGCGTTAAATTCGACTTGGTTACTGTCACCCCAAGACAAAATTTCTTCCAGGTCTTTATTGAGTCGTGCTCTCTTCTCCCATTCTTTCCTTTAGATTTAAAGAATTTAAAAAAATTAAACATCCCATAGGACTTAAACCTGCGATCTATATCTATAGCCGATAGCGTCTTAAACCTAGTGGTTAGTCGCGTTTCTGATCAGATATTGATGCAACTTATGTCGTCTATGAAACCTTCTCAATTCTTCATATAATAAAAGAAAGAATATTTAAAGATGGCCATAATTAGTCGATAGTCTAACATTGGCTCATTTAAATTCAGTAAATTTAACAGGTTGTGAATTTAATTCGTACGCGGAAAACATTTTTTAAATGTTTTTAACGATAATCAGGTAGTTGTAAATTTTATATGTAAATATGTAAATATATTTAATGAATCGTCAAATAGTGGGATCAAAAATAGTTTGGATCATAAAAAAGCTCTTTTCCTGGCGATAATTTACGATTCATTTCTTGTCATTATTTTAAATTCATATATACCTTGTTAGAAATTTTGTAATCAATAATAAATTTAACTGTTACTGACCTCCAAGGTAACAATTTTGGTATTAAGTGAAATTATTAGTTTTGGGTCAGTAACACCCATTATCGTAAAAAATATCAGGCATTACATGTGTACTTAAAAATAATGCAACACTAACCTTCTGTCACGCAACTGTGTTTCTATTAAATTATGCGTTTATCTAATGCAAATTTTATACAGTTATTAAAATATTTGTAATCATCAATATAATAACAAAATATTACAATATCTATTTTATGATGATTGCTGTTAAGGTATCAATTCGTATATTTATATATAAATACATTTTTGTTCACGTATTATTACCAAAAGTAGTAAAACCGAGATATTACATTAAGTCATTAATCAAACTTGTTCGTGTACTACTGAATTTTGGTACGTTAATTAAAATACGGTTGTTTTATAAAAAATATGTAACGAATATTTCTAAAAAATTCAAATGATCTAAAAGGATCAAAAACCTTATGTATTTTATCATGTTCAGGACCAATGGACTCAAAAAAATGGCTGACCTGGAACAACAATGAAATACTGGGACTCGCATTGAAAAAAATTGGCAAAACGCAGAATCAAATGGAAAATGATGTGAAAAGCATTAAAGATTGGATGCAAACACAGTATCATTTACCAGAAATAAGCAGTAAGTATTATTTTCTTTTCTTTGTCTCATTCCTTATTCACTAAACCGAAAGATAAAATAGCCTAAGCTGAAATATTATATAAACAAAGCAAAGATTGTTTAATTGTGTCATTAATGTTATTTAACAACTGAGTGCAACTTTATAAAGTTGCGACTTTTGATGTTAGTTACGAAAAAAATAAAAATTATTCCATAGAAGAAGAATTAAAGAAGAACTTGCTAGTTTTCGTTTTAGAAAATGGTTTAATACCCCTTATGTTATTAAAACATTAATAAATCAGCATATATTACAGATGGAACGACTTTATGCTAACATGTCGTGTGATATACTTACTCTACATTGTTAAAAGACAGGTTATCAGCATAAGTAGTCAGAAGTTGCCTCAGTTTTATCATCTCTATTGCGAAATTTGATTTTCGATCAGCTGATAGTGAGACTCAACAATACTAGATATACTCTTTCCAATCTAAATGTGAAATTTTTTGTTCTTTGGCGGTTCTTTTGATGGCATTGCCGACCATTAGCGTGGAATTAAATAAAAAGGGTTCGTAAATTTTTATTAATTTTTGTTTTAAATTTCAAAAGAAAAACGGTTTTTATATATTTGTAAATTTTGTATCAATTTGAAAATTGTCAAATAACAAATTAATTCTTTCAAATTAAAACTTGTTAATTTTCGTTATTAATAAGAACATTTGACTCATTATTCAAATAATACATAACTCATAATAATTTTATAACAATTGTCTACAAAAAATACTCATTTTGTCAGACAATCTTAAAAGATTGTCTGTCCAGCAAGGACCACGAGGAGGTATGAGCCTTCCTTGCCTGGAAAGGAAAGGGTTGGGTATGTTAGTAAGAATATAAAATTAGTTTGTTTTTGAAAACAAGTTTTTAAGATACATCACGATAGCTGTAAAGGAAATTGGTTGGAATGACTAACAAGAATTGTCAGAGTCTTCTGAAGTAGAATCGTTTCCAGGTTGAATTACTAATGGTGCTATTGGCGTAAAACAGGATATTCCTTTTCTATTTTTATAACATGTGTTTCGCAATTTTTCCATACATCGCTATTAATGCCACTAATTACCTCTCGAATATTATCAAGAACAACTGCGCTTAAGGTTGGTGACTGATTATATTTTCGTAAACGTTTCTTTACAGTACTCCAAACCATTTCGATTGGATTAAAAATACAGTAGTAAGGAGGTAAACGCAAAAGGGTATGACCATGTCTGCTGCAAATGGTGTCAATGACGTATTCAGTTTTAAAATTCTGACTTTTGATCATTCTTATTAATTCCTTCTTTACTGGAACCTTTTTAGGAACATCGATATTTTTGATTGCCATAAGTCTTAAAATTTCATTCTTTTTTTGTGTTATTAGGTATTTTGTTTAATATGCGGAAATGATACGACGCATTGTCCATAACAATTACTGAATTGTAAGAAAACCCAATAGATAGTGTTGAATTTCGATTCATAAATAAATAAATAAATAAATAAATAAATAAATAAATAAATAAATAAATAAATAAATAAATAAATAAATAAATAAATAAATAAATAAATAAATAAATAAATAAATAAATAAATAAATAAATAAATAAATAAATAAATAAATAAATAAATAAATAAATAAATAAATAAATAAATAAATAAATAAATAAACGAAAAACTAAAAGAAAGTGAAAATTTAAAAACAGAAAAAATGCGAAATAAATAAAGTCTAAAAAAATACCATTCTAAATCAAATAATATAACGCCACCGTAAGGTGGCGTAGTTATTATCTTACATATTTAAACGAGAAATTCTTACTATATTAAGTACTATCAAGCCACCGTAATATATAAAAAATCAATAAAAATCAATCACGCTACTGTGTACTGTAATGGGGAAGAAGACTATTGGCGGTATTTGACTGTTGTCGCATTTTGCAATTTTCCTCTTTGAAGTTTCGTTTGATAAACAGCGCGCTGTCGGCATTTGTTTACGTTAAGATCAATGAGTTACGAACCGACTTAAAAATCGGACAGTAAATACACAATGTTGCCGGTATTTAAAAACTTTTTTAAGTATAAGTAATATATACAAAATTGATATCATTAGAAGTGAAAACTGTTTAAATATGAAGAACCTAGTTAATTAATTTAAGTATATATTTTGTAAGAATATTTTTATATTATCTTTCTAAGAGTAATTGTCGAACAATTGAATAGTAAAGTAGAGATAAAATTTTCAAAATATATAAACTTAGGAATATTCGGAAATACATCTAGCAACCAAGATTCGAAAGTCGCTTCCTTTGTTGAGGTTAAAAGGCGTGGTTGTCTATTCACATTAACATTAGTTACACATACCATGCTGTAGGTTATATAGATGACCTCGTCTTCTTTACTTCAAGCAAATTTAATACTATGACTCAAAATAAAACAAGCTTCTATAATGTAATCAGGAAGATGACGTTAACTGCAGGGCCTAACATAAATTCTCTAAAGTATAAAGTTACGACATTTATAAATTTGGGATTTAAGAAGAAACGTGTCCTTTAGGGGTAACCCTACACAAACGCAGTTACAGCGAAAGGTGTAGATTAAAACCAGATATGCTATATTATAACTATAACATGGTAATTAAACCAACAATCTTTGGTTTGGTTGCCAAAAAATTCAACAAAGAAATGATATTATCAAGCTAAGCAAAGTTTAAAGATTTGTTTGTCTTGGTACAGACAGTCCAATCGCAGCAAAGAAAATTCTCTTTAACCTTCCTCCTCTTTATATAATTGCAAAGATGCAGACAAGGATTAGCTATTACACGTTGCAGTAAATTCTGAGCAACTTTTTTTATTAAATCACAACACAATAAAATTAAAGCAGAACCTAGTTACCAAATACCTGCCATCAACGTGAGAAATGGGAAAACGCGAGCAGTCAACTCTATATATAAAGGCTAAAGACGCATCAGGAGAAAGAATTTATAGTGCTGACCAAACTGTGAAAATTTCTTTCCCCTTAGGAACACACACACAAAGAGAAAATAATTTCAGTAATTTATAAATCCAAAATATCTTACATTGAAAGTTATTATTTTTGTTGACCTACTACTATTTTTTTAGGTGATTCACAAATCATGAACTTTTTGTTAGTAAATAAAGGACAAGTAGAAATAGCAAAACAAAAATTGGACATGTATTATACCATTCGTCACCTAATGCCTGAAATTTATGAAAACTCGAATATGAACCTTCCACACATGAAGAAAATTGGAACAGAATTGTAAGTGTATAGTTAATTTTACAAGAAAAATACTAAAATTATTATTTTTTGTTATTAGATATCTTTTTCCTTTACCTAAAAGAACTGAAGAAGGTTACAGAATTAGCATTTCAAAACTGTTGCAACCTAACACTGACAATTTTGATTTTTATAAATATTTTGCTTACGGAATAAATCATTTGGAAGTCAGATTTCAAGAGGATATAATTTATGAAGATATTTTTATCGTTGATTTGGAAAATGTAAACATATCCCATATATTGAAAGTTTCACCATTTCACATAAAGAAAATGGTAAACATATTAGAGGTAAGATAAAAATAACAGATTACTAAATTACAAGGTTTATAAGAAAATAAATATTATTTTTCCAGAAAGTATATTCAAACAGAATTCGAGAATTCCATTTCATCAATTGTCCAGGATTTGCTATAAACTCTATAAATTTATTAAAGGCATTCATAAAACCAAAGTTAGCAAAAAGGGTAAGTTTAAAAATTACATCGACATATCTTAAGGATTGCTTTTAACTTCTGAGTATATGTGAACACAATTGTGATAACTATTCCAAGTCTGCAAAAAGGAGATAGAGACATATTTGGGAATTTCAAAGACCTCGTTTTAAATAATCCTACATGAAGAACTGGGTGTTACGAAGTTGGTTTCTCATTGGATCCCACATTTGCTCACAGAAGAGCAAAAGGCGGTTTGCGCCAATTGGTATCAAAAACATTGGAATGGAATACAAAGGAAGCTTAAAAAATATTTATAGATAGTATTGTTAATGGCGATGAATCTTGGATTTACTCCTACGAACCTGTAAAATAAATGTCAATCCGCTGTGTTTTGTGTCAAAAAGTATATCTTTGCTAAAACATTTTATTAATAACATGATTACTATAAACAAACTAATTATTATTTTATTTATTATTTCAGTTGTTTGTGCATGAAGGCACAGAAAGTTTATCGAACATAGTATCCCCAAAAGTTCTTCCTAAAGATTATGGCGGTCTAGAAATACCTCTTAGTGAACTAAATGGTAAGTATGTAATATTGTAATAACTAGTTTCTGTAGTAACTGTCAGTTTTCCAAATCTTGTTTTATTGTAATATTAGATTACATACCTAGGTGGAAAGTACGTCATTTATCTCAAAAAAGCTAGTGTAAAATGGTACTTTTGCCGAGGTCTGCATACTATTTTATTTAAAATTATCATATACCTACGTATAAAAGGAGAAGGTCCCACACTAACTGAGGTACAGACGCACGCACAGCTGTAACGCCTGTGGTAGAAAGGTGAAATTTGGGTGTCACTTGAATTTTGAAAACATTTATCCCTGAAGGGGTGAAACAGAGGTTGAAAGTGTGTATGGAAAAAACTTAAAATCGGAACCGATTTTATTATAATTAAAATTAAGACCCTTAAAAATATTTTTATAATTTTGACAAGTAAAGTGACATTTTTCAAAACTGCTGTCAGTTTTGAAAGTCATTACTTTTCATAACTAGTTTTGAAAAGTAAAACTTTACGTAACTAGTTTTGAAAACTTCATTTCAAAACAAGTTACGAAAAATATAAAGCAAATATAAACAACTAAGAACTATTTTATACTAACTTTATTAAAGAAATATGTAAAAGCAGACATTTTTAAACAAAAAATTAATTAAGTATACTTAATATTTAAATCAGAAACTTACCTTTTAATTATATCTGTATTAAATAGAATTGTCATTAGAAAGGTGTCAATGCAAAATAAACACGAGAACTAGATGTATTGTTTTTAATTATGATTAGATAATTATGATTTTTTTTAATTATGGAAATTCGTCAAAATTATAAAAAATCTTGTACGGAACTCGTTATAAAACGCCATTTTGTTTAACTCGTGTTCATTTGCAGCACTCGCTACGCTCTTGCTGCAACATCACACTCGTTAAACAAAATTGGACTTTTCATAACTCGTTACGTAAATAACTATTCTTTAAACACGTGTTTCATTAATCGTTTTCTATATTAAAATGTTAAAAATCGTAAAAAATCTTGAAAAAACGTTGAAACTCGTAAAAAGTTGTTGAAAATCGTAAAAATTTGTTAAAAATCTTGAAGAATTTTAAAAAATGATGAGACTTGTAGAAAAAATGTGATAATCGTAAAAAATTTACAAAAATCCCATAAAACATCCAGAAAGATTGTTGGAAATTGTGAAAAAAAAAGGTTGAAAATTTTAAAGAAACGTTAATGAAAATCGTAAAAAAATTGCTGGCATCTTGAAAAATTGTTAAAAATGGTGAAAAAATGTCATAAATCGTACAGAAATATTGAAAAACGTATGAAAGTCAAAAATAATTAAAAAATGTTGACAATCGTAAATAATTTTAAGAATTGCAAAAAAATTGTTGGAAACCAAAAAAAAAACCTGTAAAACCGTAAAATATTATTGGATATACTAAAAAATCTTAAAAATAATTAAAATGATTCATGAAAATTGTAAAAAATTGTCAAGAATGTAAAAAAGCATTAAAAAAGTGTTTAAATGAAAAAAAAACAGTGGATATAAAAAAATGGGGAAAAACCTGAAAAAATAGGAAAAAAATAAAAAACGAGCAAAATTGAAAAAATCGAAAAACAAAAAAAAATAAATAAAAATGTATAAAAGAAAAAAAAAGGAAAAATATAACAAAATTATGTAAATTAAGAGAATTTAAAAAAGTGAAAAAAAGAACAACTAAAAAAGGAACAAAAGCGTAAAAATTACAAATTACAACAAAAACAAGTTAAAACCTGTAAATAGACAAAATATAATAAAATCGACAAAAACAATAATAAAATCATGGAACCAATCGAAAAAGCAAGAAAAAAATTGTAAAAAAACGGAACATGAAAAAAAAAATCATTAATAAAAATGAGTTACCACTCACCACTCACAGTGCTTAAAAATTACTGTTTATATATTAGCCTGTAAGGTGGTGTGGGTTTTGCGAACGCGGGATTTGCGAACCGTGGTATTTGCGAACAACTACCTGACCTACGGCGGTCACTTTATGGCTACCGTGGGATTTGCGAACAACCCCTTGCAGGTATGTTTGGGATTCACTAACAACTGTATTTATTTTGATTATTAATAATTAATGTATTTTTTATATTAAATATTTTATTCCTTATTGTAACACAAAAACTTTTAATACCAATAATCTGATTATTTGTAAAAATTTTATTTCTTCCGATGCCAGCCTTCAACAACATTATTTGTTCTGTGACGTTGTTTTGATACGTTCCAAACATCGATGTTTATTATGTCGTTGTCAAGCCACTGGTCTACAAAATAATCTGCAAACTGACGTAGCTTATCTGACTCCGGTGCTTCTGCAACAGTAGCCAACCAACCATCCTCCACTTTTTCCAATGGAATTAAAGACACAATTTCTTTGCCAGTTTTTGAGTTTTGGTCTGTACCTAAAGCCACTCTTTTTATTTTACACAAACTGGTTTTAGCTACGTTGTAATTTGGCATCGTATTGACAAATTCATATCCTCTAGCTTCTAGATCCTGGAATAAAAATAAAAAATTATACAACAGAAAAAATTGTTGTGTGCAATAAAATTTGACTTGACTTGTGCATTAAAATGCAAAATAGAAGTTTTTAGGGTTTTCTGTGGAAATAAACTATAAACTTATACATTTTAAATGTGATTATACCGAGTGAGGAAAATAAATTGCCTATTTAACATAAAATAAATAAATAAAAAGTAAAATAATTGTATTATAATAATTACTTAAACAATACCAGCACGCATTCTTTTATCATAAATTTAATAATACTCTGTATACGATAAGAAAAATTAGGTACCATGAATTCCTTACGAAAAATCTCACAGACGGGGATGCTCAAATCTTCTCTAGCTCTCTTCCTACATGTGTCCAATTTCTTTTTCACGTCCAACTCAGCCTCCTCTGATGAGCACACATGTGGTATTTCCCTGTTTTCAACCAATTTACCATCTCGTGGTAAATTGGATCCTTTACATCTTTGCTTTTGTTCATTAACACATGACCAGGTAACTAAGCCGTGTATATCGCGTACTATTCGGTATTGATGACCACCAAATGTAATCGATGTTTTACCCTTTGTCGTGGTGATAAATTCAATCTCTGCCATATTATTTTGATAACTCAATATTCAAAATAATCATTGCATTTTTGTTTTTTTTTTTAATTTATATATTATTATTAATAGTCTACTTTCAAAACGGTTACTGGATAAAACGATTTACTTATCATGGTCAACTAAGTTACTTATGGGAAATCCCTCGTTAAATCCTAATAAATCATTTTGTTCAAGTCTTCAGGGTGCCCTATTAGAGATTTATTTTTAAATGTCTTAGGTTGTTCAAAAGGATAATAGATACTTTCTAAGGTATATCTACTTTCTATGTTAATCCCTTAACAAAGTTAGAAAAAGATTAAGAAAGTGTGTATAAGATATCTAACAATCAAATTCAACCTGCTTTAATAACTATAAAACGTCTATTTAATCTTTTGGACTTTAATATTTTCATAATCAATAATATCAAATAATAATATTATTACAGTTTAAAAATAATAGTATTATAGTAAAACAAATTCATTGATTCCTAATCTTTAGGTTGTTCGCAAGTCCCACCGATGGTCAGCGCTTAGATTAAGGCCAGGTATGCGTGTTCGCAAATTCCACGTAAAAGGTTCAGTTCGCAAATCCCACGTTCGCAAGTCCCACGGAGCCGTCTGTAATTGTGGTATAAATGATTGTAAATAAATGTACTTTTATGCGTGTGTATAATATTTTTATATATTAATGCAGTAACGAAATTTTATATTTTAGAAATGTGGCAACAGAAACTTGAAGAATATGAAGAGAGATTCAATACCCTTGATAAACTCGAAACCAAGGAACACTTGAGGCCATCAGTCTTGAAAAATGACGAAATTCTTGGTTATCATGGAAATTTCAGAAAATTAGAAATGGATTGAGCATGACTTACAGCTTTTCTCTAGTGGTAGTTTAATTTTATTATTTGTGTTCTGTTGTCGTATTAGTCCGAGGTACAGAATTTGTTCATGTTTTTTGTGACTTACAGTTTTATGTAATAAACATTTAATTTTAAATTATATATTTTTTAATATTTAAACAAAGCAGAAAATTTACTATAGTCCATTTCACCGATTTTGGCCGATGACAGAAATCATACTCGAAGTAAATTTAGAGTTACATCTCTCTCAGATACAGGCAAGTTAGAAATTTAAATGAGGACGTTTGTTTTTTGATACAACACTTACGTAACTGCATCTTGTTTCACCGGTAGATAAAAAGTATTCAATTCGGAAGTCTTGACTTAATTCACATTCCTAGTAACCGTCATATACGGATGTCAAACCACACTGATAGTTTCAGAAACTTACGACCTAATTTAAAAAAAAAAGTTTTATTTTATGGATAGGTTCTGCCTGAAAACTAGAACGTATAGGTACCTGGAATTTTAAATATTTACCTGGAACCTATTATATTACACTTTAAAAAAGAGTGTACGTGTAATCTTTACGCGCGATTGAAGTAAAACTTGTTGACGTACGTATCGGAAAATAAATATTTAATTACAATTCAATCATATTTATTGCCTATATACTTTACAAAAAATGAGATGTTATATTTATATTATTCATTAGAAATAGGAATTTGAAAGTTATCATTATTTTTTATATATGAAATAATAGGTTTATGATAACTAAAATGTGAAACATAAATTTTACTCTCTAAATACCATTAATGTATTTGAAACCGTTTGAAAATTTCATAAATAAATTACGAAAATTTAAGCTCTTCCCATAGCTGAAATTACACAGTTACTTCCATCAGAATCTTCCGTTAGAATCTTACGTTAGAGTTACCCCTAGTCGCGCCTAAAGAAGTTTTGCTTCAATAATAGGTAAACAATATTAAAAATATACACACATTACGTTTAGAATGTGTGATTTTGTAGCTGTATCTACCTTATTGTAACACAAGAGCCTTCGATAGATAGTTAGATAACCATTTCATTTTGTAGCATTTTATAGCATATTCCATAAAATTTAAAATCCTGAGTTAAGTTTGTTTTCTTCACGTCTACGAAGGATCTGTTATTGCTGGTAAAAGATCAGCCATCCTGACTAGTGGTTTTATGGCGTTTATGGCTACCTAACCAAACCTAAAATAAATATAAGAAAGTGTTAAAACATTTCGAATATTATTATTTTATGAACAAAAACGTGCAACATGCTTCTTTACTTAACGTAAAGCTTCCGTATAAACAACTATTTACTACCATAATATGTATGTATATATATAAACTTACTTAATCAAATCATAATGAATGTCGCTGTCTCGTCCTTTTTTCATTTTCATTTTTCTTCAAATCTTTCTGGCGCTTATAATATGCCCTTTGACGTTCACAGTTTCTTTTTCTTTTTAGCTCTTTAAGTCTATAAAACGAAAAAAGCTAGGTATAAATAATAGGTATAAATAATTAGGTATAAATAGTGTAATTACACACCAAAAATAAAATGTATGCATATAGAGTAGGTACTCACTATTTTCATTCAATATTTTTTCATCACTTTCTTCATTAATAAATCCACTTTGTTTATTCATATTTAATACAAACACTTTATACACAAATTTAAACTATTTACCAGCAATGTATTATGGTTGACAAGATGAAAAGCTGTCAATTCATACAATTACAGATTTAATTTTATTTAATATAGTAGGCAGAATCGCATGAGCGACGCCAGGATTATTTTCAGGGAGGTGCATCTGCATCTACACACTATTATGATCTAATATATAAACAGAATGTAGAATGATTACGACAGCAACCGCGACGCCTTTAGTTTTTATTCAAACAATAATTTAATAAAAAAATTAAAAAAATATATAATTTTCTGGTAAATTCAGGTATTCTCTTTCATAGCAGGGGGGTGCAAGCGCACCCTCTTGCACCCTGCTGCCGGCGCCCATGCAGAATCGTGTTAGGTATTTTGTATTAGGTTTTGTTTCCGGTTTCTGTTATTAGAATGACTTCACGTCCGTTAGAATAACTGAGTTACTCCTAGTGTCGCTAAAGAAGTTTTACTTCAAAAAACTCTCCGCCATTGGTAACTTGGATGACAGTTTAATCTTATTTCAGTGGTTTCTAATATCAGATCGGCCAAAAACGATGAAATGGACTATACCAACTCTCTAATAGTCTGTTATGATATAAACAAACAGTAGATCATAAAACTAACTCGTAAAGGGAAATTATGCTGTAAGTACAGGGAAACTTCATTAAAGAGATTCTTAATGGCTTACAGGGGGTACTGTTAATGTCAGTGAATGATGGAGACATACATACGTTCTGTAAGCATTTAAATAAACTCAGAGAAGATTAAATTTATAATAGAAAGATTTATATAGTATCTAAAACTATATGAAATAATTTTAACATATAGATAGAAAAGCATATATAATTGCCCAAAAGTTAAAAAGTCCAGTTTCAATGATAATACTAAAAAAAATTAAGATCAGATGCACTGAATTTTGCAGATATAAAATGTGACCAATAAACGAATATTTAGGCTATATCTTTAGAATATATTAAATGACATTAAGGACAAATTGATAAAATGTCGCATCCAGGCAAAAAAGTGACTTAGAGTTTGATGCTTCAATTGTTGATTTGACAAAAATCTCTATGTGCTTAAGGAGAAAGTGAGTAGGTGTCACATGTAACGTGAGTTGAATTTAACGATGAATAAGCACAATTTACAAAAAGAACTTTTTATAATAGAAAGTTTTTTACTGATTTATAGGTCATATTTTGTGTCATCTCAACAATGCACAGCATCCCTGATTTTGCAAAAATATTAAGTCATACAACGCTGTGATTAATCATAGAGAAGATTGTTTCCTTGTTAACAAACTCAATGGTAGTTGTATCTAAAAACTTTCTGAAACAGTTTATTTTATTACCAGTTAAAATAATAATTACTGTTTTCATATGTAAGAACAAAAAAAAAAGAAAAAAAAACTTCTCTGTCGCGTTATCGATCCCATTATGATAACATAACAGAACTGTCACAAGTGGACTGATCCGCCACCTAACCAACTACGCTACGAACGATTTATTTAATAACTTTCAAAATAATATTATCTATACACAACTTAGATCATGTTTAATATCAATTCGGTATAAATTTCGAAATCTTTGTATATGCCTAAACACACTTGAAACATGCATTGTCATCCAGTTCTTAGCTATCCTGAAAATTTCAGAGCTTTAGGTAGTCGGGAAATAGGTTTAAATTCAATTACAAATTCCACGGAATGACACAGAGACACAGAACACGGCGAAAATATAAAAAACTTTCTAAAAAGTGAAATAATTCATAGCTTAGTTGTTAGAGCGTTGTTGCAAAGGATGCAATATTTTGTCAATTTCTCCTTTATTTAATATTTTCTTGTTTGTTTACGTTTTAAAATTTCAAAGATGTGACCTATAAGTTGAAACGATTCTAAACTGTTATTACCTTTACAAACATGAACGATATTGGGATCACCTGTTTTGTAGACCTCATAGAGATTTTTAGGACAAACGATATATATAGTGAGAAATCTGACTAATCATGAATCTTTTATTAAAACAAAACGCACTAGTCAGAATCAATGGAGCAACATCAGAAGCAGTTGCGATAAATAATACCCACGTTAGGCAGAAATGTTAGCTATAACATTTAAAAGGTATCTAACGTGGAGTGAAGATTAACGGAAAAATAATCAATACTATACGCTAAAGATACCGTTTTGCTAACGCAAGACTTATAAAATGTAATAAATTGTATAGTTCAGCATAGTGAAAACTTTGACCTAAAGAGCTTGCATTTAATGATTATACATAAGTAAGGCGAAGCCTATTATGCCCAGGTGGTACAAAAATTTAAAATGGAACACAATAAATGGCTTATCAAAAACAAAAAATACATTAGGTGTTGAAACTTAAAAGTAAAAACAAACCAAAATCATATACATAATGGTAAAAGTTAGTATTTAGGTTAGTGTTTAGGTATACGTCTAGCCTATTTCTAAAAATGTTTATAGAAGGAGCAGACACAACATCAGCAGGGAGCGAATTCCACTGGTCGAATACTCTTTTGGTAAAAAAAATTGTCTCGGGGTTGTGGAAATTCGTTCCCTGGATAGCTCAAGCCATGACCTCTTAACCTTGGGTCACTATTGAGCTGAAACAGGTTCCCCATGTCGATGGAAAACTTGTTGTTTAAAATTCTGTAGCACTGTATGAGGTCCTCTCTTTTTCTTCTGTTCTCTAATGATCGAAGTGTGAGAACAGACAATCTTTCTTCATAAGAGAGTTTGGACAGCTGTGGACACCATTTTGTGAAGCGTCTTTGTACATTCTCGAGTGTTTTGATATCTTTGATATAGTGTGGAGACCAGCATATTGTATTGTAGTCTAGTAGCGGCCTAACAAATGTTTTATATACTGGCCAAGAAGTTTGGGATTGGGTGATTGAAAAGATCTTCGAAAGCGATATGGTACAGAGTTAGCTTTTTAAGAAATGTTGGATATATGTTCTGACCAGACAACTGCGCAAGTTTTTTTAGTTATATGCTGTGAACTGGTGGAATAAGTATTATCGTATGAACATCTAAAATGCAATACAAATAAAGAAGTCAGAATTCGTAATTAATAAGCTAGAAAGACATTCAAGACGTTTTTTGTTTCTCTTGTATGGATGGGAAAGTAAAAACTTTTGCCTAAACAGCTTGCATTTCCAAGACAACTGAGCAGGTTCTTCTAGTTATCGGCTGTGACGTGGTGGAATAAGTATTATCGTATAAATATTTATAGTGCATAGTAAATGTAACAAGTCAGAATTCGTATATAATAAGCTAGAAAAACATTTACATACACGAGACGTTTATATCTCTTGTTTAGATGGAAGAGTTGAACCCTCTGTTTTTATCAAGGAAAGAAAGACGCTATAAAGATTAAAAAATAACAAAAGAAAAGTATAAAATTTTGCCAAGTTATACAAAGAATCCACCAGCAAAGAAACGATTATATTAGATAAGTAAATGAGATCGAAGAAGACTATTAAAAGAGGTGACAACATTTTCTCATAAGTGAAGTATTCGGTGATGACCTGACTTGGAATACTTATCTAGCAGCAAAGTTAAACAGAAAACAATATTATTAACAGTCGTAATTTACACCTTAAGGTTTGTCAAGAATAATAATAACTGTGATCCGTTTGTACATAATACCGATGAGGACCTTCATATATTTTAGACCAATAAGCCTTCTTGCGTGCATTAGTTAGGTATACTAAGGGATGCTAAGGGTGTGATCAAGAGGCCTAGGGTCCTCTCCCCCACACAGTATGGATTTAGGAGGCGTATGAGTACAGTGAACTTAGTTATGGAGGTTCTTCGTCTGTCGAAGAGCAGACAGCGGTCCAAGTAAACGCGCTATTTCTACTTGATGTTTGGAACGGCTTCAATATGATCCAGTGGAATGTGGTAATGAGGGCCTTAACAGAAAAGCAATGTTTGGGATAATTCACAAACATTTTCAGCGATTATCTGTCGGAGCGACAGATCTCTATCGAGAAAGGTGTGGTAGAAGACGTGACGGCTGGAGTCCCACAGAGGTCCGTGTTAGGCCAGACGCTTTGAAACCTGCAATGCGATGTGAGTATTACCCTCGTCGCTGATGATTTTGCGGTGCTGGCGACGACAAAGGACCAACACGAGCTCATATTTAGGGTATATTTTGCTTGTGGTTTCGTTAGGGACTGGATGCTTGAGAACGGTTTGAGTCTGGCAACGGATAAAGCTGAAGAGATTGAAGGTACCAAGAAAGAAAAGAGTAGTTGTTTTCTGTGTGAATTGGGTGCAGATCAAGCCCAAACGATATGTCTCTGGACGAGAATGATAGATGGGTAGAGCACCTGAGAAGAGTCTTCGCCAGAGCAGCCAGATGGCCCAAACCCGGAAGGAAGAATACATTCGGCGGTATTGTTCTTTACGTGGCTCTGGTCTGGTGTTCTGTGGTGGAAACCCCTTGCTGCATGCGGCTTCTTAAAAGGGTCGATAGAACAGTATCCTCCGCTGCGCTTTGGGTAATTGCAGGCTGTGTGCCATCACAAAACGAGAATGTATCATCGTCGGGGACATCGGTGAAAGAATAAGGAATGAGAAGAGGGCCACATCTATTGAGATTCCGGAAATGAGGACCGGATTCAGGTTCACTTGCAGATAAAAAGAGATATGGTACGAAAGTGTAGAATACCTATGAACTACTACAATATTCTTATTAGAAAATAACCAACAAAAACTGACAGCGACAAGACAAAATATGCGTGGGTATTCTTAATGGATAACTGCAATTTGAAAATTTATGGATACCTACTGTTGTAAAACGTATATATAAGGATATTTCCATCAAGACGACAAATCTGTTGTGTATATGTCGTAGGCAATCGCCGTAATCCGTCATTCCCTGAAAAGCCTAGGCATTACAGGTACTGCCGGCAATCGCCGTCATAGAATCATTATTACGCTGTTTGACTGAAATTATCCGTCATTTCAGTGACTGACGCTAACGTTTTAGGCAAACGGTGTAACTTTCTGATTGATTGAAAATTACGGCGTTTGACGGTTGTATAGTCCGTCAATTCTTCAGAAAATTGCGGGGTTATTAATCCAGCCAACCTGGAGTACAAATAATATCAAAAAGGTAGAAAAAATATTAGGATATTATTGGGTTTGAGTATGATGTAGATTACGAAGAGCTTTGAAATGTTAGGGAGGGATGGAAAATTAATGTTTTCAAGTAAAGGACGACTGAAAAAGACTTATTAGGTGTGAGTGTGATGTTGATGATTACGAAGAGTCTGCAAATGTTAGGGAGGGATGGAAAATTATAGTTTTCAAGTAACGGAAGACTGAAAAAGACTTATTAGGTGTGAGTGTGATGTTGATGATTACGAAGAGACTGCAAATGTTGGGAAGGGATGGAAAATGGATTTTTAAGTAACGGAAAACTAAAAAAGACTTATTGGGTGTAAGTTTGCAAATGTTGGGAAGGGATTTTCACATTTTGTGAAGTGATGGAAATGGGTAATCGAAGGCTTATTGGATATGGGTTTTATGTTTGGTCACGAAAGAGTTAGACATTTTAAACTTTTGGGAAGGGATGGAATTATCAAGTAACTGAACACTCTTTGGCTGTGCTTTCTTTGATTTTAATTATTTGCCAATACATATAAAGTATTCAAATAATATTGGCAAATTTTGCTAGCAGTTCCCCAACAGTTGGAATACTTCGCCAATGATGGGCCGGCTGAAGTGTGTTTGCTGGGGAGTGGAGTAATTTTTTTAGTTATTTATTGTTTATATAATAAACTTAAATAAAAAATATAATATTTCAAAGTTTTAGCAAATTACTTTCTAGAGTTATTATTTATGGAAGTAAATTAAAGCATTTATAATTGTTTTCGTTTTTTTTTTTAAATTATCACCTTATCGATGACTAGGTTGACTGGACTATATTACATCGGAATGATCCGGCCCTACATTTGTTTATATAATTGGTTAGGTTGTCCCCACTCATTTCATCGTAATCCCACAGTTTTTTGGCTTCTTTATTGTCCAGAAAATATTGATTCACTTTCTCATAAAATGTACTCTTGTGGCTATCCATTTTACTGCATAAAATGATGAAAAAACATTACTTTTAAGCCAGCACAAACAGCACTAACTTAATACGAATTCTGAATTGACTAAACATGCATCCGGCGGTCGCTGTAAAATTCAATCATTCGGGCGGTTACACCGTTTGCCTAAATGTTTAAACGTCAGTCCCTGAAATGACGGATTATTTCAGTCAAACAGCGTAATAATGATTCTATTACGGCGATTGCCGGCAGTACCTGTAATGCCTAGGCTTTTCAGGAAATGACGGATTACGGCGATTGCCTACGACATATATATTCCAGGACTGTCCAACCTTGTCAATAAAAATATCAATATTTAGTGAGTATTAGCCACTTCTTCACTTCATGAGTAAGAAAATAAATAAAAAGCAAATTTCATTACCACAAGACAGTCACACAATGGGGCCAATGTAGCTTTAACTTTTTTCCCAAGTTTTTTAGTTTATTTATATTGTCTTATTTAATTTTTTTTTCAATTATTTATTCTTTATTATAATTATTTTTTGTCTTTTATTTATTTTACATTTCTTTAGATTTTACTACTTTTTCGATCTTCTTTTTTTATATTTTACTAAGTATTTATCAGATTTTTTTTTTGCTTTTTGTCCTCTTTCAACTTTATCGTATACAATTTGTAACTAAACAAATCTTAAATCAACACAATAAAATTTAGCTACTTTTATAGTTTAAAAAAACAGAAATCTCTTTCCACAACGTACAATGATTTAAAAATGCTACAATTTGATTAAAAGTTTGCACCACAGTTTTAACTACACCGTTGGCTTTGAGCTGTTGAGGAAAAATCATTTTTTAAATTGATGGATGGCAATTTTGGAACACTGGAATGTGGGATGAACGGGTGCAAATTTTTAGTTATCGTTATTATGTGGCCAATTATGACTTTCACTTTTAAGACCATATTTGAAATATTGCTCGAGCTAAATCAATCATTCTAAAATCCTGAGTTTGTGTAAAATGTGAAGTTCATTACAAATTTGAAGTTAAAACTTGAAAAGTTGTATTATACAAATACGAACTTTATTTTGTTTTATTTTATTTAATATTGATTTTATCACAAACTGTTAAGTATGTTTTTGAGTTAACTTATATTTTACCCTTCAAATAATTTTAGATTGTACATAGTTTGTTATAAACTTCGGCATTATTTCATCCAAACTCTATTAAAGAAGTTTTCTCGCAATCTCTCTGCAAAATAATTTATCGAAAAAATCCTTGAATGCAGTTTAAAAAACTTTTCTTTGCCACCAAATAAACTTCTGATGTGGTAACTTTGCTTTGAGATTCTAACTATTTTATCTTGTTTTATGTGCGTCGGGAACCCTGGGTTTATATTTTTCTTCCACGCGGACAGGTGTTTTCCAGTCTCTGCTTTTCTCGCCGTGAATTATTTTCATTTTATTCATTTTTATCTGCTTCTTTTATTTATAAGGTGTATCGACTTACCAGACTTGGAATATAAAATCTTAAATCCTTTAATATTGTTTTCTTTAAGGCATTTTATTTTTTGCGTACACTCTCATGGATTTTTTCTTGTAGTTAAAAATTGTTAATAATTGATAATGTTTGGTTTCTTGCTTAATACCTTAATTGTAATGTTTGAGAAATAAGCTTCTTTTATTATGATCCAAAACACAAACGTGGGATTTTTTCTTAAGAGATGTTTGGTGCGTTTTTGTAAATCTATAGATTTATTACTCAGATTAGACAGATTAGACTTCTAAATTTTCTCTTACATAAAAAAGAACGAACTGTAATTGGTTTAATATATTGATTTCTTAGATGACGATACAAAAACGAATTCGGGATGTTTTCTTGAAAGATGTTTAGCATCTTTCTACCCGTTTTCTTTTATTTATTAAATAAACTTTCTGTTATATTAAAAAGTTACCTTTTAATACAGTAATTACACGTGTCCTTGTAAGACCTTATAGGTAATTATAGACCTTCACACGTTGCATACACAGTACTGTGCGAATTAATGTGAACACAGGTGTAAAATTCAGAAAATCAACGTTTATTTCTTACAGAAGAACAAAATAGAATAACAAATACATTAACATTGTTTTAATATGAAATATGTCCTCCCATCGCTTTATTAACTTCTTGAAGACGTTTTGGCATCACGTGAACAGTTATTTGACAGTTTTCTGTGATTTGCGATTCTCGAAACCACATCTAGATTTTTATAAATTTTTCTTTTCTTGTGCAATCCATTTTGCTTAGTCTAGCTTTCACAGTCGCTGATAGATTTTTAATGAGATTGAGATCCGGTAAGCTTCCTGGCCATCAAGGCTTGTAATATTCTTCTCCTTGAAATATTTGGTCATTATCGTGTAGACGTGGCCAAATCTTGTTAAAAAATTTGTCCATTATTGGTATCCACTTTTCTTTGTTCTCCTTCTAAACTTCTTTCCAAGAAGTCTTTGCATTTTTGAAAATTTATTATACCTTTGATTGGCGCGAGAGATCCAGGACCTTAGAATAACAGCCCCAAAACATCTTCTTCAGAGAAAGTTTATCTTTTTGATCAATATTTGCCGGCGTTTTTTTGACGAAACGAGACCGTTGTCCTTGTATCAAAAAAGTGGCTCTCATCTGAAAACAACACTGCTCTCCAATCTTCAGCAGTCTAGCTCTTCTATTTTTTCACACAATCATACCGTTTTTTTATCGTCTAGAGTCTAGAAGTCAATAGCTGTTTCTTCTAAGGTCTTACTGCTTTGCTTCCACCTTTTAAAAGTCGTCATTTCACCGTAGAGTCATGAATAATAACTCCACCGCGTGCTAAATATTTATGAAGATCTTGACTTGTTTTTCTAGGATTTAATAAAGTCTTCTTCACTAAAAATTCTTCATCCTTTGCAGTTGTCTTACTTTTCCTTCCATATTTCTGTTCACCACAATCGTCCCAATTTTCTTTTTCTGCTTTAAAGCTCCCAAGCGCACATTACGTTATTTTGCAATATCTCTATGATTAGTGTTTGTTTTTAAATTTGATATAAAAAAAGGTTAATGTCATTCAAGCGATAAAAATGTTAAAATGTTATTGTAGTTAAAAAAATAAATGAATAAAATATAAAAAGTATCTAATTCTATAAAAGTGAACCCAGACTCAAAAGAAAGTAGAGCAAATAATTCCATTCCTTCCATTCCATCTATATATGTTATATCGGTAAAAACAGAAAATACTTTTTAAAAAATATTATTATGTATTTTATTTTATCGTAAACCGGATTATTATATTAAAGTTATAAAAATGAGTTATAATAATTAGGTATTACCCATTTAATGATTGAGTAGTAACTGAGTATATAATAGTATATTACGTATCAAGAGTGGTAAGTAGGACATTACGTACGAGTGCGTAATTACACGAGTACGTAATACCTTTTACCACTCGAGTTACGTACTATGCTTTATCTACTACTCAATATTTTAATGTTAATTCTAAATATTTGACATCTTTAAAAAATATATGACGTACTGTTATCTACTCCTTGACAGTAAATGTCATTTATACTCATTGTCACCATGCAGGGTAAGTAAGCTATAACGCACAGTCGTGCGTAATGAAACGTCATTCCAACATGACATTTCATTACGCACAACTGTGCGTTTTAGCTTACTTACCCTGCATGGTGACAATGAGTGTAAATGACATTTACTGTCAAAGGAGTAGATAAAATCATTTTCCTTAATTTACAAGTTTTTAACTTTATTGTTAGCAAGTTTATGATATTATATTATTCTTATTATTATTACATTTAAATATAATTTTATTTATTTATTGTTTTTAGACATCTATATTTGTCTACGAGATTCGGGAAGACGAGATGTAAAATACCGAATAACTATTAGGCCTATATTTCATTTTTTAAAAGGGAATATGAGCTCACCAACGAACCATGAATATATATGAATAAGAAACAAAAGGTACAGTTAATATGACCTATAATAGGATTCAACACTTACTTTGGGTCGAAATAAGGTTATCCCTCTTTTTAAACCCATTTTATGTGTCACTTTTAAAAAATGAAAACATCGAGATCTTCCTACACAGAATCTGTAAGAGGATGAAAATTTGATTTTGTCGAGAGATCGTACCAAGTAAAATAATACATGCAAATTTCATTTTTTATCAGAAATTTGTTATTAAGTAAAGTGTATTGGATTTTTGATCTTCTATATGTATTTTTAAAGAGCAGAAGTTCAATTTATGTAACAAAGAAAGAGACCTTTTTTTGGGTATTAGTTATTATATTTAAAAAGGTGTTGGAACAATATCAGTTGTTTTGCGTTGTTTTGTACTAATTGTACTGTTTTGTACTGAAATAATATGTTTGGGTAGGTATTTCATAATACCGAAACTAAAAGGAAATTTTAAAACTTTATTAAAAGCTTTGAAAAGTACAGCCAATATACTTTTTGTATTTATTTGGTATGTTTTATGCATTTTTAGATCTAAAAGACGGTCTTTAAATTTGTCAAAATCAACATTAACATATATTTTTTAAATTTAAACAACAGATTGTAAAATCATGAGTGCATATCACCGCCTGCTGTGAGGGTTGAGAAAAGGTACGCATTTACGAACGACCCGCTGTTCCCAGGTAAGGGGTGACTTCAAAGACTCTTTAACCAGGTTTTTAAATAATAAAAGAATAAAGAAATCAATTTCACCAAAGATTATAAAAAAAATTAAATAAAACAGTTATAGGCCAGATACTGAGAAGTTAAGGCTCGGTGGTAATGAATCAAAGTAACGCGAACTGTTTTTTTAACGTCCATCTTTTACTGACAAACCTTACACAGAAAGCATCTCCTTAAAATGTTAGATTTTCGTCACTGGTTATGATTATTATTTTTCTTTCTAACCGGTCGAAAACTCATAGCCAAAGAGAAATTTTAAAATTTAACAGAAAAATTAATGAAACTTAACAGTGATATGATTTTTTCTTAAAATATCAAAACTAACATTAGAAAGACTCTACTTTTCGAATAAACAAGGTTTCACGCTCGCGCGTCTAATAAAAAATCAAAATTTTCAAATTTAGAAATCTGAAACTTTTCAGAAAATTTTTTAAATAATAAATTTTAAGGTACGATTGGTTAAAAAGTGAAATTCAAAAATAAGTAACACAAAGTTTTAATTTAAAAAAATATCCGACCAATAGCATACTATTAAAAAAACAATTTTATAAATATTTAAAAATAAAAATCAGACACATCTCTTTCTTTGCAAAAATATCCATAATATATGGTTGTGTCAGTTGTGTGAAAACTTGAAATGAAAATATTTAAACCAAGCTGGGATATCGCGAGTTAAATATAAAATTTCATTAAAAATCTAATTTCATTTTTGAAGTAAAACTTCTTTAGCGACACTAGGAGTAAAAAAGTTATTCTAACGGACGTGACGTCATTCTAATAACAGAAACCGGAAACAAAACCTAATACTGACACGATTTTGCATGGGCGCCGGCAGCAGGGTGCAAGAGGGTGCGCTTGCACCCCCCTGCTATGAAAGAAAATACCTGAATTTACCAGAAAATTATATATTTTTTTAATTTTTTTATTAAATTATTGTTTGAATAAAAACTAAAGGCGTCGCGGTTGTTGTCCAAATCATTCTACATTCTATATAATAATATATTAGATCATAATAGTGTGTAGATGTAGATGCACCTCCCTGAAAATAATCCTGGCTGCGCTCATGCGATTCTGCCTACTATATTAAATGAAATTAAATCTGTAATTGTATGAATTGACAGCTTGTTATCTTGTCAACCAAAATACATTGCGTAAATAATTTAAATTTGTGTATAAAGTGTTTGTATTAAATATGAATAAACAAAGTGGATTTATTAATGAAGAAAGTGATGAAAAAATATTGAATGAAAACAGTGAGTACCTAATCTGTATGCATACATTTTATTTTTGGTGTGTAATTACACTATTTATTCCTAATTATTTATACCTATTATTTATACCTAGCTATTTTCGTTTTATAGGTTTAAAGAGCTAAGAGCTAAAAAGAAAAAGAAATTGTGAACGTCAAAAGGCATATTATAAGCGCCAGAAAGATTTGAAGAAAAATGAAAAAAGACGAGACAGCGACATTTATTATGATTTGATTAAGTAAGTTTATATACATACATACATATTACGATAGTAAAGAAGCATGTTGCACGTTTTTGTTCATAAAATAATAATATTCGACATGTTTTAACACTTGCTTATACTTATTTTAGGTTTGGTTAGGTAGCCATAAAGGCCATAAAACCACTAGTCAGGATGGCTGATCTTTTACCAGCAATAACAGATCCTTCGTAGAACTAAAGAAAACAAACTCAACTCAGGATTTTAAATTTTATGGAATATGCTATAAAATGCTACAAAATGAAATGGTTATCTAACTATCGAAGGCTCTTGTGGTGTGTTGTATTACAATAAGGTAGATACAGCTACAAAATCACACATTCTAAACGTAATGTGTGTATATTTTTAATATTGTTTATCTATTATTGAAGCAAAACTTCTTTAGGCGCGACTAGGGGTAACTCTAACGTTAGATTCTAACGGAAGATTCTGATGGAAGTAACGGTGTGATTTCAGCTATGGGAGGAGCTTAAATTTTCAAAATTTTCAAACGGTTTCAAATACATTAATGTTATTTAGAGAGTAAAATCTATGTTTCACATTTTAGTTTTCATAAACCTATTATTTCATATATAAAAAATAATGATAATTTTCAAATTCCTATTTCTAATATAAATATAACATCTCATTTTTTGTAAGGTATATAGGCAATAAATATGATTGAATTGTAATTAAATATTTATTTTCCGATACGTACGTCAACAAGTTTTACTTTAATCGCGCGTAAAGGTTACACGCACACTCTTTTTTTTTTATTTTTTCTTTTTTATTTATCGAATTAAGGGATCACAATCCGATTAAAAAGTTTTAATAAGTAAAGTAATGCATATTTTAACTGGGTCATTTCGCTACCAAATTTACCCAGTTGCCAAAGAGTTAGAGGGTATAGTTAATTTTAGACGGTTCGCTGCTCGCTCATAACAGAATACAAATTTAAAAGCTTCAACAAAGAAGTATTTTATAATCAAATCCATTCGTGTAAGTGTCTTTTGCAAAACTTGTCCTACCTCTCAGTACGGTTGAAGTATCCGCAACAAACACAATAGGACTACTAATCAGTGTGCCCACCACAAAGGCCTAAGTTTACAGTGGCCCATTACCCTTTGTGCCAAATTGTGCTGCCCCGCATTTCATGCTTTTCAACTGTTTCCTTATCTGGTCCAGACAATATTGGCGCTAACTTTCAAGATATCTACGGCAACACTTACATGAAATGTGTATGTATATTTCTTGATTATTGCTTCCGACATTTGTGTTAACTATAATTTAGAGCAAACTTAGTGTCAGAATTAATTACTGTATGAATACAAATATTTTCTGATAAAAGTTTTATTGAAATCTAAGAAGTGTAAGGAAAATTGTAGTTCTTCGTGGTAGTGGAGTTTCTAATTAAGTATATCAGCGAATGAATGTTGAGTTAATAAGCATCAAAAGAATTCGTTTTGTATCCTTTGGCCTTTGCTAAATGCGAGTTAATGTT
Source organism: Altica lythri (assembly GCA_964028335.1). Lineage (NCBI taxonomy): Eukaryota > Metazoa > Arthropoda > Insecta > Coleoptera > Chrysomelidae > Altica > Altica lythri. Next base: position 23,294,167 of record OZ034809.1, on the reverse strand, counting down.
AGGAAATCTGATTTAGTATGATAGGAGCCTATTTGTTGGTAAATATAACTATTATTTACTTGATTAGCCCCTGTGTTCTCTGGCCAGTAGATCTGTTATAAAACCAAAATAATCTTTTGATTTTATAAAAGGTTTGGCACTACTTCGTAATTACTTACTCGGTGTTTTATTTAATATATTGTATACTTCAAACATATATTTTAGGGGGTAGTGCGCTCTGCGCTAATATTCTGACTTGTACCTACAAGATAGAAAAAGCAACTGCTATCTTGCTGACCCACTTCCTGGGTCCTCAAACCTATAAGCCAACTTAAAGTATCTGTCGAATCACATATGTTCTTAGTTTGAAAGCACTCAGTGGTGAAGTTTTATATGCATACTTTTATGCACAAGTAGCGATAGGCTCAGGTTCAAAAATCACGTATGATATATTTTTAGTTAAAACCTTTATAAGTGCGTTAAACGATTTTTGGCAAAGGAAAATCTATTGGGTTTGTGTAAACAACATGTTTAAGGTATATATTCAAGTTGCTGACCCAGCGAACTTCCTATTGTCTAAGAGTTAATGATTTCTTTTTCATTTTTTACGATTTTTTCGATTAATTTTCATGCTTTTACTGCCAATTACGACATCTCTTTAGGATAAAATTAGCAGAATCGCTACTATGCAGACGCTGCGAACAAGAAGAGGAAACAGTAGAACATATAATGTATGACTGCTCTGCTTTTTCTGAAATGAGAAAATTCGTGTTAGGCGAGTACTGGCTTACACCGGCCGATGTCAGGGAGATCCACGTCGGGAGCCTCATCACCTATTTTAAATCTCTTAGGCCTGGTGACAGCCTGAGGTGAGGATATCCCTACACACGAGAAGATGCACAATATGTGGCCTCAGTGTTGACAGATCACTAGCTTGCCCCTACCCAAATTTCCAGATCCAGATGCTTTTACTAATTTTTTTGTCGATTTTGTCTTTTATAGGTTTTCACTTTTTTTTCGTTGTATTTTGTAAACTTTACGCTTTTTGCCCCTTTTAGTTGTTTTTTTTTGGATTTTTCAAATTTTTCTTTTGTTTACAATTTTTGTTATATTGTTTGGTTTTCCTTTTGTTTTTGATTTTTATTTTTATTCATTTTATATTTTTATTTCTGATTTTTAATTTTTATTTTTTTTTAGTTTTTTTTCTTTAATTTTATTCGATTTTTTGAATGTACCCACTTTTTTACATATTTTTACGATTATTATGTTTTTATTATTTAAAAAAAAATCAATAATATTTTACAGTTTTATACGTTTTTTTTGGGATTTCCAACTATTTTTTAACCATTTTAAACAAGTTGACAAGATTGTCAGGAATTTCTTAAAATTTTCTACAATTTTTATCTTCTTCAAGATTTTTGAATGAAAACATTTTTTTTAACAATTTTCTAAAATTATAATTCTTGATAAGTTTTAAGTTTTTTAACATTTCTGTACGATTTACGACATTTTTTCACCATTTTCAACAATTTTTCCAGATGGCAACAATGGATTTTTAAGATTTTCCACCTCATTTTTCACGATTTTTTACATAATTTTTAGCAATTTTTGAAGTAAAACTTCTTTAGCGACACTAGGAGTAAAAAAGTTATTCTAACGGACGTGACGTCATTCTAATAACAGAAACCGGAAACAAAACCTAATACTGACACGATTTTGCATGGGCGCCGGCAGCAGGGTGCAAGAGGGTGCGCTTGCACCCACCTGCTATGAAAGAAAATACCTGAATTTACCAGAAAATTATATATTTTTTTAATTTTTTTATTAAATTATTGTTTGAATAAAAACTAAAGGCGTCGCGGTTGTTGTCCAAATCATTCTACATTCTATATATATTAGATCATAATAGTGTGTAGATGCAGATGCACCTCCCTGAAAATAATCCTGGCTGCGCTCATGCGATTCTGCCTACTATATTAAATGAAATTAAATCTGTAATTGTATGAATTGACAGCTTGTTATCTTGTCAACCAAAATACATTGCGTAAATAATTTAAATTTGTGTATAAAGTGTTTGTATTAAATATGAATAAACAAAGTGGATTTATTAATGAAGAAAGTGATGAAAAAATATTGAATGAAAACAGTGAGTACCTAATCTGTATGCATACATTTTATTTTTGGTGTGTAATTACACTATTTATTCCTAATTATTTATACCTATTATTTATACCTAGCTATTTTCGTTTTATAGGTTTAAAGAGCTAAGAGCTAAAAAGAAAAAGAAATTGTGAACGTCAAAAGGCATATTATAAGCGCCTGAAAGATTTGAAGAAAAATGAAAAAAGACGAGACAGCGACATTTATTATGATTTGATTAAGTAAGTTTATATACATACATACATATTACGATAGTAAAGAAGCATGTTGCACGTTTTTGTTCATAAAATAATAATATTCGACATGTTTTAACACTTGCTTATACTTATTTTAGGTTTGGTTAGGTAGCCATAAAGGCCATAAAACCACTAGTCAGGATGGCTGATCTTTTACCAGCAATAACAGATCCTTCGTAGGACTGAAGAAAACAAACTCAACTCAGGATACAGCTACAAAATCACAAATTCTAAACGTAATGTGTGTATATTTTTAATATTGTTTATCTATTATTGAAGCAAAACTTCTTTAGGCGCGACTAGGGGTAACTCTAACGTTAGATTCTAACGGAAGATTCTGATGGAAGTAACGGTGTGATTTCAGCTATGGGAGGAGCTTAAATTTTCAAAATTTTCAAACGGTTTCAAATACATTAATGTTATTTAGAGAGTAAAATCTATGTTTCACATTTTAGTTTTCATAAACCTATTATTTCATATATAAAAAATAATGATAATTTTCAAATTCCTATTTCTAATATAAATATAACATCTCATTTTTTGTAAGGTATATAGGCAATAAATATGATTGAATTGTAATTAAATATTTATTTTCCGATACGTACGTCAACAAGTTTTACTTCAATCGCGCGTAAAGGTTACACGCACACTCTTTTTTTTTTAAATTATTATCGACTCTCACAATTTTCAACTTTTTTTTCGCGATTTCCAACCATGTCTCTGGATTTTAAACTTTTTACGATTGTCATTGTTTTTTTACAATTAAAAAAAAATGATTGTTAACACTTTTTTTGCCATTTTCATCCATTTTGTCAAGAATCTCCCTGACATCGGCCGGTGTAAGCCAGTACTCGCCTAACTACGACATTTTTTACCATTTTAAATTTTTAAGATTTTCAACAAAATTTTTCACGATATTTAATATTTTATCAAGAGGAGTTCGCATAATTATTTTCATTGAAAACTGAGTCATTTTTAAATATTATTTATACAAAGTTTCAACCACTTATTTGCACCCTCAGGGGGTGAATTTTAATAAACCATGATACCTGTGGTCAATGAAATACTAATGTGAGTCTGATTTTAATTTTTATAATAACCGGGCCCGATTTTAAGATTTTTCCATGAAAATTTTTAACCTTTATATCACCCCTTCAGGGTTGAACTTTTTTTAAGATTTCTTCTTAGTGGGTGTTTACATTACGAAAATAAAAATCTATCCAAATTTCACGTTTCTACCATCAGCGGTTACCGCTGCGCGTCCGTCTATATCTCAGTCAGTGGGAACTTCTCCTTTGATATATAGATTGTACTTTTGACCGTACTTTTTATTGTTAATATTATTAAATAAATTGAAGTAAAATTAAGATTTTATTATTTAAATTTTAATTTGATTTTAATGAAAAAAAGTTAGCTCTGCCAGAGAATCGAACCGCGCTTATGATTTACTAGTACAAAACCATTTGAAAACCAAGAGTAGTTACTACAAACAATTTGTAATATTTATAAATATCTTGTTTAAGTCAATTAATTAGTAGAGAAAACACAATCTACTCGAACGAATGTTTAAGCGAGATAGCTGGTGCTCTTTTCTTGTAAATTGTCACGATTAGGTACAGCGCACTGTACGCTACCTTCAAAAAGAAAATATTCTTAGATAGTATTAGACGGTCAGTATCCAACAGAAGCGTTTAAAATTTTTCTTTATTTATTTTTTACTGGAAAATACTCCTTTAGAAATGAACTAAAAATTATGAAATCACTATTTCTTTAGGCGTTAAAAAAGCAAACAAGAAAACACTGTTTAGAAAGGCTCAGAGGCTAATAAAATATTTAAATGTAATTGATGGGATTCGAAAGAATTTATAGATCAGTTCTGCTTTAAGCTGATTTATCTATATAGATAGCTATGTTTACAAAAAAATTCTATTTTTCAGATTCGTTTTCCTTTTCTTTTATAATTTCATTTGCTTTGGCTTTATAATTATATATAATTATTAATAATGAAAGCAGTATTTGCAATAATTTAATATTAATTAACTAATATAAATGAAATCTCTTCTTTCGAAGTTTGTTTCCTGAAATTGCGAGTAAGTAAAGTTGAAAAATCGAGAAAAACTACTAGACGTTTAGAAAGCTAATTAAAACCTAAAGAAGCTGAGAATTCTATTTAAAGCTCAGAAATCGATGTAAAGCAGAAAACAGTAAATCACGTTTGCAAAAATAGAAAACCATGAAAAACCTGCGAAATACTGCAAAGCAAACTACGTAAAGTTAAAAAATATTTAAAATTAAGATTATAAAGAAAACTGCATATTGCTGAGAAAACTACGAGTAGTTGGAAAGTTGATTTAAGACAAGAAATCTTAGTAAATGCGGGACGCAGAGAAAAGTACAAAGAACAGATAATATTACAAGATGAACCTCAGAAATTTACACGAAACTTACTAAAAAATATGTAAAGCAGCGAAAACAAGCTAAAACTTTAAATTTACGTAAAACCGAGAAAAACACTTGAAACCCAGGACACTATAAAAAAATTCAAACTACTTTTATGCAAGAAACATTTAAACAGATGTAAAGTTTAAAAAAACGACGTAACTGAGACTTCTACTTAAAAACAAGAAAGCTACCCAAAACCTCAAAAAACAAGTAATTTAAACCCATGTTAAAATAAAAAAAAAGTCTTTAAATTTTATAAAAATCCGTGTAGCATAAAAATAACGTAACGCTAAGAAATCTGCAGATACCTAAAAAACTATATGTAATGCAGTTAAAACTACTAAAAGCATAGAAAACTATGTATAGTTCACTACCTAAACTACGTGAATCCAAAATAAGTCTAAAGTCTTAAAAATAAGCGAAACGAAAAATAGGTAGTTAAAATATGTGCAGCTAAAAAATCAAAGTAAAGCTTTTAATTTTAAGACTCAAGTAAAAATAATGCAACGCTAAAAACACTAGGTAAAAACAAGAAAGTCACGTGCAGTAAAGATAAATAGATATAACATAAAGCTGAAAACGTTAAACTAAGAAAAACAAGTAAAACAACAAAACTCCGTAGAGTCTAAAAAGCTAAGAGAATAAAAAACGAAAATTATAAAAACTACTTTTAGCTGACAAAACTCTATAAAGGCTACGAAAATATGTGAAGCTGAGAAAAAAATAAGCTAACAAACCATTATGAAAGCGACAATTCAGAAGAAGCTGAAATAACTACGCAAAACCGAGAAAACTATGAATGGCTCAAAAAAATACGTTAAGCATAAACATTTCTATGAAGTCTATAAAGCTTTGTTAAGCCGAAAAAACAACGTAAAGCTGAGAACACAAAATAAAGCTCAGAACACTACATAAAGCTAAGAAGACTACGTAAATTCAAGACAACTATGCTAAAGCTAAAAAAACTATCATTACCGTCGTTTCTCGAATTTAAATATTAATAAGCTTCAAAATAATGATATTTAAATGGTTTAAAGTTGTTTTCTTTAAATCTCTGAAAATATATTTTTTGATAATTTCAATCAAGCATTTAATTATAAGAAAAATATGTGAAAACCGAAATATAAAAAAGCTATTGTAGGTTGAAACAAATTTTAGTGCATATTCAGTATTCAACTAGTATCACTTTGATAGGATACAACAAAAAATCGCTTGCAGGAAATCAATATTCAAGCTGTCAATTCGGAAACATACATAGCCAAATATTTGCGCTTCTTGTAACTTATCTTAAAATTGATTTTTCTTAAGGCCATTCGTGCATTTCATTCAGTTTTCTCTGAAAAGAACATGTCGCACATTCCAAACGAGCTGGATTATACAGCAGCGTATCAAATATTATTTTTACTGCAATAGTTAGTAAAGTATAGTCTTAGTATATCGTTTAGATATATATATTTTTCTTTTAAGGGATCACTTTTAGCCAAAAATTTATACCATAGAACAAAATTTTTTTAAAATATTTATAAATTCAAAAGAAAATTCCATAACTGTTTAACTATTCCGTTACTGAAGTTCAGATTAAAAAATCAACGAAAATTTGGATGAATGGCATAAACATAAAATTAAACTATAAAAATGAATTAAAAAAATTAAAAACGTTGTTGGTCTGGTGGCCAAAGAATGAACCAAAAATGTCATCATTAAGCTAGATATGTAGATAGATAGATAGATATTCATTGGGTATCACTACGACCTTTTCAGATCTATTGTGGACACCCCTTATCTCTAAAATAGGATTAGAGCACCTTGTCCAGTCCTGCTCTCTTAATGAGACTTAAAAGCCTTGACAGTGTTTCATATCTTCCAATACCAGATACCGCGTTCTTGCAAGGCTTTCACACTGGTATACGACATAAAATACGGTCTCCTCCTCTTCTTGGCAGTATCGACAGATGTCTTTATCTGCTAAGTTCAGCTGACTTATGTGTTTTCTGAACCAACAATGTCCTGTCAAGACTTAATTGTGCCAAGATTATTGCCTTTAGAGCTGTTTGGCTGTTCGATTAGGTATACCTATGCCTACAGTTTTACCCGTTATACCCTGACTTACGATCTTCATTGCACAGCGTTGTATGGCCATTATTTCAACCTGAAACACTGTGACATACGCACCTAAACTTAGTTGGACTTTTATCCTCTGTCTTCTACTATAAATACCCAACTTTATGCCTTTCTCAGTATTTGAGCCATTGGTATACCAGATTGACTTCTCTTGGATTGGAGGGCTATCGTTCCGGGAGCAACTGAACTGCGCCTAAATTACATTAACAAATTACCTGGGTGTCTGAACTGCGCCAGACATTTTTCTTACCTGTACATGATTTAATAGCTTCCTGAATTGCGCCAATTTTTTTTTCAATTTGGGTTTGTTGTAAGTTCTATATTAAAATCGTAGGGGGTGGTATTATTATTAATGGATAGTAAAACATAAGATAAATTTATTATCATTTTCAGTTTAAAGACATTTTAATTTTTGAAATGAAACTTTATTTAATAATAAAACATTTATTCGTGAAGAAATAATTCGAAACATAATTAGTAATCCAATTAAGATTCTTAATCAATTTAAGGATGGTTAGTGTACAGGTTGGGTCAAAATAAGAAAGTATATTATAATAGACTGAAATATAATCGTTTTATTTTCATATAATAAAATACAAAGGTACAAAATATAACTAATACTACAAAATTATTAATGTCTAAAAAATAAGCTAAGATACATGCAAACCTCCAAATTTATACGAAACACACTTTACAAAGTCATAACGACAAATTTGTTTGTTTTTTAACTGCACAATTTTAAATTCAATAAACTTTTGTTTATTTAAAATTTCCTTTCTGATGTACCTGCTTTCATTTTGAATTATTGAATTTATTTTTATATAAGTGTCCGTTTGCATGTCTATTAAAGTTTTTAAAAAATAATTAATATTTGGATGCGATGAGCTGTTTTCTGATTTAAATTTTGAATGGAAAGATTCAGAAGAATTGGTTCTCCTAGTTAAACAAGAAGTATTTTCTGCCCACACTTCTGGTGGAAATGTTGAATTTTCATCAATATAGTTTTCCACTAGGTAGTCGGCAAATTTATTAATTTGTTTATTCTCTGGTTTGTCCGCCATGAAATCCTCTGCAAAACAATCACCTACTTCAGCAGGAGCAAGAAAGGTTAAGCCAAAAATATGTCTTAACCAATTTCCAATAGCGGAAGCTCTATTTTTATATTCAACTGACAGTCCTAAATTTTGAATTTTTCGCCACCATGACTGAGTCAGGTAAAAACGACAGCCAATAATTTTTATTGACGGCCACACTTCTTTAACTCCTTCATGAATTGCCACTTCAAAATCTAATATCACTTCCTTCGGTTCCAATGAGTAACCATGAAGTTCACACTTTTCCTTTAATTTTAATATCGCAGCAGAATATGTAGATTTTTGTTTGTCTTTTAAAAGACAAAATGCGACAGGTACATAAAATCCTCCACTATACGCGTGTATAGTAAAAAGTTGACAAAAATACTTTACACAGTATTCAAAAGCCTACCTACCATCCATGTACAAAGTTTTTTGCTTGCACAAAAATTCCATATTACTAGCACAAGAAAATATAACTAAACTTTGACGCATATCGTTATGCAGTAAAAACGGTTCTTGTTTGACAGTTTTTACATTTACAGTATTTAAAAATTCTTGCGATTCTTTCACTGATTTTGGTAACTTTGGCGTTGTTTTTAATCTTGAATATGTTATATTATTTCTCATATATCTGTTATCCTTTACCGTTATATTTTGCAAAACTTCTGCACTGTTAGTTTCCAATTCCTTCCTGATCAATTTAGCTGGCTTTTCTGCTATGTTTTCTACTGCTTTCCTTTTAACAGAATTGTTAATTTTTTGGCGATTTCACACGTCCAATTTTAACCAAGTGATTATGTTCATTAATCATTCGCAAATATACTTTATTAATTGTAGATATTGTTGTAGCACATTGTTTGTTACAACATCTCCATCTCGTCTCTTCTATAGATTTTACTACACTTACTTTTCTGAATTTATAGTCTTTAAAGACAAGCAGTTGTTGTCCGCGTTCACTTAGCATAAACAAAAAATTTATTTCTACCATTTTCGTTTATATATTTTATCAACTTAGATATCACCTTACTGTTGCAAACGTAAGACAGAAACTAAACTTTCAAAAGGACACCCTACCCTACAATTGCAGGTATACTTTTAAAATGTTTGGAATAATTATCTATTATAAATGTCTAGTATCAATGGCGTTCCAACAGGATATTACCGACGAGAAAGTCGAATTTCCAAATCCCTTAAAATTCTTCGAAAATCAATCCTGTATTTGTAAAATAAGGCTTAATTATCGTCTATTTAAAATAATTTTGATGTCATAAGATGCCTTTCTTAGCAGATTTGGGGATTCCATTCGGTTTAAATCCTAGATACCATAATTTAAACAAATTATCCTAATATTGCAGGTAGCCATATTAAAAAATAATCTTTTTGCCTGGCGCAATTCGGACAGCGACTTAAATTTAATTTTATTACTTTCTTACCTGGGGATTAGTTTGGCGCAGTTCGTGTGCGTCCATTGTTCCATGAATCCTAAAGTTATACCTGGGGACTATCCTGTCCTGAGGCATACTTATTATTTGATCCGCCTTAACAATATTATATAGCTCTGCTTTCTTTTTTGCCTTTAATAAGGTAATGAGAGCCTGGCCTTGTAGCAACCTGTGAGCAGTTGCTGTAGCCTCGCCCTGTATTAAATTTACCAATACCTACAGCTTATTTTCATTCTTTACCGAATAATTCTAAATTAAATATGCTATGATGTTTTTTTGTGCTCTTCGTTATATATTTGCAAATAAGTTAAAAATAAAATAAAAAATATGCATAAAGAGCGTCTGGAAGTAGAATATTTTAAGAAAATTTAATTTAATTTACTTTTAGATAAACCCTTTTTGTCATAAAAATGTCCCCCATTTCGAACTTCTAATAAAAACACGGAGACATCGCCTTTTTGGCTCTAATTTAAATCAGAGTTATATCGAAGACGATAATTTAATTCCAATTTCAATATCAACTCAGTCCATTTCCTTTTAATAATGAAAGTTGAATACTGGTCCGTACGCTGCTAGCAGCTAAATCACCTTTTCGACATTTAAAAGACAATCTTTCTATAAGTCCGTTATAAAAAAAAAAACGGAAATAGGTTTCTTTAATAGGTATTTTTTAGCGTCGATTCAAATTGCTGTTTCAGTATTTCGAAAGCGCTAATGTTCGATTGTCAGGATTGCAAATTTAACTAGACTTTTTTTTATTTAATGAGTCCAATCATCCAACAGACACTTCATAAACTAAACTAGGATTTAAAATTGTTGACATGAAACCATTTTTTTATAGAATTTTATATATACCAAGTTAAAATAATACCCTTAACAATTATAATAAACCGTCATTTATATGTAAGTGTTATTTAATGCACAACTAAGAGCACGAGCATAATAACTGTTCCAATATCTTGTAGATGTAATACTGTAGAAATAATAAGAAAATTAAAAAAGGTAAAATTTCTTATAGATACTATAAGTTTAAATAATATCGTTATCAGGTAAAAACAAAGAATAATGTAATAATGTAATAAGTGAAATTAGAAGAAGCCGGTTAAACCGATTAAGGTAGCTGATAGCTCCATAATAGCGGGTTCCACTATTCCAATAGCTTTATTTTTTATTTTTGTTTTTATTTTTTTTTAACAGAATTACTGTTTACATAAAACAAAAATATATTTTATGCCCAAAAGTCTAAAAGTTATGGCCAAAAACAATGTACAGCAAAATGACAGCAAATGCATCAAATGAATTCAAGAAGTATTTTTTCTTGGTCTATCCAATAAAGGTATCGAAGCTAATCAATTATATATTAAAGTAAAAACAATTTAAGTTAAAGGAAGAAGTTCGACGTTTCCTTGGTTTGGTTACTTATTTTGGAAAATTTATACCCGACCTTGGCACCACCACCGACCCACTACGGCAACTAACAAGGGATGATCAGATGTTTCGAGAAAATCAAAAGAGCACTAGCAGGTCCATCTACTCTATCGTACTTCGATCCAAAACTTCGGACACGGTTAATTGTCCAAGCTAGATTAGGATTTTTTCGTTTGCAATCTAACACAGAGCAATAACTTCAGGGCATCTCTTTTACCAGCAAAAGTTTATTAACGGTCCAGAAATGGTATTATTAAACCAACCATTATTATCCATTCTAAAAAGAAATTCTCCAAAAGCAATAAGCATTTTACAGATATTTATTGAGAGTCATAAAAACAAACAAATAGTGGAAGCAGTTGAAAAAATAAAAATGGAACGCTGGGATAACGCAGAACAAAATACCTTTCTCTAATTTCGACAAGAATTAACGACCATTGGGCCAATTCTGTTAAGAGGCAGCAAATTAATAATTTCAGAAATTTTATAAATTTCCGGAAGGCACGTGGCAATATGTAGTGATAGATTTTATGGGTCCATTACCAAATCATGAGCAACTGCTAGTCATTGTAGATAATTACTCTAGATATTATGAAATAATTTTTTTAAAAATACTTCTTTAAGTATTGTAATAAATCAGAAATATTTTTACGCATAGGAATACCTAGATTTATAAGATCTGACAATGGCCCACAATTCGACAGTGAGGAATTAAAAAAAAATTGTGCGCACAATAATAATGAACGCCAATATATTGGCTTCATGCTAACGGAGAAGTCGAAAATAAATAAATTAAATTATATGTACATATAATGTTACTTCCCAAAGGGAAAAGTTACATCATAATTACTATTTAATAGGCCAATACCTGACAAAATTCTAGGCTCATTCGATTTAATACAGGATTCAAAAGATGAAGAAACTTATGTGATACTGACTTATTAATAAAACAAATAGGGAAAGCGAAGGAAGCACTAGAAACGCCAAACAATCCGATATAAAAAAAAATAGAGTGTGCGTGTAACCTTTACGCGCGATTGAAGTAAAACTTGTTGACATACGTAATAAATATTTAATTACAATTCAATCATATTTATTGCCTATATACTTTACAAAAAAAATGAGATGTTATATTTATATTATTCATTAGAAATAGGAATTTGAAAGTTATCATTATTTTTTTTATATATGAAATAATAGGTTTATGATAACTAAAATGTGAAACATAGATTTTAGTCTATAAATACCATTAATGTATTTGAAACCGTTTGAAAATTTTATAAATAAATTTCGGAAATTTAAGCTCCTCCCATAGCTGAAATTATACAGTTACTTCCATCAGAATCTTCCGTTAGAATCTACCCCTAGTCGTGCCTAAAGAAGTTTTGCTTCAATAATAGGTAAACAATATTAAAAATATACACACATTACGTTTAGAATGTGTGATTTTGTAGCTGTATCTACCTTATTGTAATACATCACAACACAAGAGCCTTCGATAGTTAGATAACCATTTCATTTTGTAGCATTTTATAGCATATTCCATAAAATTTAAAATCCTGAGTTAAGTTTGTTTCCTTCACGAAGGATCTGTTATTGGTGGTCAAAGGTCAGCCATCTTGACTAGTGGTTTTATGGCCTTTATGGCTACCTAACCAAACCTAAAATAAGTATAAGAAAGTGTTAAAATATTTTGAATATTATTATTTTATGACCAAAAACGTGCAACATGCTTCTTTACTCAACGTAAAGATTCCGTATAAACAATTATTTACTATCATAATATGTATGTATGTATATAAACTTACTTAATCAAATCATAATGAATGTGGCTGTCTCGTCATTTTTTCATTTTTGTCATTTTTCTTCAAATCTTTCTGGCGCTTATAATATCCCCTTTGACGTTCACAATTTATTTTTTCTACAAGCATGCGTAAAACAACACTTTCCCGCACGCATTTTAATTCAGAAAATATCTCTTTCCCGCACGGAGTGCGGGAAATACTTTTTCCCGCACGGCGTGCGGGAAAGATTTTTTCCCGCACGCATTTTTTTTATTAATTAGAGATGTTGTTCGATAACTTTTTTGACAAATTATTGTATTATTATCTTTATCTTGTTGGACTACATACAAATAGTAAAAAAAATTAAGATTATTTTACATGAAAATAGGGATTTTTAAAATGTTTGTTTTTAAAAAAATCATAATTTATTAAATCACCCCTGTAAACCTTATTCAAAGCAACAACAAATTCACCTGTTTAAGTAGGGTTGCTATAGCTGCAGTCGTGTATTTATTGACACTATGAAAGATTTAATTGTCAGAATTGCATCTTTTCAAGTATCTGAATAGTAATCCAGGTGATTTTTAAAGTTTTGATTCAAAAAAATTAAATGGATAATTGCGATGAAGACCTTCCGCACAGTATTTTGGAGGCTGCTGCTGAGGCCAACCTAGAACTCCTTCCTGCGATTTCCAAACAAAGGTATGAAAGGCAGTATGATCATTTTGTTCAGTGGGCTCGTCAAAAGGGAACCAACAATCTAAAAAAAGAGGAAGTTTTACTGGCTTATTTTTTAGAACTAAGTAAAGTTATAAGACCCAATACTCTTTGGTCCCGATTCTCAATGATAAAGGCTGTTATGAAACTAAGAGAAAATTTCGATATTGGCAACTTCTACAAATTAATTACATTTTTAAAAAAACAATCTGTAGGCTTTTCCCCCAAAAAAGCCAAGGTTTTCAATAAAGAAGATATTGCCAAATTTATGGTCGAAGCTCCAGATGATGTTTATTTATTAATTAAAGTGGCCACTATCTTCGGTTTAGCAGGAGCTTGCAGAAGAGTAGAACTCACAAATATAACCTTAGAAAACATCGAGGTTAAGGAAAACTACATCACAATAAAAATAACTGATTCGAAAAATCACACATCCAGAGCTTTTGTAATCTCGGAAGAAGTAAACAACGGTAGATATTTTAAGCTTATTAAAAAATATGCATCATTGAGACCTTTAAACACACCTCATCGTCGTTTTTTTGTACAATTTAAACAAGGCAAATGCACTAATCAATGTGTAGGAATCAACTCATTTGGAAAAATGCCTTCTGAAATTGCGGCCTCCCTAAAGCTTCCGGATCCTCAGTGCTATACAGGTCATAGCTTCAGACGCTCTTCTGCGACATTTTTGGCTGATTCTGGAGAAGAAATTACAAATATTAAGAGACTGGGCGGCTGGAAATCTACCACCGTTGCGGAGGTATACGTAGAAGATTCCGAAATAAAGAAAAAGAACCTATGCAACAAAATTTTAACACTAAATGAACCACAACCAGAAGCGCAGGAAGCGTGCCAATTAAACATGACTCCAGCTATATCCTTCAGTGAAAGCAGTAGACCAACTGTGGAGCAACAACTTAATTCGGCAATTAGCCTACAAAAAGCTATAAATTGTACTTTTAATATTAATATTAATAATAAATAATTTCAAATTTTGTTACGTTGTTAGAAGTTAAAATAAAATTTAAAAAATGTATAAAGTATCTTTTTTATGCTTGTAGAAAAAATATTGATCCTAACTCTTGCGGAAATTAACTTTCCCGCACTTAACTGCTTGCCCGAACTCCGCTTCGCGTCGTTCGGGCATCGGCAGTTCGCGTGCGGGAAAGTATAACTTTCCGCACTTGTTAGGATAATAACTATTTCTTTTTAGCTCTTTAAGTCTATAAATCGAAAATAGCTAGGTATAAATAATAGGTATAAATAATTAGGTATAAATAGTGTAATTAGACACCAAAAATAAAATTTATGCATATAGAGTACCTACCTATTCACTCATTTTCAATCAATATTTTTTCATCACTTTCTTCATTAATAAATCCACATTGTTTATTCATATTTAATACAAACACTTTATACACAAAAAACTATTTATACAATGTATTTCGATTGACAAGATGATCAGCTGTCAATTCATACAATTACAGATTTAATTTTATTTCATATAGGAGGCAAAATCGCATAAGCGCCGCAAGGATTATTTTCAGGGGGTGCATCTGCATCTACACACTATTATGATCTAATATATATATAGAATGTAGAATGATTTGGACAGCAACCGCGACGCCTTTAGTTTTTATTCAAACAATAATTTAATAAAAAAATTAAAAAAATATATAATTTTCTGGTAAATTCAGGTATTTTCTTTCATAGCAGGGGGGTGCAAGCGCACCCTCTTGCACTCTGCTGCCGGCGCCCATGCAAAATCGTGTCAGTATTAGGTTTTGTTTCCGGTTTCTGTTATTAGAATGACGTCACGTCCGTTAGAATAACTTTTTTACTCCTAGTGTCGCTAAAGAAGTTTTACTTCAAAAAGGAAACAAAACTCATTTCTAAATAAATAATTAAATTTAAAATATTTAACATTACCTTCATTAAAACGTTCCATATTCAACCATATAAAACATATTGAACGTGTTTCGCGTTCACATTAAACAGAAACCAAGATTAAAATTCCTGCGGCGAACTTAAAATCAGAAATGTAATTTTTTACTTCTAAAGGCTATTTTTTGTCCTTTCGACCCGGCCTTTCGCGATTCCAAATACCTAACAGCGAAGCAGATGGCATTTAAATTCCGTAACTTGGTCAGGAGTTTGACCATCAAAGGGTCGAATCGTAACTAAAAAGGGTATTAAGTCGGATTAGTCCTTTATAATTATGTACTTAACGTAGAATTAAATGAGTGGCAATTGCAGGGTTGACTAGGCAAACTAGATACCTATTTTTGACTGGGATCTCATCGGCTCGCCCTTAGGGATTAGAATATATAGGAATGGGAGTTATATATTGGTTATTTTCATTCTACGTTAATTTATACCAAAGGTCCACTATTCACTTTCATTAAGCTGTTATAGATAAGTTATACATAAATAATTTATTTATCTTTTTATCATTCAACTGGAATATAAATTCCCAATTACAAGACACATTACAGAAAACAGCAGTGTTATAAACAGAATGTTAAACAAAAGTGTGACAAAATGAAATGGATAATAGTATTTTTCAAAATAAGCAAAAAAGTGTAAATAAACATATGTCCGCAACTTATATACAAGGTGTTAAAAAAACTTTACTCTTTGCTGCAGCTCCTCGAGGTTATTCACAGAAGTGGCGTATACAAAATTTTTTAAATATCCCCTAAGGGAAAAGACAAGGGGGTTCTCAAAATTTCCGACTAAATGCTCTCTTACGGTAATTGAAAAATATGTTCTGCAAAAAGTTTAAGTAGTTAGTAGTCAGTTCCCGTAGTTAGGTAGTACCTACAATCGGACCTAGTAACCGGTCGCACAAAATACCTATTCAAATATTTGAAGTATTTGATGCCTGGATTTCACGATACTATAGGGATTCTCTATTTCGGGTAAACACTGCCTCATTAGTAAAAAGAAAGTCTGCAATAAAATTGGGATCCTCAGCACCATTTCTTAGAAATCAGCGATAAAACTCCAAACGTTCCTAATGACTAGTGCAAAATACTTTTTTTGTTCTTTATAATAATATTTTTTTAAGTAGTTTCCGCTGTGGCGGTCTCTAATACCCGATTAGTACTTATACAGGTACATTTGTGGAGTTTCCGCTGTGATGGTGTTCTAATCCCCGATTACTACTTTTACTGGTACATTTCTGGAATACAACCTCAGCCCTATTAAATATTTAAATCCTTAAACTTAATACGAGAAACTTAATTGGTCCTGGCGTTCGGACCCTTCTCTGATCCCTTAGGTCTTAAAAATCAGGTAAAATTTTCATTTGTGGCAGAATTCCAATGCGCCCGAAAAGTTGTATTTCTGATTTTTATAAAAATTATAATTTAGACTCTTCAAAATATTTCATTGAAAACGTTTCATGGATTATTAGAATTCACCCCCTAAAGGTGCAAATAAGGGGTTAGAACTTTATATGGATAATATTTAAAAATTATTCCGTTTTCTTTGAAAATCGTAATAAGTTGTTGAAAATCGTGAAAAATTTTAAAAATCCTAACAATGAAAATATTTGAATATGGTGAAAAAAGATCGAAGATTAAAGAAATCTTTGAAAATCTATATAGTATTAAAAATCGTAAAAAAGTATAGTTGAAAATTGTAAAAATGGTCGAAATGGTAAAAAAATGTCGAAAATCGTACAGAAATGTTGAAAAACGTAAAAGATCATAATTTTTTTTAATTTTTAATAATCTTCAAAACTTGGTAAAATCTTGAAAGTCTTAAAAAATTGATGAAAATGGTTAAAAAACTTTTGAAAATTGTAAAAAATAATTGGAAATTCTAAAAAACGTGTCAAAATTATTGAATATCCTAAAAAATGCCAAAAATGATTAAAAAGCTATTAAAAGTCGTAAAAAATTTTCGAAAATGTAAAAAAAGAATGAAAAAAGTTGGTAAATTATAAAAAGAAAAAATCGAAAAATTGAATAAACTGAAAAATATGAAATACAAACAAAATGGGAACAAAATAAAAATTAAATAGATAAAAATGTAAATTGGATAATATTTTAAAAAAGAGAGAAAAAAATAAACGAACAATATCAAAAAAATTGTAAATTAAGGAAAAATGTAAAACATTGAAAAAAAAAAACAATTTAAAAAAGGTCAAAAGCGTAAAAATTACAAACTACAACAAAACAGTAATAAAACCCGTAAAAATTGGAAAAAATGGAAAATGAAATAAAAACATTAATTGTTCGGCGATACAAAGTTCGCCAGGTAAGCTATATATATTGAGTACAGAAAAGGCGCAATAATACTTTACTTGATGCTCGAAAGTTGAAAGATTGAAATAACAAAATTCCACATATAGTATGCAATTGTAAAAATAGGACTTTAATAGCATCAGCAATTGACTGTTCAGTCCCATAGATTTAAGTTTCTTGATAATGAGATGATGGATTAGTTTATCAAAAGCCCTTGAAAAGTAGGTAATTAATGTGTCTAATTGAAGTCGGTTATCTAAGGCGTCACGAACACTTGATGTAGTTGAGCATTTGCCAACAAAATCTTGTTGAGAGTTTGAGATGATAGTGTTAACTTTCGGAACAATTCTATTATATACAGATATCAAAGGTCTTAGAAAAGTTTTATAGCAAAGTTAGTGGTCGATAATTTTCGATGTTGTTTGTATTGCCTCCTTTCAGAATAGGATAGATCTTGAAAATCTTTAATACGTCTGGTAAGGACTGTAATAATAGAATTAGATTAAAAATAATTTAAAGGGGTATGGCCAGAACAGAAGTGAAGGTCCTGACAAGGAAACTGGGAATCTTGTCATCGTCACAGGTAAGTTTTAGTTTTAATATTCTTAAAAATTGACACAATTTGTTTGCCATGAAAGATTTTTTTATATATACAAAAATGCATAAAAAACCACGTGGATAAGAAATATATAGTTTTGGATTATGACTGCGATTTCTTTTTATAGCCCGTAGTGATTTTAACCATTTAGCCACAGGTACCGATCATATTTTAATGTTTTTATTCATATCTGTATTCTACTCTACTCAATTTCGCTTTAAGCACATATATTGATGAGAGATATATTTATTTGTTAAATCGACAATTAAAATATGAACATCTAAGTCACTTTCTTGTGCTCTGCCTTAAATTTTTGCTAGAAGACCGGAACCATAGATTTTTAGTAATAATTTTGAGACATCTTTGATGGAAGTTTTAAAATGTGAAGTTAGACAAACTGTCATCTCTAACCTATAGCATACAGTGCCTTTAACCTTTTGACTAGCCACAGATGCCTTAGTGTTGTTAGTTGTCGTTTCTTCATAATATCTTGATTTAATTGTGACCTAATGGTTAAAGGCACTATCGGCTATAGGTAGATATCGCACGTTTGAATCCTGCCTAATACGATATTTTTTTAATGCCTTAATACCAATTCATATTTGTCAAATTTCTAAATTTCACAAATACCAGGATAGTTGTCTCAAAATAAGCAGTTTATATAGGATCAACATTAATGATGGAAAATATTTCTTTGATAACCACAAATTAAAATAAATTAATTTTATAATGTCTATAACACATTTCCCATCAACAGTTTCTACATTGGTAAATGCCCAAGAAAGCTTTAAGTAGGAATCCTTGTTATTTCGCAAATGCTTAAATCCTTTTTTATTTTCTGATTCTCTGTCGTGATCTCTAGAAGATTCTGTCTTGTGTATATTGTGGTTGTTTAATTGGCTTCATACAAATGGTTCATCTCTAGTTGCTGAAGTCTTTGCCTCTGGTAAATATCTAAATCCACTATAACCGGATATAAATTTTGAGTTCTTGGCATTATATTTTCTAATCACGTTTTAAGATTGACTCTCTTGTATAACCATTACTTCCTCCTTATAGCACTTTCAACTAGATTTATGTATTTAATTTTATTGTTTCATGTGCTGAATTTTATTAATGAATTACTTATACAGTATGTTCTAGTTAATATTATTTTTTTTCAATATTTTAAATGTTTCACTTTATCTAAATCAGGAGTACGTATTTCTCTTATTTCATTTTATAACAGATAAAATAAAAAAAATATATTTATTTCTTTAGGTCAAGTAAAATTGGGAATGTCACAAAATAAATTTTGCTTGGAGCTTTTTGGGTTTTATCTAGTATACAGCATTGTGCGAATTAATATAATTAATATAACATAGGTGTAAAATTAAGAAAAACCACATTTATTTTTTATAGTCGAACAGAATAAAATAACCAATACAATAAACATTGTTTTAATATAAAATATGTACACCATTCGTCTAAATAACTTCCGAAAGACGTTTTGGCATCAAGTCAACAAGTTTTATACATTTTTTTGTGATTTGGTGATCTCAAAGCATCTGGGGATTACAGCATCTTTAAATATTTTTTTTATTGTACAGTCCATTTTGCGCAGTCTAGCTTTCACGATCAACCACAGATTATTTATTGGATTGAGATCCGGTGAGTCTCCTGGCCATTCAAGGCATGCTATATTCTTGTTCTTAAAATATTTCGTCATCATCTTAGAGATGTGGCAGGGAACCTAATCTTGTTAAAAAGTTGGTTGATCAGGTTGATCATTGACATCCACTTTTCTTAGCTCTACTTCTAATTTCCTTTTCAACAAGTCTTTGCATTTTTAAGAATTCATCATTGGCACGAGGGATCCGTTACATTTATAAGAAAAGCACCTCAAAACATCTTCTTTAGAGGATGTTTAACTTTTTCATCAATATGACAAAACGAGACCGTTGTCCTTGTTCAAAAAGTGGCTCTTATTTGAAAACAACACTTTTCTCCAATTTTCAGCAGTCCAGCTCCTATATTTTTATTACCTAATCATTTCGCTTTTTTTATCATTCCAACAGTCAATAGCAGTCCATAGCTGTTTCTTCTGAGGTGTTACTGCTTTTCTTCCGCCTTCTAAGAAACTTTATCGCACCGTCGAGTCATGGATAATAACTTCAGCACGTGCTAAATCTTTCTGATGATCTTGATTTGTTTTTCTAGGGTTGAATTGACTCTTCATACTAAATTATCCGTTTCGTTTCAAATTTCGCTCTTCTGTACATCACAATTTTCCTTTTCTGCTTTAAAATCTTCTTAAGAGCTCCAAAGCTAGATTCATTGGAATATCTCATAATAAAATAAAGTCTTGATTTCATGACTTCCCAGACACACTAAAAATCCAAATAAACACGAAATGCAACGCGTCTTTAACTTCGTTATGTCTTATTGTTAGCTGAGAATAAGAAACTCACAAAGAATCAAAGAATTTGCGACGAAATGCACCCAACACAATTTTGTGAAAAAATGAATAATAAAAATTAACATTCCCACGACTGCTAATTTTTTTATGTATCCGTTGTTATACAATTCGTTCCAAAATCCTCCGCAACGTAATACTCGAAATGCATTAAATTTCCACTAAATTCTATCTACTTTATTTTCTTCACAAATTTTATCCTTTGGTAATTCACATAACATATCTGCGGTCGCCATACCTAATTGGAGTTTACCCCTTCTGGCTATAATCCGCCTTAAAGCCATTATAAAAGCACCAGATGTTAATGATGTGACCACTTCTAAATAAAGCTAAGGTAAACAATAATATCGTCTACGGTAATTTTAACGCCAAGTATTTTAATTCATGTTAATTAATAGGTGTACTATATGTTTCTCATAAACCTAATATACATATGTTTTGATTACTATTTTTATACCTCGTCCGATAGTTCAAATCCAAAAATTCTTTCTGAAAATTTGTATCAATTCTTATATTCCAACAAAGTTTTATTTGGTTATAGCAGTGGGTAATGTTTTTTATGGATATGGATTGCTGGTTAAAGGTTCACTTATGCGAACAACACTTAGTTGTTTGGTGGAGAGAGAGAGAGAGTCGTTGGTTCATTCTAGTTAAATAAAAATTTTGAAAAAGATGACAGAATATTAAAAATAGGTGCCACTAATTTTTTTATCCTATGGATGGGATCAATAGGAAACCCAAAAAAAGTTATAATTCCAACGTATTCTCTGAAATCAATTTTTTTACTTCTCTGGCAACTGAGATTCATTTGAATAGTGGTCAATTCTAACACAAGTAGGAGAAGTAGGAATTACATAATATAAGCACTCAACTTTAAAAATATCGGTTCTTTAAAAAAAAGGAAACCAAGAGACTAGACACAGCAGCTACACATACAGCTGATAATGCTGCCACTTCAACTAATGATGTTGGTCATAATTCTTTGGTAGAATGTTCCCGCTGGTATATACAAAATAATGAGAGGCTAATTAATCAGGAACTTGTGCTGACACCAAAAACACTATCAGAAAAAAATCAATCGGACAGCCACGACACTCATTAGATACAGACGAAAAGTCTATTATGCAGGAATCACAGACATCTCAACAAACTCTAAGCCAAATTAGTCAGCAACTAACTCAAGCACCTATATGCGACAGAAATTACAGTACCTTTGCTTTTGCTTCTCAGAAACTACTATTACCACTTCCATTTACCAAAAGAACATCGCTGGTAACTAGGAAACGTGGCAAAACAGCAATTATCACGTATTCTCTCTATAAACAAAAATTAGAGGACGCCAAAAAAATGAAAGACAAAAAAAACTAAAAAAAAATAGAATCGAAAAAAAAAATAAATAAAAGCAGAAGAAATCTGATCAAAAATCTCAAATAAGAGCAAAACAATAAAAAGTATCATCATTTGAAAATGGGAGTGATAAAAAGAATGACACGCCGTGTATGTATTGTATGGAGTTGTATTCCACTTTTATTAAAGAATGGATAGCGTGCATAAATTGTGGGAAATGGTCCCATAACAGCTGTACAGGAATCGCCGATCATGAACGAAGCCATTCATGTCTACGAGTTCTGTCAGCCCAATTAAATCGTAATTTTTCCTATAATACTAATCTTACCCCCAATGGGTACCCCACCTTAACAGCAACATGGGGCAAGACTATGCCTTTCTTTGATTTTAATTTTTTTTTCTAAAATATATAACCAATAGTTTCTAATGTCACCAAATATTTATTTTTATTGAACGTTCAACTTTAAGTACCACATCTTGCTAACCTCTTCTCTGTTTGGCAGATCAATTATACGAGTTATGGTACGATACACAAACAATTAATTCTCTTTGAGATGTTTAAGCTTACAAACCAAAATAATATCTCATCAGGACCACTTTGACGTATTTGTAATTATCGGTTTCTCAGATATACTTGGGTAAAGTTGGTAAAACAGTTAAATTTCCTAACCCTGCACTTTAACTTGTCTGTATACTACGTCTATAATGTAATTTGGTTTAATTCACATATATTAATGTTTGAGTTAAACTTAATATTGATTTAAAAGTTATATCGAACCATTTCTGAAATTTATAGCTTTGACTTCTGTTGACACTCAAAATCGAAAATATATTTTTATAGGTTTTCATGCTTTTAGAATTTAAAGTTTTTATAGTTATGTTATCGTTCAAACATAACTTATTTTATCTGACCGTCGCAGGAACTTTGGCCACGTACTGTTTGTATATAGAAACATATCAAATATTTTTGAAGGGATATTGATAAAACTGAATATTTTCTATTCTCATAAAAGATTCGGAGACTATCGACAATATAAAAACAAAACAAATTTGATCGCAAAAAGTTATTGAAATTTCAAGGGAAATAAGTGAGATTGGAGTTTTTGTTTTATTAGATACGTGTTATGACTTTTCGTTATTCGGGGGTTGTAATATTATATAAAATTAGGTTTAGAGTGAACACACTTCAAAAATTGTACAATACAGAGAGTTATGGATTAGTCTAGTCAGACAACACCTAACACTAAAATAAAGTTTTATTAAGTATACTGAGCATAATTTAGTAGTCAAATTGCACGCGGGATACCATCAGGATATCGGTCAACTGTGCATTTGGTTTTTATTTAAATAATATATAAATTACATAATTTTTTTTAAATAGTCTATAATCTTTGTACATACATTTTATTGTTATAAGTGGTATTTTTAAATAAGTTCTAATATTTTATATCTAAGTACTAGATGACCAGAAGAACTTCGTAACGCCTAACATTTTCATTTTAGACTTTTTTAAAATTATACGATTTTGTCTCGTTTCCAATGTTTTTTTATTTATTTTATTGTTTATATCATATTTTCTCTGTAGTTTCAACGTTTTTACTATTTTCTCGTTGTATTTTGTAATTTTTGAAATAAATTTATTAGTTATTAACTTGCGCCACCTCACGGTGGCTTCGCAGTACTTAATTAAGTAAAAATTATCCGTTTAAATATTTTAGATATTAACTGCACCACCTTATAATAGCAAGTAAATATATAAGGTATCAACTGCGCCACCTTACTGTAGCGTCATAATACTTAATTAAGTTAGAATTGCTTATAAATAATATAATATGCCAGATATCAACTGCATCACCCTATACTTCTGTGTAAATATATAAGATGTCAACTGCGACACCTTACGGTGGCGTCATGGTAAGTACTTTATTAATTAAAAATTGCTCTTTTAAAAATATATGATTTCAACTGGTGTCATAGAACCTAATTAAGTAAAAATTGCTCGTTTTATTTTCTGAGATATTAACTGCGCAATCTTAAGGTGGCGTCATAGTACTTAATTGATTAAGTGGCTCAACACTCAAATAACGAAATATATTTTAATAAAGCATACTATGTTTAATATACTTTATTTATAAATACTATATTTGTCTATTTATATTTCTCGTTTTTAAGTTTAAATGAATATTTTCGGTGCCTTATTATACGTTCTATGATTCCTACCACTGCGCTATTTATCTAAAATTCGGTCCTAATGTCGTGCATAGTTAAATACCAAATTAAAGTGCATTTTCAGAGATATTTCAGGTAGAAACCAACCGCAGGAACAGCAGTGTTTGCCACTTGTCGACATTCCTGAAAGCGGTCCACCTAGGGATCGACTAGGGCTCCTTAGGGAATGTGTCCGGCGATGGACGTTCCACCTCGTACTCGATCCTTTTTGCCTGACCACGGAAAAGCTTACACAGGCGTAGGTAAATAAAGCTATTTTATATGAGAATCGCTAGCGCAATACTTTCCAAAACACAAAGAATGTTGTTAGAAGCTTAAGACAATTAAAAAAAAATTATTGTATGGTAATAACTGTTTCTGTAGCTGTTTTTGTAATATGTTTTTCTATAAAACCATTTTTTTTTATTTTATTTTCTATTTGGTTTTCTGATGTAAAGCAATAATCTAACCATCGGAAAATACATCAAAGTACACCTTATTTTGTAATGTTTCAGAAATTAAAAACAAAGAGCTAAATTCAAGCAGAACAGTTATAAAAAGGTAAAGTACAAACAAATATTTTTTAGAACTAAACTAAGCCATAACTACATCCAATCTAATATTTAGAGAAACTGTACATCCAGAAATTAGGCTTTCTGTTTAAAGCACGGAAATATTTTTCTCCATCTAACTTAGCTACTCTTTACAAAGCCCAAATACGACATAATCTTGAATACTACTCGCATGTATGGGGTTATCATTTACCCCATAAAGTTCATACGAATACTAAGGCAATAGACGATCGGCGTTCGTACTATTTCGTTATTATAATGGCTTTCGTCCAAATTCGAACCTGCACAGTTCACATTTTTGCGGATTCAGTGGACGGCTGGCTTTATAGTTTAGTTTAAAATAGCATAATCTATTCTCGTAGTCGCAACGGTTTTTGCTGCATTCCAATGTAAAAAAACGCGGGTAGATTCTCCGAAACAAAAGAAGTGGGTTTATTTACGCGCTTAAGGGAAGAATTCTATAAAAAAATCCTGTTTTAATTGTTTCTAGAAACAAAAAGTCCATCAGAAAACTGAAAGACGTTGTTCTGTATCTTAACATAGAAATTATTATACTGGGTAAAATAAAAATGTTACAAGGTAATATAATGTGTTTAATTACATCTTTTTACATCCGTTGAAATCCAAAGTATTTTTTTATTTAATAGAATAATTCTATTTACTCCAAATCTATGATTTATTATAATTATAAAATAATTATTAACTATACCAGACTACTATTTCAACATCTTATTTTATGTACTTTTTATAAATTGAAAACAGGATATAAAGAGTTTTGCGTTTGCACGTCTCACAAAGCTAAGTAGAAGCCGAATAGTTATAAGAAAAGCGCGACCGACCATTTTTCAGATTTCCTTCAAAAAAAGTAATACGAACGGGCCAAACGAAACGGAACGAATCCAAACGAAATAGGTGCAAAGCGAGCAATAATTAAGTCTTATCTTATGAAATGTTATCCTTAAAGTGAAATTTAAGTCACTAAGGTATATTTTTAGCTCTAGAAGTTATATCTAATGACGTCGGACCATTTTTATCTCGAGCTGTTATATTGTTATATTATCCCTTTGTTCTTTATAGTTTGTACGCTTCACTAAATTGCCTGTGTGAGCGGGTAATGAAAATACAGCTTTTCGTATATAGAAAAAATTAAATTATATTTTTTTAACAAAATATCGCTAAACATGTTGCAAGGTATACACTTAAACCTTATTTCAAATAACTACTATAAATTTTTTAGACAATAAAAATCAATCTATTTTTTGGATATAAAACCGTAAGAAAATTATTTCATGTTCTAGAAAAATTTTTCTTCTTTTCATTTTTAGTACAAAAATATTTTATAAGATCCAAGTCGTAAAAATACGGGAACAAATAGATATTATTATTCAAAGATATTTATTCACCAAACCCGATCGTATTTTTCCGAAACATAAACGGTATAAAAAAATTATAACAATAAAACCCCTCCTGTCGGGAAAAGCGTTTAATATAAAAATGCTCGGCGTTGTGTGATAGGATTATTTTTCCAGGATGAAAGACCCATATCACGTTTCCTAATGCCAAATTTATTGACCATAAAATGAACCATTTTAAAAATTTCAATTATGTTGCAAATGTAGAAAGCGGAGACATAAATGCAGCGCTAAAAGTTAATCTACGAACTGCTGAAATTATGTTTAAAAAAAAATCCTTTTACAATAAAACATAAATTTTACAAAAGTTAAAAATATATCTGAAACCAGAAAACGATATTAGCATTTCTGACTGCAGGGAGCGTAGGTAAAAAATTTTGACTATGGTAGGTATGGCATCTTTTGATATAAACAAACCTAAAATTATACAATTAAAAAAAAACTTTTTAATGAGAGCTATTATACTATGGTAGGCTAAGACATAATATTATAACACCCATAAATAATCAAAATGGGCGTCTAAAATTTGGTAATTCTGATCAAAACTAATTATATTTGTATTTATTATGCCCACTCCATAAATTACAACATATTTCTTTGTTTAACAGACATTAGGGTACTTTTTCAAAATAATCTGAGCTATCCTCTGTGAAACAGACACATTTTACTTGTCGCTTTTTAAACATTTTTTTACATCCTTTATTTTATTCTCCTCACCAGCGTGAAAATATGAAATAACGTTGTTTTGTTTTTGAGTTTTTTTTTTCGGTTAATTTGGTAGGCCTTATTAACCGCGAGCAGCGTGTAAAAAGAAATACAGAAAAGTAGAATAATTGATTCGTGATTAATTATTTTGATATAACGGGTTGATAAAAGTATAAGAAACAAACTAATGTATATATATGTAAATGTCTCATATTACAAGATTTGGTATAACATGTCCCAAATATCTCAAAGCAAATAAAACCAGAGTTATGTAACGAAATTATTAGTTAGTCTAACATAATTAACAAAATAAGAGATAAGTTCGTTAAAATATCCAAAAATTAAAATTTACGTAAGTCTGTTTGTCCGTCCGTTTGTCACAGCTACTTTCTCGGAACCTTTAAAAACTATTCTGTTGAAACTTGTTAAGTAGATATATTCTGTGAAACGCCTTAAGATTTTACACAAAAATAGAAAAAAAATTGGGGGTTCCCTATACTTCAAACAGATACTCATTTTTTTATTAAACCCGTACGTATGGGGTATCTATGGATAGGTCTTAAAAAATGATATTTAGGTTTCTAATAATTTTTTTTTAAACTGAATCGTTTGGCCATGAAAAATAATAATGAATGAAACAGTGTTAAGCAAGGAGAGGGGGAGAACATTAAAGGAAAGCATTAGTATTGTAAAATATTTTTTTTTTCATTACATTGTAAAAATTGGTATCTAAAAATCAAAGAATGTGGTCGTTCACTTAAAAAAATACTGGTAAAAATTCGTGTCTGAATTTCAAAGAAAATGTCTTGAGAGCTCCTTAGAGCTATAAATTTTATAATTCAATTTAAGCAGTTTCTTGCGAAAACTAAAACATAATCACAATTTATAAAAAGAACTTTTTATAGTAGAAAGTTTTTTTGGTGATTTATAAGTCATATTACTATTATTAAATTATTTTAAATTATTACTAAGTGCAACGTGTCCATTGGCAAATAGCGCTTTATCGAGATAGATTACGGCATAGTCCACAGTACCTATAGTCAAAAAACGTTCTAAAAATTTTTTAAATTAGTTTATTTTATTAACAGTTAAAATAATAATTACTGTTGTCACATGTAGAACAACAACAAAAACAGAAAAAAAAGTTCCCTCTCGCGTAATCGATCCCATTATGATAACATTACAGAACTGTCACCTGGACGCCTATTAAAATAGGACTTATTTAAAAAGTTTCAAAATAATAATATCTATACACAACTTATATCATATTTAATATCAATTTAGTATAAATTTCGAAATCTATGTATATGCCTAAACACATTTGAAACATGCATTGTCATCCAGTTCTTAGCTATTCTGAAAATTTCAGAGCTCTAGGTAGTCGGGAAATAGGTTTAAATTCGATTACAAAATTCCACGAAATGACAAATAGACAGAGAACACAGCGAAAATATAAAAACTTTCTAAAAAATGGTCATGAAAACTCTTTATAAAAGTTCTTTCTCATTGTGGAATTTTTTGCAGTGAAATTTATTTTTAACAAAAAAATTTTCAGTGCTAGGTTGAAAATAGCATAGGTATGGGTGTGTTTCTTTAAAGTTTATAAACCTGTCCCCCATATTTAAAACGTTTTTATTCATTAACAACAATGAACAAATAGTAAAACAACATTAGCAAAAATAAACAAATAAAAGAAATAAAGTGTACGCAGCACAGATTCCGAAAATGAATTTACGTGATTTTCAGCTTTCGAATCCATAAATTTTGCATGGGTATACAGGGTGTCTCAGAATTAACTACGGAAACTTTGTATACGTATTCCTTGATGACAAATAAGTAGGGTCTTTCCTATAAAAAAAAATTTTTTAGAGACTCCTGTCAGAGTTATAACCCTTTAAAGAGGGGTGGTAAAATACGGTTTCAATTTAATATCTTCTGATTGGTCCAAGATAAAAAATTAAAAATTTGGGTGAAAAATCATTTTTATTTCGCAAAAAACGACAAGGAACAAAAAAGTTTCTAACTAATCAAAACTTCCTAAAATAATTTTTTGTTATTGCAAATATTAATTGCTAAGAAAGTTACAAAAAAATATTAAGAGGGGATCCTTGATTTGCACCCTTAGAATGGGGTAGGGCAGGTGAAAAGTGGCAGGAGAAATGCGTCTTTATAAAAATGATGTTCACCCAAATTTTTAATTTTTTAACTTGGACCAATCAGAAGATATTAAATTAAAACCGTATTTTACCACCCCTCTTTAAATGGTTATAACTCTGACAGGAGTCTCTAAAAAATTTTTTTTTATAGGAAAGACCCTACTTATTTGTCATCAAGGAATACGTATACGAAGTTTCCGTAGTTAATTCTGTGACACCCTGTATATAATTATATCTCTAGATTTTACTGGTAATAAATCTAAAGATTGATTTGCTATTTCTGGTGGTGTATTTGGATGATATGAATCACTGTCTGATTAAAAAATCCTGATAACGTACACAATTAACAATGCTTTCAGTACAAACTTACAAGTATAAACAATTAACGAGAAAAGTCAAACTAATGAAACCAGGCAACCAGATTGTTTTTAAAAATAATTTTCATCACTAGTGTTGAAAGTTATGGAAATTTCTCTCACTTGTGACGACAGTTACGTTTTCGCTGAAAGTATTTTATTACAAAATGACGTTTTTTTGTTACGGTTGTAGAAAAAAATATTTTCTTTAGGTGTGTTTTAAATTATATACAAAATATCGCATTTCTATTAAAATACGGTCTCGAGAGCTGTTTATGTCTGAAAATGGGCAACTATAGAGAAGTGCTTTTGGTATTTCATTTTGTATTTTAAAATTGTTTTGAATAAACAGTTTTTACAAAAGATCATAAAATAGTTATTTATGAAACAGTTCGTGAAGTATTCTTTTTGCGCACGCACGCGATGTTTATATATCGCGTAAGTGCGCAAAAAGCACTTCACGCACAGTTTCATACAATATTTTATCTACGATAATCAAATAAAGAATAAATATAAGAATGTATTTTTAATTCATTTACAAGATACTAACAAAACTAATGCTCTCATAGCAACACCATGGCAACGCGAATGCTAAGGATATTTGATTATATGAAGGTGTGCGAAAAAGTAAATCCCATTTAAAATATGTACATTGTTACTTCACGCACACTTTCAATCCTTCACGCACTGCTGTCTAGAATGACAGTTTTCACGAACTAAAAATTGATACATAATATGAGGGAGAGTAGATAATAGTTATTTATGATATGAGTGTTAAAAGTGAGGTTTTATTTTGTGAGTGAAAACGTTTGTGAAATGAGCGGAGCGAATTGAACAATTTCACGAACAAAATAAAATCACTTTTAACACAAATACCATACAATGTTTTTTGTACAACTTCCCTATTTTGATAATGAAACGAGCAAATTTGCAATGACAATAAACCAAACCGTGTTAAAAGTAAACTAAACCGTGTTAAAAGTAAACTTGTTTACATGGCAACGTGTTAAAAGTATTTTTAACACGCTGCTATGTAAACAATCGTTTTTAACATTGTTTGCTATCATTAAAAGTGTCACTTTTAATGACAGTTGTACAAAAATAATATTTTAAAGTGTCTTATAAATATCTTAATTTTATTTGTATTTTACTTATTTTCTAGTAATTTTGATTGTTGGAAAAATATAGATTTTACAATATGTAGATGAAACTTACTGTGTATATATCACTTTTAAGTGAAGAATTTCTAAACTTGGATTATCCCAACACTTTACAACTATATCTGTGAAGTTAAGCAGTAATTTCAATGTGACTGGTTTTCATTCGTTATCTGAAATTTCCCCAATTTGGTCGGAACAGGATAGGCGACTGAAAACCGGCGGATTTCACAATCAGAAAGTGGAAATAGAAAACTAAGAGGTCTATAACTTCTATTTAAGGGCATTAGGAGTGATCTGGCGGACAATCTGGGCTAATACTCCTGTCCAAGGCCGTATATTCCGCTTAACTTTCCAGGTAGAGAATAGAACAGCCTCACCTTTCCAATTTGTGCTGAATTATTACACTCCTACGAAGTTGATAACGGTTGTTGGAGAACAAAAAAGTTAATTGTGCTGAAGTTGACAATTGGGTGAAGTTGATACATAGAAAACTTTATTTTTGTGTGGATTTTACCTTATTTTATTTATTACACGGTATATATTATAAAAAAATCTTTGCTACTATTAGCGTTAATTCGTTAATTCAACAATAATTGAAATAAATTGGAGTATGAATAAAAGCTAAAATAATAAAGTTCTCCTATTAAATGCATTTGCAAACAAATAAAATTCACGCTGATTACAACCACATTGTTGGAAAAATAAATTAAAAAATGCATTGGAAGCAATAATTTATGCTATTTTGACCGCTCGAGTAAAACGAATATTCCTTCTATATTACATTTTTAGGGTTTATAGGTCTATTAGGAATAAAATGAAAATATATCAAGCAGTTAGTCTGAGAATATAATGCAAAATGAAGTCGAGAAAGATTTTAATAAAACGCACCTGTCTCAATTTTAGTGGTAACAAAACGCATAGGCTGTCAAATATCTAACCATCAATATTTGAAACAGAAGCGGGTCGAGTTGAACTTAAAATAAAATATTTTTATGAGATTATTTTCTAATATCGGGTAGTTTCTGGCATTCCCTTTGGCTCAGAGGCCTGCAACGCTTCTCTTCAGGTTAGTGTTGTAGATTTCCCAGTTGGTTTCTCCTGTATGGGCTTAGGAGAGTTACACTCTAATCTGAACATAATAAGTCTCCGATCAGAGAGCGATGGTTCGTCCAAAACTCCACGTGATCTTTAAGATTTGGTTTACTAAGTGTTATGTCTAGCACTTCTTTTCTTAATCTAGTTACAAAGGTAGGGGTGTTCCCTTTATCGTGTATTGATTTTTTGATATCTTTGCTTCCCCATACAATATTATAAGCATTGGTGTCACATCTTATCAGTAACGGCAGCTTTTTGTTATATTAGTACTTTACTCGTCTCACCTATCCTTCACGGACTCATGGTTCCTGAGTTAGTGCAATTTGCATTTGGTTTCTGATAAGCGTCTTTAATGAACGTTTAGCTGAACAATATTAATTCCCATTTTTTCCCTTCTTCTTCTTCTTCTTCTTCTATAGAGGTGAGGGCCCCTTCGTCGCGCCCAACAAGGGTATCGTTCTTGTTGATCAGACCTACGAGGATGACAACGTTCATGTCCTGCACGTCTGCTGAGCCTTGACCATAGAATTTAGAGACGTGGTAGGAACTTATGCTTTCTGTTTCCCCACTGGTCCCTGGGGTACCTTCTGCCTTTCTTTTTTCCCTCCTTAGACCGTGAATGGGGATTTTCCAAAACGGTAAAAGAAGGTGAAACTCTTAGAAAATTGCTTGCAGCCTTCTCTTTTAGGCTAAGAACTTTCCTTAGGTCTGTCCTCAGACATTCATTTTAACTTTAATCAGCTGAAGTAGTTTCTCAACTGTTGGTCCTTTACTTCTGGAAAGAAAGACTGTAAATACATGTGGTTTGGGGACATCGTTTCTCCTACATGTAGTCATCTTTCCTCTTTCTTATTTCTTTTTACAAAAGTCAATCTGCTGACTGTGGCGTTTTACAGTCGACTGTGGTGAGCTCTAGTTTGAGCTTGTGCTCTCATTTCCTCTACTATTGCATGCTCTACAAAAGTTTGCTCGTCCGCACTTAGGATGTTCTCTGTGAACCCTTCAGAGGGGATAAAAATCTTCTCACTCCCAACTTCTTTTTCTCTGTGCGGGACTGATAGTACTCTCAGCCCGCTTACGTTTTTACTGGAGGAAAGACTCTTTGAATTTGTTTTTCATAGCCATTCTCCCAGCCGTTCCAGTAACATCCCCTTTTTTAGGTACCTAAGGTGTGGGTTACAGCTGGCCCAGCCTCAGAGGGTCTTCCTTCTCTGCTGGTTATGTAAAGCACGGAAGCAGAGGTTGTTATTTTAACATTGACTCCTGCTGCACGGTTTTCCTTTTCTTTGTGAATTGTTTACTTTGGGACTGTGATGGTCGTCCTTCTCTGCTGGTTGTCTAAAGCTGAGAAGCGGAGTTTGATGACTGCTGTGGGTTTTCCTTCCCTTTGTGGCTTGGTTCCATTCGGGACTGTGAGGTGCCGGCGTGCAACGTTGCTGTATCCTTGGAAGTGTTTTTCTTACGCCTTCTTTTTCTTTTCTTTTGCGGTGTTTTTCGTTTTGTTTTTTAGTCCATGGATGTTCCTAACAGTAGCTAGGGATTGACAGTCCACTCCAGCAGAGCCACGCGTACCAGAGTATGGCTGTTCACCTGGTTACCCCAGGGGAACGTTCTTGACCGATCATGCCCCAGCGGCCATTCATTCTTCGGCGTTGGCTTAAACCTTGGAATTAAAGGTTTGACAATCTGGCAATCTTGCCGTTATTCGCATATCAGGTATACCCCTAGAGTCGCAACTTTCATGCCATGTTGCAATGTAATTTAATTCTACAATTTACAATCACTAATAGGGTCAAATTTTACAGGTTAATTGAACCATTGAAAACAACTAACAATTTTTGTTAAAATATCAATCTAACGTAAAATAACAGGGTTGTGTTTATTTGGCTTTAAGCATAATTGAAAAAAATAACATTTTAGTTTATAGCTCCTCTGTTAACTTGTATATAAGGAATTTGGGTAATGTTTACCATGGTATTTGCAGTCAACCAAATAACTTAAAACGTAATATACATACCCTACTAGATCCGCCTATGTGGTATTCAATCTTCGGTTTATCTTTCCTTTTATGATTCTATTCGCTGGATATTTAGAAATGTGCCTAATATTTTTTCTTTTTTTAATGTATAATCGATTTTATTCAAATAAAGTTCATGCACAGATTTTGGTTTTATTTGAATGCAATATAAGAGGATTATAATTATTATCATTGAATTACCAATCATATTTAGGGAAAATGGAGTTTATAAATTTAAAACCGAGTAGATTAGATAATATTAATCAGTCTTATAAAATAATTAAGCTTTTTAAACTTGTTATCGTGAATATACATTTATTTCCCAATAATTCTGAACCTCAGTCAGTGTAAAAGACTAATTGGAGCCAATAGCACTGTAACCACCTTTTTCTGGATGTTAAAGGCTCACTAGGGGTTATCATATTGTGAACGGAACTCAGGGGGTAGAAGGAGAGCAAGTCATGAGTAAGGGGATCAAATGGGCGAATATTGAAATGCGAAAATATTTGAAAATTGATTGATTTTCAGGCATCTTACCTTTGTTGCTTTTCCCTTTTCTTTCTCTTTTCTAATGTTTGCCTGAATTTTAATTTCCTTTCTGGTCAGATCTGATTCAACGTAAATTTTATGATAACTTTAAATCTATTTGTTAGGACCATTATTTTGTGACATATTTTTAGTTGCTTTTTTTGAAATTTATAATTTTTCAAAATTTTTGATTTTGTTTTTTTTTAAGTTTTACCTTTTCTTGATCTCAGACGATATTAGATAATTTTTGTTTTAAAACGCGTAACGTTAGTTTTTAAGCCGAAATCCACCTGACTATATGTTGGTATTTATTTTAAGTTTTATTGCGTCGTCGTGGTGGGAAGACGAGCGATATGTTTTCTTCGACAGCAAATTATTTCCATTCGTTCTTTTTCTCACAGTTTCTTCAACTAATCAGAAACATTATTTTAATACTTCTGCCCTTCGATAATAAGTAAGTAAATTTTAGCTTCAGTATAAATTTTATTTTTATTAAATTATCCAAATTGCGGTGAATTTGTTATTTTAAAATTTTATTAACACTTAATTTCAAATACATTTGCTATCGTAAAAGTCAGTTTTTTTGTGATCATAAAATATATAAACATGTGAATATAATTAATTTTTTCTCGATAATATGGAGAACCAGATAGCGAATATATTTGATTGTAAATTATTAAAGGTTGGAGTTTTGATTATACTTTCTTTATTAGGGTTATTGCCAAATCAAGAAGGGCCCTAGTAGGGGAATTATTTTGCAAACCATTAAAGAAACGCTGACAAGCCGTCAGCCATTTTGCAGCTGACTAAAAGAAGTCGTCACAAAAAGAAAAACCAACCATCCCAAGATAGTTTATTAAGGAAGATTTTTTAAGAAAAGGCCGTACCCTCCTTGAATTGATGAAGGAAAGAATTCCTGAAGATAGTTAGTCAAGGCTCCACCAAGATAGAAGTCTGGAAAAAATTAAGATAAGAGAAATAATACATTATTATTTTTTTAAAGAATTTGTTAACTTTAAACTTGATTTAATAAATCATCCTAAAAC
Source organism: Altica lythri (assembly GCA_964028335.1). Classification (NCBI taxonomy): domain Eukaryota; kingdom Metazoa; phylum Arthropoda; class Insecta; order Coleoptera; family Chrysomelidae; genus Altica; species Altica lythri. Next base: position 23,258,874 of record OZ034809.1, on the reverse strand, counting down.
TGATTTTTGCGTTTTATTTGTTTGTCTGTACTTTGGCGCACTGAATTAATGTTTTGGAGAGAATTTATAAAACTCAGAAGGAAGCGACGAAATGTTCATTTAAAGATTGCAGCTTTTTCAAAGAATAGTTGCCTTTTTAATACTGTTTCTTCTTCTAAACGCTTTCGCTCTACCTGTTCTTGACAAGTTTCTTCTACAAATTTTTCTTTTTTTTTGCCTGTTCAATAATTTTAGCTTCAAAAATTCTTTTGGCAACATTAACTCCAAATTTAACTACATCAATTTCAGTTTATTTTGCAAGTTGGGCTAATCCGGATTCTTCAGCCAATTCGCCAGCTCGTGCCTTACGGAACACCAACATGAATTCGTGAAAAGATAAGCGACCATCACCATTTTCATCAACTTCTTTTATTATTGCTTTTAAACCTGGGTTTGTAATGCGCCTAACACTTACATCATTTGTTTTAATTCAAGTAACAATCTTTTCGAAAGTATCCTTCTATGTCTACCCTGTATTGAATTTTTATTTCGTCTCCGTTGTCCAGAGCTTTGTTAATTTCTTGCCGTCTAACCAAAACTTGATTTAATTCCGAATCTGCGGGCATTTTCACCGAAATTTTACTTATTTGTACCGTAAATTTATATAAAAAAATTCGAAAAGAGGTTGACCTTAAAAGCCATCCTTGCAACTTCCCGCTAGTTTTAACCGCAAAGCTATAGTAACGTGACGTATTTTGACGTTTTTGACTTTTTTTGAAATGTTTAAAAAGCCATAACTTTTTAACGAGTTACGATTTTGATGTTCAAGATGGCATTCGACGCAGTTTTTTGAGACCTAAAAACGTTACTGGGAGTGCAAAATCGGTTAGTCAAAAAATCTCTAAGTTATTGAAAAACAAACACTTTTTTTGAAATTTTTCGACAACGATATCTCACAAACGAATGAACCGATTTTAATTTGCAAAACTGCATTCGACGTGGCTTTTTAAGCTTAAGAGCCGATTAGGTTATGAAATTGATCGATGCAATAGCCAAAAAGATATGCCCAAAAAACATAATTTTTACCAATTGTTTTTTTCGGTTATTTTGAAATTTCTTGAAATCTACCGGCTCGAATCGGTTCAAACTTACAGGGAATCTAAGTTAGATGGAACTCATTGGAATGCTTTTTATTTCTTTCCGATCGGTCAAGCCGTTCAAAAGTTATAAGAGGTTTACATACATCCACACACACATCCACACGTACATACAGACATACAGACACCCTCGTAAAAATAGTCAGGGGAGGTTCCTAGGACTCAAAACGTTGAGATTCGATGAAAACTCGATTTTCGAAAAACGGGGTGAAACCAATAACTTCCCGATTTTAAAAAAAAATTTAATTTTTTTTAGCGGGAAGTTAAAAATATATATACACAAATAAATTCAAATGGAGGTGATAAAAAAAACGTTAAGTCAAATGTCAATGCGGCGCAATTTTAATTGTATCTATGTATTTATAGTATCTTTCGTAATCTTATTTTTTACATAAACGATCTATAGAAAATCTTATAGAATATACTATCTACCTCTTCAACGGAGAAAATTCGTCAGTGAAGAACTTTATGGTTCAATCCTTCTTAAAAATCGTCCATTTTTCCGACTGAATGTTTCTGTAAATTTATTTAAATATCGTTACATCTATCGTGTTGAATATTTTAGTTGAAAACATTTGGTGTAACGTATGGTTCTGTCAGTAAAAACCAAACTTGTCACATGCATAGTATGTGTGCATATCTTAAATAAAATATGATGGAAATTTGTAAAACAAATCTTGTACTAAAAAAATTTTTGTTTCTTGTTTAAATAGGGATATTTAAAGTTCTTTGTGTCTAAAAATAATTGCTTAAAACTAATTGTTTCTTTTTTACGAGTGAAGTATCACTTAATTATGCAACTCTCGAGTAAAATGAAATTTTAACGAAAGAAACGTCTCGTCATGTTTAGTATTCTGGAGTTTCCATCTGGGATACTTTAGTACCCTTATTTAGCATTTGACACGTATGGGATGCATAATAAAAATAAAATGTAGGGAATTAAATGTGATATATCTCTTAGGAGAATTTGTGTACAGAGAAATTATAAAAACGTATACAATTCTTCTTTTAACAGTAACTGAATGGATAGAACGATTCTCCATCAAAAAAACAAAGAACTATCAATTTAAAGAAAATAAGATAACGAGTTTAGGTTTGTTTTATGTGATAAACAATTGTATCCAGATGACAAATCTTTTTGACTTTTGCAAATATTATATTAAAAATATATATACAACGTTTTTTCTTAAAAAACAAACCTCTATCATCTTTTTTAAAAATCAAGTACATAACATGGTATTAATGAGAGAGAAAGAGAGGGATTTTATTAAATCGACAATTAAAAAATCAGGCTCAAGATTCATATATTTCAAAAAAGGTTAAAAGGTTTTTTAAATATTGATAAAGTGGCAGCGACGTTATTACTAAGCGTTCATAGCTTGGTTGTTAGAATGTTGCCGCGTAGAGGCAAAAGTTTCGGATTCGAGTCCTGCTGGATGCCACATTTTTTGTAATTGCTCCTTAATGTTGGTTAATATATTCTTGTTTGTATACTTTTTAAAATTTAAAAATATTATCCTGGACAGAAGATATTTTGTCAAATTTCCTGTTGTATTTTTTTGCATCCTGATAAACAGAAGTTTTCTTAGTTTTTTTATTATTTGTAGAAGCCTTTTACTTCGATGGCCGTTGTCACTTTATCAATATTTAAAACTCCTTTTAACCTTTTTTAAAATCCATGACTTGCGCCATTTATTTTAAATATTTTTGTGATACTTGTCTGTCATATTCTAGAAAATAATTTTAAGTTGCTAAGTCTTTCAATTGCGACTGAGAACAGAAAATTTAGAATATTTCCCTCAACACATTATTTTTATGGTATAAAGTAATCATTTAGATAAGAATTAATTAAATTATGATAACCAAGAAATTTGTATTCTTTCTTTTAAATAACATGGGGAATAAATTTCGTTGGGACAAAAAAGATGTTCATGCTTATCATATATTAAACATAATTACTTGTTTCACATACAGAAATGCATATATTTTACAAAACAATCTCCGGAGAGTACTTAAAGAAGAGCTTCTTGTTTTGCTATTGCTGTTGTACAAAAGAAAATGCATTTTATTAGTTAACTTCAAACTAGAAACTTGGTAATAAACTAATGTTAAGACTAAAAACTTTTAATATTACCCCGAGCAATCCTGACGCGAAGAGATGACATGATATCTTTTGTTGTGTCAACTGTACTTAAATTCAGTACGAATATGCAGTGAAATTGTGGACTAGCTATAAAATAAACGAACGGGTTTATTTAGAGAATTTGAACGTTTGGAGAATAGAAAAGTACCTAGGGAATTTTTATATGTTTAACTTAACGTTCATTTTCTACATAGAAAAATTTAGAATGCAACAATTTTGACCTTCCGAACAGCAACGCTGTTAGAGGAAGGTATTGAAACACTTATGGGGACTTTTACACAATTTATTTACAAAATTGTTAAGATACACTGAACTCTGCTGGATAACGTCTAACTACTTGACAATAGAATAAACTCTTGTAAACATTTGAACTTAAACTGACGTTTACTGCCCATGCATCCCCTTATATACAAATTTATTTAATCTAGTTAGTGTGTTTAGATCTTTCTAGAATTTTCTAGAAACATTATTTAATCTAGTCAGTCTAAAAATCAACTGTCAATAACAATCTTTCAAATTAAGGTCCCTTCCTTTACGGTTATCCCGTTACAGTATTGTGATCGCGAAAAATTTCGATCTCGGGTTTTTAGCGGAAATACGCGTTTTAGGGTTCTTTGAGCCTAAAAACACCTCAAATAAAAAATGTCTGTCTGTCTGTGTGTCTGTGAACACATTTGCGGCTAAACGGCTAATCGGATCGGAATAAAACTATAAAACCTTACTTATAATCACCATCGGAGGAATCTGATAGAATTTGACTAAAATCGGCCGACCGGAAGTGGACGTTTACTGTTATCAAAAAATGGAATTTGTTGAAAATATTGGGTTTTCATATAGTTATTGGCAAAATATTTACACTTTGTGATAAGAACATGTAATTTCCGACATTTTTGAAAGAATACATTTTTTTTGATATTTTCATTAGTTTTCGAGATATTGACACTTTTATCAAAAACTGGAAATATGTGAAATAAAAATTGTGGATTCGCTCTTTCACTACTTGTTATTATACATGCTACTGTTCGGAAGGTCGTGTGGTGCACACACCAGATTTTTTTTATTGAAAGGGTAAAGAACTTGAATTTTTATGCTACTCCAAAAGATGATATGTGCGAAATTTACAGGTTTTTGGGACATAATTTAGATTAAGATTTAAAAATTCAAAGTTCGAGTTAAGATTAAAAAAAAGAAGAAGGTGAAGAAAAAGAGACAAAACGTTCTGAAGAAAGCCTTCAAATACAAGTTTTGTTTGTTTATTTCACAGTTATGTTTTAATTATTTTCAGTAAATATACTTTATCAAAATTTGGTTCAGTTAAATCTGTGTTGCACAGAATAAAACCATTAGTAGTATAAGCAAATAATTTTCTAGACCAACTTCCGGTGGTTTAGAACATGATCAGGTTTAATGGTCTAGAACATAATTAGCGTTTTCACTGGTGGAATGGTCTTTTTCATAGTGGTCAGAATGAAGAGATAATTCCTCAAGAGCGAGGATGTATGATAAAAAACCGCGCCGCTGTTTTGGTGCGTTAAGATGCGTGAAGGTCCTTATGCTGGGGAAATTTTGATAGAACTTTTTTTTAGTCAGATAATTTTTGTCTGCATGCCGGCGCCATGAAGATGCTTTAGTGCTTGATGCTCAGTGAAATTTTGGTTTTCGTTTTTTTTAGTTAGAAATTTTTTGTTTGGATGATGAAGAGTCGGGATACTAGAAAAATTTTGGTGTGTCGTTTTTTTAGTTGAATAATTTTTGTCTGGTTTGGAGCAAAAAAATCTGAGAAAAAATAAAAGATTGATTGTAACATACAACAGTAACTAGCTGCATCATTGGAAACAGTTCCGTTGAATACCTACCTAAAATGCAAAGCAGTCAAATTGATTCGAAATGCACTACTCGTTTAGTTCATTCGCAGGAAACTTTGGAATATGAAATAATTTGATGAGTACGGTTTTAGTATTTGAAAATTAAACATAAATTATGTTTGTGATTGTTCTTATCATATTTGCCAATCTCTTATACTGGAATTTGTGTTATAATATCTCATAAAACTGTACAAGGAAAATTTATTTGGTTTGTAACGTAATAAGAAACCTAAAAACCACGTATTACACAACTGACATATATCAAAAGTTCTTGAAGTGCAGTGAAAATTAAATCTCGATTAAAAGCTGTGTTCAACAATGGCTAAACTGTAATCCAGTTAGAAAATGTACAGGTGCAATAGCCAAGAGAGGCGGATGGCTGAGCCAGTCGGCTATTCATCTTTGACAGCTGCAGTTTCACAGCATCGAATTAATGGAACAAGGGACAGTTCGGATAATTCATCCAACTAGTTATTGGCAAACACAGAGATTGTTTACTTGCTTGTAAGTTGATAAAATCGAGTGTAAACAGTACAAATTTGAGCTAAATTGGAAAATATATATGGGTCAGCTGAAGGTCTTTCATTGTGCAATAATTTAAGTTCTGTTTGGGTAGAAATACTTGTGATATACACTTTATACCATTGATTACAATACTGATGACTATACAATACGTATAAATACGGTAAATAAATTTATTTACCAAAAAGAATGGCTAAAATAAAACTTTGAACATACCGAGTGTTTAAAAAAAAAACTGACAGATTTAAGCTAAATTTTCTTAATATCCAAAAAAGTAAAAAAAACATTTGTTACAATTTAAAAATTCTTTATATCGCAGGAAAAAGAAACATACATATATATTTTAAAGACAATAAATAAATGTTCAGTAATTTGGAGTCGAAGTGTTAAAACGTGTCGAGTTTTTCTCCTGTAAATTTGTAGCCTTTGTGTGGTGTTACTAAGAGTACAAATATAAATATATCTACTTGATAAGGGTAAACTCTTACACACGTTAATTAAATTAGAAGGTCTAATTTATTACTGTAACTTTGGATTTTGATTAAAAGCATGTTATTTATTTGTAAAATTCAATGAGTTTGTTGATATTGCAAGTAATATAATTCTTATCTACCTATTTTAAACAAATTAAAGTGGCCATACACTTAATAAAGTATTCAGTTTGAATGTGTGATGTAAATAATTCTACTATTGTTGTTAGCGTTTTTCATTCGAACAAATTGTTTTAAAAATGGATCAGAAAACGAATAATGGTTTGTTTGCTATGCTTACAACAATAAAAATTCAAAATGAAAATATTGTTAAACCAAATGAAGTTATACAACCAGATGTGTCTAGCATAAAAACAGAACTGGAAAAGCAAAACTTTAAGATTTTGTAACAGAAAATTACAAATTAAGAAATAGAAATCTCTTACTGAAAAGAAATACTGCTGGTAGAAGAAAATTTATATTGAGAGTATGAAAAATCCAGAAAATTTAAACCTAAAAAATAAATACACGGAATACTAAATAAAACTGCTTAATTAATAAACAAAGCAAAAAAGAATATACAGAGAAAGTAATAAAGCATAATAAGAATAAATCAAGTCCATTTTGGGATAATGTAAACATTTGTGGAAAAAAATAAAAAAAATTTAAAATTTCAGATATCGACTATTACAAATAAATTTAATACAGCAAACAAATTAAATAATTTTTCGTGATATTGAAGAAAACCTTGCAAAATAAATAAAAAAAAAGACTTTTCAAAAAAGTATCGAATGGAATACACAAAGCCTTTATTTTCTTGAAGAAACAATTAGAAAAGAAGTACAAGCAACAATTAATGGTTTAAAATAATTGAAAAACACCCGGACATAACGGAAAAAAAGCCTTATCGAAAGAAAAATCGCCCATTTCAATTTTTTTTTATGCTTGTTGCGCACACTCCCAGGGGCACGTGCTCCTGTGGGTAGTGTTGGGCTCGGCCGTGATGCCCCTACCAACTAAACCCTTCCTCCTTTCGCCCCCCTCATGCCGTGGCATCTGTCTTTTCGGAAGTTTCTTCACCGGCATGTTTTTTTTCCGCGTCACGCACCTTTCCCCTCGGTTTTTCAGTCTTCTTCTCTTTCCCTTGCCTGCTGCTCTCTTTCTATTTCTTCTTTCCTCCTCATGATTTTTCTAATCATGTCGTGCACTTGTTCCCATTTATTTTTGCTTCTTACCATTGTTCTTACAATGTTTTCTGCCGTGAGCCTTTCCTCGAGAGTTTCCTCCATTTCTCTTCTTACTTCCTCGAAGTAGCTGCACTCCAGAACTGTGTGCTCCGGCGTGTCTCTCTCCTCTCCACATGCTCTGCACGCCGTGTTGTCGCTCTTGCCGATCCTGTAGGTGTAGCTCCCGAATGAGCCGTGACCTGACAGGAACTGGGTCAAGTAATAATCCGCAGTGCGGTGTTTACACTTGACCCACTCCCCAAGGTCTCGTATAAGATGTTTGGTCCACCTACTTTTACCACCTGGCAGTGGTTGCCTCCATTCGACTTCCCATTCTTCCACAGTCCGGTCCCTTTCTTCTTTCTTGGCTCGTGCCGTATTTCCGTCTTTTCGGGAAAATAGTCTCGCCCTTTCTCTTAACAGCGCGCCTGCTGGCGGTGTTCTCGCTATCACTTGCACTACTTCAGTACTTACCGTTCTGTATACACTTATTACCCTGAGTAGCGCTTTCCTCTGTTCCTTGTTGAGTCTATTCTTGTACTTCACTGCCGAGATGGCTGTATGCCATACTGGAGCTCCATAGAGTAGAATAGACTGAACTACTCCATACAGCACCATTCTCTTCTTATATTTGGGCCCCCTGACGTTCGGCATTAATCTCTCCAGGGTGGACATCCTGTCCTCCGCTTTCTTTGCACAGTACTCGACATGTCTCCCAAACCTTAGTTTGTCGTCGATTACAATCCCTAGGTACCTCATTGACCTCTGGTGCTCTATGTCCTTTCCTCTTACCCTGAACTGTATATTCCTTCGATTTCTCGGCCCTTTCAGAATAACTGCCTCTGTCTTTTCGGCCGCTATTTCTAAATTGTGATCATCCATCCATTGCGCTGTTTGCTCTATAGCATCGTTTGCTCTTTCAGTTAGTTGTTCCTCATTTATTCCTTCGATTAGTAGAATGAGGTCGTCTGCGAAGGCGATCGCTGTGGTACCTCTTCCCCATCTTTCTTTCAGCAAGCTATCATACATTATATTTCACAGTAGGGGGCCTAATACCAATCCCTGTGGTACTCCCATGCTCAGTCCTTGCTTGAGTCCCTTGTCTATGGTGATCTTTCTATCCGTTAGGTAGGAGTCCACGATGTTCCGCAGACCTCCCCCTACCCTTTTTTTCTCCACGCTATCCATGATAGTCTGCCACGAAGCTGTGTTGAAAGCGTTCTTAACATCTATTGCTACCGCCGCTATCTACTTGGCCTCGCTGTGCTTGGCTCTGTCCACAAGCTTTGGCTGCTTGCACAGTCGATCTTCCTTGTCTAAAACCAAATTGGAGGGGAGACAGATGGTTATCTATCTCCTCCTCCAATCTGATCTTCACCATCCCTTTATAGGCCTTTGCCATTGTGCTGAGTAGACAAATGGGTCTAAACCCCTTTGGCTCCTCGCCTGGCGTTGTTTTCCCTTTCGGCAGTAGCACGACTCTCGCTTCTTTCCATTCCTCCGGAACTCTCTGCTCTCTTTGTATCTCATTGAAGACATTGAGCATCACATCCGGTATTACCTCTATGGCCGCTTTGATAGCTGCCGGGGGATGCCATCCTCTCCTGCGGCTCTTCCTGCTTTGACCCTTCCTCCTACTGTATCCAGTTCTTGTCTGGTGAACGGCCTCATTTCTTCCTCCTGGGCTGTCCACCTACTTCTTCTACCCTTGGCTTCTGGGAACAGCTTCTTGCACCATTTGACCCTCTGGTCCCTAGTCAGGTCGTACGGGGTCCGGATTCTCAGGCTTCGCGTTGCTATCCTGTATCCATCACCCCATATGGCCCCTTCCAGTTCCTCACAAAGTCGGTTCCAGTGGTCTCTTTTTCTTTTCTTTATAGCCGTTTCCAGGTTCCTCTTTTCTTGTTTTAGGCTAGCTTTCAGCTGCCGTACTTCCTCCCCACCATCCTCGTCAGGTCTTATTCTCCTCAGTATCCTCATCTTTTCTCTTCTGATCCTGATGCACTCCTTTCTCTTTTCCGCGATTTCGTCCGTCCACCAGTAGGGGGTCAGCTCGTTATTTCCTCTAATGGTTTCAGTCGCCTCCTTGGTCGCTTGCGCAATGTCCTCTGTGAGCGTCCTTTGGTCATATCCCTGCTCACCTCTTATGGCCGCCTTTCTTATGATTCCTTCTTTGAACCTGAAAAAATTAAGAATTTTTTTGTTTTTTCTATTTTTACTATTTTTTTGGGTTTTTTTATTTTTTTCCTCTACATCCACATAAATATAGTGATGGTGAGTATTTTAACCTGATTGGCAAACTTCAGTTGCCGGCTTGGTTGTTATCCAATAATAATCAGATAAATTTTGCTAAATAAAATCACTTTTAAAGGCTGGTTCAAAAATGGAGAACCGATTCCATCAACTAATTTGTCAAAAAATCTATGAGAAACTGATTAACGTGCGAATCTTGCAATTTTAAGATCGTAAAAAAATGATATCAACAAGGAAATTGTAATTTCGAAAAGGCATATCTACTGAAGATGCAATATTAGTGCTTATTATCGATCAAATTAACAAAAATCAACCTTCATTAAGTATGTTAATAGATCTATACGGTATAAGGAAAGAAATTAGACTTTCTGTTTAGAGCACGGAAGTATTTCTCTCCATCCAACTTAGCTACTCTTTACAAAGCCCAAATACGACCACATGTATGGGGTTCGGCAGATTTGTCAAGGCTCAGAAATCTTAATGCAATACAAAGAAGGGCAGTTCGACTAATAAACGACACCAGTATAACCAAAAACCTAGCCCCATTGTCCCACTGAAGAGCAGTGTCTAATCTCTGCTTGTTTTACTGATACATAAACGGATTTTGCTTACAAGAACTCCGCTCTATAGTGCCTCCACTTGCCAGACCAACCAAAGCAACGCGACATGCCAACCCCATGCACCATTATACTGTTCAGAGCCAGACATTGAGAACAGATCGATTCTATTGTTCCTTCATCCCCAGGGTCCCCAGATTGTGGAACCCCTTACCTTTCCACGTCTTCCCCACTCGTCCTAACTTGCAGGCTTTGAAATCCCAAATCCATAAATTGTTCCTTCTGCCCCAATAGATGTTCTCGGTACATTTGTATTTAGGTCTATACCTACGAGGACATTCTTAATATAAAAAAAAAATGTCATCAGAGACTGACAAGGAAGTTGGAACAGTGCGGATTTAAAGGAAATTTCTTAAAACGTTTAAAAGACTATCTCCAGGACAAAGAACAATATGTAAACATAGAGGACACAAAAGGTGGCCTAAAATCAGTCACTTGCGGTGTACCGCTGGGGATGGTTTTGTGGCCAGTGTGGCTCAGTATTTACATTAACAACTTACTAAAATGAAAAGCTCTGGCTTTATTATTATTTTTGCTGATGATACCGCAATATTTTACAAAACATCTGATTGAAGTTTATTAAAGGGAAAAGTGGAGACAGATTTAATAAATAGAAACAAATGGTTTCAAGAAAACAAATAAACATTAAACTAAATCCATTTCTTTCACATCATATGTAAATATTTTTCGGTAATTTGAACAAATAAATATTAGTCTTTTACTATTTTAAAATTTGTTCGTATCAAATATTCAGGTAGATATTATTATAGACTGCAACTAACGATGGGATAGACATATACAAAGTCTATTGAAGATATCTAATAAGACCATGTTTCTAAAAGCAGTTATCGCTATCTTACTGTGGTAGGACAGAATCTTATCAGGATATTCTGTCAGTTTAAAAGCAAGATTTGGTAGCATGGTATTAACCTAATTTTCAATTTAATAAAATATGAATATCCTCTTCTAAGTAATAAGGCTTAGCGAATTTTCATTCCATTTCCGACGTTGTATTTGTGTAAAGCTGGATTTTCGGCGGTCGCTATAATAAAAAGTAGGTACGTATGGATCAAAAATCAACGTAGCATGGGATATGAAGGTAGCTGTCTCCAGTTTAATTCCACGATTTAATAAAATATGCAGGGGTTTGCAGGCTCATCCATAGCAATGATTATTGATATATTCTTATTGTGGAAAAAGTAAATATTCATACATATATACTTTTATTTTTGATAAATTTAAGGCACCATAAAAAATAATTTCAAGAAAAACTTTAATTGGCATTGCTAATGAAAAAGAAAAAGAAGAAATATTAATAATGTTTAATAATAGCAAATCATTAAGTCTTCAAAAATAATTACATTGATTTAGTTTAGTTATTGTTCACTATGATCTTTTGTCACGTGTCGAGGTGTTACTTCGTATGTTAGGAAGTGGTTGGGGTTCAATTTGCTTCCTGATTTTTCTGTTTCTCTTCTACATATTAAACAGTTGTGGATATCTCTTCCAATTTGAGGGACTCAAATTGCTGTTGGTGTTATTTATCGACCTTCTCAGTCTAATTTACCGGCTTTCCTGATTATCATTTTGATTCACTGGTATCTCGTTCATGTAAAAATATTTTGATTGGTCTAGGTCTGCGCAGTTGGTTAATGAGCCCACTAGGGTCACTTTGAATCCCGCTTCTCTGATAGACCACATTCTCGTGTCTGATGATTATTTGATAGTCCATTCCGGTTTGTGTTATTCCCACGTTATTAGCCGATCACAAATTAGTTTTTGTTATTACAAATATTTTTCCTCCGGTAGCTGCTTCTGTTTGTCGTAATTTTGGAGACTTCTGTCGATTTAATCTGGATTGGCCTTGTGCTGATCTGGAGTAGGTTCCTTGGCAAATAACGTACGAATTAATGGAAGTAGATCAGAAGGTAGATTTTTCTCCTTGCATTTATTGCAAATTTTTGATATATAGGCTCCGGCAGTAATCTGCTTAAAAAATAAGCAATATAAACCGTGGATTACCTTTAAAATCAAATGTATGAGAATACTTAGAAATAAGGATCGTGCTTATTATGATTACGGATTGCTGCTTAAAACCACTACAGAAGGCAATTACTATTTCCATTCCAAAGGTTAAAAAGTGTGAGGCATTTGAAGAACGAAAAGTATTTTATCACCAATTCCGAAAATTTTGAAACAGAGTCTAGTTTTAGAAAAGGTTATGACTGTGCAACTGGTATATGTTGTTTAACAAATGATGTTTTGCTTCCCTTGATGCTCATCAGAATACTCCTCTCATCCTCATCGATTTTTCAAAAGCATTTGACTTTATTAATCTCCAGAATAGGTCGCAGCGAGTCAAGATATTTGGTGAGATTTCCGAAACTTTTCCCATTGTCTGTTGGTGTGCCATAGGAATCAATTTTGGGCCCCTAGCTGTATATCATATATACTTTAGAATCTTTAGATTTATATCGTTGTTTGAAGTTCTGCAGGTATCATCTATAATGTTAAATGCGAATAATTATTGCTTAAAAATTAACCCTCAACAGTCATTTGTGTGTCTTTTCTGCAAGAACTGAGACCGTGGTTTTCTTCAGACGAATCTACGTTTGAAGCTTAGCAATAATCTATTGGGTTTTTCATCGTTGGCCAGGGATTTGGGTCTGATAGTGGATGTAAGTCTTCACTTTAGAGAGCATATTTCTATTACCGTTAAAAAAATCTATTCATCTTTTAAGCAAATTTATTCCTTTCGTAAGTGTTTACTAATTGGTGTAGGTACGTAAGACAATATGTGACTCCCTTGTCCTGAGACATTTTAATTTCTGTGATGTTATTTACGGCCCTTGTCTTGATCGCCTTAGTTCTTTTAGAATTCAAAAGGTTTAGAATTTCTGTTTGCGCTTTAATGGTATCCATCGTGGTAATCATTTCGCTGGTGCCCAGAGGATCTTTGACTGGGTGAATATGGAAGGTCGGCGTAGGATTCATTTGTTGAGATTTTAGTTTATAAGAGTCCATCATATTAGTTTACACGTCTCATATTTCGAAAGGACATTCACAATTTAAACCTACGCCATAGTGGTTTTCTTTCTACTCCTCGTGATTCTAGCAGTTGGTTCCGTCGATCTCTTACATACACAATGGCGTCGACTTATAAATGATATTCTCGTTAAATGGATAAGTCTAAGTCCGTTAAATTTTCGTAAGCGTGTAAGGATGCGTCTTCTGCATATTTAAGTCTTGTCACGGATACGGTTCGGCCTTGTTTTATGAATAGAGCTCATAATCGAATATCCTATTTTTGTGTGTTCTTAGCACTTTGTTTTTTAGTCTAAATATGTATTGTTGAATCCAGTGATTAGCCCCCTTTTAGTTGTAATTGTGGGTGTTGTTGGAACAACAATGTTTGACATTTTAAGTCATTCATTAACTCAACACGGTTTGGTTACGTTCAATTTTGGTTAAGGTTTTATGAATCTTTATGTAATTTTCCTTTTTAATTTTGTTGATTAGAATGTACTTTTTATTTTCCTAACCAATAAATTACGTTTGATTTGATTTGTTCTACAATCTTCTGCCTAGCATATTTGATATTAATGAAGCTCCATAAAAAAATATACACATTAAAGGGTTCTAAAAAGTTAGATACGTAGCAACGTTATCATATCATAGCGCTACACCACTATATGTCACATATCAAATTTATTACCCATCAAATAATACTCTTGAATATGTCATATATCAAATGACATATTGTCAGGCATTAAACGTGAATAATATCAAATGTCAATTTCTCATACATCAAACGTCAATCTGTTAAACATCATACGTCAATCTGTCAAACATCAAACGTCATCTTTAAATATATTATACTGTTAAAATGGTATAAGCGTGATTATGGTGCATCAGAATATGATAACATAAAGTATTTAGAGTAGCTATTTAACTTTAAATTATATTAATACAGTCATAGATTTTTTTAAAGGCAATTAGTGGAAGGTTACTTATAATATTAAAAATACAAAATATAATTTTAAAAAACATAATACATCTAACATTTGAAAGCGTTAATAAAAAAGGTATAGTAGTAGAAAAAATATTTAAGAAACTATTGATGTTGCATCCCAAGTAAGTAATTTATAAAACGAGTAATCAAACTTATATTATTTATTTTGATAGTAACAATTCACATCACGGAGCATCAAGTGTGCGTGTCATATTCCTTGATAATGGCCTGTAATAAACGTCACCAAAGAGAGTGTCCATAGGTGCCTGTCATTTGTCATTGGTTGCGGTGGTCTCTGGCCTCCAGCGAATGCAGCCCTCATAAAAAATTACACGAGACGATATATGGACCACTATTATTAATTCCGCTTACAGAATAACTCACTTGTCACAAAAAGAAATAAAATATTACACCCGTTCATTGGCAGTGCAGTATCATGTGGATTTTTTTAAAACAAAAATTTGTATAAATACAATTTTACGTTTATTGAATAATAATAGTATGGACCACACTACCGCGAAAAGAAGGAGGAAGAGCTGTTGCTGACATTGTAAACGAACATCACAAACAGATAAAGACATTACAAAATGTCTTTTTTAGGAAGTCGCAAATATTCAACGTGCATGATGTTGTAGTGAAAGCAGATAGGAACTATTCTCCTCCAGAGTTCGCAAACACAAATGTAAATCTGGAAATCGTGGCAGATTAGCGGAAGTCCATACATGGACGACACCAACATGACCTAAACCCACAAGACAAGACAAATAGGTGGCTTTCTGAGAGCACATTGTTCCCTGAAACGAAAGTATTTATAATTGCGATTCAGGATCACGTCATTACTATAAAAAAAAATATTACAGGCGATTCAAATTGTACATCGGATAAGTAGAAAAAGTACAAAAGAAAAACAGAAACGATACAGAACGTTACATCGGGCTGTTCAATCTGACTGGCATTGATTACCTACGCAGACACAACCAGTTGTATAAGGCTGGGCGCAAACGCTCGGTTTCCTGATTCGGTTTCCGTATCAGGAATTTAGATTCTGAAACCTGAATGCTTCATTTACATACAAAATGTTCAACAAGGCGCACACGTCCCAACTATTTCCGAACGGAAAAAAAACCGACGTTCGTTTCGGAATTCATTCCGTGCGTTTGGGTCGTAAGAACGGAAAAAAAACCTAATGACGTCGTTTTCTCTTTTTCTTCATATCTAGCGCCGGTAAAAGTGCAATAGCAATCAATTTATCGTCGTCGTCCATTTAAGCTTTCACAGAAACGCAGCTATTCGAACTGACAGTATAAATTCCTAATACAAAAAAACGGATGTTTGCGCTAGGCTCACGGAATTCCGAATCTGATTTCCTGATCCGGAAACCGAATCAGGAAACCGAGCGTTTGACTCTACTACGACAGGCCTGTTCTGACTGATAGACAGGTGACGCATAATCGGTCAGATATTGTGGTAGTGTGAATCAAAAGACTAACTCATTTTGTCTAGTGGATGTGGCTGTGCCAAATAATAACAACGTTTTGCATAAATACATTGAGAAAGTGGTAAAATACACCGATCTTGCCAGATGTGGCATGCTAAGAAGGTCGAAGTAATACCAGTGATCGTGTCATTTACAGGCCTGATTCCCAAGAGTCTTTTAGAAAGCCTTGATAGGTTGGGACTCCATAGGAATACCTTCATCAACATCCAAAAGATCAGCATGTCTTCTCGTAACAGGAGCCATGCGAAGCACACCGAACAGCGCAGTGGAAGTCATACTCGGTCTTACCCCCCTTGATATATTTGTTAAGGAGGTTGCATTAATGACCATGGTACGCTTTCGCACGGTTGGTATCGAACCCACTGTAGGGACTGGCACCCGTAGGAACAGTCTGTGGAGGGAATCGATAAAAGTGATACCACTCCTACAGGCAGACACGGATGCCGTCGCACCAAGATTTGCCTTTGACAAACCCTACAAAATATTAACAAACAAGACAGTAGACCCCAACGTAGTGAAGGCTCTGAGCGTATATACGGATGGATCAAAAACACAGCAAGGTGTAGGATGTGGAATTTACTCTAAATCCTTAAACCTAAAAATAAAATGGGCTATGGATGGCTTTTCAAGTGTGGTTCAGTCAGAACTCACAGGCATAACCATAGCTGCAAAAGAATTAATCAATAGGAACATCACAGGCAGGAATATAAATATATACACAGACTGCCGACAAGCACTACTGACCTTGAATAGACCACGTTTCGCTTCAAGTTTAGTACTAGAATGTCACCAATCTCTAACTGAGGCCAGCCAGAATAACGTGGTCACTCTCAGCTGGATCAAAGGACATGGGAACTCTAAAGGCAACCGCATTGCGAACAATTTAGCAAGGAGGGCTGCGGGCTACAAATATGTTAGCCCCCGCCCATCTACAAAGCTAACATTGTCCGCAGTCGTGGACCTTATCAAACAGCACTCTCACAAAAAATTCATACAGTGCTGGGATGAAACTACGAACTGTAGACTGGCCAGAGGAAACAGCAAAAAAAATTAAGGCATTGACCAGAAAAAATCTCCGAACAGCTGTGGGAATCTTGACAGGTCACTGCCAATTGCGACAACATCTCTTTAGGATGAGATTAACAGAATCGCCGCTATGCAGAGGTTGCGAACAAGAAGAGGAAACAGTAGAACACATAATGTATGACTGCTCTGCTTTTTCTGAAATCAGAAGATCCGTGTTGGGCGAGTATTGGCTAACACCAGCCGATGTCAGGGAGATCCCCCTCGGGAGCCTCATCATCTATTTTAAATCACTAGGCCTGGTGTGAGCCTGAGGTGAGGATATCCCTACAATACGGGAGGATGCACAATGGGTCATATGTGGCCTCAGTGCTGGCTAAGCACTTGCTCGCCCCTCCCCAAATTTCCAGATCCAGAGAAAAGGCAGTGATTCTGAACACCTCTCACACTGTTCGTAAATTTCGTAATATTTAAATATTGAGCACATTTGCGTTTATGCTTGGCATAGGTGAATACTACCAGCATTTGCTGAGTAAGCCTTTTTAACATATCAATAAAAACAATAAGCCTTTATTTTTCAATTTTGACTTTATTTTTCTTGCAGCAGTCTTTTTAATTTAGAAAAGTAGTCATCTTTGCCAGAAAACAGATCTAGAAAAACGTGATGTAGGAGCAGATCATAACTCATTTAGACAATTTTAAGATCGATATATAAGATATTTCGCCCGCATCGATCATCTCCATGACTTTTTCATAGAAAGCATGTATTGCTGTCATAGTGTTTTTCCCTTTTTGAAACCCGTGTTGCGCCTCTGATATAATTCCATATTCGACAATATACGATGAAACCGATAGAATAGTTATATAATTTTCGGCACAGTATCGTTCTTTATCTTTTTTGTCTACTTTAAAACTAGACTTTCTACACATACTTTGCTCTCTACTCATCCCTTGTATAGAAAATAAGACTTTTCATTTCTGACTGACACTGGAGTTTCATCACACGTGCTGCCACGCACGAAACGGTCAACCGCGCGATGTCGTTCGAGGATACACCGCTACGTGTATGGCTAGTATAACGACAATATGCATATTCACGGTTAACAACCAGGGATAGTGCTTTCTTATTGAATGTTAGTAGTGTTCATGTATTAAGGATAGTAAATTTATTGCCCGGAATAATAAAAACGACAAGACATAAATAATGAAGAATCAGTAACAGTAAATACAACATGGCAGATGATGGTACATATATCTTTAGTGTCAGAGCTATGGTACTTATTAATGTTACTGCAAGCTGCTGCTAAGGTTTTTACGACATTAAAAAGAAAGAAAGAAAGTATAAAAGAAAGAAAGAAAGAATGAAAGGAAGAAAGAAAAAAAGAAATTTAACTACGTTATACTATAGCATTTGTAGAAAGTCAAAATAAATTACAAAATTAATTGTATAAATATACAAAATATTAAATAAGAGATAAAACTAACATAAAACGAATAAAGTTTACGATAATCAACTTTTAACATAATTCGAATGACTTTTTTGCAATTTAAATATCCTTATTCATTCAGATAAATTACCCCACAAAATAACCTCGTAATAAATCTGAGAATGAAATAGAGCAAAATATACAGTTTTCAGACATTCCAAGATAGTAAGATGAGATAGTCTACGAATTAAAAAGATTATATTAGCAACTATATCAACATGACAAGACTAGGATAAATTACTGCCCAATTTAATACCTAACAATTTTATGCCACCTACTGCTGATGAAGAAGTGTCAGGCGTTAAATAAAGTTGTTGTGCTTTGCCTTCATTTAATTTTAGTTTTGTGGCACAAAACCAATTTTTTGCGTGTTGTATCGTATTATCTAATAAAGCAATTAAATTAGATGAAGGACTGCCAAGAGTTATAAAGCATGCATCATCAGCAAAAATTGAAGCTTTATTAGGATACATATACTTGTAGGTCATTAATGTATAGGATAAACAACAAAGGCCCGAGAACAGAACCTTGTGGTACTCCATGTCTTACGTTCTTATATTGAGACAATGAATTATTTACATAGACAGCCTGAGATTTGTTATTTAGAAAAGAAGCAATAAGTGAAAGTACAACACCTCTAACACCATAATGATGAAGTTTAGCGAGCAAAATGTCACGAGAGACGCAATCAAATGCCTTGGTAAGAACACATAACGTGACAGCGATTTCTTTACTGGTCTCAAGGCCCTCAATAATATCATTAAGAATAGCTTTGACAGTGGAAAGTTTGAAGCGGAACCCATATTGCGATTCACACAAAAAATTGTTTTTGTCGACTGATTATTAACATTCAGTGACAGCTGAGTCAAAATAAAGGATGATATATATAAATGAAAATACAACACAATAAAACTAAAATGCGAATATTTTCATTTGACAGGTATATCAGTATTCCCCGTCACTGTATGGTAATATTACTTTCGGTACATACATTTATGGCGGGCACCGTTGAAATGGTCTTTTAACTTGTTACAGCTGAACTTTGTGACCTACATTAAGATCGGACAAAAACTGTGGCGCTGCCTCCTAGACAAATGAGAGTATTTTGCAAGTAGAAAACATTTAAATGGCACGGCTATTTCGCGAAAAACAAGGTAGATTCCGACGGTTAGTTTCCCTAAACGAGCTATGATTTACAGCACCATCTTAATGAAATTTGGATTGCGGAATATATACAGTTACACCAGCAGTCAGAGTTAACATTAAATCATATTTGTTATGTTAATTTTAAATTATAATACGTACTCCGATATTTGTTTCAGTTCTTAATGTTAAAATTATTTTATTACAGATTTGTTAAAACAGATTTTGATCGCGGTGAATAAATACCCAATCCATTGTCCTTACTTCTCAGGATAATAAATAAATCAAAGTTGTTTATGAGATAAGAAACTTCAGTTAAAAATAAAAATATTTTCTTTCGGAATTTATTTTCAACAGATTCTTTTTTTCTTTAATTCTGTTTAAGAGATGCATGTTGGATTAGAACTGGTTGAAAAATCACATTCTCAGGGCTAGTGACAAAACTACTTTGTTGTTTGTTAAATCGCCACCAAAATCATGCATCAACGTGCTACAAAAAGCGGTGTAATCGTAACGCATTGTCAGGTTATTATTTGCTAAGAATTAATTTAAACTTTGGTTGCATTACTGAGTAAAGTCAAATATGTTGTAATTGTCGCGACAAGACCAATTTAATACGCGTTTTAGACGAGGCGCGCATGGACAACAGGCCTTAGGAAGCTAACACTGTTATCTAGCTATACAAACATCGTTCGAGTCCATCTCAAGCAAATTTTGTAGTATGAGACATTTATATATAATTTGCACTACAGTTGTTTGTTATACAGGAATCAATTATTATACTTTTCTGTATTTCTCAATAAACAGTGCTAGCGGTTAATAAGGTCTACCACATTTACCAAAGAAAAATTTCAGAAATAAAAGCGACCTTAGTTGTTTAGACCCAAGATCGACTTTTGACTGACGACACCCAGTGCGATCTACCAATTACATACTTCTTGAAATGTTAAATGAAAAAGCATAGTTCGTACAAAATATGTAGTCTTTTTTTTATTATAAGGGAAAATATAAAAGCCTGCTTGACTTTAAAATCCTGCAATAAAACTCATAATTTCTGTTAGTGTTTTTTTCAAGCCTTGTTGTAGTTCGAGATTTAAATCTGCTAAAAATGCTGAATGACATTGCCAGTCTAAGTTATGTAATAGGGTACCGGACAGTAATCGAAAAAAAAATCTTAGATGTGTTTTAAAATAAAGTTTGTTATACAACAATATCACTCAATAAAGATTTTTAAGAAATAACAATGATTTATATTTTTAAATCAATAAATAAAGTTGCGTAAATTATCTGTGCCGTGTAAGAACCCAAACGCCAATCACAGTGCGTAACGTCATATGGAGGTAGTCGTAAGTAAACAACACTGCTTTGTATGTTATTTCGCGTTTCTCTACGATTTATTTGCATTTTTCTAAAAATATTTAATTGTAATTAGTTACGAATTGAAGGACTATAGTCATAACAGAACTTTAGTTATACATTATATCTCTAGTATAAGTGAATTTTGGAAAAAAATATATTCCCTATTTTATATAAAAGCACTAAATAAAATAATTATACACAATTTGTCAATGGTTTTATTTATTAACATTCTCAATATAAAGTAAAATAAAATATATATAAAAGATATAATTAAGTTTAAATATTCTCTATAGCTTCTTTGGCAGCTAAAACACAAATACAAGATTGTTTATGCACACGGAAAACATTCTAAGTAAGACAACCTATAACACCTACATTACATACACACTAAATATGATTATTTGTATTATGGGCTGTGTAATAACACTCTAGGTATAGTACTTACATCAAAGTGATTTTCACAAAAGTAAACTGCTGAAGTAACAGACATTCCATCGCACTTTCGTCGTGCTAGGTCATGGCTAGGTCTAACCATTTCTTTCGTATGTCTGGTTTTCGAGGTACATCAATAAAAATTGTATTTGGAGTAGTTACTGATGTATTTCCACATCGAGGTACAACACACCAACGATATTTTTTTCGGTCCATGATGATTAAGAAACACAAAATACTTAATTTATCCAAGCACTGATCACTTGTAATATGGCTCGTAGTTCGTTTACCTCTATATGACGTCACGCGATCTGAATTGACATGAAGTGCTGTTTTCGCGGCAATTTGAAATAAATTATGTTTTTGACGTTTTCAAGTACTTCAGAGGATTTAAATAATTAAAATATTATTTTTTATGGCTATATATATGAATAAAGATTATTTTTAAACACTATTTGAAAAGTTGTCCGGTTCCCTATTGCTTACAATCATCACACCTCTCTTTAAGAAATTTTATTATTATTTCCAATAGATCTCGAAATCTTTGCAAAAATATGCTTCGACTTAATACCTTTTGGCAGTGTGTAATGCCAAATCCGGTTTCTTCTCATCTAATTGCTGTTTAAAAAGCCGCTCTAGAGAGACTTTCCTTTTATGAAATTTAACATTTTGAAAGAAATATCCATCACATGTTTTGTGTTTAGTCTGTTACAAGCCAATACTTGTTGATGAATTGTGCAGTGGTAGCTAATGATCTCTGGAAAATCTTCGTCTTTGTAACAAAGAGCAATAAAACCATTATAAATACCTGTCATTGTAGAAACCCTATTAGTTGTCATTGATACAAGTTTATACAAAGGTAGCTTCATCTGGCTAATATTGGTTTTATATTCCATGAATATTTCAAGCCACGTGTTTTTCTTTTTAAGGAAATCATACTTCCTCTTTCGTAAAAAAATCATCTGAGACGATCCGTATCAGTGATTTCTGCTGACTGGTCATTTCTGTAGCTTACTTGGAAAGTAGGTTAACTTGCAGCTTAACTTTGCTCAGTAGGCCCAGAAAAAATATTTTCTTGGATCTTTAATTGATATTTCTGTTTGCAATTTACTTTTTCTTATTTTGGTCAGTCAGATTGGTATGTACTATGCATTGTGTTAAAATGTCGTTTTAAATCTCCCTCTTTCGTCCACCGGGCGCCAAAAATCAAAATATCATCGCGTTCATAAAGATAGAGATAAAGGATATAAAACAAGGTCAAAATGCCATAAGTATTATTATAAAGAATGTTTGATGGAAGATAACGCTTATTTTGATAATTTAGGAGTGTTAAAATATTAGGCCTCATTATATTACCAGAGTATAATGTTTTTTTAAAATTTATACTCTTATGTTTGTTTACAGCAAAATATGATTTTTTTATATTTTATAATTGTTCTTCTCTATGTTAAATTAATATAAAAATGTATTGATTCGGATAATTACTTTTTATTTTATATACATTCTTCCTTAGGTAAGCCTTAGATCTAATTTACTTCACTCTTTATAGAAGTTTTAAAAGGTGGGTGACTAGATATAGTCGTAGTTTTGATATCAGTTGAATGTCGTATTTAGCTCTTAAATCTAAAATGTTTCTTTAAATTTAGATGTTTTTAAAGTAAGTAAGTAAGTAGTAATAAAAATTTAATAACGCTATTATTAATGCTACAAAAAGTGAGTTCAAGGAAATTAAAAGAATATCATTAAACTGTTTTATTGTTAGTAGTATAAGGTAAATGTTTCTTCTGTGAAGGATAACAGCCAACAGAAATGTAACAGCTAAAGGTGCATATCTGTGTACCAGAGATGGACTTTGTTTAATTGCAAATTTTAATGAACAATATACATATTTTACTAAATGTTATTTTAATTCTGTATTCGGAAATACTTTTATTAACAGTTTTTTTAAATGAAAAATGCACTTTTAATCATCGGTATGATTTATATTTAAATCATTTTTTTGTTTTTGTAATAGTAACAAGTACCTACACGTTTTATTTATTCATATTTGAGTTCTGTCCTGAATAATCTGTAAATGGTTTTCATCGTGTATGACTGCAATATTGTTTTTAGTTTTATTCTAAGTAAATTTAAAAGAAACAGGTTGTAAAGTAGCTTATATGTATTAAAGTAAAAATGATAACTAAAATTTTAATCAAGATACTTACAAACATACGTTTACATTGTGTTGTTTAATAAAAGTATTTATCGGTTTAATTCACAAATATTTCTGGTAAGTTTTTATATATTATTATTAATACATAAAATATCGATAGTTTTTTTTTAAATTGGCATATTTTTAAGTTAATAAATAATAATTAAAACCACATAAAGCTAAATACACAAATTGATATTCGTTTAAGTCTAATACCTTGATAGACGAAGTAGGTAATCCATAATTCAAATGTGGATCCAAATTGTAAATAGGAATAAAAACACTAAGCCTTCCACAGATAGATTTATTAAAATAGATAGAGTAGCGACCAGTTTCGCACAAACGAGCATCATCAAGCTAATATTAATTGAAATTACCAAAACCGTAATTTAAAATTAGAAACAGACTACTAGTCCAGGGAACTTACGAAAAATAGCGGAAAAATTTACATCCAGCAGATATCGAAATGCGGTTTTTTGCATTGTGTTCAGGAAGGTCCCAGGAAAAAAGTCTACAACGTATGGTTTGGCGCATTTTTGAAAAATGCCTTCTGGGCCGGAAAATGCCTTTTTACAATTGCATCATTCCTTGCAATATTATAGGAACGACTGGAAACTCGGAAAAATTGCTTGGAAATCGTTTCTCGGGGGTTTTTGGGGCTTCCCAACTCGATTCTGGCATTAGAATTACCCGGGGGTGGCTCTGTGGGGGTGCGCAGGGGGTGAATTGGGGGAGAAATGGCAGCGTGCATGAAAATCGCTTTAAACCCGTTACTCGCGGGTTTTCGGGGATGACGAATTCAATTCTGGCATTGGAATTACTCGGGGGCGGCTCTGCGGTGGTATCCGGGGGGACATTCTGGGGGAGAAACTGCATAGTCCATGAAAATCGCTTCAAACTTGACACTTGGGGGGTTTTCGGGGATGACGAATTTAATTTTGGCATTGGAATTACCCGGGAGCGCTCGGGTGCGGCTCTGTGGGGGTATCCGGGGGTCATTCTGGAGGGGCAATTGCATAGTCCATGAAAACCGCTTCAAAGTCATTACTTGGGGGTTTTCGGCGATGTCAAATTTAATTCTAGCATTAGATTTTCCTGAGGGCGCTCAGGGGTCCCTTTAGGGGGGTGAATTGAGGGAGAAATGGTAGGTGTCTGAAAATCACTACAAACTAATTACTCGGGGGGTTGTCGGTGATGCCGATTTCAATTCTGGCATTAGACTTCTGCGGGGGTGCTCGGGGTTGGTGCTGTGAAAAATGGTAAAGGAGAAAGTGAAATATCACAAATTATAAAAATAGTATTTTATTCAAATAACAAATAAGAGTTTTTATTAATGTTGAATTATTCATTATAAACTAAGATACTAAACATCTTGTTCAAACTCTTATTCTTCTGCATCTTCTCCCCCTTCTTTATCTTCTTTCTCGTCACTATTCTCGGCCCCGTTGCAGAAATATTCAATCAAACACATGTATCCATGGATAATTTAATAGATCATGGGCTTCGTCTAGCTTTGGCTCTTTACGGGGCACCCAAAGATGTGCGCACGAGCGATAAACCAGCGATTGAGCTCGTCCAAAGCTATCGAGCAAAACTGTATGCCGAAGCCACCGATTCTAACAAAGTCGATCTTGCACCGAGCATATTAAGCGAGTCTATTTCCAAGTGCAGGCTTGGTATGGTTCACAAGGTCAAGACAAGACCTTAGATCCGTTGGAATGGGGGTAGGAATTGGTGGATGTAGAGCTCAGTCCTGTCACCATACCCAGAAAGCCGGTCCTGGGGATATTTTAAGCAAAATTTCTTGTTCTTGTGAAACCGACTGTGGCACTACGAGGTGCATTTTCCGACCCAGAAGGCATTTTTTAAAAAATGCGCCAAACCAAAAGTTGTAGACGTTTTTCCTGTGACCTTCCTGAACACAATGCAAAAAACCGCATTTCGATATCTGCTGGATGTAAATTTTTCCGCTATTCGGGCGATTTTGATCTATATGCCCTGGACTATACGTGCAACACAATCATTAAATTGTAAAATTAAAAATTTCACCTTAGGTTAATGAAATTCTTTGATGCTTTTATTGATGCTTTCAATACTGTTGGTTTTGAATAAGTTTATTAGATTATTGTCTGTTTCAGAATTGTACTAAGACCTAAAACAGGTCTATCAAGCTGGCAGTGAAAAGTCGGCAGAAACCATCGAAACATGATTAGGAATTTGTTGCTAAATAGTTGCTAATTAGTTGCTAAAATCATGATTTTGTAGCTCTATTCAGATCCACAAAAAAACAAGTTACTGCTATCTTTACAACAAGCTAGCAGTAAAATGACAGGACTGGCCCAGAAAAAATGGACTAATGCGTGTGAATTTGTTGCTAATTTGTTGCTCAAAACCAGTACAGGAAAAAATTTGAAAACCCCAGAATTAGCTAGAAATACATGTAGGTATTCAAATATTTATACTAATATAAAATATATATATATACAGAATTCTGTCAATAATAACTGCCTGTTGCATGGACACTAGGAGTTAGTTACCGGTTACCCGGTTCGGCCGATTTTTCATTTCTATTTTGTTGCTGACTCTCTGGGCTCTGCTGATGATATCTGCGACCAGCAACAAATTCCATAACAGAGTTTTATCAATAAGAACTGCGTGTAGCGATAGTATGGACACTAGGAGTCAGTTAATGGCCACCCGGGCGGGCCGATTTTTAATTTTTATTTTGTTGCTGGCTCTCTGAGCTCTGCTGATGCTTTTCACAACCAGCAACAAAATCCATGACAGAGTTCTGTCAATAATAACTGCTTGTCACAATAGCATGGACACTAGGAGTAAGTTACCGGTCACCCGGTTGGGCCGATTTTTAATTTTTATTTTGTTGCTGGCTCTCTGGGCTCTGCTGATGACATCTGCGACCAGCAACAAAATCCATAACATCAGTGTGTCAATACAAACTGTATATTACAATAGCAGGGACACTGGTTGGTAGTTATTATTAACAATTTCTAGCTAATTATGGGGTTTTTCGAATTTTTTCCTGTACTGGTTTTGAGCAACAAATTAGCAACAAATTCACACGCATTGGTCCATTTTTTCTGGGCCAGTCCTGTTATTTTACTGCTAGCTTGTTGTAAAGATAGCAGTAATTTCTTTTTTGTGGAACTGAATGGAGCTACAAAATCGTGATTTTAGCAACTAATTAGCAACTATTTAGCTACAAATTCCCACTCATGTTTCGATGGTTTCTGCCGACTTTTCACTGCCAGCTTTATAGACCTTAATAAAACCTAATTAGGTGTTCAAAAGGACTATAGGGCGACTCCTTAATAATTTATGAAACTTTTGGTATTAATGTCATTGCAAAATTTTATTGTTTCATTAGGTGAAGGTAGGATCATCCTGTTTTAAGTCAATTTATTAGTTTTGTCTATTGTTATTCACTTATAAACACTAAAAATCGTACGACAAAAGCGGGCATTTGAAAGACTTGTAAATAAATATAAAGTTAATAAAATTATATTAAAAAAAAACTTAATATAAACTAACATTTTGATAAAAAACCAAAAAAAGGTAACTTCGTACCATCTAACACGCCTCACTCCCAGTTGACGACCTACCACTTGCGGACCTGGGTCAATTTTTTATCGGGTAGACTTCAACTGGGCACCGTCCCTTTAAGGCAATAAAAGTAGATACTTCAATTGAGCACTTTTACCTAGTTTAATAAATCTTCTTAATCCTTTTATCCTAATAATGATAAGTTAGTAAAAATTGATTTTATTTGTATGAGTGCATTTGCAACTAATGTTTTTTTATAAATATTTTGAAGGAAATTAAATAAAATAAAATTTTGATTTACATAACATATATTAAACTTATATTCAAAAGAATTATCAATAATCAAATTCTGTAATTTCTCCATTATTTAATTCTAACATTTTTTTATTTTGTATCTATTTGCGATTAATTTCACATATTCAAATTCTGCAATTTCTCCGTTATTTAATTCTAAAATTTTTTTATTTGTGAATGTTTCTGCCTCTAACTTTTTTTGTTATTATCCTGACAGGCGTATTAATACTTTGTATTTTAATATATACTAAATACTGAAATTCAACAAGTGTTTTTACAAAGATATGAATATTCGGATGGGCATGGTAAAAGTTTTTAGAAAAGTGCGAATGAAAGGATTCACAAGGGTCTGTTGTATAATGTAGAGAGCTACTTTTAGAAGCCCATATTGTTAAAGGAAATAAGCAATCTTCTGAGATATAATTGTCAATCATATAATCAGCTAATTTGATATATGCCGAAGAGTTGGGAATTTCGGACATAAAATGATTCACAAAACATTCACTTACATTTTCGGGATTAAGAAATGGTAAGCCAAAAAGATGTTGAAGCCACTTTCCTTCCTCTGAATTATTAGTTTTATACTGGTTTACTAAGCCAACATTTTGAATTTTTCGTTACCAGCTTTGCGCCAAGTGGAATCGACAGCCAAAAATTTTTGTTTTCGGCCAAACAACGTTAACAGCGTTGTGTATGGCTATTTCAAAATCTATTACAACCTTTTGTGGATTTAAATATATATTTAAGTTGTTTGACAATGTCAATAAATGTCTAAAAAGAGAAACATACGTTTCACTAAGCTTGTTTGGAAGAAGGCAGAAAATAAGTGGGATATAATGACCGTGACACAAGCCATGAATTGTGAATAATTGATAATAAAATTTCGCATAATATTTAAATGTTCCATCCATGTAAAAAGTATCACATTTTTATAAACAATTTAAATTGGAGGGGCAGCCAAAAATTACAATATTATTTTCAATATTATTAGCTAATAAAAACGGTTTTTTTCTATCTGTCACCAAATCCATTTTATTTAGAGCTTCTTGTACTTCTTGCAAGCTTTTTGGTATTGCGGTTGCATTTACCTTTAATCTGTTGCGGCTCATGCTGGTTCGAATATACTTCAAATCTGTCGTGGTTAAATTTTCTTTAAAATCTGATGTCGAAATTTCCGTATGAAGAATTTTTGAGGGCCGTTCGCAAATATCATTGACTGCTTTCCGTTTACATGCATTACTTATAGCTTGTCGACTAAATTTTTGCAATTGTGGATCGTGATTGTGTTCTAATGAATGATCCAAAATATCGTTACCTATAATATACATATAACATTAATAAAATTAAAGAAAATAAGTGTCTGGGTAGGACAAATCAAAAATAGAAATTTTACAACAAAAGTACCTAACTTACCCTTTGTATGGCATTTTGCTTTACAACCTGACGTACAACAAACCCAATATATGGCACCATCTTTTAAACAT
Source organism: Altica lythri (assembly GCA_964028335.1). Lineage (NCBI taxonomy): Eukaryota > Metazoa > Arthropoda > Insecta > Coleoptera > Chrysomelidae > Altica > Altica lythri. The sequence goes on along the minus strand of OZ034809.1, from coordinate 23,230,155 downwards.
TTCCTTTTCTTAAACTTAAAGTCATTTATAACAAACATTTGTTGACCACGTTCACTTAAAACAAAACTTGTTACTAATTCCATTACGTCTAAACTTTGTTTGAGATATTACTTCTGACACCTAAGACTTTTAACTGATAACTGTTACAAATTTTCTACAAACCATTCGTCGTAATTCCTTTATAATTATATTTTCGGAAATGCAACTATTTATTCATAATATCAAAATTCCCAAATATTTTCCAACAACTCGGATTCAGATTAACAAGAATTAAAGGGATAAGTATTAAGTCATTAAGTGCCGAATTGAAGCATCTACGAGGGGTACAATAGTTTACCTGAGGGTAATAAAGTGCCGAGTTGATGCCTGTCCTTTTTATCATTTGATGACCAAGGTGTAATATTATTACAATTCTACCTGTTCTGATTCTCAGTTGCGGACCTCCAGGAAAGGTATATCAATTTCTTAACTATAAGGGTCATCTAGGTAAAAAGATTAATTCCTTTGTATGTTTACCGAACTTCTTGGTGAAATGTCCATTCTAGCAAGCATCTGTCTGTTTGACGATGTTTTGAATGAATAAGAAATAATGAAAATATTTTCTATTATTAGCTATTTGTTTTAAAAGTACACGTCAAATATATTTACAAACTACCTAGTCTAGTAGATGTCAAAGATAATAATAGTTTAATACTATTATGACGTTTTACAGAGTCTTTGAGAATCAAAGAACATATAGACCGTTTACTAAGAACCAACAACTACATCCCTGGCTATTTGCCTCGACGGACATTGAATTACAGTTCAAAGTTAAACGGGGTTAGTATATCTGCAAGATAGAACTAACCATTTTAGTTTTCAATTCTAAAGGATATCACTTGTAGACCGGTTTCGGCGTCTTGCGCCTCATCAGTACAAGGAAGATATCCGTCCAGAAGCTCTAAGAGCATCTAGACTAGAGATATGTCTGAAATCACACAAATACATTATTTTTAGAATACATTATTTTTAGTAAAGAAAATGTTAAAAGTGCGATAATAGCGACATCTCCATAACTAATTACAAACTGAAATTCTATTAATATTTGGTAACTCTATATTTCTACCTTCGATTAACATTTTCTACTTTAATATTCACCTCAAATGAAATGTTAATTTTTAACAATGAATGAAAAACATCTAGAATTATTTTTTTTAATTTCATTACCTTATTTAGTCTATTTATCTGTACAAATATTTTCTTTTATCTTTAAGGATTTAGGTTAAGTAAACCTTTAACCTTCAAAGTTAAAAATAGAGAAGATTCTTTAAGCCTTAAAATTAAATAATTTACCTATAAATTTGCAATTTATTATCATAAAATGAATATAAGGCTATTTTGATGAAAGAATTAAAATTCGTAAATAAATTTACAGTTTATTGCTTAGGCTCAGCCATTTCATCGAACAAGTGATTATTTTCAACTAATCATAAAGACATTGGAACTTTATATTTTCTATTTGGAATTTGAGCTGGAATAATTGGTACCTCCATAAGGCTTTTAATTCGTACCGAATTAGGAAGACCAGGGTCATTAATTGGAAATGACCAAATTTATAATGTAATTGTTACTGCTCATGCCTTTGTTATAATTTTTTTTATAGTAATACCAATAATAATTGGAGGATTTGGAAATTGACTTGTCCCACTAATAATTGGGGCCCCGGATATAGCCTTCCCTCGAATAAATAATATAAGATTCTGGTTACTCCCGCCATCAATTTTTTTATTATTAATAAGAAGGTTTACAGAAAGAGGGGCTGGAACTGGATGAACAGTTTATCCTCCTCTATCTTCAAATCTTGCACATAATGGACCATCTGTTGATTTAGCTATCTTCAGTCTTCATTTAGCTGGAATTTCATCAATTTTAGGTGCCATTAATTTTATTACAACAATAGTTAATATACGACCACAAGGAATATCAATAGACCAAATACCTTTATTTGTATGAGCAGTATTTATTACGGCTATCCTTTTACTTTTATCTTTACCAGTCCTAGCTGGTGCAATTACAATATTACTTACAGATCGTAATTTAAATACATCTTTTTTTGAACCAGCCGGTGGAGGAGACCCAATTCTTTATCAACATTTATTTTGATTTTTTGGGCATCCTGAAGTTTACATTTTAATTCTTCCGGGATTTGGAATAATCTCCCATATTGTAAGACAAGAAAGAAGAAAAAAAGAAGCTTTTGGAACATTAGGAATAATTTATGCAATAATAGCAATTGGACTATTAGGATTTATTGTATGAGCACATCATATATTTACAGTAGGAATAGATGTTGACACTCGAGCTTATTTTACATCAGCAACAATAATTATTGCAGTTCCAACAGGGATTAAAGTTTTTAGTTGATTAGCTACATTTCATGGAACAATTATTAACTTCACACCAGTTACTCTTTGATCCTTAGGTTTTATTTTTCTTTTCACTGTTGGAGGATTAACTGGAGTAGTATTAGCTAACTCCTCAATTGATATTGTATTACATGACACTTATTATGTAGTTGCCCATTTTCATTATGTGCTCTCTATAGGAGCAGTATTCGCAATTATAGCAGGTATAATTCAATGATTCCCATTATTTACAGGCTTAACCTTAAATAACTTCTATTTAAAAATCCAATTCTTTATTATATTTATTGGAGTAAATATTACATTCTTCCCACAACATTTTTTAGGGTTGATAGGGATACCTCGACGATACTCTGATTACCCAGATAGATATTTACTCTGAAATATTGTTTCTTCAATTGGAAGACTCATTTCATTAATTGGAGTTCTATATATATTATTTATTTTCTGAGAAGCATTTTCTGTACAACGAAAAAGAATTTGTCCATTAAGAATACCTTCATCAATTGAATGACTTCAATTTAATCCCCCGGCTGAACACTCATACTCTGAACTGCCACAATTAACAAATTTCTAATATGGCAGAATAGTGCATTGGATTTAAGCCCCGAAAATAAAGATTTTCTTTTTTTAGAAATTTCAACTTGAAAAAATATTATACTTCAAGACAGAGCTTCTCCATTAATAGAACAATTAGCCTACTTTCATGACCATGCTCTACTTATTTTAGTAATTATCACTATATTAGTAGGACAATTATTAATTTCATTATTTTTTAATAAATTTTCTCATCGAATATTATTAGAAGGACAAATAATTGAAATTATTTGAACAATTCTACCTTCAATTACTTTAATTTTTATTGCAATTCCAAGACTAAGATTAATTTATATTTTAGATGAAATTAATAATCCAATAATTTCAATTAAAACTATTGGTCACCAATGATACTGATCCTATGAATATTCAGATTTTACAAACATTGAATTTGACTCCTATATAATTCCAACAATAGATTTAGAAAAATTTAATTTTCGTCTACTAGATGTAGATAATCGAATAACTATCCCTTATGAAACTAATATTCGAATACTAATTACTGCAGCAGATGTAATCCACTCATGAACTATTCCATCTCTAGGAATTAAAGTTGATGCAACTCCTGGACGTTTAAACCAAATAAGATTTTATATTAATCGATCAGGATTATTCTTTGGACAATGTTCTGAAATTTGTGGGGCTAATCATAGCTTTATACCAATTGTTATTGAAAGAATTTCACCAAAATATTTTATTAACTGAATTTCTAAATTAAATTCATTAGATGGCAGAAAGTTTGCAATGGAATTTTAAACCATTATATAATAAGTTAACGATTATTTCTAATGGAAAATTTAGTTAATACATAACATTAATTTGTCAAATTAAAATAATTTCTTAAAATAATTTTCTATACCACAAATAATACCATTAAACTGAATATTACTATTTATATTTTTTAATGTAACCTACTTTTTAGTAAATAATTTTATTTATTTCTCTTTTTTAATTAATAAATCTAAAAATAAATTAAAAATTAAAAAACTTAATTTTAACTGAAAATGATAATAAATCTTTTTTCTTCTTTTGATCCAACCTCAAATTTTAGACTTTCCCTTAATTGATTAAGGACAATTATTATTTTCTTAATTATCCCATCTTTTTTTTGAATTTCTCCTTCTCGTATTCAAATTTTATGAATAAAAATCTTTTTAACTTTTCATCAAGAATTTAAAATACTAATTGGAATTAATGATAATAAAAACAAAGGAAGAACTTTAATTTTTATTACATTATTTTCTTTTATCCTAATTAATAATTTTTTAGGATTATTCCCATATATTTTTACTAGGACAAGTCATATATCTATAACACTAAGATTAGCCCTGCCCACCTGAACTAGATTTATAATTTTTGGCTGATTTATAAATACTAAATATATATTAGCTCATTTAGTTCCACAAGGAACTCCTGCTGTTTTGATACCTTTTATAGTATGTATTGAAACTATTAGAAATATTATTCGACCTAGAACTCTAGCAATTCGACTTTCTGCTAATATAATTGCAGGTCATCTTCTTTTAACTTTATTAGGACAAACTGGTAGTTTCTTATCAATTTTAACTATTAATATTTTAATTATTACACAAATTTTACTATTAACTCTTGAATCAGCAGTAGCAATTATCCAATCATATGTATTTGCAGTTTTAAGAGCTTTATACTCTAGAGAAACTTATGTTAATACATAAAAATCACCCTTACCACTTAGTAGATATTAGACCCTGACCAATCTTAGGTGCTATTAGAGCTATAACAACAATAATAGGGTTAATTCAATGATTTCATCTTTATAATAACACATTACTTATAATTAGATTACTAACTACAAGATTAATTATATTTCAATGATGACGTGATATTACTCGAGAAAGAACTTATCAAGGATTACATACTTTATTAGTTACTAATGGAATACGATGAGGAATAATTCTTTTTATTACTTCTGAAATTCTTTTTTTCTTTTCATTTTTTTGAGGGTTCTTTCATAGATCTTTATCACCTTCTATTGAAATTGGACTACAATGACCTCCAAAAGGAATTATTACATTTAATCCTTCAGAGATTCCTTTATTAAATACCCTTATTTTATTAACATCAGGTCTTACAGTAACTTGAGCCCATCATAGATTAATAGAAAATAATTACAACCAATCACTTCAAAGATTAATCCTTACAGTACTTTTAGGAATTTATTTTTCTATCCTTCAAGGATATGAATATTTAGAAGCTCCATTTTCTATTGCAGATTCTGTTTATGGTTCATCTTTTTTTATGGCAACTGGGTTTCATGGATTACATGTATTAATTGGTTCAACATTTCTTGGAGTCTGTTTAATTCGACATTTTTTTAATCACTTTTCATACTGACACCATTTTGGATTTGAGGCAGCTGCCTGATATTGACATTTTGTTGATGTTATTTGACTTTTCCTTTATATTTCTATTTACTGATGAGGTAATTAATTACTTATATAATATAAATAATTATATTTAACTTCCAATTAAAAAATCTAAATTTTTAGTATAAGTAATATTTTTAATCTTTAAATTATCCCTTATAATTATCTTAATTATTTTTGCATTAACAATACTATTAAATTTAATTTCTAAAAAAAGTTTTTATGACCGTGAAAAAAATAGACCATTTGAATGTGGATTTGACCCTAAAACTTCTTCCCGATTACCTTTTTCATTACACTTTTTTCTTATTACTGTTATTTTTCTAATTTTTGATGTAGAAATTACTCTTCTATTTCCTTTAATTCTAACATTAAAATTTACTAATTTAGTTAATTATAGTTTAATTACTTTAATTTTTATTGCAATTCTTTTAATTGGAATTTATCATGAATGAAATCAAGGAGCTTTAACTTGACAAAAATAGGATAATAGTTAATTATAACATTTAAGTTGCATTTAAAAAGTATTGAATTTCAATTTATCTTATAAATAAGAAGCAAAAAAATTTGCATTTAGTTTCGACCTAAAAATTTGATTTATAATCCTTATTTTTAATTGAAACCAAATTAGAGGTATATCACTGTTAATGATAAAAATGGATTTTCCCAATTAAAGAAGTAAGGAATTCAAAAATAAGCTTCTAACTTACTTTTTAAGCGTTGAAATACGTTTTTACTTCTATAAATTTATATAGTTTAATAAAAACATTACAATTTCAATGTAAAATTAGATTTTATCTTATAAATAACTATCTAAAAGTTAAAACTACCTTAATATCTTCAATATTATGCTCTAAATTAAGCTATTTAGATAAATTAGTACTAATAAAAATATAAATCAAATAAATAATAATATTATAAAAATTTTTAAATGATTTATAGAAATAATTTGAATATTTAATATTTTTTTTAATAAAACAAATAAAGATTTTCTTCCATAATACTCAATCCATCCTTGATCAAAGGTTTTTATATAAACTTTACCTATTTTTAGAAAATTTAAATTAACTCCTAAGGTAGAAATTATTGGTATATTTCATATTAACCCTAAAAACCTTATAAAAGTAAAATTAAAAAAATTTATTTTATAAGTTAAACTAAATTTAGAAAATTCTAAACCTAATACTATTCCAATTAAAACTATTAATAATGTTATAATTTTTATATAAAAAGGTAAAATAATTAATGTAGGAGTTGAATATAATATTCAATTAAAACATCTTCCTATAAAAACCACTAATAAAATTAATCCCCTTATTCCTTTTAATATAATTAATCTAGACTCTTTAATTATATTTAAAGATAAAAAATTAAATGATCCAATTAAGATATAATAAGAAAGACGAAATCTATAGGCTACTGTTAATCCAATAGAAATATAAAAAATTAAATAGATATAAACATTTAATACTGATATTGATATAACTTCTACAATTAAATCTTTAGAATAAAACCCTGACATAAAAGGAATCCCGCATAAAGCCCAATTACAAATATTTATATAAATACAAGTTAAAGGTAAATGATTGACTAAACCTCCCATAAATCGAATATCTTGACAATTTCCTAATCTATGAATTATATTACCCGCACATATAAATAATAAAGCTTTAAATAAAGCATGTGTAATTAAGTGAAAAAATGCCAACTTTGACTCCCCTAAAGCTAAAATACTTAATATTAGCCCAAGCTGCCTTAAAGTAGACAAAGCAATAATTTTTTTTAAATCATATTCAAAATTAGCTCCCAATCCCGACATAAATATTGTTAAAGAGGCAATAAATAATAAAAAGTATAAATGTATAAAACTTAAGCAATTTCTAAACCGAATCAATAAGTATACCCCTGCTGTAACTAAAGTTGATGAATGAACTAAAGAAGAAACTGGGGTTGGAGCAGCTATAGCTGCAGGTAATCACGAAGAAAAAGGTATTTGAGCTCTTTTAGTAATTGCAGCTAAAATTATTAAACTCCTAATTAATATTATAGTTTCATCATTATAAAGAAAATCTAAATAATAAATAAATCTTCATCTCCCAAAATTTATTATTCAAGCAATAGCCATTAAAAAAGCCACATCTCCAATCCGATTAGATAAAGCAGTTAGTATGCCTGCATTATACCTTTTTACATTTTGATAATAAATTACTAAACAATATGAAACTAATCCTAAACCATCTCAACCAAGTAAAATTCTAATTAAATTTGGAGATAAAATCATAAATATTATAGAAAAAACAAATATTACTACTATCAAAATAAATCGATTTTTTGTTAAATCTCCTATTATATACTCTTCACTATAAAAAATTACTATAGAAGAAATAAATATTACTACTGATATAAATAATAAAGATATTCAATCTAATAAAATAATATAAACAAAATTTATAGAATTTAAAGTTAATCCTCAAATTTCAATTAAATTTACTATATCATTTATTAAAAACATAAAAGATAGCCCAAATATAATTAACCTAAAAATTAAAAATATGAATCTAAAAATATAACAAATAATTTAGAATAAACCTATAACTTTGATGCCACAAATCAATATTTTTATTAAACTATCTAAATATAATCATTTAGTTAAAATTTCTAACTTTAAAAATAATATATTTAAAGGAAATCAATGTATAAATAATAGTAAAAATTCTCGTATTGAACAATTTAAATAAGTAAACAAACCCCTATAATATCTACCATGTTGAGTATAAGAATATAGAAATAATGAATAAGCTGCTCTAAAAAAAGATATTAATGATAAAGTAAATATATTAAAAAAAGAAAAACCAACTAAAGAATTAATCAAAATAATTTCTCTGACTAAATTTAATGAAGGAGGCCTTGCCATATTAGAAGATAATAATAAAAATCATCATAAACTAAATGAAGGAATTAAATTTAGTAAGCCTTTATTTAAATAAATACTACGACTATGAGTTCGCTCATATATTAAATTTACTAAACAAAATAAACCTGATGAACATAATCCATGAGCTAGTATTATCAATAGGGCTCCTCAGATACCTAAATAATTTAAAGTTAATAAACCTCTCAAAACTAATCTTATATGTGATACAGAAGAATAAGCAATTAATGATTTTATATCTCTTTGTCGAATACAAATTAAAGAAACTATTACTCCACCTACTAAAGATAATGAAATAAATCAAGTATTTAATGTTAAAAGATGACTCTTAAATATATTAATTGTTCGTAAAAAACCATAACCCCCCAGTTTCAATATAATTCCAGCTAAAATTATAGAACCAGAAATTGGGGCTTCTACATGGGCCTTTGGTAACCATAAATGAAAAAAAAATATTGGAATTTTTACTAAAAAAACTATATTTAAACAAATAAATATAAAACCAAAATTCAACATAAGTAATTTTAAACTTAAAAAATTTAAAGAATTTTGATTATTATAAATAAAAAATACCATCACTAATATTGGTAATGATATCAATAATGTATAAAACAATAAATAAATACCTGCTTCTAAACGTTCTGGCTGATAGCCTCATCCAATAATTAAAATTAATGTAGGAATTAAACTAACTTCAAAAAACAAATAAAAAATAAATAAATTTAATGATACAAAAGTTAAAAATAATCTAATTATTAAAACTACTATTATCAATAAAAAAAATTTTTGATAAGTATCTTTTAATATTTTAGCTCTAGCCATAATTATTAAAGAACAAATTCAAAAGCTTAACAATACTAATCTAAAAGATATTAAATCTAACCCAAAATTTATTCTAATCTGAGAATAAATTAAACTACTAAAATACCTAAATATAAAAATAAATCTAAAAATTAAAAATAATCATTGAAAAAATCAATATTCAATATAATAAACTAAAGGAATCAATATAATTAATCTAATTAAAAATTTTATCATAAATTAGAAAATGTTATAATATAATCATTACCATGAACTCGAACTATAATAATTAAAATTGATAAACCTAAAACACTCTCACAAACTCTTATTGCTAAAAAAATTATACTAAAAAAATAATCATTTTCTAAAATTCTTAAATAAAAAAAAAGATTTAAAAACAAAACTACTACTAAGTATTCTAATCTTAATAATATTAAAAGTAAATGTTTACGATTTATTACAAATATAAAAATTCCTGTTAAAAATAAAATAATTTGAAAATATATTAACATTATAGTTTTAATAATTTAAATAAAAATAATGATTTTGTAAATCATCTTTAAGATTACTCTTTTAAAACTTCAGATATAAAAAATTTTTCATCATTAATCTCCAAAATTAATATTTTAATTAAACTAATATCTGATATAATTATATTAATTTTAATATGTAATTTCATATTTTTATTTATTTCTCACCCACTAACAAATGGATGTATTCTATTAATTCAAACTATTTTAATTGCATTACTTTCAGGACTTTTAAATTTAAATTTTTGATACTCATATATAATTTTTCTTATTATAATTGGAGGATTATTAATCTTATTTATTTATATAACAAGAATCGCCTCTAATGAAAAATTTAAATTTAATAATATAATTAGAATTTTTATATTATTAACAATTCTTAGTATTTTTATTATTTATTTTATAAATTTTTTATATTTTGATATAGCCCAAATTCAAGAAATAAAAAATTTTTTTTTACAAAAATTTTTTCAAACATCAATACTAAAGTATTTAAATTACCCTAATAATTTAATTTTTATAATAATAATTATTTACTTATTTATTACATTAATTGCTGTAATAAAAATTATTCACTTTTCTTATGGACCACTACGTCAAAAATTTTAATGAAAATACCAATTCGAAAAACTTCTCCGCTAATTAAAATTATAAATAATTCCCTTATTACATTCCCTGCTCCAAGAAATATTTCCACAATATGAAATTTTGGATCTCTACTAGGGTTATGTTTAACTGTACAAATCTTAACAGGATTATTTTTAGCTATACATTATTGCCCAAATGTATCTTTAGCATTTGACAGAGTAATTCATATTTGTCGAGATGTAAATTATGGATGACTATTACGAACCCTACATGCAAATGGAGCCTCATTCTTTTTTATTTGTATTTATATTCACATTGGACGAGGAATTTACTATAGATCTTATAAACTTTTAGAAACTTGAATAATTGGGGTAACTATTTTTTTTTTAACTATAGCAACAGCATTTTTAGGATATGTACTACCCTGAGGCCAAATATCATTTTGAGGTGCTACCGTTATTACAAACTTAATATCTGCAATCCCATATTTAGGAACAATAATAGTACAATGAATTTGAGGAGGATTTGCTATTGATAACGCAACATTAAATCGATTTTTTACCTTTCATTTTATTTTACCATTTATTATTTTAGCAATAATAATTATTCACCTAATATTTTTACATCAAACAGGATCAAATAATCCCTTAGGAACTCAGTCAAATTTAGATAAAATTCCATTCCACCCATATTTTATTTTTAAAGATTTATTAAGAGGATTAATTGTTTTATTCTTATTAACTTTCTTAACTCTTTTTAATCCATATTTATTAGGAGACCCTGACAATTTTACTCCTGCTAATCCTTTAGTAACCCCAGTTCACATTCAACCAGAATGATATTTTTTATTTGCATATGCAATCTTACGATCAATCCCCAATAAACTAGGAGGGGTAATTGCTCTTGTTATATCAATTGCAATTCTTTATATTATACCATTTACAAACAAAAAAAAATTTTTAAGAAATAACTTTTATCCAATTAATAAATTAATATTTTGATCATTATTTTCTACAATTATTTTACTTACATGAATTGGGGCTCGGCCAGTTGAAGATCCTTATATCTTATTAGGACAAATTTTAACTATCATTTATTTTTTATATTTTATTATAAACCCAATAATCACTAAAATATGAGATAAAATTATTTTTAAATAGTTAATGAACTTGATTTAAGTCTATATTTTGAAAATATAAAAAAGAGATAAAAATTCTCTATTAACTTGTACTAAAAATAATTAACTAAATGAATAGGATAAAAATAAACATTTTTATCCTATAAAAAAAAATTAAATAATTTAAAGCAACAGGCAAATAACCTTTTCATGCTAAATATATTAACTTATCATAACGATATCGTGGTAAGGTACCACGAACTCAAACTCAAAAAAAAGATAACCCTACTAATTTAATAAAAAATACAAAACTAAATAAATTAGCCCCTAAAAATATAATTACACATAATATTCTTATAAATAAAATATTTCCATATTCTGCTAAAAATAACATTACAAAACCACCTCTCCTATACTCAACATTAAAACCTGAAACTAATTCTGATTCCCCTTCAGCAAAATCAAAAGGAGTACGATTTGTCTCAGCTAAACTTCTTACAATCCATATAAAACAAAGGGGTAATATTAAATAAATAAATCAAATATATTCTTGAAACTTTAAAAAATCTAATAAATTTAATCTTAAAATTAAAAATAAATAAGATAACATAATCAAGGCCAAACTAACTTCATAAGAAATAGTTTGAGCAACTCTTCGAATACATCCCAATAAAGAATAATTAGAATTAGAAGACCAACCTGCTAATATAATTGTATAAACATTTACCCTTGAAATTCTCAAAAAAAATAAAATTGAATAGTTAAATCTTAGATGACTAGAAAATAAGGGCATACAAAATCATAATAATAAAGATAAAAAAAGATTTACTATTGGACAAATATAAAACAATCTTAAATTTGATAATAAAGGTAAATTTTGCTCCTTAACTAAAAGTTTAATTGCATCTCTAAATGGTTGTAAAATTCCTATAAAACTAACTTTATTAGGACCTTTACGAATTTGAATATAACCTAAAATTTTTCGTTCTATTAAAGTTAAAAAAGCAATACCAATTAATACTCTAATAATTAAAATAAAAGTAGATAAAAATATTAAAATTAAATCTAAAAAAATCAAGTATTATTTATAGAAACCTATATATTTAAATTCTAAATCTAACGCACTATTCTGCCAAAATAATAATCTTATTCAAAAATAAATAAATTTTATTTATATTAAATCCTTTCGTACTAAAATATATTAACTATTTAAAGATAGAAACCAACCTGGCTTACACCGGTTTAAACTCAGATCATGTAAAATTTTTAAAGTCGAACAGACTTAATCTTTTAGCTGCTACACCAAAATTTAATTTTAATCCAACATCGAGGTCGCAATCTTTATTATCGATTTGAACTCTCCAATAAAATTACGCTGTTATCCCTAAGGTAATTTTATCTTATAATCATTTATTATGGATCAAAAATATATAAATTTATAAGTAAAAATAAAAAAAGTTTATTAAATTTTTCAATCACCCCAATTAAATTTCTTATAAAATATATAATTTTAAATTCTAAATATTATATAAAATAAAAAATAAAACTCTATAGGGTCTTCTCGTCTTTTAAAAAAATTTAAGCTTTTTAACTTAATAATAAAATTTTAATTTAATTATTAAAAGACAGTTTTTTTTTCATCAAACCCTTCATACTAGCTTTCAATTAAAAAACTAATGATTATGCTACCTTAGCACAGTCAAAATACTGCGGCCATTTAAATTCTCAGTGGGCAGGTAAGACCTAAAATTAACTTTCAATAGGCCATGTTTTTATTAAACAGGTGAAAAAAATTTTGCCGAATTCCTTATAATAACCTAAAAATTTATTCTATTTTTAAATTTAATTATACTAATTTTATCATTATTACTAATTTTTATAAATTTTAAACTAAATTTAAATAAAAAAATTATAGAAAATCTTTAATTTTAAATTAAATTATAACATACTTTTAATTATGAAAATTTCTAATCCTAAATTATTTTAATTACAAAATTCTAATAATATTTTATTTTTAAGCTCATCCCTAAAAATATTTTCTATTACTAATATAAAATTAAATAAATAAAACTATATTAATAATATTTTAAATTAAATTTATTTCTTTAAAAACTAGATATATTTAAAAACGAATAACATTTCATTACTAAAAAATAATTTTATTTAATTTTTTCACATTAACAAATTTAACTTTTTAGCTCTTTTAAATTCGAGAATATCAAATTTTTAATTTTTATTTAATAAACCCTGATACACAAGGTACAACAAATTAAATTTTCTTATTAAAAAATTCAATAATTCTTTAACAATACTATTTCACTATAATTAACAAAATTATTTCAATAAATTTAATAAAACTAAAATATACTTATTTTAATAACAATAAAATTAAATTTTTAATAATATATAATTTTCAAATTAAATTGATTTAACAATTAACTTTTTAATGTAAATAAAATATTTTTAAAACTTTAATTTGTATTCTAGACTCACCTTCCAGTAAACCTACTTTGTTACGACTTATTTCATATTAAATGAAAGCGACGGGCGATATGTACATATTTTAGAACTAAATCATTTTAATAAATTATTAAAATTACTATCAAATCCAAATTCATTATAATTTAAAATTATAAATCCTTTAATAAATTAATTGTAACCCATTTAATCTTTCTTATAAACTATACCTTGATCTGAATTATATTTTTATTAAAAATTTTAAATATTAGAATTCTAATAAAATATTTTTTACGACGATATATAAGCTAAAACAAAAAGTAAATAAAATCGTGGATTATCATTTACTAAACAGGTTCTTCTGAATAGATTAAAATACCGCCAAAATTTTTAATTTTCAAGAACTTAACTAATACTAATCTAATCTTTTTATTACATTTCTTATAATAGGGTATCTAATCCTAGTTTATAACAAAAATTTCTAAACTTCAATATAAAAACTTATCAAAAATAAATTTAAAATTCCACCTAACAAATTTATTTTTTTAATAAATCAATTTCCTTTAATTTTAATTAAATTTATTAAATTTTGCTATTTGTGTAACCGCAACTGCTGGCACAAATTTTGTTAACAATAATAAAAATTTCTAATTCTTAAACTATTAAATAATTAATTTTAATTACTATACAATTATTATTTAAAAAAATTTATATATAATAAAATTTTAAACCTAATTTCTAAACCAAAATAAAATTTTTATAAATATTTAAAACTTAATAAACATATAATTACCGTTCCTCCCTTTAAAGACTAAAATAATAATTTGAAAAACTAAATATTTATAGTTTCATCTAAATTTAATTAAAAATTTAGCTTTAATATATTTACCAAGTAAAATGACAAATAAGTTCCTAAAAATCAAAATCAAGGTCTCCCATAACCCTAATTCAAATTTTTGGTATTTAGACATTTCTAATAGCTTAAAGACCTATCTAAAATTCAATCCAATTCCATAACTAATTCATAAACCAAATTTAAATCAATCAAAATCAAGGTCTCCCATAACCCTAATTCAAATTTTTGTCATATAGACATTTCTAATAGCTTAAAGACTAATCTAAAATTCAATCCAATTCCTTAACTAAATCATAAACCAAATTTAAACCAATCAAAATCAAGGTCTCCCATAACCCTAATTCAAATTTTTGGTATTTAGACATTTCTAATAGCTTAAAGACCTATCTAAAATTCAATCCAATTCCATAACTAATTCATAAACCAAATTTAAATCAATCAAAATCAAGGTCTCCCATAACCCTAATTCAAATTTTTGGTATATAGACATTTCTAATAGCTTAAAGACTAATCTAAAATTCAATCCAATTCCTTAACTAAATCATAAACCAAATTTAAACCAATCAAAATCAAGGTCTCCCATAACCCTAATTCAAATTTTTGGTATATAAACATTTCTAATAGCTTAAAGACCTATCTAAATTCAATCCAATTTCCTAACTAAATCATTAACCAAATTTAAACCAATCAAAATCAAGGTCTCCCATAACCCTAATTCAAATTTTTGGTATATAGACATTTCTGATAGCTTAAAGACTATCTAAAATTCAATCCAATTCCCTAACTAAATCATAAACCAAATTTAAACCAATCAAAATCAAGGTCTCCCATAACCCTAATTCAAATTTTTGGTATATAGACATTTCTAATAGCTTAAAGACCTATCTAAATTCAATCCAATTTCCTAACTAAATCATAAACCAAATTTAAACCAATCAAAATCAAGGTCTCCCATAACCCTAATTCAAATTTTTGGTATATAGACATTTCTAATAGCTTAAAGACCTATCTAAAATTCAATCCAATTCCATAACTAAATCATAAACCAAATTTAAACCAATCAAAATCAAGGTCTCCCATAACCCTAATTCAAATTTTTGGTATATAGACATTTCTAATAGCTTAAAGACCTATCTAAAATTCAATCCAATTCCATAACTAAATCATAAACCAAATTTAAACCAATCAAAATCAAGGTCTCCCATAACCCTAATTCAAATTTTTGGTATATAGACATTTCTAATAGCTTAAAGACCTATCTAAAATTCAATCCAATTCCTTAACTAAATCATAAACCAAATTTAAACCAATCAAAATCAAGATCTCCCATAACCCTAATTCAAATTTTTGGTATATAGACATTTCTGATAGCTTAAAGACCTATCTAAAATTCAATCCAATTCCATAACTAAATCATAAACCAAATTTAAACCAATCAAAATCAAGGTCTCCCATAACCCTAATTCAAATTTTTGGTATATAGACATTTCTAATAGCTTAAAGACCTATCTAAAATTCAATCCAATTCCTTAACTAAATCATAAACCAAATTTAAACCAATCAAAATCAAGATCTCCCATAACCCTAATTCAAATTTTTGGTATATAGACATTTCTGATAGCTTAAAGACTATCTAAAATTCAATCCAATTCCCTAACTAAATCATAAACCAAATTTAAACCAATCAAAATCAAGGTCTCCCATAACCCTAATTCAAATTTTTGGTATATAGACATTTCTAATAGCTTAAAGACCTATCTAAAATTCAATCCAATTCCATAACTAAATCATAAACCAAATTTAAACCAATCAAAATCAAGGTCTCCCATAACCCTAATTCAAATTTTTGGTATATAGACATTTCTAATAGCTTAAAGACCTATCTAAAATTCAATCCAATTCCTTAACTAAATCATAAACCAAATTTAAACCAATCAAAATCAAGATCTCCCATAACCCTAATTCAAATTTTTGGTATATAGACATTTCTGATAGCTTAAAGACTATCTAAAATTCAATCCAATTCCCTAACTAAATCATAAACCAAATTTAAACCAATCAAAATCAAGGTCTCCCATAACCCTAATTCAAATTTTTGATATATAGACATTTCTAATAGCTTAAAGACCTATCTAAAATTCAATCCAATTCCATAACTAAATCATAAACCAAATTTAAATCAATCAAAATCAAGGTCTCCCATAACCCTAATTCAAATTTTTGGTATATAGACATTTCTAATAGCTTAAAGACCTATATAAAATTCAATCCAATTCCTTAACTAAATCATAAACCAAATTTAAACCAATCAAAATCAAGATCTCCCATAACCCTAATTCAAATTTTTGGTATATAGACATTTCTAATAGCTTAAAGACCTATCTAAAATTCAATCCAATTCCCTAACTAAATCATTAACCAAATTTAAACCAATCAAAATCAAGGTCTCCCATAACCCTAATTCAAATTTTTGGTATATAAACATTTCTAATAGCTTAAAAACCTATCTAAAATTCAATCCAATTCCTTAACTAAATCATAAACCAAATTTAAACCAATCAAAATCAAGGTCTCCCATAACCCTAATTCAAATTTTTGGTATATAGACATTTCTAATAGCTTAAAGACCTATCTAAAATTCAATCCAATTTCCTAACTAAATCATAAACCAAATTTAAACCAATCAAAATCAAGGTCTCCCATAACCCTAATTCAAATTTTTGGTATATAGACATTTTTAATAGCTTAAAAACCTATCTAAAATTCAATCCAATTCCCTAACTAAATCATAAACCAAATTTAAACCAATCAAAATTCTAATTAATTTTCAATTTATATGTAAATCTCTTTTAAATAAATTTATACTTAAATTAATTAACTATAAGCTTTTATAAATAAATCAAATTATACGTTTTTTTTTTAACAAAAATAAGCCTGATTTCAAAGGCCCATTGAAACCCTAAACAACAAAAATTTGAATTTTTTTTTAAAAATAATTCGTTTTTTAAAACAAAGCCATTTTCATTTTTTTTTGTAAAAAAAAACGTTAGTGTTTTTAAAACAATTTTTGTTTTAAATTTCGAATTATTTTTTTTTTTTAAATTTAGCCTGTAAAACAAAACTTTTATGAATATTTTTTTTCTGTAAACATGTAATTAAACCTCTATTTTTGCGCCCTTCTATTTTATATAAAAATATAAAAGTAATTAACAAAATAATTAAATAAAAAATTTTATAATTTTTTATTTTTACTTATACAAAAGCTTATAGTTAATTAATTTAAGTAGTTTTTTTTTTTTTTTTTTTTAAATTTATATATATATAAAAGTTATATTTATTAATATTTATAATAAATAGTTATATATATATAATTATTTATATTAAAGTTTATAATTTTTAATTTTAAATAGATAATTATATTATTAAAAATAATTGTTAAAGATTTATTTTATATATATATATATATTATATTTCTTTTGATTTAGAATTTATCTTAATATTATAAGTAAATCTTTATATTATTTCTCTAAATTTCTTAGTAAACGATCCTATATCCATAAATGTGGTATATTAAGTTATCTTTATATATGGATTAAATACACTAACAATTTATAAATATGGTATTTTAAATAAATTATTATTATTATTATAAATAATTAATATAGATACATTTATATTATAAAATAAATTTATTATATATATATATATTTATATTATTTTAATTCATTAAACATTTATTAAATAAAAAAATATAACGTTTTTCCTAGGGAGACATTACCTTATACTATTTTAATTACATTTAATTAATAACAATTCACTAAAAAAATCGCCAAAAAAACGATGAAAAAAAATGACAAAATTTGGTCATTTTTCGCTCAACCAAATTGACATTAAATGCAATATAATTCCCTATTAAAATTTTAAACATGTTTATTGAAAATTAAACTTAATTAAAATATTAATATAATAATAGAATTTTCTATTATTATATATTTATATAGAGTGCCTGATTAAAGGATAATCTTGATAGGATTAATCATGTGCCCCCCACCTCTATAAACCGAACTATATCTAGAGACTTAAGATCTCTTCTTTTAAAATCAAAATTTAATGTACATTAAATACTAAAATATAAAAAGATAAGCTAAATAAAGCTATTGGGCTCATACCTCACTTATAAAGGTTTTACTCCTTTTCTTTTTAATTTTTAAATCTTATAAAATTCTCTTTTTTACTACTTTAATTATTGGATCTTTAATTACAATTTCAGCATACTCATGATTTAGAATATGAATTGGATTAGAAATTAACTTATTAAGAATCATCCCATTAATAAAATCTCCCAATAATCAATATCCAACAGAAGCAATAATTAAATATTTTACTACACAAGCTTTAGCTTCCTCTTTAATTTTATTTGCTATTATTAGAAGATTAAATTTATATGACTTTCTCCCACAGTATATAAATTATTCTATAATAATAACTCTTAATTCTGCTATTTTTATTAAATTAGGGGCAGCCCCATTTCATACCTGATTCCCAGAAGTAGCTGAAGGATTAAATTGACTAAATAACTTAATTATTTTTACATGACAAAAATTAGCTCCCATAATTTTATTAATGTATAATATTAATTTTGTATTCTATTCAATTGTTATTATTTTTAGAAGATTAACTGGTAGATTAATAGGATTTAATCAAGTTAGATTACGAAAAATTTTAGCTTATTCTTCAATCAATCACATTGCCTGAATACTAGCAAGATTATTTAATATAAAAACTTTATGAGGAATTTACTTTGTTATTTATACAACTATCAATATTTCTATTATTATAATTTTTTCACAACTTAATATCTTTCTTTCTTCTCAAATTTCTATTAGTCTTAATTCTAATAAATTATTAAAGCTTCTTTTTCTAATAAGTTTTTTTTCATTAGGGGGCCTACCTCCTTTCTTAGGATTTTTACCTAAATGATTAGTAATTGAAACTCTAGTTTCTAATAATTCTTACGGATTAAGAATTATTTTAATCCTTATACCTATTAAACTGTAAAACTCAAAACTTAACAAGTCCTAAGCTTTTATCGGAAAATATTGTCATTTGTCACATTGAACTGCTCGATAAAACTTCAGTTTGCGTTTTCCCAACTCTGAATACGATTTTTTTTTTAAATTTTAGGTACTAGCAGTTTTTTGAGTACTTAAGTGAAAGTTTTAAGTTATTCCTAAGAAGAGTTCGTTGATGACAAGAGTAGGTAATTCACTTTTACCAGCTACACAAATGAAAGGTTAAGCAATGCTGCTGAAGAATTTGTACGTCATTACATAATTTTTTTAATTTCATGTAAATCTGCGTCTGTTAAAAATGTTTTGTCATTTTTATATTTTCTCCTTAATAGGTATTTTCTACTTTCTCGTTGTATTTTGATTTTTTTGATTAAATATGGTGGCGTCGTAGTACTTAATTAAGTAAAAATGGTCCGTTTAAGTATATAAGATATCAACTGCGCCACCTTACGGTGGTGTCATAATACTTAATTAAATAAGAATTGCTCATTTCAATATATGTGGATGGCATCCTCCAGGCATGAGTTACATATGCTAGCAGATCGGCTGTTGACCTTTGTTGGCGAAAACCATATAGCTTGTCACTTAAAAGGTTGTGTGTCTTAAGGTCAGCGATCAGATGATTGACGTTTTTCTCAATAGTTTTGCTAATATGAGATAGAAGAGCTATGAGTCGGTAGTTAGAAGGATGGGTATTAAAGCCTTTCTTGGGCACGATTGTACTCGAGCAATTTTGCCGGATTCTAGATTCATTAATTATATAAATCTGTGTTTTTCATATATTTCCTTTTTTAACAATTGTATATTATGAATTACCTACTCTGACTAACGTTCATATCATGTGCAGATTTTTAAGTTCGTGGTTGGCTTATATGCGTTAATATTATATTGTTAAAATAATTACATTTTTAGTTTTACAATGGATACTAAAATTTTGTTAACTGATCGTGATATTCGTTTACGATTTGCGTTAGACAAGTACCAAAAAACTATTAAAAATTTAGAAGAATCTATTATTTTAATCAAAGATTGGTTAAAGAGGCAGGAGTATATTCCAGAAATGCCAGGTAAGTCTATGTAATTAAATAGAGCTTAATTGTAAAAAATATTTTATTGGACATTTTATGATAAATAATTTTAATGCGGTATACTTTTTACAAACAATATAAATTCTAAAGCTCAATAAAACCCATATTTCTTTAAAATTCAAACTTTTGCGTTCATTTAACTATACAGTTTAATTTGGTTTTATAATTCGTTAATTCTCTGATAAAATTTATTGCTTTAAAAGTTGCAGTTTTAAAGACTAACTATTATTTAAATGGGAAAACTAAAACTTTGTCGCCAATGTGAACACCGTTCTGCTTTATTTTGATTTAGCTATTTAGAGTTTTTTTATAAATCGCTTTTTTAGCTGACAATCTTATAATCAATTTTCTTTTAATGAATAAATTTAATCTGGATAATACTCAACAGAAATTAGGAATGTACTATAAAATACGAATAAAGTTTCCAGAGTTTTTTGAAAATAAACATCCTAGTTTAAAACATATGCAAGAAACTGCTGATAATATGTAAGTAAAAAATGATTTTATTTTGTTAATTCAAACATTTATACAATAAAGATTATTTTAAAATTTTAGATATTATACTCCTTTACCAAAAGTTACAGAAGAAGGTTACAGAGTGGCTGTAGTGAAATTTACGGATAGTAATCCAGATAACTTTCAAGCCTATAATTTTTATGCACATACATACAATATAACAGAAGTTAGATTACATGAAGATGCTACAATTGGAGATATACATATTTATGATTTAGGTAACCTTAAAGTGGGACATTTTTTTAAATTAACACCAATGATTATAAGAAAAACATCAATAATATTAGAGGTACGTAATTGTAATAAAACTGCTAAAATATACATATTTAGACAAAAAAATAATATTAAGGCAAAAATTTAAAAAAATTCAAATTTGGAAAGACTCGAACTTGTGATCTCTATCTATAGCCGATAGTGACATAAACCGTTTGACCACAGTTGATCTTGGTGGTAAGTCTAGGTTTTTGATTACATCTTTATTGAAATTATATCGTCTACTACATCTCTTTTATCCTTCAGCGAACTTCGTATCGGATACCAGTCAATGCTTTGTTTTATTATTATTTGTTTCTAAAAAAAAATACAATTTTTTATTGATTTTTCGATTTTTGTTTGTTTTTTGCTTTTCATTTTTCAGTGTTTTGTGTGATTTTGGCTTTTTCTGGTTTCCCAATATTATAGCGTTCGCCGCGTTCCGGCACATTACTTCCACCTCGTTCTATCCTCCCAATCCATAGCCTGTAGATTTCTTTCAGACATGGCTTTTTTAAACCATTTATCCAAGTTACGTTGTCTTTTTTCATCATTACCTATCAGTTTGGAAAGTCGATTGTCATCCATTCGTTTCACGTGTCCATAACAGACTGTCGACGTTGGATTTCATCAATAATAGTTTCGATTATAATTATCTCCCAGTTTCCATCGTTTGTGACTACAAGCCGATCTTTTTCAAATCCATTTCGTATAACAACAATCGTTGTTCTAGTTTTTTTTTTCAGGTGCCAAGTTTTACACCCTTACCGTACTATATTTTTCGACCACAGTACTGATTTTAAGCATCCTATTACTTTTCTATCTTATAATATTTTGATTTCACATTCATTCTGCTCAGAATTGTAGATATGTGTGCCTAGAATTGTGTACATATTGCAAGCTCCTATTAACTCAATTTTGTCCCATTATAGGTTAACTTAACTATGTCTTTTCCAACACATAAATATTTTGGATTAGTTTTACTTACAGACATGCTTCAATTCTTGTATTACTCAAACAGTCTCTACGTCATAAATACAAGATTTTTCTTATCCTGAGCCACGACTACCTGATCGTTTACGAAATGTAGCATTTACGGGATCATACCATAGTTTAATTGTATGCCCATACCTTTAACAATTCTTCATCATTTTATCCAGTGTTCCATTTAAATGTATTTTATTCAGGATTGGAGATAAACAACATCCCTATCGTAAGATTTTAATTACTATAAAATTTTCTCTGATAGCTTCTTTCCCATTTTTGTTTTTGATGTTGCATTTTCGTAGCTTACTAGCTTGTGTTGCTGTAAGCTTTATGGTCGATTTCTCTAGCACTTTCAATAAGTTCTGTTTTGGGACGACATTTGTAAGAACGACGAACAGCAGATGTACGTTTTTATTTTTAGCTGCCTTCTTTCCATTAATTTGATTTAATGAAAAGATATGGTCAATGCATGGTCGGCCTGTACAAAAGCGTGCTTGTTCCTCTAATTTATGAGCAAAATATTCCTTTTCTATTATTTCTCAAAATATTTTGCCGCACATTGTGTTTGTAACTGAGAGTAACGCTAGTACCTTTATGCGTATCGGTGTTATCAACGCTTCCTTTCATGTTGTTGGTGTTTGTTCAGCATTAATATATCTTGTGAATAGTTCCCTTGGGTATTTTATTAATTTGCGTAATCCATTCTTCAGTATTTAGTCGGTATTCCTTGAGGTACCAGTACACGTTTTGTTTTCATGGTTTTTACAGCTTTTTCGATCACTCTCCGGTTGTTTTCGCTGTCCTTGTTCTCCTAGTGGTTTTGGGCTTTTTGTAAAGTATTCTTCTTTCCCTCCTTTTCGTCCTTTTGAGTAATGCTGTTACCATTTATCCATGCGGATTGGCTGTATGTTAATTTTATGTGTGCTTTCTTTCCTTATTGATTTTGAGGCTTTACATTCCAGGCTTTACAAATCGTTTTCTTATTTTTTGCCAAAGTCTTGTCCGTTAAAATCCGTTTTTATTGTTGGCTTTTCAATAATTTTGTATGGCGGACAAAAAATATACTTTTTTGGGTTAAATCAAGGAGTAAATCTTGCATGTTTCGTTGTCTCTTAAACATTAATATGCCGAATTAAATATTTATTCCAATTTGATTCTAAATTGATATTTAGATTTTTTTTTTAAATTTTAGCATTGTATATTTTTTATATTTTAGAAAGTATATAGTAACAGAATAAAACAAATACATTTACTAAATTGTCCTAAATATGCCTCAGCTACAATTTCGTTCACCAAGAAAATTATAAAGCCAAAAATAGCAGCAAGGGTAAGAGTTATTTTATTTTAATTTTTTAACCTAAAAGAACATATTAAAATATACCACAATTTTATTAGTTTTCTCCAATTTTTCCATTGCTTGAAGTTTTGTATGCTAGCGCGTTTTTTTGAAGGTAAGATATTGTCTCTGTAACAGTGTCGCTGTTGAAAAAGACCAATTAACGAATTATTTACTTATTATACTATCACTGTTTATAGTTTACAATTTTTGTTTGTTATAATGCTATTAAATTAATTTTATAAACTAAAGATTATGGATTAAAATCTATAAAAAGAACACTTAAAACAAACTGGCTTTGTAACACAGAAAATAAAAGTTTTTATTGATCATAATGTTTATTGCTTTAAAATTGTACTTAAATTCAAGCTTTAAAAATATTTTCGATTTTTGTGGTTTCCGTACAAACAAAACTATATAGGGTTAAAGCCAAAACTCCAAATTTGGAGCAAGTTCTTTACCTACTTACTTTACACTAAAAACTTACTTATATTATGTGTTATGGTTGCTGTAGTAAACAACAAACTTGTTTTTATACGTAACCAACTTCTTGTGTTTTATTTATTTGAATATAAAATTTCAGATCCACATTCATAAAGATAGTAAATCTATATTTAAATATGTCTCTTCAAAGATAATACCAGCTGATTATGGTGGAGAAGAATTATGTTTAAAAGAACTAAACGGTGAGTACATGTTCATCTCTGTATGAAATTTACATATATTTGTTTTTAATTAACACGCTTTATTTGTTTGTTTGTGGGTTTGTTACTCTCAGTTGGACTTAGAGCATATTACTTTTGGTATATCCCATCACTTTGAGTGCCGTCATTGACTGAGCGAGCAAAGGCGCGGGACTTGGCTGATGTTGATCGCCGGAATCACCAGTCGAGAATTCTAATCCCGTTTACGCCAAAAAAAATTAATACAGTTTAAAAAAAAAACTAAAAAACACACTTCTAAACCACATTAACTAAAAAATAAATATAGTTTAAAAAAATAAAAACACGCTTTTAGAGCACTTTCTTTTTAAACTTTAAACAATAAAAAAAGCGTTGGATGCTCGATTTACAATAAAAATGACATAAAGTACACCCGCTTTTTTTGTTCATTATCTATTATTTTAAGTTTGTTTTAAAAATTATTTTTAAAACAAACTTAAAATCATAACTTTTTAGTTCGATGTTTTATAAAAACGTGTTTTTTACTTTTTTAAAACTATATTTAAGTATTTTTAAAAGCCAAAGATAGTAGAAGATAGTATTTTTAGCCTTTCTTAAATTGTTTTGTTGCGAAAATGTAGCTTTTTAAAAGGTTGATTTTAAATTTTTGTACCTTCTCAGATCTTTGCACAGTTTATGATTTCACTTGGCAAGTTGGAAGAGGTAAGCTCTGCTCTTCTAGTGTTTAGACCACTTCTACAATGTCCGGACAGTGATAGAATATTTTGTGATCAAGGAGGACCAACATATCTTTGGGCTGCAGCCCTCGTGCCAAATTGTTTGCAATTATATATGTATATAATACTAAACGTTGGTTGAAAAGTTTTAAAACCGACACCTATTGACCACTAGAGAAATAAAAATTTAAACGCTATTTTAATATTTCATCATCTATTTGAATGCACAAAAAATTATATTTTGATTTGTCAATTCATTCTCTGTCTAGAAGCCATTTAAAGTTGACTTGTCAGTGTATTTTGTTACAATGGAAAAAATAGTATATCATGCAGTGATAAAATTCTTTGTTTTGGAAGGTTCATCAGCAAAATAAATTTATACAAAAATGGTGAAAGTGTTAAAAAAGAAATCTGCTCCTTCATTTTTAACTGTGCATCGATGTGTTTTAGAGTTTAACGTGGTCGTACAAGCGTCAAAGTTGAACTAAGTTGTGGGCATCCAAAAAGTGCAACAACACCAGAAATCATTGAGAAAGTCTATGATATTGATAGTAAAGATCGAAATTTGACTAACCGTAAATTTGCTGATCCATAGGCACCTCAGATCAAGAGATTTTAAACCAAGAATTACATATGAAAAAGATGTTCGGAAAGTTAATGCCGCATTCGTTAACAATTTAAAAAAAAACTGAATCAAAAACAAATAGTTTAGCGTGATTTCGAGCAGATTTTGTGCCTCGTTTTATAAATATGGATTGGATTTACCATCATTATCCTAAACTGAAACAAGAACTTCTACAATGGACTGAGGCGGGTTCTTCAGCTCCAAGACAGGTGGCAAAAAATATGGCATCATTTTTTGGGATGCAAAAGACTTGTTGTTGATTGATTTTCTTAAAAAAGTAAAACAATTGACTCTAAATATTATTATAACCTTTTGGACCAGTTGGATAAAAAAATTCGTGAAAAAAGACCCGGTTTACAGAAGAAAACAATCATTTTTCATCAAAACAATGCACTGGTTCACACAAGTTTGTTGTCGATGGTTAAATTGATCGAATTAAAGTACGAATTGCTCGAACACCCACCGTTTTCACCAGATTTGGCACCCTCCGACAATTCCTCGTCAGAAACTATAATCAATTCCTTCTTGGAAAGCCTTTTTTGTCGAATAAACATGAGCTACCGGAAAATCATTACAGAAATAGTATAACATTACTGAAGTATTATTGGAATAAGTGTGTTTACGCTGGGGGATATACTGAATAAAAAAAACATTAAAAAATACACATTTTTTTCTTTTTGCTTTCAAAGTTTTTTAACCAACCTTCAGTATATACCCAGCGTCGTATTCTCACCCGTAAGCAGACGTGGCTGAACCAAAAAAAAGAGATTTGTAAAGCCTTCGATGGTACAGCGCATTTGGTTCACGGCATCGGCAGCCAGAAATATGCAAACCAAATGAAGCAGTAAAACGCCGCATTTAAACTTCTCTGTCGCTCATAAAATGTTGATGTCTAAATTTTAGTATTTCAAATGTGATGATTTTTATTAATGGTGTGTTGTAGTAATAAAATTTATCGTTTACTTTGCTTCTTAAAAATTGAAATTTAAAATATCCCTTTAAGATATTATTTTATTGCATTTAAAAGGATTATGTTAAGACATCTTCAAATATAAAATAATAAAACTTACTAATATATATATATTATAACATATATGAAAATGTAAATGTATATTAATAATTGTTTATAATTTTGTGTTGTTTATCTGATTATATGTTATATTTAAAATGATGTAAATTTAAAATAATTATATTTAACTTTAAAATTTGATGTGAATTGAATTATTGTTTATAAATTTTTTTATCAACGACTCTATCTCAGGGCAGAATCCAATGTTTTATTTTATTAATTTGATATTGTCTTGAAATTATATGCATAATAACTATTATGTACCAAATGATACCTATGGATGTTTAAATTAAAAAGAAGAAGATCTGTAACCTATCTTCTCGTCAATGTGAGATTCTATGATTACTAATTATGTGAGTAAAATGATATGAAAAGATTAATAAATGGTGGTATTATACATATCAAAAAATTCTTAAAACTAATAAAATATGTGAATAGAGTAAAAGTGAAAATGAGGAAATTAATTGTTCATCCAATTATATATATAAAACACAAGAAAGTTCTTTATTCAGGTGAATAGTGCAATATTAATACCGTGACTCCAGGATCTATGAATTCCTTTTTTTTAATGAATTTATTAATAACTTAATTTGATCTGTTCTTTAATTTATAACATATAATAGGATAATATCACAAATCCCCCAATTAAAATTTTTACATCAAACATTTCATTGATGTTGGATTAAAAATTATAATTTTAATCTATTTTTTTTTTTTTTATAAATAAACACTCATTTAACAAAAACTTTAGCCTCAATTAAAATTATTTGCACAGATTGTATAAACCTTTTTTCAATAAAACCATTCAATCTTAATTTAATATTTACATCTTAATACTATTATTTACAAAACTTTGCTATTAATATCATCTACACCTCTTCTGGTGTAAACTTGTACACATCCTTAATATTAAAAACTCCCCTTAATCTCCCTGTATCCGGATATACTAACCGATAGCTGTTTTCAGCATTATGATTATCTACCACATATGGTCCCTCAAAAGGCATCAATAATTTTGCACATAAATTTTCCCTTTTATCCGCTACTTGTAAAGCTCTTATTATGACCAGTTCTCCCTTTTCAAATTTAGTTTTCTTTTTCAATTTCTTTTCTTGTCTCTTGACATATCGTTCTGCGTTTCTTTTTAAATTTTTATTAACTTTATCTAATATTTCTTGGATTTCTTGTCTTCTATTCCATTCCCACTTTCTTTCTGGTACTCTACCTTTAAATAAAAACTCTGGACATTCTTTCGTCACTCCATGAGGTGTTTCATTCACATATCTTTGTACTTTATCCAAGTTATTTTCCCACTGATCGTGTTCTTGTATACATAAAATTCTCAAATATTTAATTACTTCTTTGATATATCTTTCAGCTGGATTTGACGATGGATTTCTAATGCTAATAAAATTTACTTGTATATTATAATGTTGACATGCAGATAAAAATTTATAATTCTCAAAATATGTGGCATGATCTAAAATTAATTTCTCTGGTTTTCCATGAATTTGTATATAATTTTTAATGCATTTTAATATTGTATTGGTATTTGTTCTTTTACAAGAATACATCTGTACATATTTTGTAAATATGTCTTCCATGACCAATATGTGTTTACATCCCTGAATACTCTCCACTAAATTACTTATAAAATCTATTGCTAAAATTTGTAATGGTTTTTGTGTCACTATTGATTTATTTATATTGCTATTATGATAATTTTTTTCTTTGGCTAATTGACATATTGTACAAGCTTTGCATATTTCTTTGGCTCTAGTTAAATCCTTTTTCGCATAATAATTTTCCCTAAATAGCATCCATAATTTTCTTACTGCAATATGACCATATTCGTGATGAAGATTATATAGAATTTCCTTTGCATAATTAGTTGTAATAACATACGTATCCCAATTTTCTAGTTTTTTTATAAATAATATTGTCTTCTGTAAAAGTTCTTCTCTTTTCCACCTCTGTCAAATAATTCTGATCTTGTATAACCCTTTCCAAAGTAAATAATCCCTCTTTATCCAATAATTTATTTATACCTATTTTGAATTTTTTATAGTCCCCTTGTTCTTCACTTTCCCTACTTAATGC
This sequence comes from Altica lythri, assembly GCA_964028335.1. Classification (NCBI taxonomy): domain Eukaryota; kingdom Metazoa; phylum Arthropoda; class Insecta; order Coleoptera; family Chrysomelidae; genus Altica; species Altica lythri. Next base: position 23,201,026 of record OZ034809.1, on the reverse strand, counting down.
ATCTGCTATGATGTTACTCTTTCCTGGAATATATTTAATCTCAAAGTCGTATTCTTGCAACAATAATAACCATCTGTGTACCCTATTATTTGCATAGCTATTTTTCATCATCGCCGTTAAAGCATTATGATCACTCTCCACTATAAACTTTGCTCCTAATAAATAAAACCTTAATTTGGTTATACAAAATACCACACTGGCCATCTCCAATTCCGTGTACTTCTTCTCACAATTCTTTGTTACTCTTGATACAAAACTAATAGGTACTTCTCCTCCTTCCTGAACTTGTATTAACACTCCTGCTAATCTTTCTATCGATGCATCTGTCCTAAGTATAAATACTTTATCGTATTGTGGGTGATACACTTTTAAATTATTGGTAAAGACAAATTTTAATTCTTGAAAAGCTTTTTCTCTCTCGGGTGTCCATTTCCATTTAACATCTTTTTTCAGTAGCTCTAGTAAAGGAACTTCTTTATTTGACAAATCTGGTATTAATCTTTTATAATAATTTATAATTCCAAGGAATCCTCTTAACGTCTTCAAATTTTTAGGTGTTTGATAATTCATAATAGCTTGTACTCTTTCAGGATCCATACTTACCCCTGTCGTATTCAAGACATATCCTAAATATTTAACTTCTTTTTGATAAAATTTACACTTTTCCACATTTAATTTGAGTCCAGCTCTTTCCAATTCTTTTAATGTAATTTCTAAATGTTTTTTATGTACAATTTCATTTTCCGAATAAATTAAAATATCATCAATGTAGTGTAAAATGAATGATTCATATTTATTTAAAATTGTATGTAAAGTTCTAACTAAAGCTGCACATGAACTTTGCAATCCATATGGCACCACACAAAATTGATATACAATACCATCTACCATGAAAGCTGTATATGGTCTACTATTTTCTTCTAAAGGAATTAACCAGAAACTGTGTTTAAGATCTAATTTAGAATAAATTTTTGCATTTGTAATTCTTCCAAAAATTCCTTCCACATTCATAGGACTTTCATATTGTTTGACTGTATAGGCATTTATGTTTCTTGCATCAAGACATATTCTAATCTCTCCTGACTTCTTTCTTACACAAGTAATTGCATTTATGTATGGAGAATCCGATCTTTCTATTATTCCATCCTTCAACATTTTATTTAATTCTTCATATACTTCATCTTTTATTTTATACGGTATCGGATAAGTTTTTATTTTAAAATTCTTAATATCTTTATTCATCTCCAACTTGTGCGTGTAATTTGTAGCTATACATATATCTTCATTAAACAATTTATAATATTTCTTACATAATATTTCTACTTCCGTCCTATACAATCCACAATTTTCTTCTAATTTGTCAAACTCCATATTTTCTATGTTGTTGTACATAACATTCTTATTAATTTCCGAACTTTCATTTTTTTTTACTATAAATGGTATTATTTGTTGTTCCCATCTTAAACATTCATCCTCATAATCGATGATAACCTTATGATTATTTAATTCATCTGAACCCAATATAATGTCATAGTTCAAATTTTGTATTAATAACATTTGAAATTTATACATTTTAAACCCTATTAAAATTTCCCCCATAATCATATTACTTGTTTCATATAATTTCTTATTATTCGCTCCCACTAATGATAATTTATTTGTTTTTATCACCATAATATCAACTTGTTTGATTTGTGAAACCACCCTTTGACTAATTAAAGTAACCTCTGAACCAGTATCTATCATAATTTTACATTTAATATTTTGGAAAACCCCCTCTATAAAAATTAACCTTTTTAGTTCATTAATTTTAACCTCGTCATCATTCACAATAAATTCCCTAGGATGTTCATACTTAGAAGAGTAGATGATATTATGCACATGAGAGCGATTTATGCAAAATCCACGCTCTGTTCCTGGCCTTGACCAGTCACATCACTCTAATTAGCACTTACAACATTCACCTGTCTACTGTTTTTACCTCTATCTCTCCTTTCATTATCCCGATTGACTACATTTCTATTATCATAATTTCTATTACTATAATTATTATCTCTGTTCCACCTATCACCTGATCCTACATTCCTATCATAATTATTATTATTTGGAAATTCCCTATTTCTTCTATCAGAATTTCTATTCTCCCCATTTCTATTATATCTATAATCATTCCTATTTACATTTCCCCTAGTATCATTCCTATTAAAATTACTATATCCCCTATTAAAATCTCTGTTCCTATTATTGAATCGGTCATTGTCATTATTTCTATTTTCATCCCTATTTCTATCATTAAATCTATTACCCCCATTACTTCTATTTTCATATCGATTCCTTTCATTACCTCTTTCATTCCTATTATCCCTATTCTTACTCATCATACTTCTTTCCAGTCGCATCAAATAGTTGGATAAATTTTCCATAGTTTTGATATTGTGTAGAGCTATTGTTTCAGTCACATCATGATTGTACTGTCTTGCCACGTACAAAACTATTTCTTCTTCCCTCATTTTCGGTTCCAAATATTGAGCATTGTTGTATAGTTGCATGGCATAATTATTATAATTTCTTCCCCTACTATAATCGTATTTTCCAAAATATAGTTTTTCCCTGAATATCGCTTGTTGAATCTCCCCCCAAAAATATTTACAAAATTGTTCCTCAAAATCAAGGATTGACAGTATTTGATTTTCTTTATTACAGAACCATAATAAAGGATGTCCCGTTAGCATATTACGTATTAATAATTTTTGTTCAATAAAATCTGTTGTATATTTTATTTTGCTTTTTATTATGTTGATAAACACCTTAGGATGAATATTGTTAATGTTTCCGTCAAATTTGATTCCATTATTGTTGTAATTTGATATAATATTAGGCATAACTCCCCATGCATTTCCTCTAACATCCTTCTCCATAACTTCTTGTAACTTCTTATGTATATCCTCCATTTCTTTATTCAAATTTAACCCTGTTAATTCTAAATTTTTACTACAAGTTTCTTTTTGATTCTGTATTTCTCCTTCTATCCTTTCAAATTCCTTACCTAAGTTAATTTTTAAATTGTCTACAACTTCTTCATTAATTTGCTCTTGCAACTTTATCTGTCCTATTTCTTTTTTTATTTCTTTTGTTTGTTTACTCACTTCTACTATTTTCTCTTCTACAATTTTAATTTCCCCCTTAATTTTAATCCCTGTCTCCTGGATTTCATTTCTTAATTTAATATTTTGCTGTTCCATATTCTTGTCACAGTCTATCTTCATAATTTTCATTTCTTCCTTGATCTTCAAATTATCTTCTTTAATACTACTAATTTCTCTTTTAAAAATCTTATTATCTTCTTTTATTTCATCTAATTTTTTATTAATATCTTCTTTTTGCTGATCCAATTTCTTGTCCATGTTTTCTTTTTGCTGATCTAATTTATAATTCATATCTTCTCTCATTTTTACATTATCTTCTTTTTGTTGATCAAACCTCTTGTCCATAGTCATCATGATCCTTTGTAACATGCTGAGCATGTCTAATTGACTTTCTTCCTTTGATTGTGTTTGTACCTCCTGTTCTTCTTTTTCATCTCCACCACCAGTTACATCTGTCTCCATTTCAACCATAGTTTGATCATTCTCTCCCCCTATCTCCATTAAATTATCACCTTCTTCTGATTCTGCTCCTTCCTGTTGTCCAGTTTGGATCAATTCCTCCACTCGATAATCTCCTGCTCCCAATACTCTCTCTTCATGTACTTGTACCGCAACACTCTCTACCTCAATCTCTCCTCCATCACTACTCTCGCTATCCTCTCCTACTACTTTACCATCTCTCAATCTCATTTTTCTATCCATTCTTACAATTTAAAATACCCAGATAAATACAAGTAATGTGCAAATTTCTAAAGAAATACCTTTATACCAATAAATATTTTATAAGCTATTACCTTTGTATTTAGCTTATAACTAATACGGAATCACAAAAAAAAATTTTCAAATGAAGTTTTCAAAAAAAAATATTTTAAATATTAATTATTTAAATAGGCTCTAGTTTGTATTATTTAGAGCCCCACGTTGGGCGCCAATTTTATAACATATATGAAAATGTAAATGTATATTATTAATTGTTTATAATTTTGTGTTGTTTATCTGATTATATGTTATATTTAAAATGATGTAAATTTAAAATAATTATATTTAACTTTAAAATTTGATGTGAATTGAATTATTGTTTATAAATTTTTTTATCAACGACTCTATCTCAGGGCAGAATCCAATGTTTTATTTTATTAATTTGATATTGTCTTGAAATTATATGCATAATAACTATTATGTACCAAATAATACCTATGGATGTTTAAATTAAAAAGAAGAAGATCTGTAACCTATCTTCTCGTCAATGTGAGATTCTATGATTACTAATTATGTGAGTAAAATGATATGAAAAGATTAATAAATGGTGGTATTATACATATCAAAAAATTCTTAAAACTAATAAAATATGTGAATAGAGTAAAAGTGAAAATGAGGAAATTAATTGTTCATCCAATTATATATATAAAACACAAGAAAGTTCTTTATTAAGGTGAATAGTGCAATATTAATACCGTGACTCCAGGATCTATGAATTCCTTTTTTTTAATGAATTTATTAATAACTTAATTTGATCTGTTCTTTAATTTATAACATATAATAGGATAATATCACAATATATATTTATATATATATATATATATATATATATATATATATATATATATATAATATATATATATATATATGTATATATATATAATTCACAATTTTCGTTAACAGGGTATGACATAAATAAAAGAAATAAGTATGTGTAATATCCAAATTTTTTACATTGATTTGAAGGCCAAATAAATTTCGTAAATTTGGATCTTATGGATGTAGTTTTCTCTGACATTTTGTGACAATCGAACGTGAACGAATGTTAAAATAATCAGCTTGCACAACGGTACATGGTGACTATCGAAAATACCATGTGACAAAAAATATGCAAATTCATAATATCACTTCGCGCTTGGTCGTGCTTACGTAGACATTTTATTGTTATGATTTATGGCTCTTACTGTAAGATAGAAATAGTATATTAGACTACAAGAGCAGAAAGTTTGAGATTCCTGCACTGCGCGCCAAGAGGCCCGAGGCGGAGCCGTGGGCATCATGGCGCGCAGTGCAGGGCTCTCAAACTTTCTGGCCATGTAGTGTATACTATTTTTCTTTGTACTATGTCGAAAGTACGAAGGAAATTACCTTCTGTTATTGATGCCTGCCCCGACATTTGCAGTGACAGTGTCACTGACAGTGACATCAGTGCAGGAATAATTTCTTTCGGCCCGCTGTCTGCGCGACATCATCACAGCATAAAAGTTAGGCTTTCTGCCGTAATAATGAATCCGGAACGACGTATTTTCGGCATAGTACAAAAAAAATTATTTTCCTTCTCACGGCCAACGCCTCTCACTCTGCTGGCTATATAGTAGTATTAAATATGTGTTTGCAATAGTGTAACTAGTTTCCATTCCCTCTGGTACACTTTATATTACTTTGGGCAGTCTTAATTAGTCTTTTGTGTTGATCTTTTTAAACTTGTTCTAATATAAGATAATCACTCTAAGATAATCACTATTTTAGTAAATACAACATTCCACATCTTGTCTGGTTTTGGATTTATCCTTGCATATGCCTTTACGTATTTACAACATTGGGGTTTGCTTTCTGAATAATTAAGGACATATCTTGGTGTCCATTTTTATTTGAAAACGTGGTATAGCCTGTAGAGGTTCCGTCCATAAACAATCTCAGTGAATGTCAGCTCCTACAATTGATTTAATATTAGCGTACAATAGTCATCAAAGCTATTTCTTTAGCACAAATAAGCTCACAGCTGGTGTTGGACTGCGTTAGGTTCCTGACTTATGTCGGAAGTTGGAATTCTCCGACACTGGTATGGGTAACAAGACACTTAGGGTTTCAGTGCAGTGTGAAGGCCGATGAATTGGCCCTAATTAAAGCTAATATCCTAATGACTGGCCCGGAACCATTTAATGGGGTTGCCGACACGTTTAAAAAGGCAGCGATTAAGAAATGGATGCCTGAGAAGATCCAGGAGTGGTGGAAAAAATCAACGGGCAAGCGACAAGCCAAAGTGTTCCTAAAAGGACACTCGACCAAATTTACTGCAGAGCTGTTATCACAAAGGCGAAAAGATGTCAAAATCATTGTCAGTCTCTTGACAAGACATTTTCGGCTCACACCCGAGTCAGCTGAACTTATTAGATAAAGACATCTGTCGATACTGCCAAGGGGAATAGGAAACCGCATCTTATGTACTATGCCAATATGAAGGCCTCGCAAGGACGTAGTATCTAGTATTGGGAGAGGAGTTGCTTTAAGTTACGTGGAGAGAGCACTGTCAAGGCTATTAAGTCTCGTTAAGAGGGAAGGGCTATACTAGGTGGTCTAATCCTATTATAGAGATGATGGGTGTGTACAATACATCTGTAAAAGTCGCAGTGATCTATGTATCTATCTATTTCTTTTGCCCATGTTTCATTAAGAATAAGTCCTTTAGTTTTTGGATGGCATTGGTTTAGTGGATTTTTAGCCTCTACATCACAGCTCCAGATAAACCTGGAAGGTAGGCCTCAGATCTATACAATGAACAAAAGGCATTGGTCTTAAATTATGTATACTTCTTTGATTTTTTAAAAGCTTGTTGTTTAGTGTGATACACACAAATAAAAATCATGTTTGAAATACTTACAGTATACATATATTGGAGTGTCCCTAACAGTTTTGTAAAGAGAGATACTACTAGGAACACTTCGAAGCCAGCACGTGGTTATCTAACTCCCGGATTGGCATCAATAGTTTGCTAAGTGCAGCAACACAAACTAATCCTACCAACAATAGTGGCATCTACACATGAAAAGATGTCAACGACATAAGGCTCGAAAATAGTCTCATTAAAACTCCGAAAAATGAAGACAACAGTAATAGTATATAGTAAATCATCCAAGCTCGCGTTTAGATCCAACTTAAATACAATACAAAACGATATCGTTATACTAAAGTAATTTAATTTTAAAATCCTAAAATTTTTTTTAAATATTTACACATAAGAAGTTGCAAATTTTAGCTAGAAACTTAAATTTATATAATGAGTATACCCTAACAAAGCAGGTATCTACTTACTTCTAATTTTAAAGTTTTATATTGATTATCTTTCAAAAACATATGCTGTTAAAATTGATGGACTCTTAAAGGTCAGTTGTTACTAATATTGAAAATGAATTTCCGGGTTGAAAAGTAATGTAAATACCGACATTTTCGATTTAACATAGCATCTGTATTGTACACATTCAGTCTTCTAGTCAAATAGGAATTAAAATTGAATAATTTCAATAGTTTTTTAAAATGGCATATTTAATTTGCATTTAACTCCTATTTATTCTGTTTTATGCGATGTTGTGGTATCATATTTTTTTCTGTATACTCATAAAAATTAATTACCCAGAGAAAAGTTAACAGATTCGACCTTTTAAACATATACTAACTAGAGGCAGCTCAATAGTCTAAACAAAAGAAGAGTAGTGATAAAGATAAAGCGAAAGTGGCTTCATTGTATCTTTTTGTCGTTACTCGTCACGCAATTAGAGTATTTAAAGCTGCGTCTAGCTAATATAAGCTGAAAGTGTTGGGTTAATACCCTACAAATGTTTTTTTCTCTTGTATCTGGTGTAATTGTATGTTTGATGTGTGAAATTAAGAAATTAGACAAACAAGAATTGATATTAAGGAGGAATCGAAAAAATGTCATCAGGCACCTGCGAACTCTACCTATAGTCGGTAACACCTTTCAGTTACAGATGCTCTAGTGGTTAGTTGACGTTTTTTTGATCAAAACTTGATTCAACTCGCATAAGTATACATAATTTTTTCTTAAGCACACTAAGGTATGACGTTAATCATAAAGAAAAAGATTATTTGTTGAATCAAGGTATACTTAAAAATGTGAATGGTGAAAAATGGTGAATAACAATTAATGTTAATACTTCGTGTAAGAATGCCAAATTTGTAGATTGCGGTCGATTGGTACAGGTGACATTACCATACTGCTATCTAAAAGTTTTTTTGTGTATACGCTACATCTAATTATAAGTCCAATCTGTCGTTGACAAACAATTTGTCCATTTTACAGAGATGGTACCTCAGTGCGGACAGTGTTCTGTGAGCATTCCTGTGACTACTCTGAGTCCAGGCTTCTAAAGTTCTAAGAATAGTTTAGAGTGAAGACCGTATAAACCTGTTTGCCTGTCTTTGGTCTGAAGAGTTTTGCCAGTAGGTTGTACTGATTTCTTTATCTCAATTACGAACTGTACTCATAATGCGGCATTTTCAGATGCCACAGAAAGCATCAGGTCCAATACAATGAGTACTATCTTCTTCTTTTGCAAGACTATTGGCAATCTCTTTTCCGATAATCCTTTTTTGTCCTGATATTCACAGTAAAAGATTTTTTGTTGTGTTTAGCCAGTTACTTAAAATACTGTTTCTGCTCGAGTGCGGTAGATTGTAGAGCCTTCAAAGCAGCTTGGATATCGGTGGCAATAAATATTCTGTCTGAACTGATGACTTTTTTAATGCTTTATTGAGTACAGTTGTCTATTACTAAAAGCACCACTTAGAAGATTGTAGGAGTGTTTTCCTGGGCTATTTAAACCCTAACCTAAGGAACTCCTTCTGGCGTTTTAGACCTATTATTATAATATTATAATTTTGTTAGTTGAGCAATTGCGTTTTGTGTTAACACACACCCTTATTACTAACATTAAACCCTCCTTTGGGAGACATAAATGTGTAGGCACTTTAGAATCCCGTGATGTCTTGGGGTTTAGAGTTTTAGTCCTTGTTAACCTATTGACACATTCCAGAGCAATCCTCTTTACATGCAAATGTAAAGGAGGAAGGTCTAACATTACCTCCAAGGTAGCACTGCTAAGACAAGATATTACTGCGTCAGTGATTCCTACATAAGCAAGTCTGTATTATAGGAAGTCCTTTGCAACTCAGCAAAAATATTGCTTTTTAATATTACAAAAGTGAACATGGATAACTTAAAAAGTACACATTAACATCAATTATCATCTATTTTGTGTCTTAGTCGGACCACTAATAAATAAATAACCAGTCTTGTAACATACATAAAAAATTTTAACTTCAGGTGTATTACCAAAATCTCTTGTGCAATCTTATCAATAATATTAATAGAAAAAGAACTTATTATGTATTGGGTTTTTCAATAAAATTTTGAAATACTCAATACTGTAGTTAATTATATTTTATTTACTTCAGAGCTTAAAACTAATTAAATTATTTTGCTTACTATAATATTTAAATTGAAGAGTAAGCATTCTATTACTTGTTAAATCTAACAAATATCGAGTTTCTGACCTGAAAAGGAAATGTAAATTATTGTCGTAGATTATTTCTTAAGGAGTCTCAGCAGACCTTTGTTACTTTTAGAATTATGGAAGGCGAAACTGGTAGAATACAAAGAGAGATTCGATGTCTTGGAGAAATTGAGAATTAAGAGAGATTCGAAACCAATACCGTTAATAAACGATGAAGCTGTTGGATTTCATGGAAACTTTAGAAACCTTGAAGTTGATTAACGACAAAAATTAAACTTGTAATTAGAGATATGATAAAAAAGCAAATAAAAATAAATGGTTGAATTTTAAAGCTAGAACATTTGTACTTTTTATTTTACTGTTTTTAGTATAGTAAATGCTTTATAAATTTTATAGTTTATGGCAATATTAAGCTTTAGCATTGATTGTTAAACCAATTTTTTTGTAACACATTCAACAAATTGAGCAAGAAGGACTACATACACTATAAAAAAGCTAGTGCTGCACAAGACTTTAAAAAATTTTTGGGACTTGTCTTGTTTTGATATCGAGACGAAATTTTGCAGGTAAGGCGGGACTGATTTTTAGAAATTATCGTAAAGTCTTAAAGTACTTAAAGCTCAATAATATTTATAGGTACCTATCTATAAATATTATTCTATAAATATTAGTCTAATAAAATTAACGAACAGATCAACTTGCAGAATACTTATACCTAAAATTTATTTTTTGTACAACTGTCATTAAAAGTGACACTTTTAATGATAGCAAACAATGTTAAAAACGATTGTTTACATAGCAGCGTGTTAAAAATACTTTTAACACGTTGCCATGTAAACAAGTTTACTTTTAACACGGTTTAGTTTACTTTTAACACGGTTTGGTTTATTGTCATTGCAAATTCGCTCGTTTCATTATCAAAATAGGGAAGTTGTACAAAAAACATTGTATGGTATTTGTGTTAAAAGTGATTTTATTTTGTTCGTGAAATTGTTCAATTCGCTCCGCTCATTTCACAAACGTTTTCACTCACAAAATGAAACCTCACTTTTAACACTCATATCATAAATAACTATTATCTACTCTTCCTCATATTATGTATCAATTTTTAGTTCGTGAAAACTGTCATTATAGACAGCAGTGCGTGAAGGATTGAAAGTGTGCGTGAAGTAACAATGTATTTTAAATGGTATTTACTTTTTCGCACTGTTTTTGACACACCTTCATATAATCAAATATCCTTAGCATTCGCGTTGTCATGGTGTTTCTATGAGAGCATTAAATTTCAACAAAAGTTATCCTGACAGTGCTGTAGTTTAAATTTTTAAATTTGAATTTGTAATTATTTTTTATTTGTTTATCGTAGATAAAATATTGTATGAAACTGTGCGTGAAGTGCTTTTTGCGCACTTACGCGATATATAGCACTCGCTTCGCTCGTGCTCTAAACATCGCGTGCGTGCGCAAAAAGCATTCTTCACGAACTGTTTCATAAATAACTATTAGTGACAAAAATAAATATAAACTGTTTAAAATCGAAAAGAGATTATTTATTATTTCTTAAAATTATGACGGAATCGAAACAAAATAGGTAGGTATGCATTATTATTATTTGTCGACAAGACATTCTTAGTATTTTCTCGGTTTTGTAGTTTTTTTCCAAATTTTTATTTAATTTTTCGAATTTTCAAATGATTTTTTTGATCCTTTTTTGTTGTTTATTTTTTTTTTGGTTTATTTAAATTGATTTACTTGTTTGTTTTTAATTTTTGTTTTGATCCATTTTTTTAATTCGTATTTATTTTGCCTTTTTTCCACATTTTTAATATTTTATTTTTTCTAATTTTCACATTTTTCTTAAATTTTTTGGTATATTCGAAATTTTCTGTCGCTTTATCAATTTTATTCCTTTCTCTGAGGTTTTTTTTCTAGCTTTTAAACGTTATTTACTTCTTTTTACCAGTTCCATTGATTTTATCAATTTTTTGAGTTTTCTATCTTTTGCTGGTTTTTCCTGTTTGGTTATTATTTTTTAATTGTACGATGCTTTCTTATGTTATTCTTACTTTTTTGTATTTAACAACATGGTTGCTTTTCATTTTAACGTATTTTTATATTTTTTTTCTTTATTTGTTTAATTATTCTTAATATTTTTTTGTTCTTTATTTTACTATTTCGTTTGTTTTTTTTTGATTTTGCCTTTTTTCAATTTTTTTATATTTTTTTTCTACTATTTTTTTCAATTTTTTCAACATGATCTTCTGCACTATTTGGTTACTAGTGTTTAATATAAACCTATAAGTTACACAGTGACTTTTATAATCTGTTTTAACAATAAAAAAAGTTTATATTTATGCACTTGTTATTTCTTTTTATTTAATTAAAAAAACTGTAAACCTTGTTTTAAGATAATTGGAATTTTGATAAAATTTCTTTTCCTTTAACGTATGAAATAAAACTTTAGGGTAGTAAAAAAGACTGTTATTGTTAGACGTCTAATGGGAAACTTTATTTTAATTTCATGAAAAAGACTTTGGAATCCTCAAGAGATTATATTTTCTGATATTTTTTTTTCTGATGCATTAAGCGTGCATGTTGGTCAATAAATAATTGTACTGTTGACCCACTAAATTATTTACTATAAGTGATTCTATTCGTGTATCTCGCTAGCAATTCACCGCAGAGCATTCATATCGTTGAAAATTATCTCATTCATTTCTCCGTAGAAAACATTCACCGTTAACAGTTTAACGTTGGAAGTATTCATCTTTCGTTATAAGGTTTAAACGTTACTTTTTAATTGTAAATTAAGTTATTAAGATACATAACTGTACGTTTTATTAATACCTTCTTTGTATGTGCAGTTTCAAGATACGACACACCTAATAAAGATGCAAAGATGCGAGGAGTAATCGGTTTAGAGAAATGTAATGTTGGTGGGTTTTGGGAGTTAGGTTTATAGAATTTGGTGTTGTTTTCATGAATGGAATTCTTGAGGGTATGGAGGTCCTCTGAGCGGTAATGTTGGTTCCCTGTATAGTCCGAGCAACGTATCGTTATAACGTCTGAAATCGAAAAGGAAGAGGAAGTATTTTTGTAATTTGGTAGACAAGGCGGTTTGGGTAAAGATGGTGTAGGTGTATTGTTTTGCGGATAATGGCTTTCTTTGTGGCAAGAAGCGAATGAAGGGGTCTCTAAGTAAAAGCAGAGTATGACACAACCTTATAATCGACAATAGGTCGAATAAAAGTTTCGTAAGTACGAAGTAGAGTTTTGGAGAGGCATCTTCCGAGTTTACCACCCAGAGCACCTAGAAGAGAGACGCTTTTCGTTTCATTTTATTAATGGTGAGTTCGACGTCGGTGTCCCAACTAAGCGTTCAGGTGAATCGCACGCCCAAGTGAGTCATCTGGTATTGAAGAACCGACACAAAATAATTTCCAGTGCTTCAAAAATCAGATAGCAGCTAAACCCTACCAAGTGTAGGTACTATGAAAAATGTTTAGAAGTGTTAGAAGTTAACAAATTTTATACGCAGTCACACCAGATTATTAAAGTAGAATTGTGTTTCCTAGGAAATATACAAAAATCTTTAAAGAAGTCAGTTCTTGTTATTTTATTCAATTTCAGTCTACAAGTTAAAACAATTTTAATGTTTACCATAATTAAGTATCTTCAACTATTGGTTGGTTCATTAATTTCCGTAAGTGGCCTTTAAAACATGCCATTACTAGTTTGTCAGTTATATACTATCAATCTACCCTCGATACTATCAATGAACTAACAAAGCAATTTTTAATATCAATAGTGTATATGCTCCTTTCTGACTAAAACTACTTACGTTGAATTTGCTAAGCTAAAGAATTTGGAACCAGTTTTATATATTGCAACCATTATTACAAATTGTGCAATGAGATTGTTTCTTTTATTTCACGTAGTGCATGTTCCTCTAAAAAAAATTTTTTCAAAGAAACACAAAAAAAAGAATTTATGATAAGAAATTATTTTTATGATTTACAATTTAAGTCAAGATTTCATTGATTGTTTATCTATTATCTAATATCTGCAGCAATCAGAACCTCGATTATTTCCATATCTCACTTAACGCACTTAAAAAAAATTGTTGCCATTGTTCTAGCTTCTAGCCCTAAATTATTTGTATTTATGTATGTCCTGTTTACACTGAAATCAAATCACTATTCTGTTTATTTTTAGGTAGTTATTGTTAAGAATTTTTGTTTGCTATTAAGTTTTTTTTTATCTATACTGTAATTGGGCTTTTGCCTGTAGTATGGACTTTTGTAAATAAATAAATATTGTTTTCTTGCATAGATATTTTGAAAAATTAATTTAACATGACTTGACATCATTTGACCGAAAACAAAATGTTGGTGGCTGTAGGAATAATTCAGGCAGAAATGCGCCAAATTGAACGCTATACAAATCACTCAGAACGTTGTCTTACGTCTCTGGACTCGTTATCGTAAAACTTGAAGCGTCGGGAAAGGCATTTGGGACGATCAGCGATGACAACACCTCATATGGACCGATATGTTTATTTAGAAACGCAAATAAATCGTACAGTGATGGCACGGTAGTTAATTAATCATTTCCGTGGAGATCATAATGTGACTGTTTCCAGACATACCATCTACAGAAGGTTAGTCGATGACCTTGGAGATGCCAACCTTTAAATCGAGGGAATCGCGCCGGATGACTTTGTTGGAAACAAGAACATTTTAAATAGAAGTAAAATCAGGGTATAGGAAAATTCTTCGAAAGCAAATCTTCGAATCACAATTGTTCGAACACAATTCTTCGAAAAACAATTTTTCGATTGCTCAATTATTCGAATACACAATTCTTCGAAAAAATAGGTTTTAGGTTTTAACTAAACTTGTTGCGTACCGAGAATTTTTAAATCTTGAAGTATTTATTTCTGCCGGAATTAGGAATTAGGGATTAGGGTTTTTCCCATTATTAAATATTCATTCTCGGTTTGGTGGTACCGGACCTTTTCCTAAACCGAAAGGAATAGGAGGGCTTTACTGGATTTAATTATATAATTATAAGTATAAAATAGGCCACCACTACCAACGTTAATCCTAAAGAATTCTTTATTGTGAAACGTGTAGTAATAACGATAATAATGTCTGTGGAATACGTGAAAAGTGAAAAAGGTAAATCAAAATTGTCACTGGATGGATTCTTATTTGTAAAAAATAAGCAGCTAGCAAATAAAATTTATTGGAAATGCGAAAATTTTCAAAAAACAAAATGCAATGCACAAAGGAACACAACCATGGGGGAGATGCTGCATCGGTAGAGGTTGCTAAGATTATGGAAGATATAAGAAATGCTGCAATAACAACATAAGACACGCCTCAATTTATTATATCCAACCATGTGCATAAAATAAGTTCCTCGTCTGTTAACAAATTTCCAGAAATTAAAACAGTGAAAAGGACCATTAGAAATATACGCAACCGTAATGAAATACATTCGTTACCAGCTTCCAAAGAAGATATGGTTTTACCAGATGAATACAAGCAAACAATGAGGGGAGAGCCATTTTTACTATTTGATTCTGGACCGATACCATCCCGCATTTTAATATTTGGAACGGCAAATTCACTAAGACTACTTGGTGCAACAAGACATTGGTACATGGACGGAACATTTAAAACAGTTCCACATCTTTTTTGTCAATTATATATCATACATTTTGCTGCCAGACAAAACAAAAGAGACATATGTACGCATGTTAACAGAAATCAAGAATTTGAAACCATCTTTAAATCCATCAACAATAATGTCAGATTTCGAAAATGCTGTGATAAGTGCGATTTCAATTGTTTTTCCGAACTGTTTGAACAGGGGTTGCTTTTTTCATTTCTGTCAGTGCGTCTATCGGAAAATTCAAAACCAAGGACTCAAACAAAGGTATGATTCCGACCCGGAATTTGCATTGAACATAAGAATGCTAAATGCTCTAGCATTTGTACCCACTGAGTATGTTGTCGAAGCCTTTGAGTCTTTGTGTGATAATAATTTATTGCCTTTGGAAGCTCAGGGCGTAATTGATTATTTCGAAGACACTTGGATTGGTCGACCACATAGAAGAAATCAACGCCGCGACCCCATTTTTTCCCATTCAATGTGGAACTGTTACAATGCCGTGCAAAATGATCTTCCAAAGACCAATAATTCAGTGGAAGGCTGGCATAGGGCATTCGAATCACAATTATCAGCCAGTCATCCTTCGATATGGAAATTTTTAGATGCCCTTAAAAGGGAGCAAAACCTAAATGAGGTAAAAATTGAACAATATGTAGCAGGGGCGGTTCCAGTTCAACCAAGGAAAAAATACAAAGAAAGCGGTGCACGAATTATTAGATTATTGACTGAATTTAATCCTTTAAATTTAAATGAATATTTACGTGGAATAGCTTATAATTTTGTTTATTAATAATTACCTAGGGGAGAGGGGGGCAGATTTGAACAGTTTTTAAACTTTGTGGCATATCTTAAAATTCTCTAGTTCTTAATCCTTTTACTGTTTTACAATGCTTAGTAAGACCATTAAGGTATAAAATCGCAGCATCATATGAAGAAGAATATATAAGTTGTAGCCGCAACATCAATTTTATTAGCAGTAGTCAAATGTTCAAAGCTACCCCGCTCCTGGGGTAGCTTTGAAGATATGCGGGGTAGTTTTGAACTTTCCGTTTCAGAAATGTAACAGTCAAACGCTATCCTTTTCTACAACTTTTCCTACAAATAATAATGACCTTTTACCAGCCACAGATGAAACATTCGCCATAACGAAGTCTCCAAAATTTATTACGCTGCAGTCCAATTCTTTTTCGGCGTCTTCATCTGCACTGCTATCAGTATCTTCATTCTCTTCATAGTCCATTGTTGCTTCCTTTTCTGACTCCAAATGCATTTCTGAGTGAGTTTCATCATCTGAAGAAATGCTCAGTATAGTTTTGGTTTTCTTTCGCGTGCGCGTTTTTGTCTCCAAACAATCAAGTTTAAAATCCCTTCTTTTCTTTTGAGCGTGTGATTTTATTAGCCGTGCCTGGCGTGCGAAGTAAGCTTTTTGCAACTCATCTTTTTTAGGGGTATCCGTTAAAATGCGGGATTTCCCTTCTTTTTGCCTTTACATCAAGATTTTCGAGGCAGTGCTTTAGGAAATGGCCAAAGCTGTTCTGGTGTTATTGTAGATTTAACTGTTCACGAATTGCTCGAAAATGGATAAATGCCTGGTGCGGCAAAGCCAGCTAATATGTTTTTTGAAGTATATATGTTAGTATACATTCGAGAGCCATGACTAAATAACAAAAAACAACGTTAAATTAACAAAACCAGTATTTAAGAATGCAGTTGGGGTAGTTTTAAACAATATTCAAAACTGCCCCCTTCATTTTGTTCAAAGCTGCCCCAATGCTATTTGAAAAATAACAAACGTTTTTTTACCGAGTAAAAGTTTAAAAATTGTATTATTCTCTAGTTTATTGCGTGATACATGAAAAATTCTGACTAAAAGATGAAGAAAACACTTCATACACCTTGCATTGGATTCCTGAAATCCTTACGCGCTTATTTGAAAAAGTTTAGAACGTAAACTCGAAAGTAAACCCTCCTTGTAACTCAACTGCGGGCTGTGATATGTCAGCGGTGACAAGTGACAGTTGTGTAGGATAGTGTTGCCACTACACCAAATAAAAACTACCATAATTTCGTTTCAAATAGCTTTGTAAACTCATATTTTCAAAGGTGCCCCTGTTCAAAGCTGCCCCCCTCTCCCCTACCTATTTCTGTAAAACTTATAATAAAAACAATTTAAAATTTAAATATTTTTCTTATTTGCTACTGCCCAAAAATACTTAATTAATTTGATTTATTTAAATATTTTAAAATATTGTAACTTAATGGTTTTTTCGAAAAATTGTGTATTCGAATAATTGTGCATTCGAAAAAATATTTTTCGAAGAATTATGTTCGAAGAATTGCGTTTCGTGAATTGCGTTCGAAGAATTTACCGGTACCGGTAAAATCATTATTCTTTTTAACAATGAATCTCGGATTGGTGCAACATACACAAGAGGTTCTCAGCTACAGAGGAGGCACAATTATGGTACAAGCAGGACTTTGCTTGGCAGTAAAATTGAGCTCGTTCTGCTACGTTACAAATGTTTTAGAACCTGTAATTGTTCCATATGCGTAAAACATTGGTCCTGATTGTTTCTTGATGCATTATAATACTGCTTCACATACAGCCAGAGTGACGAGAAATTTCTTGGAAGAACGAAATAGTCCAGTTTTGCCCTGTCCAGCCTAGGACCATAATCAATTTTAAAATCGCTAGTTGTTTTAAGCTCTACAACAGTACGGGATGGCGATTCCCCTAGAAGATCTGGATTACTTGATCCTCAGTATGGAAAGGTGCTGTAGAGCAATTGTAAAGGCACGACAATGCCACATTCGTTTTCTTTGTTTCATTGTCAATTTTTTATAATAGATTGGATTAATAAATATTTCTTTTTTACAAACATTTTAAATGGTTCTTATTTAAAAAAATAAGTCATTTTAATATTTTCGTTCACGTATAAGGTTGATTCCAAGTTATTCCATGAATTATTTTTAAACCATTGTATTAATAGTTTTTAAATGTTCCTAGATTTTAAGCATGTGTGTCGTTAAAACGACTCTATGCCAGTAATGTACACAAGATAATAAAAGAGCATTTACTCTTTCTCAAACTCCAAAATCCACAAAACAGTAGAGCATGTAGCATCCATTTTTTCTCAACCTTTAAAATCTTGAAATCAGAAGATAACGATTTGTAGGATTATTCTAGTTTTTCTAAAACTAGAAATCTTATAAAATAGTAGAGTTTTTGTTCAAGAATCAGTAATATGCAGTTTTTATAAATTGTACAATAGATTATTTATATTTATAATCAAATAAAAAAATCGAAACCAGTTTAAATCGTTTTAATATTAACCTGTAAACTAAGTATTAGCGCACCGTATGCATTATATATTAAACAACTTTATATAATTATCCTTAATTTAATATAGTTTCTATGATCAGTTTAATTATTATCCTAACTATAATACATCAATACCAGCTTTTCATTAAGAAAATGGTAGTATATGAATCGTGCAATTATCTATAAGTATTAATTTGTGAACTATACACTATTTTTTTAATTACTAACTACTCAATGTCAGAACTTTCTTGTGTTTAAACCATATTATTATTTTAATAGGTAGTATACTAAAATAAGCTTCATAATAATGTTAACGTGATCATTTCTAAGTGGTATACTCATAGAGCTGCAACAAATCTAAATCTGGTAAAGTAAAAATGTGTGACTCTTTGCATATGAAATATTTAAAACCATTTTTAATAATACCAGGAATATGGCCTTTGGAACTAAAAGGTATTAAAGGTTTTCTGTATGAAATTCTTTTTTATGCATCCTTTATCTTTTTTGTTCTCAACGTGGGTACTGTATATATTACTACAAAAGAAATATTCAAATATGGGAAACTGGATGAGATAACCGAAAGTATGGCAAATACTGTATTTGCTACATTACTTTGTTTTAAGGCAGTAACTTACAGATCAGCAGGTGTTAAAGATTTGTTAAAATTAATTACTATAAGTGAAGAAAAAATATTAGAAAGATACGATGAACAATCGAAGAAAATCTATAAGGATAACGTAAAAAACACGAAGTTCCTTGGAAGTATTATTATCTATCAAGGCATATTAATAGCATTTTCTTCTCAGGTTTTACCTCTGTTAAACACGTTAATGAGCAAAACGGATGAAGATGGTTATAAAAAGAAATATTATATAGTTCCCAATTGGACACCATTTGACAAATACGAATATTACTATGCAGCCTACTTTATTCATTTTACCTATACTAGCATTGCGCAAACCTACATTTGTTTCTGTGGTATATTCTTTTTGTTTATATTAAAGAATATATCTGGGCAACTACAAGTATTACAGCACAGATTTTCTTCAGTTCACAAAAGAGCTGTTCAAATAAGTGAACGAGATGGTATTTCATTAGAAAATGCTTCTCATATTGTTTTACTGGAATGTATAGATCTTTATCAAGAAATTATTAGGTAAGAGTAATTATTTTAATAACTGTATGGTTGTTAAGAAAATGTTTTTCAGGTTATTTAACCATATAGAGAACACTTTTTATAAGTACATTTTTATTGATTACGTTTTTACATCTTTTGGTTTATCGTTAGTGGTTTTTGAATTTTTATTGGTAAGTACGATTTTTATTGTCTATATTCGTAGCAGAAAAATTCGGGAATAGTATCCTTCAAAAACCCACTTACATCTTTCCCCTATTAAAATCTAGCATTGGACAATATCGTTTTAATTTGAATACTTTTAAAATATAAATGTTTATGGTCTTTCATAAAAATGTATGGAGTAATAAAGCCATATTACTAATCAAAAGGACTATGGGGTAACACGTCAATAATTTATGACACTTCGTTTGGCATAATACTCATTCTTGGATCAATCTTTTACTTTTGTCCATTGTTATTTATTCATAAACATAAACAACTAAAAATGGTAGACCAGAAGATTGCCGTTGGGATGCTTGTAAAAATATACATTTAATAAAATTAAATTAAAAAAAAAATTAGTAATCACAACACCAGCAAACATATTCAACATTTTTGGCCCTCTCGCGGATCTTATGAAGTAAAAAGTCAAGTATACAGATATCTGTCGGCATGTGACTTTTAGCAGCTAGCAGCTATTACATATTTTCATTGTTTTAAGTTGGGGTCTACAAAAAAAGGTAAAGACAGACCATTCCATTTATTCTAGTGTTTTTCTATATTTCTACATAAACGTTGTTTTATTATTTAATATTTTTAAAGAAACGCAGTAAACATAAGCTGTGTTCGATTTGTACTTGGCCAAGGTTGTTTTTTGATATTTCGTTTTTAATTGTAATTTGAAAAATATTAATGCCTAATTCCAAGGAAGATATTGTACCTGACGATTTAAAAAATTTAAAGCAAAATAGAGTTAGTTTTAAACATGTTAAGCCAACCAAAATAGATTTTTGGGTATCAGACACAGGCATGACAACGGTGTCTTTAATCTGGCAGGGTTGAAAGCAGAAACGAAAAGCAATATACATCCTTTAATAAATGGTAAAAATAAACTCAACGGAATGTCAATACTAAAATTGCAACTTACAATTGTGAATTCCTAGTTCCACTTGTAAATTTGGACTTTCAGTTTTGAATTCTGAACTAAATTCGTAAATTCCGACTCTTAATTTTGAATTCTGGTCTTCAGTTTGTAAATTCCAAATAACAATTGTGTATATTAGATAAAATAAAAGTTTAAAAATAAGTGGCATTTCCATGCCTTCGAAAATTTCCATTAATTAACATATTTGCATTTATACTTAATTTACGTGTACCTTTTTTTTAAGTGGGGGCAATGCTTGTTGCGCACACTCACAGGGGCACGTGCTCCTGTGGGTAGTGTTGGGCTCGGCCGTGAGGCCCCTACCAACTAAACCCTTCCTCCTTTCGCCCCCCTCATGCCGTGGCGTCTGTCTTTTCGGAAGTTTCTTCACCGGCATGTTTTTTTTTTCGCGTCACGCACCTTTTCCCTCGGTTTTCACTCTTCTTCTCTTTTCCTTGCCTGCTGCTCTTTTTCTATTTCTTCTTTCCTCCTCATGATTTTTCTAATCATGTCGTGCACTTGTTCCCATTTATTTTTGCTTCTTACCATTGTTCTTACAATGTGTTCTGCCGTGAGCCTTTCCTCGAGAGTTTCCTCTATTTCTCTTCTTACTTCCTCGAAGTAGCTGCACTCCAGAACTGTGTGCTCCGGCGTGTCTCTCTCCTCTCCACATGCTCTGCACGCCATCTTGCCGATCCTGTAGGTGTAGCTCCCGAATGAGCCGTGACCTGACAGGAACTGGGTCAAGTAATAATCCGCAGTGCGGTGTTTACACTTGACCCATTCCCCAAGGTCTCGTATCAGACGTTTGGTCCACCTACTTTTTCCACCTGGCAGTTGTTACCTCCATTTGGCTTCCCATTCTTCCACAGTTCGGTCTCTTTCTTCTTTCTTGGCTCGTGCCGTATTTCTGTCTTCTCGGAAAAATAGTCTCGCCCTTTCTCTTACCAGCGTGTCTGCTGGCGGTGTCCCCGCTATCACTTGCACTACTTCAGTACTTACCGTTCTGTATCCACTTATTACTCTGAGTAGCGCTTTCCTCTGTGCCTTGTTGAGTCTATTCTTGTACTTCTCTACCGAGATGGCTGTATGCCATACCGGAGCTCCATAGAGTAGAATAGACTGAACTACTCCATACAGCACCATCCTCTTTTTATATTTGGGCTCCCTGACGTTCGGCATTAATCTCTCCAGGGTGGACATCCTTTCCTCCGCTTTCTTTGCACAGTACTCGACATGTCTCCCAAACCTTAGTTTGTCGTCGATTACAATCCCTAGGTACCTCATTGACCTCTGGTGCTCTATGTCCTTTCCTCTTACCCTGAACTGTATATTCCTTCGATTTCTCGGCCCTTTCAGAATAATGGCCTCTGTCTTTTCGGCCGCTATTTCTAAATTGTGATCTTCCATCCATTGCGCTGTTTGCTCTATAGCATCGTTTGCTGTTTCAGTCACTTGTTCCTCATTCATTCCTTCGATTAGTAGAATAAGGTCGTCTGCGAAGGCGATCGCTGTTGTACCTCTTCCCCATCTTTCTTCCAGCAAGCTATCATACATTATATTCCACAGTAGGGGGCCTAATACCGATCCCTGTGGTACTCCCATGCTCAGTCCTTGCTTGAGTCCCTTGTCTATGGTGATTTTTCTATCCGTTAGGTAGGAGTCTACGATGTTCCGCAGACCTCCTCCTACTATTTTTTTCTCCATGCTATCCATGATAGTCTCCCAAGAAGCTGTGTTAAAAGCGTTCTTTACATCTATTGCTACCGCCGCTATCCACTTGGCCTCGCTGTGCTTGGCTCTGTCCACAAGCTGTTTGGCTGCTTGCACAGTCGATCTTCCTTGTCTAAAACCAAATTGGAGGGGAGACAGATGGTTATCTACCTCTTTCTCCAATCTGATCTTCACCATCCCTTCATAGTCCTTTGCCATTGTGCTGAGTAGACAAATAAGACTAAACCCCTTTGGCTCCTCGCCTGGCGTTGTTTTCCCTTTCGGCAGTAACACGACTCTCGCTTCTTTCCATTCCTCCGGAACTCTCTGCTCTCTTTGTATCTCATTAAAGACATTGAGCATCACATCCGGTATTACCTCTATGGCCGCTTTGATAGCTGCCGGGGGGATGCCATCCTCTCCTGCGGCTCTTCCTGCTTTGACCCTTCCTCCTACTGTATCCAGTTCTTGTCTGGTGAACGGCCTCATTTCTTCCTCCTGGGCTGTCCACCTACTTCTTCTACCCTTGGCTTCTGGAACAGCTTCTTGCACCATTTGACCCTCTGTTCCCTAGTCAGGTCGTACGGGGTCCGGATTCTCAGGCTTCGCGTTGCTATCCTGTATCCATCACCCCATATGTCCCCTTCCAGTTCCTCACAAAGTCGGTTCCAATGGTCTCTTTTGCTTTTCTTTATAGCCTTTTCCAGGTTCCTCTTTTCTTGTTTTAGGCTAGCTTTCAGCTGCCGTACTTTCTCCCCACCATCCTCATCAGGTCTTATTCTCCTCAATATCCTTATCTTTTCTCTTCTGATCCTGATGCACTCCTTTCGCTTTTTCGCGATTTCGTCCGTCCACCAGTAGGGGGTCAGCTCGTTATTTCCTCTAATGGTTTCAGTCGCCTCCTTGGTCGCCTGCGCAATGTCCTCTGTGAGCGTCCTGTGGTCATATCCCTGCTCACCTCTTATGGCCGCCTTTCTTATGATTCCTTCTTTGAACCTGAAAACATTAAGAATTTTTTTGTTTTTTCTATTTTTACTATGTTTTTGGTTTTTTTATTTTTTTCCTCTACATCCACATAAATATAGTGGTGGTGAGTATAAACATTTACTTTATCTAGATGCCACCTAGCAGTCCGCTTTGCCAGCTTTCCTGTGGCCATGGTCACATCAATGTGTAACTGCTGGTTTCCCCGACAAAACGTTGGTTCTCCGCTGTTCAGAACCACGAGTTTATTCTCTTTTATCCATTCATGCACCATTTCTCCTCTTCGATCTTCATGTGGGGCGCCCCATAATGGAGACTTGGAGTTGAAGTCCCCTGCTATGATGCATTCTTCGCCTGTATCCTTGGCATCCTGCATGATGGCATCTAGTTTTCTACTAAAATCTATGATACTTATATTTGGTGAGATGTAGCAACCGTATAAGTACCAGTCGCTTATCTTCGCCCTGACAAAACCGTCTCCTTTTTTGATACTCTCTACTCCCACCGCTCTATTTATAATGGCGACGGCAACCGGTATCCATCACGTACCCAAACTTCTCGGACTTCGAAATGTTTGGCTCAGAGATGACCGCTAGGTCTATTCCCTTACTTCGCATTTCGGCGTACGAGATGTCGTGTTCCGCTCTGGCCCTCCCGACATTCAGCTGCATTAGTTTCGTCGTCATTTAGTCGTGTTTGCCCCCCGTTGTTATTTCCACCCCCTGGTGGCTTCCTTCCTCTCTCTCTCCTCTAACACGGCCTGCCTGAATTTAGGACACTTCATTGTGTTTCCCCTGTGTCCTACTTTGCCACATGTTACATTTTACGTGTACCTAACAATTTGTATATTTTAAGAACTTACGTCCGATAATATAAAATTTGGGATTTCAGAAGGAGACTGTTCAGACTAAACTACCTGTAGCTGGATTTTTCTTTGCATTTGCAGCACAGTCTTTGTTATTGTATTACCAAGCAGATGAAGCTGCATGGATGGTAAGTTAATGTGTTATATTACCTGTAAATTACCTATAAATATTTTTATAGAGTTCTTATGGGCTTAGACAAGCGATATTTACTAGTAACTGGTATCAACTTGGAATATCTAGTCAGAAGCTACTAATATTTACACTGTTTAGAGCAAAGAAACCTTTAATGTTGTCCATCGGTCCTTTTAGGAAAGTCGGGGTAGACTCTATTATTGCAGTAAGTAAATATTTTTTAATGGTGGTTGCCTTAACTTGATGGAAATCCATTTAAACGTAATAAAACACTTAAAAAGGTTTACATTTCCACTATATTAACAAATTTGCATGACGCAAGTTTCGAAACACAGTGTGTCGAAACGTGCGTCATGCAAATTTGTTAATATAGTGGAAATTTAAACCTTTTTAAGTGTTTTATTACGTTTAAATATTTTTTAATAAGAATTTCGGAATAGCGGTTAATAATAACAAGTAAAAAACATTTGTTAATAAACCTTGCTAAAGAAATTATAAAGAAAAATTTAGGTAAATCATTTTATTCACAATCACATATGTAATGTAACCATTATCGACATTTCAAAAGTTAGAAAGTAAAACTTTTTTATACAGTAGCACTTCCCGACCTAGGTCGGGAAATGGCCACTTCCCGACCTGTCATTCTTCTTCTTTTTTATTATTATTTACTAAGCTTCTTAATTTTAACTCGGACAACTCTCTAATTATTCCATTAAACTAATCATATAATTGTTCATTGCTGCAGGTAGTAGACTATGACAATGACGTTTCTCGATTTCTCATTATATTGACAGTAACTTCAGATTAAAAAGAAAACTCATTTAGTAAAATGTCTGACAGTGATATAGAAATGGAAAATACTCCTCCAGAAATAACTGAAATGGCTAACAGTGTCATTCAATCTTTGCTTCCTGATAAAAGTAAAACACGTTACGAAAACGTATATTCACAATATAAGAAATGGTGCACAATGAAGAATGTTAACATCGAATCTGAAACAGTTATCTTAGCATATTTCAGTGAACTTAGCAAAAATAAAAAAGCATCATCATTATGGTCTACCTATTCTATGCTAAAAGCTACATTGAATATCAATAATAATATTGATATTTCAAAATATGGAAAACTGGTAGCATTTTTAAAAACATAGTTTATAAATTGTTATTTTTAAATTATTTTCTGAAACAATTGATTGTGAATAAAATAGTATACAAACCTCAGTAGAAAGTTTCCTACTGTCTCGAGATGTAACTGACTTCGGCGCTACGCGCCTCAGTCAGTTATCTCATCTCTCGACAGTAATGAAACACTTTCCACCTCGGTGTGTAATATACTATTAAGTTAAAGGATTTACAAAAAAATACATGTTCTTTCCATTCCGGAGAAAATTGCATCAATTGAAAACCCTGTAAAGTTTGTTTTAAGATATTTTGTATTAACTTGATGGAGGATTATCAGTTAAGGTTGTTCACTGTAAAATAGACTGTAGCAGGGCCGCAATTTTATTAACTTTAAAGAAAAAATGTTGTTTTTACTAAGGTTTAGACACTTGAAAGATCTCTTCTGGTTGTAGTTTTCAGGAGCGTCTTCGGTTGTCTTGGTCTTAAGGCGGCGCCAGACATGCGGTATTCGTCAAATACTGAGCACGTGCTCGCTATTCGCCTATTAGTGTGAGTGGGACGCTCGCTATTCGGTAATGACTAATTTCTGTGTTCATCAAATGTATTTGGTGTCACCGATCGTTGTCGGTTTTTTACCCCACTTCAAAGGAAACGAATATTCGGCGTTTGAGATTTTTAGTTCCATCCACACATTCGGCGAAGGTAGTCGTTGTGTATGAACTATATTGCTGCAAAATGGAGTGGACTAATGAAACCGTTTTGGAGTTTTTGGATGCCTATCAAAATGAGCCTGTAATATGGAATGTAAATCTTGAAAATCATAAACATCGCAATCATATTTACGATGCATGGAAACGTATAGCGGCATTGATGGGTGAAAAATACACCATAAATGAGTTAAAGAAAAATAAGGATTCGTTAATGGCATCGTATAGATCCCGTTCACAAAAAGCGGAAGAAAGCTTGAAAAGTGGTGCTGGGACTGATGAAATATACAAACCTTCTTCTCGTCTTCCTTTTCCTTTTTTTTTTTAATAATAATAAACCACTGGATATTACAACAAAAGCAGATAAACATAGCTCTGCATCACCATCCATAGCTACGATCGGTATGTATCTGTGCTCGTGAATTGATATTCGTTGTTCCCACATTGACTGGATACAAGACAAAATGCGAATATGTGGCGCAAGGTGCTTACCCTTTAACGAACACTACACGAGCTTCCAAATATTCGTATAATGGCGAGCACGTGCTCAGTATTTGACGAATACCGCATGTCTGGCGCCACCTTTACCAGATCCTTCCAGTACTTGGTTTTTTCTCTATCCACTTCTTTTCTTCAACCTTACTTACATGTTTAATTAATTTTTTCTAGCTTTTCTGGAATATTATTAACCACGGTTCTAATGTGAGACATAATATCATTAACATATTTATTTTGATGTCGAATATTGTTAATACTTCCAAAAGTTTAGCTTTCTGTAACTTTCTTCTATATATAAATTACCACTTGATAAATATTTTTTCTCTCTTTGTCACTCGTCTAAGATATTTCATCTATGAAGCTTATAGTTTACTCTTTAGTCTTTGAGTTAAAGTCCAGGTTTCACATTCAAACCTTAATATTGGTCTGCATATGGCTTTATAGAAATTTAATTTAGTTATACCTTGTATTTTCCCTTGCTGATAAAATTTTTATTTAGAGCGTAAAATGTCGATAGCGCTTTGTTGTTTCTTCTCTATTTACATCTTCTGTTCCTGTGTCTTCTCTATAGTTTGCTTTTCTATTTCTATGTGAGTTGTAATTGGTCTCCTATTTTCATGTTTTTTCTTTTTTCCGGATTTTCATGCGATATTGTTTACAAACATCATTCCATACTTCTAGATTTTTTTGTAAATTTCGTTTGTTTTCTGCTATCACTACCATATCATCTGCAAATCCTACTGATATTTTTATTGCCTATAGGTTTCTATATTCAATATAAAGTTTTTTAACTTTTTCTATACATGGATTTATTATTTTATTCATAAAAATACTAAATTAAAATGGACTTAGAGCACCTCCTTGTCTTAGTCGGTCCTTTGTATTAAATAGCTCAGATTTTCTATTAATGCTTGGGACGTTGTTCACATTTCTCGTATACGGACTTTTGATTGCTTGTATTAATTTTTGGTTAGCAGTTTTATTCATAAAACTCTCCCAAATATTTTTGTTGGGACTCTATCAAAAGCTTTTTTAAGGTCTATTATGGTTGCCATTTTGCTTTTCTATTATTTGTTTAATCAAACAAATATAAACTTGCGTGCTTCTGTCTTTTCGGAACCCACTTTGCGCTTCGTTGATCCGTTGTTGTATAATTGATTTATGTTTTTATTAAAGATCTTCTTATATACCTTCAAAGTTGTTGACAACAGTAATCCTCTGTAGTTGACACAGTTTTTATAATCTTCTTTTTTATATATAGGTACCTACCAACAAAACTATTTTTAAGTCTTTAAGTATTTTTCCCTCAATCCATGCTATGTTTAGTATTCTAATTAACAGGAATGTTGCTTCCTTTCCCATATTTGTATCCCACTTTTAGCCACTTAATTTCGTTTGTCAGTTCTTCAATTTTTCTTTTTTTTTTTCTTTAATTCTGTGTCTCTTTTATGAAACTATTTGTTTATGTCATTTATATATCGTCTGTATCATTGAGCAGTTCCTTAAAATATTCTTTCCATGTCTTCGTTATTTTTGTTTCCTGTGTTAATATCACACCTGTTGCATCTTTGATCGATCTTTTTTTCATTTCTTAAAGTTTTTAGCGTTTCATAGAAAAATTTATGATTACATTTGTTATCTTTTTCGAGCTCCTTCCCACAAACCCACCAATTCTTTTGTTCATTTTGGTAAACCATTTTATTTACACGTGTCAGTTATTTTGTGTATATGTCACAATTTATTACTTTTTTATTGTCTAGATTATTTCTCCACGTCTGTTTTTTGTCTGTGACTGGAATGCCTTTATTTATTCCAAAAATATACTGTAACGGTTGATGATCACTCACAAGTGTAAATTTACGTCCACATAAATATTTATTAAACTTGCGAAGGGCAAACATGATGGCTAAAGTATTAAATAATAATATACGGTTTTTCTAACGGAAAGCACTTTATTAACAGCAAGCCAAAAAATACGTTTTTACAACCAGATCCCTTTGACATTAGCTCTTCTTACACTAAAGATGTAGCAGGCCTGTGTACCTAAATAATCCAGCCACAACTGGCTGTATACATAACAATTAGGTTATGAACTTATGTCCTAAGCAGATAATAATCTTTATAAGCATTTTGAATAAATGAAGGGTATACAAAAATGAATTTTTAGGTCCTAAGACAATCAACTTATAATCTATAGGTACTCTACAATTTACAATTCACAAACTTGTTTCTACGTTTTATTACAAATGAGAATGTTGTACTTATACTTTTTTAATAGCAATCTTATTTATGTAATGTAACTTATTTCAGTATTTTTTTTTAGTTATTTAAAGCCACGTATTCCTACTTATCATTAATGTGGAAATAAGAAATGTATTCTTATATATTTGATGAATTTTAAAACAATTAAGTAGTTGATAGCAAACGCCATCTTCTAGAAGGTATTAATTGCTTTTAGTGCTGGATAGATAAAAGTTACCTATGCAATGACTTTGTGAAAATTATTTTGTTAATAAAAAGTTTATATTTATGTTCCTGTTATTATTTCTAAACGTTTGGTATTAATTAAAATTAATTATAGAATCCGGGAATCACAGTAACTATGTGCTAAGATAATTGGAAATCTGATAAAATATCTGCTCCTTTGACGAATGAAACAAAGCGTTTAGGTAATAAGGAAGTGATAGTTGAAATGAAGCACTAAAAAGGTCAAATATAGGAAATATTTTAGGATAGGACGGATCGGAATGCGGTTTTTTGCATTTGCTTTCAAAAATTATTTATACCATTCCTACCTACTTTCTACTTAGTACAAACCGGAAGTTGCATTGCTGCAGCCAAAAATGCTTTCAAAAAATTTATTTTTTAAGAGATTTTTTGGCAAATTTAATAACTTTGTAAATAAGAGTCAGAATTGGCCCAAGTTAGGTAACCAGGGGGTTTTGAGGTCGCTGATCACGATTATGATGTGTAAATTGACCCCCCGAACACCTGTAGCTCAGGAACATCGACGAACCTCATCTCCGGGGGACTATCCCTAACTTCATGCGAGGAAGGAGAGAAAATCGAGACCACGAGGGTTTTTGGGTCGCTGAATTCAAATATGGCTCCAGGAAACACTCCACGGACACCTGGTGCGCCCTAACCTGGATGCGGACGTCATCTTCAAGAATTTTCCTGGAAATAGCAACAAAAACGAACCGAAAATCATTATGGGGGCATTTTGTCTGCGCTGAATTCGAATTTCATATGGAAAACGACCCCCCGAACACCTGGTGCGCCCTAACCTGGCTCTGAAAGTCATCCCCGAAGTTTTCCCAGACACAACTGAAAAATAGGAACCGACAATCGTTACTGGGTGTTTCTTGGGGCGCTGAAGTCAAATATGGCACCGGCGAACACTTCACGGACACTTGGTGCGCCCTAACCTGGCTCTGGACGTCATCACCGAAGTTTATCCAGACACAAGTGAAAATGACGAACCCAAAATTGTAAGGGGTTTTTTTTGGGTCGCTAAATTAAAATTTTACGCCGAACATGCCCTCCCAACACCTGGTGCATGAATGTCAACTAAACCTGATATTTTAGAGACTGACGTCAATGTTCTGCAATAACTGTATGGAATTGTTGATTCTATTTAAATTATGTATGGAGGAAAGGAAGAGAATGAATAGAAAGTCAAAGTTTATGTAATTGATATTTTAAAACTCTTTATTGAACTCAAATAAAATCCAACCGTTACTTTACCTAACCACATTAATCAATAACTTCGATTTTCTAATATTGTCTCGTGAAAAACCTCGAGGACGGTTCAGCTTCAGGTTAGGGCGCACCAATTGTCCGTGGGGTGTTCGCCGATGTCATATTTGAATTCAGCGCCCCAAGAAACCACACGTAACGATTGTCGGTTCGTCATTTTCACTTGTGTCTGGAAAAACTTCGGTGATGACGTCCAGAGCCAGGTTAGGGCGCACCAGGTGTCCGTGAAGTGTTCGCCGGTGCCATATTTGACTTTAGCGCCCCAAGAAACCCCCAGTAACGATTGTCGGTTCCTATTTTTCAGTTGTGTCTGGGAAAACCTCGGGGATGACTTTCAGAGCCAGGTTAGGGCGTACCAGGTGTTTGGGGGGTCGTTTTCCACATTAAATTCGAATTCAGCGCACAGAAAATGCCCCCATAATGATTTTCGGTTCGTTTTTTTCGCTATTTCCAGGAAAATTCTTAAAGATGACGTCCGCATCCAGGTAAGGGCGCACTAGGTGTCCGTGGAGTGTTCGCTGGAGCCATATTTAAATTCAGCGACCCAAAAAACCCCGTGGTCTCGATTTTCTCTCCTTCCTCGCATGAAGTTCGGGATAGTCCCCCGGAGATGACGTTTGTCGACGTTCCTGAGCTCCAGGTGTTCGGGGGATCAATGTACACATCATAATCGTGATCAGCGACCTCAAAAACCCCTGGTTACCTAACTTGGGCCAATTCTGACTCTTATTTAGAAAGTTATTAAATTTGCCAAAAAATCTCTCAAAAAATGAATTATCTGAGAGCAGTTTTGGCTGCAGCAAAGCAGCTTCCGGTTTGTAGTTGTACTAAGTAGAAAGTAGGTAGGAATGGTATAAATAATTTTTGAAAGCAAATGCAAAAAACCGCATTCCGATCCGTCCTATCCTAACAGATTTCCTATTAAAATGCTTCATTGCCTCGACTATGATTCAAAACTTTTATTGTTAGAAGTCTTATTCAAGACTTTATTTCGATATTTCTTTCTTTATAATTTCGATTGTGTAAAGAAGAATTTAAAATATTAAGAGTTTTAGTTTGTGCTAAAATATAAAACAAATCAGAAACTTATTGTCTGTTAAATAATTTTTGTACATCGAATTTAAGAATGTAATTTAAAATATTTTAATTCTAAAAAAAAAATTAAAAACAATAAAATGGTTCATAGTTATTTGAAATCGTTATAAAATTATCTTTGTTTCGATCGCTGCTGCATAAACTTGGGTAAAATAATAATTATATTTTATGGCTAAGTATTTAAAGAATTTTTAGTCAGTATAATACCGTTTTATCATTTCCATCTCAAAATACATGCGGTGTTTATATTGGTAAATAAATAAGGAAGGTATGCCCCTCTGAAATATTGATAATATGTTTGAATTTTAAATGAAAGGTTATATTTGTGTATATTAAGAGTTCATTGCTAACAATTAACCGAAAGCATTCATATACCCACTAATAAAA
The DNA here is from genome assembly GCA_964028335.1 of Altica lythri. Lineage (NCBI taxonomy): Eukaryota > Metazoa > Arthropoda > Insecta > Coleoptera > Chrysomelidae > Altica > Altica lythri. The sequence goes on along the minus strand of OZ034809.1, from coordinate 23,169,066 downwards.
AGAGTGTGCGTGTAACCTTTACGCGCGATTGAAGTAAAACTTGTTGACGTACGTATCGGAAAATAAATATTTAATTACAATTCAATCATATTTATTGCCTATATACTTTACAAAAAAAATGAGATGTTATATTTATATTATTCATTAGAAATAGGAATTTGAAAGTTATCATTATTTTTTTTATATATGAAATAATAGGTTTATGATAACTAAAATGTGAAACATAGATTTTAGTCTATAAATACCATTAATGTATTTGAAACCATTTGAAAATTTCATAAATAAATTACGGAAATTTAAACTCCTCCCATAGCTGAAATTATACAGTTACTTCCATCAGAATCTTCTGTTAGAATCTACCCCTAGTCGTGCCTAAAGAAGTTTTGCTTCAATAATAGGTAAACAATATTAAAAATATACACACATTACGTTTAGAATGTGTGATTTTGTAGCTGTATCTACCTTATTGTAATACATCACAACACAAGAGCCTTCGATAGTTAGATAACCATTTCATTTTGTAGCATTTTATAGCATATTCCATAAAATTTAAAATCCTGAGTTAAGTTTGTTTCCTTCACGTCTACGAAGGATCTGTTATTGGTGGTAAAAGATCAGCCATCTTGACTAGTGGTTTTATGGCCTTTATGGCTACCTAACCAAACCTAAAATAAGTATAAGAAAGTGTTAAAATATTTTGAATATTATTATTTTATGAACAAAAACGTGCAACATGCTTCTTTACTCAACGTAAAGATTCCGTATAAACAATTATTTACTATCATAATATGTATGTATTTATATAAACTTACTTAATCAAATCATAATGAATGTGGCTGTCTTGTCATTTTTTCTTTTTTGTCATTTTTCTTCAAATCTTTCTGGCGCTTATAATATCCCCTTTGACGTTCACAATTTCTTTTTCTTTTTAGCTCTTTAAGTCTATAAAACGAAAATAGCTAGGTATAAATAATAGGTATAAATAATTAGGTATAAATAGTGTAATAACACACCAAAAATAAAAGTTATGCATATAGAGTACCTACCTATTCACTCATTTTCAATCAATATTTTTTCATCACTTTCTTCATTAATAAATCCACATTGTTTATTCATATTTAATACAAACACTTTATACACAAAAAACTATTTATATAAAGCAATGTATTTCGATTGACAAGATGATCAGCTGTCAATTCATACAATTACAGATTTAATTTTATTTAATGTAGGAGGCAAAATCGCATGAGCGCCGCCAGGATTATTCTCAGGGGGTGCATCTGCATCTACACACTATTATGATCTAATATATATATAGAATGTAGAATGATTTGGACAGCAACCGCGACGCCTTTAGTTTTTATTCAAACAATAATTTAATAAAAAAATTAAAAAAATATATAATTTTCTGGTAAATTCAGGTATTTTCTTTCATAGCAGGGGGGTGCAAGCGCACCCTCTTGCACCTTGCTGTCGGCGCCCATGCAAAATCGTTATTAGAATGACGTCACGTCCGTTAGAATAACTTTTTTACTCCTAGTCTCGCTAAAGAAGTTTTACTTCAATAATATAATTAATGGCATTCATTTTACCGCAGAAAAAATTTATTTTTTACAGTTATTCGTAGAAAATATTCATCGTTTGTGATATGTTTTAAAGTTTACTTTTTAATTGTAACTGTTCAATTGAGTTATTAAGATACGTAATTGCTATACGTTTTAGTTATACACTCTTTCTACAAGTTTTGTAGAAGTTGCAATTTATGACAAATATGTGGTCTAATAAGTACGATTAAATTTTTTGCGTCACGATTTTATATTCGCGCTGTTAAAACTTGTAAAAAAATCACAACTGAAAGGCATATAAAAGGATTTTTTCGATATAAAATACAATGATCTTCGATTAAATCCAAGAAAATTCTTTGGCTATTATAGAATGAACATGTACCTAATCTCAGCTGAAGCGAGGTTTTTAGTTACACTCACTTAAGTAAAATAAAACTATGCTTAAGTAATAATTAGGCAAATGTCACGTCACAATAGCACTCAGAATACTGTAAAATTGTGAATTGCAGAGATTGCAAATCCAGTGCAAAACGATTTAACAAGTCATTAAAATTGTTGACATCATTAAACTTATCAGTAACCTGAGGTTCTCTTATTAAAGTGTATGGATCACAATATTTCGTGGATTAACAAAATTAGGATCCGATGATATAAGCTGCAATTTATTTTGCGACAATCGCGTGGCTTTGCGATCGCCGAAAAACGTGAAAAATTATAATTTTTTTGGCGCATATGCGTATATTGCAAGTTTGCAATAAAATTATCTTTTGATAAAAAGTCGTAGTGCTTGCTTACACTAAAACAAGATCTCTTCAATACAAAACACCAAATAATTTTCAATGCTTCAAATATTATCAGTCAAGTAGTGGTAGCGAAAATACTAAATATAGGTACTATAAAAAATGAAAAAAAAAGAAGTATTAGGACTCAACAACTTTCATACAAAGCCATTCTAGCATATTAAAGTTAAATAATGTTTTGTGAGAACTAAATGAAAATCTTTTAATGAAACCTGTTATTGTTATTTTACTTCAATTTTAAAGTTAAAAGGATTTTAATATTTTCCATAATAAAGAATATTCAAGTGTCTGTTCAAATCATTAATTTGGGGATGGGATATTTAAAACCGTGCTACTGCGATTTTGTCAGATTCACAAAGTAATCTTCATTACCATTAGTGTATGCACTAAACCGGAACTACTCACATTCAACTTCTACGAGACTTGAAGAATTTAGAACCAACTTTATCTTTTGCAACTATTATCACAAGCTGTGCACCGAGATTGTTTCTTTCATTTTACGCAGTGCATTATATGAAACCTCCAGAGTTGTTGACTTAAACGAAGATATAAAAGTGGCTTTAAATTTAAAATGAAAATGCGTATGCTTTTCACATTAGAGCTATTTGACACGGAACTAATTTAAGAACTCAAAATTTAGTACAAGAAAATATTGTATACAAGAAATTACTGTACGTTATAGTATAGTAAATAAATTAAGTACTGAATTTAGTATACGCGCTTGTGCGCGGAACCTGAAAATATGTCAATACTTACTGGTAAATATTGATTTGAAATGTTTGTGCTGATTTTTGGTAGATTTATTAAGAGCGATGCAAAAAGAGAAATATTTATTGTTGGATGGTGCGGTTAGTATTATTTTAATACTATCAATCCTGGAGAAAAAAAGATGTGCTAACAAAGAAGAAAACGGCATTTTAACCTTGTTGAATGAGGATTTGCTACTTGATGATCTTACAAGAACTTTTTACTAATGAATAATAACAGACTGGAAAAACTTGTTTCTTTATTTGAGCCTCTTAAAAATAAAAACAAGATAAATTTGCGCGATTGTTTACCTATATTTTAATACATAACCGTAAAATCTGATTTGACCACTAATGCGCATGGGAACTCTAAAGGCAACCACATTGCGAATAATTTAGTAGGGAGGGCTGGGGGCTACAAATATGTTAACCTTTGCCCATATACCAGGCCAATAATGTCCGATGTCGTGGAACTCATCAAACAGCACTCTCACCAAAACTTTATACAGTGTTGGGATAACACAACAAACTGTAGGCTAGGCAGAGAGTTATTACCTCATCATGGCGAGGAAACAGCAAGAAAATTTAAGGCATTGACCAACATCTCTTTAGGATAAAATTAGCAGAATGGCCCCTATGCAGAGGTTGCGAACAACAGGATAAAAAACAGTAGAGCATAAACTGCTCTGCTTTTTCTGTAATTAGAAGATCCGTGTTGGGCCGGTTCTGAAATACACCAGCCAATATCAGGGAGATCTCCCTCGGAGCTTCATCACGTATTTTAAATCTGATGACAGCCAGAGGTGTGGAAATCCCTACATACTCTCACCAAAACTTTATACCAGATTCAGAACCAGAAGTACAATAAGATCACTGTAATTTAAGACAGTTTATATTTCTATTTTTATACGAGCAAAAATTACTTAATTAAGTAATATAATACCACCTTAAGGTGTTACTATTTTATACATTTTATTGACAAATTCCAAATACAACGAAAAACGATAAAATAGCAAAAACCTGGAAACTAACAATAAAATAAAATAAAAATAAGAAAACCAAAAAAAGCATTAGTATTTGGCTAATAGTTGGTGCGGAGGTATTTATTTATTATTTTCTTTATGAAATATGTTAACTAATTTGGTTACTAACGTCTTTTATTATAGATAATTTAATTATCTTGTATAAATAAATTAGTTAGAATTAAACCTATTAGGTAAGTATAAAATGTTTGGCAATCTTTCTAGGTAAATTTTTCATTTAAAACCATTTGAAGTGGGATTGCATTACAAGATTCCCAAGTAATGACTTACCGTTTTCTTATCTCTTTGCGGCAGCCAAATCGACTACAATTTGAGTCTCTTCTGCATTTTTCCCTCTCCGAATTAACTTTAAAATTTATCGTCGACACCGTTTTAAAATGAATATCGGCATTGTTAATTGAATAGAGTAAAGTTAGCACTACAAACGTAGTTAATTTACATAAATAAATTAAATTTTTATATAATAGAATATATTTCTACATAAAATTTTTATATTCACATTTCTTTTGTAGTAAAATATTAGATTAGTTAATAAGGAATAAATAATTAATTAATTAATTTCTTGCAGTATTACAGGTATGTAGTAGCAAATATATACAGTGAACGGAACGTGATTAATAAAGACAATTTAATTTAATATCTATGCATATAATAAAACTGTAAGTGGCCGCTGTCTGTACATGGCAAATTAATTTAAAAATATATAATTGGGGACCTTTATATAAGCAAGAAAATCCAAAACAGTATTTTTTCATTTCGTCAGTTTGTATATCTGTAGGTCTGTATGTTTGTTAATGCTAATTTCAGAAACGGTTTAACCGATTAGATGCAGTTTTCAGAAAGAAATATTGTGATAGACTCACCTAACATAAAGTGTTTTTTTTAATCGGTTAACAAGAAGTTATGTCAGTCCCGTAATATGTACAAAGTAATAAAGAGCTCAAATCTATATGATCAATCATATTAAATAGGTTTTTACTTAAATATTAACATATTGAGATGATATAAGATTTTATGCTATAAATAATACAATAAATTAAATAAAATAATTAAAAAAAAAGGATAATATTCTTGATCCCAGGGTGGAGCGCAAAGAAGTGGAATTTGCATAATTAGTTCTCATTTTCTTTAGTATATTAAGAATTATTCTCTCCATTCCTAAAAAAGGGAAAATAAAAATAAGAAAGATAAATATGAGATTAAAGATATATTCATTTAAAAATATAATCTAATTAGTTGAATTAAAAAAATAAAATAATCACTTTTAAATAAAACAAGAAAAATAAATATAAAAACATAAAAAGTAAAGATACATATTTTAATTTGAAATAATTTAATTCATGGAATAAATACAGAAATACTTACGCATAAAAGATGCAAGATTAATTTTCAAATCCATAATAGGGACTGAGAAAGTTGATCTTTATGCCATCTGCCGAGAAAAATTACAAACAAAGTGATGGTAAACAGTATTAGTTTAGCATTATAAGTGTCTTTAATTGTTTCTTTTTTTTTTTTTTAAATAAAATAAATTTTCGAGATTTCTTCATCAAAAGTATCGTGTTGTATCCGCGGCTGTTCAAATATGCCGTGTAAAAATAATACAAAGGTGAAACTTTATCATTTCCCCGAAAGTTCACTGAGGCAAACATAGGTTATGTTTACTTTGGTTTTATGTTTAAATCCATGTTGGTTTGTGTTTAAATTGTCTTTTCCTAACTTTTGTTGCTGATTGTGTAGTTATAATAATGTTTAAGTGACTTTATTTATTGTTAAGTTCTAAGGAAATAAACATGAGTGAATATTTTCAGTAGTAGTCGTTAGAAGATTCAGATGTTGCCAATCAATAGATATAAGCAAAAGATTAGTAAAATAAATAATTTAAAGGTAAAATCAAAGGTGTGTAGAACTCTTAAATGAATTAAATAATTTGTATTATGTCAGTCATTATATTTTATTAATAAAACACAATTTAATAAAGTTTACTTTTATTTCTATATTTAGTAAAACGTTAGCAGCTCTTGATCACTTGATGGCAAAGCAGTGTTTAATTGATTTTTCAGAAATGGTTCAATATAATTTAAAACAGTCTTAAAAGCATTGTTTGTTGCTAAGGCAGTGTAACATCTTGTTTTTACATCATTGTTTTCGAGGTTTGCAACAGTTAATGATAGTTTCTAAGCTTTTCTTTCAATTCATTTGTAATCATTAATGATAGAAACATATAAGTTAAATTGTCTATGTCAAATCAGTTTGACTTTCTTTATTATTCTACTTCGATGGTTTCTTAAATTTCCACGTTTCTTAATAATTCTACTGTGGCAGCCTGCAACAATGAGAAATGTTTAAAATAAGATATGCAAACTAAGTTTAGGGCATAAGAGTCATAAGACAGTCAAATGACTCTTAAATAAACTTACCTGTTTCCTTTTAATTCTTTTATATCGCTCTAATTTAGATTTTGAGGAACTGGACTTACTGTCTTTATACCCCATGTTTAATAAAGCTACCCAGTCTGGATTATTTCTGTCTGTTAAGTCAGCAGGTTTTCCTATAAAGTTAAAAAGTTGAAATCATCTTTAAAACAGCATTCATTTTGCCACTTACCAGAAATAAAATGATTAGAGCTAACACGAGTGTTCTTAATTTTCGTTTCGCTAGTAAAACCTTTACGTTTTATTGCCTGCAACCATTTTTTCTGCCTCTTAGAAGATAAAGTACTTAGCTCAGTTAAAATGTAGTACCGAAGGTAAGCGAAACAACTGCATTTTTCCCGATTACTTCGGATACCACACTTTGTCTTTCTAACGAAGTCTTTCTTATTTTAATAATTTTATAACACAAAATTGACCAAAAAATCGCTAATAAGAATAAAGCAAAGATCACTCAATTGACAAAACACACTGGCAATTGACAGAAGTCTATTTAATGTTTATATTTTAATCGAAAAAAACCCAAATTTTATTATTTTTTTCTTTTTTTATAAAAAACACCCTGTAAAAAACTAATACTGTTTACGATACGACTTTCATCACAATACTTTTTTTATTTAACACTAGGGCGCTCTACTTTCGACGAAAGTGCTGCCTCTACAGTTCTTGCACGGTCCCTATACTTATTTGTTATTAGTTTAAGGTATTAAGAAATGAAAAATTCTGAAAATTAAATTCATATTAGATAATAGGTAAAAATAAGAAGTTTTAAATTCATAAGAATCTAGTAGTCACTGTTATTGTATTTGCATATGATCAAGTAGTTAAAAAAAGGAAATATGTATAGTTTTAGTTTGTTGATTTATTTAATTGTTAGTTTGTTGATTTAGAGAACACTCTCTTGTTGTTTGGTTTTTGAAGAAGTCAGTTGTAATAAATGTTCTGCTGTTGAAAATTTAAGTTTTTTTGAAAACTATTAAGAAAAGAAAGATTGAAACGAATTAATATTATCGTCAAAGTTAAGAAGAAGCAATAGAGAGCGGATGGTAAAAAGAAAATTTGATTTATAAGTAATTATAAAAGGTTTGAAAAGTAGAAGCATAGAGCTATCATAGCAGAGAAGTACATTCATTGATTTTAAGAAGAGAAATTCAGTATATATCCAGATAAGAAGTGAAAGAAAGACTAACCAGTTTGTTAAATGGCAGATTTTCCAGAGATACAAAGAAATTCATCATTTGAAATCGTCAGAATCGTTCCTGAATGAAAGCAGCCAGGCATAGATGAAGATTTCCAATAACACGGTACTTTAATCTCATTTTAAAATAAAGAATTTGTGTGTTAATTCTTTAATATTATAATTTGAACACTTTTTCACTATATTGTAAGATAATTTTCATGTCACAAGTTGTTAAAGATTCAGAATTTTTCATTTCGTTTAATGTATTTCGTATAACCTTGACACTGAATTCTACTTTTCACAGTTTAAAAATATAAAGTTTAAGGTTAAGAAATTCTTCCGTTAAAAATTAATCATTACAGCGTTGTTTGGTTCATAAGTGTAAAAAAAATTATATTCTGCACATAAGAATATCAAAATTTATTAATTTGAAATTTTTTTTCTCATTGAACTCTACCCTGAGATACGAGTTTTGCCAGGTGTATATAAAGAAATTAATTACATTTAAAATCATATAGATTAATTTGCATTTAATATAATTACAATTTCAATTTTTTTTAAATTTAAATAAAAAAGGTAAAATATTTAATTATAGCATATTAACTTATATAAATAATTCTTAGCAAGTTATATATGTTATAATATATAAAACAAAAATGAGCCAAATGAATAAAAAAGTGGGAATCTAAATTAAAATTTCAGTATCAGAAACTCAAAAAAACTAAAATGTTAACGAGCTAATTTTATGTGTAAATTTTTCGTGACGGTTTGCGAGCGCATCGTAAAAACTTACCCTCATCATGTTTCTCCAATGCGCCAAAAGAAATATATGTTTAAAAATAAAAATAAAACTGGAAAAAATTAGAACATACAAAAAAATATAAAAAAAAATCACAAAAAGTAGAATAAAATGTGTACAAGAATTTTTAATAGACAGTGGAGTAGGTTAATTTATCGATACAAATCTAGACCATTGTTTGACATCTAGGCTTTTTTTGAAAAAAAAAAAAATGTAAACCGCAAATAAAAAGCATTATGCACAAAAAATACCTTTTGTCTTAAAAATATTATAGGCACCTAGGCACCTAACTTAATACCCTTAATGTCGACTCCGATCGCAAATTATTCACCAGCTTAATCTTAAATTAATCTAGATCTCAAAGGTAAATTCTTCATATATTTTACAAAGATATGAACTAAATTTTAATAGTTTCGGAAATATTTAACTAATTGAATGTGAAATTCTAGATTTAGTGTCTAATTGGCGCTGACTTCAAGAAAATGAAGTTGGGGCCCAGTTGCGATTATTATTTTAGCGCATAATGCTTTTTGAAGGCGATTAATTTTATTTCAGAAAATTTTTTAAGTGCTAATTTCATACAATTACTGAACTACGAAATAATTAATTGAAACAAATATACATTCATACGGGTTTAACCGAGAACCTTTTTTTAAATTGGTTGTTGCTTTTAAAGATTTCGTAAAAACACACAAAAAATTCGCAAAATAAACTAATGTAAATTAGGGCAATAGTATTTACTACAAAAAGATAATGATAAAAAATTGTTTTTTTTTATTAAGTGATAGTTTATAGACAACTTTCTTTCATTATATAAACGCTATAACTCTTTTATTTACCATCGATTTCAAAGATTCAAATTGCATTTAATAAATCTCACCTTCCTCGATAAAAGAACACGTAAAACATATCAATTGTCAATAATTCAGAATTGAATCTAAATCAAGAGAAAAATTATGTTTTTTTGTTAAAGATTTTAAAAATATTTTATAACTTTTTAATTTCCTATATAATTTTAAGTTCGCATTGTTTATAAAACACTTAATAAATATAAATATTTTGTAAAAGTATAATTAAAAAATTAACCGTCGTTTGTACCTCTAACTTTTTTCAACAGCCACTTTGTTTGGTGCTATATTAATTTTAGGTAGACGAAGATGGCTAATGTTGATTAAAGCTAAAATCTCTAAGCGTTAATTAATAGAAAGCTATTTTGTCACTTGACAGTGGATTACTCCAGTTCAGTTCTTAATTGATTTTTATCCCAGCTGAATATGTTTTTCTTTTTATAATTATGACTGTGAAATTAAAAATAGTAAATTATTTAATGAAACTCATTAATTCTTTAAATAAAAGTGTTTGATTTTAAATGATAACCGTAGTCTAAAATATAACATACACTGGGTGTTCGAAAATGATCCGTCGTTTCAAAAATTGGGATTTTTTTAGATTTATGAAGCTGGCAGTGTGCAGTCATTGAAAATGACTAAAATTGTCATGTAAATTTGTAGCTAAATATTTGCTAAATTAGTTGCTAAAAAACCAAGTTTGTAGCTCCAGCCGATTCCCCAAAAATCGAGTTACTACTAACTTCACAATAAGTTAGCACTAAAATCGGAAACCGGGGTTAAAGAAAATGACTAATCGGTCGGAATTTGTAGCTGAAACAGAGCGAAAGTAAGATATTAAAAAGATTAAAATCGGAAAAACCTAGCTACTGATTACTAATATTCACTATTCCAGCAACATCTATACACAATTCTTGCTTTGTCGGAGTTTCGTGATAACTTGCGGTAAACAAACTTTTATATATCAATCGAAAGTAATCGTTATTCGATCTTCTTAAGCAATTGTTGCCACATGACCAGATTTTGACACAAAAGTTGCGACCAATATCTTTGGCAAACTTCGAAAACAAATCACTTTTATTGGGTTTTCCTACACAGCGGATTGGCATTTAGATTCCGATTCGTAGGAGTAAATCCAATATTCATCGCCACTAACAATACTATAAAAGTTTTTTGACCTTTCTTTATTGAACCGTTCCAATAGTTTTAGACACCAATTGATGCAAACTGCTTTTTGCTTCTCTGTGAGCAAATTAGGGATCCAACGGGAAACCATTTTTATAATACCCAGTTCTTGATGTAGGATCTTTTGGATCGAGGTCTTTGAAATGCCTAAAGATGCCTCTATCTGCCGGCATTTTACACGGCGGTCATACTTATTTAGCTGACGAACCACATGAATGTTTTGCTGTGTGATTGCTATTTTGGATGGATCTAGCCTGGATTCGTTGCTGAAGCTGTAGCGACCACGTTGAAATTCGCAATACCGGCAGAAAATTGTAAAACTTAATTGTATAAAAATGTTTTTGGAACATATTTCGAACGACTTGGTAATTTCAAAAAATCACTGTACCTACACCACTTGTATCGCAATGAAACTCTTGATTTATGTCAACAAAAACTTGAGGTTAGATTTGTGTCTGAAGGTTCTATTGGTGGCGCCTTCTAAACGGTTATATGCAAAACTTAAAAGACAACCCTCCTATAGTGCTTCATAAGTGATGTTTTTTTGTGTTGTTGCTAACCAGCTAACACTAAATTTTTTCTTACGTACACAATAAGTGATAATTATAAAAAATCTATTCTATCATTTGAAAAAAAGTTTCAGAAAAGCAGAGGAAGATAAGAGGTATTGAGAGATCTTAGAAATATTAATTAGAGTAATATAAAAAATACCCATCAGTAACAAGCTTCATAAAAGCTCAAAGGGTGAGATGGTTCGGGCATACTAGGAGGATGCCAGAAGATAGATATGCAAAAAAGGTCAACAATTTTCCCCTTTTGTTTCTATTAATACGCATTTTCTTGGCACTTTGTTTATTTCATATCCTGGGCTTAGAACGACTCAAACACAATGAGTCCGTTTCGCCAACGTTGCGACGCTGGTTGCTAGCCGAAAACCCATTGGCACAGCTGGCCGAAAGCACAAAATGGCGATAGGACTCCTGTGTGAGCTTTCGTTGTTTTTGTGTTTTTATGTTTCTTTACACATGTTTCCCCAACATCCTTTGCTCCCAAGTACCCAACACTTTTGCTAGCCAAGTGCAATACCCTACTTGGTTATGCCGCACTGATGACGGCTAATGAGCCAGAAACATGCATGTCTGCGGTTACCATTCTTACTCGTAATCCTATGATCCTTTTTGCGTACATGCCCAACAATTTTCCCCTTTTGTTTATATATATATATATAATATAAAAAATGTTAAACTAATTAAACCAGGAGGGTAGCAGTTGGATTGGTAGCAATAAAAAAAACGTCATTTTATTCCAAAAATATTTATTTAGGTTTAAGGAAATATTACTGTTGTGCAAGGCATTGTTGTCAGGGCCTTTGTTCAGCTGTAAAAGAACACTGTAAATTTTACTTAGATGTTGCAAATTAGAACGTTTATTGATGGTAAGGGGTTCTTGAGTAATGAAAGCCATTTTTAAGAAAAGTCTTTTGTGTAGGTTATTGTTGACCGCGAGAATGGGGAAATCTAATGTTATGTGTTTTTTCGGTTGCATGTTGGGCCAGAGTGCAACGTTTAGGTCCAATACGGGTATCACTTCTATGACCAGATATCCATTTTTTTATGGATTTGCGAGATTTGCCTATGTATTTTAAGGGGAACTCCAAACAAGGATTGCGATAGATTGTATTGATAGTTGCTGTCTTGGGCACATTGTCTTTTGAGTATAGAACAGATTTATTTTCAGTGCGACTCTGTTGGCTACACGTACGTTAATAGACTACTTAAGAACTTTGGTTAGCCTGGGAGTAAGCTGTTTGACAAAAGTTAGTGGGGCAAAAAAGACATTTGTATATATCCCAGAATTGTAACGAGGTGTTATGTTGTATGTGTATGTTGTATTGAACAAGATCTTTTTTAATAATAGAAAAGGTTAAGAGTTATTTAGGAAAAGGTTGTAGATAATTCTGAGTTTCTTTGGGTGGAATGAACAGTCAGACAATTGGAGAGCACAAGATTTCATTTGTGTCACTAACTTCATTTTACCAAAAATGGTAACTGATATAAACCAAGAAAAGCAAAGAAAAGCAATGGAGCCACTTTGATCCTCTCTTTCTAACGTAAACTGGAGATTGTTACCATAGAAGTTGAATATCTCGGTTATAATTGTTAAGCTCTCAGCGATAAGTGTCATCAATATATTTTTTAATAACAAATACAAATACAACAATAACCGTTAGTTAAGTGAGTGTCCTATACGACATGAGGTAAATAAGAAGATGATAATTACTAGCGAATGGTTAAAGACACTACCGACATAAGTCGAAACCGAGGTTTGAGTCCTGCTGGATATAACATGTTTTTAATTTTCCTTATTGTCATTACTTGTTTGTCTTAATTATAATTTTAAAAATCTTATGAAAGATTCTCGAAATAATTAGTTTCATTAGGAAATGTTTGTATTTTCCTGCCCTATTTTAGAGAATTTCAAATTAAATCTGAAGTTTTATAATAAGTGTTGTCAGAGATTGCAGTCTTCAGAGAAAACAGAGTTTTAATAATTACGATTTCAAATAGATCTGTCACCAGAGATTACAATAATTGGAAAGCTAAATATTTAAATGATTTTTATCAAGTGAGAAATTGATTATCTCGATATATGCCAGGATATATGGGTCTTATAAATTTCCAATATTTGAGAGTAAACAAGTAATAATCTAGAACAAGAACTCTCTATTACCCACCACATTTTCTCGTACATTAAACCCTACTGTTTAATTTTTCCAAATCAATTCTTTATTTATACATCTGATGATGTACTGGAATAATAAACGTTATCCTTGTTAAAACAGTTTGTATCAAAACAAGTTTCATGCCTGGATCGTTCCCTAGAAAGCGCAAGGGTTTCGCCCAATTTTATACATACACAACACAAAACCTTATTCATTTAAATTGCCTTTGTGACTGCGTACATTTCTCTCTGACCTGAAATGCTATCTAATTAAAACTCGTGTCTTGACTTTAAACGGCAATTTAAATGTTGTTAAACAGTTGATTAGAACTGTATATTTGTGAAATCTAAACCGAAATGTAGCACAGGATGTTACCACTATACAAACATGTGTTATGTAGGTATACCTAGATATCAGGTATAGTTAAAACCAAAGAATATAATTAAATTATTTGGTCATAACATATTTAATTCAGAATTAAAATGTCGACCACATTTTTTGGTAGCAGCATCTGCAGCTTTTAATAGAACTATCCTTCCACATTCAGTTGGCAAATTCGGAGACTCGGTCCGATATTTCTTGTCATACAGTTCTGAAAAGAACTGCTTTGTTGTGTTCTTCTTTTCATGTGTATCGGGCCAGGAGATCTTTGGAAAAGATGTGAATAGCCGCTAACTATCTCTCTAGAAAGCGCATTTAACATTACCCAGGAGGCACGTGTAGATTTTTTCTACGGACGCTAGTTAGGCTGCATCCCAGTTACAGTTATCCATGGTAATAATTTAAGCAAACAAACAAAATTCAAAAATGGATTGCCTTAAGGCTCAGTCTTGGCGCTGCTGTTTTTCAATCTGTATAAGTATTTCAGATTTGCCTTAAACCGACGCGATAAAGTTTGGATACGCTGATGATCTAACCTTAACTGTACAGCATAAACAGTTTCAACCTACCCAAAACACGTTGACAAACGAACTCAACAAACTGTACAAATATTTTACCAAGTGGCGGTTAATATCAACCTAAATAAACGACGAAGTCAGCTGCTTCCACCTTTATAAAAATTAAAAGTTAAAATAAATAACACAGTGCTACCCTATCAACGGTATCCAAAATTACTTGCGGTAATCTTAGATAGAGTACTGTCATCTAAAAAACACTTCGAAACAACAGCGCTAAAAATAAGTACTCGAAATAACTGTATCCAAAAACTATGTGGCACTAGCTGAGGAGCTTGGGCAAATACATTACGAACATCTGCATTTAGTTTGGTGTATTCTGCGGCCGAGTATTGTACAACGGTATAAATAAATAATCAGTGCATATATAAAGAAAGTAGACACTCAGCTTAATATAGCAATGAGAACGATTGGTGGCTGCATCAGAACTACTTCATCTTATTGGCTTTCAACACTCAGCCTCAAACCTCCTTCTTCTCTAAGAAGTCAAGGCACTCTGATAAAAGAGTTGAATAATTAATAACACACAGCTTCCCATCCATAATGATATTACGAACTTGGCACTAAATCGGCTTCTAGGAACAGCACAACAACTGGCAGCCAATAACTTCAACATCACCCGATGTCCGAACTCTCATTGAACCAGTCGTAATACTCGATGTTTTCGACCAACCGCATCAAAAGATGTGTTGTGCCCATAACCTCCATAAATTGGGAAAATGACCTAATCCAGGTAGCCCAAACCCAAACCAAACAATTAGCCACATAGTTACAGAGAGTGAAGTTAGGGCATATCCAGGGGATTTAAAGAATTTTTTCCGTTCCACACATTCAAGCCTGGAATGGAAAGCTGAACTAGATCTCTTAATATAACAGTTTTATATATACTTATATTTTTTTTGTAACTCAGACATTGGAATGTCTTATTTACTTACTTATTTTGACATATTTTATAAACTAACTTACTAACTTACTTTTGGTCTGACTTTTTTTTTTCTTAACAAACTTTTTGTAAAAAAATGGATTTATGGGGAACAAGTTAAAAGAAAACTACTTTGATATCTTTCCCACATTGTGTAGAAGTATCCAGGATTTTCCACTAGAAGATAATCATAAAATGATAATGTAAAAAACCATTGAGGGCCATTTTTAGAAAACTGAATACGAATTTTTGACGATACTTTTTTGCATATATGGTTTTAATTATGTTGTTTTTCAATTTGCTGCGCTGAAATAAACTGAGACTTATCAATTAAAACCAAACTATTTTTTTAACTCCACTTACCTAATAGATTTGTAGAAAGGATTTAATTTCACTCCTGTTAAAACTTATTTCACGGTTTATTAAATATTTTTTTGTTTATTTACCTGTACCCAAGTGTGCCGCTTTTGGTAGTGTTAGATTTGTGTATCTGCTGCCGAGAATAATTATGGGCCTCTTTTGAATTGTAGCAGTCCGTTACAAACTCCCAAACTCCCTTTATACAAATTAAATTAACGCGTGAGTGAATAACACACAAGTATGGAAACAAAGATACAAACTTTCAGGTTTATGATATTAATAAGATTTGCAAAAAGACGTATTAGTATTTGTTATTTAAATAATTTCAACGTTTATATAGTGGTTATTGTATGTATTTTACGTATACAGGATGTTAAAAAAGTGTCACAAAAGGAAATCGGTGATAGTATGTCCCAAAATAATCAAAAAAGTATTACCAAACATATGTCCGCAAATCAACAATATCGGAGATACCGAGCATTTATTTGATTGTGTACAAAAAAACAATAATATTTATTAACCAACAACAAAACCATACAATCAAATAAGATGTTCAAAGTGCCCTTCCTCCATTTCAATGCAGCTACAACATCTCCGCCGCAGGGACTATCGAAAACTTTCCAAAGTACCTTCATTGGATAGGATTTGATGACATCTCTTCTCTACTCTGCATCTCCTCGCTGTTATTCACAGGAGTGGCGTATACGAAATTGTCTAAAGGAAAAAGTCATGGTTGTTTAAATCAGGCAATCTTGCAGACAATATTATATGTCCGTCTATTCCTATCCAACTTTCTCCAAAAGATCCGTCTAAATGTTTTTTCACGGAAATTTAAAAATGGACCGAAGCATTATCGTGCTGAAACAACATTTGATATCTACGTTTGGTGCAAACTCAACATGAATTAGGTATACTTAGATTATTTTAAGAACTTACTTGGTAATTTACACTTAGCAATTTTTTCGGTGGTTTTATTTTTTGTTAAAAATTTTTTATTATTACATTTTGGTGATCATTTGTCCTTACCTGCTTTGTTTCTAATTACTACTATGGTTTTGAGAAGACTGCCTATATAGGTAATCGAAAGAATAAATATTAATGTTTATTGTTTATATTAGGTATATTAGGGAAATAAATAACATATAATGAATAAACTAATTTAATCGACTGCCAATTTTCTAAATGATCCTTCCATGTCAAGCGATTCTTTTGATTGAATTGAAGATGTTAACATTGACTCTGGAGCTTTAGCTTTTAGTAACTTTTTAAATTCTTCTTCTTTACTTTCTAGAACTTCACACCACTTATCTAAAATTTTATACTCAACATTAAAAGTGGTAAAAAACGTTTACTTAAAAATAAAACAAATTGTGAGGATGTAAAACGCCCTATACCAACATACTAACTGTATGAATAAAACAAGATCACTTAGAGCGGTTCCACCCATTTATTTTTTGATGAAATTAATCAATTAAAACGTCAACAAAATCAAAAAATTATGCTATTCAAAAACAACTGTCTCGAGTTTTTATAGTTAAAAATTCATTTGGTGCGTAGGTTTTGACAAACGTTGGAAAGAAAAATTGAGGAATAAGTTTAAGACATTTTAAAACCGGCTACATTCTAATTATTTTATATAACTAGTTTAATAAAACCGATGTATATGTGAATATACTAAATAGGTACAATTTTTATATATCAAACATTGCTACAATACCATGCAACTGTTAATTTTATACAATAATAAATACGAACTGAGTATCTTATGTGCTAGATAGTAAAACACCATACGCACATCTTGTGTGTTGCATAGTAAGAGGCTCTACGTTTATGGATGTGAAGTTGTATGTGTATAAAAAAATCGTTAAAATTCTCAAGTGATCATGGAATGTAAGACAATATGCAATGTGGTTTATAGTTATTACAAGTTGTACAGTGAATTGTGCTAAATCGTCAAGAAGAAGAAAACTATCAAGGAAGGTTTATATATATATATATATATATATATATATATATATTTTTTATTTGAAGTAAAGATAGATGACAATTGTTAAATTAAAACCAAAGTATCAACTTCTGATGGCACTACTGAAGTTCTCCTAATTTTTTAAATATTATTACAATTCTTCGACGTATCGTTTTAATTTATCAATATTTATATTCGGATAGCATAAATTAATATATTTTTTAAATATTTGCTAAATAATTTTATAAAATTAGTTAAAGTAAGAATTCAAATTTAAAAAATAATTTTAAATAACATCTTATTCTTTGCTTGGCTTGTTGTTTGTACTGATGTAATTTGAGTTACAAATCTTTAAATTAAAATTATATTAAAAATAAATGTTTACCTTGAATTTCCTCTATTGATGTTTGTGTTCCACCATAATTTGACGGTAAATATTCTTTTGGTATATATTCATATAAACTCTCAAATGTTTGGTGGGTTCTTACCTAAAATATGATATTAAATATTAATATCAAATTTAAATCTGAAATAAAAATTTAAAAAATATTGAAATTATAAATTTTTCTTTTTACTTACTTTTGAGTAAAAATGAGCTGGTAAAAAAAACTTAACCAAACTAATTATTTTTTCAAAAACTGGTGGAAGATTTACAAAGTGTATATTTTTTAGTCTTAAATTAACGCTGAGCTAAAAACAAAAATTATAAATATTAGTTCCTTGATGAGTATTAAGTTACTGGATAAATATTAACAATCTTAAACTTTGTGTTATAACTAATTGCTTTAACAGCAAGGTGTAAAAATAAATTTTATTCAGAATAAACAAATGTTGCAAAATGCAGAACATTAGTTATTCTATCGCTTTACTAGTTTTGAAAATTATTTTCAAAAGTATTGACCATTTAACTAAGAAGAAACAACTACTTCCCTGGCTATGTGCCTCGACGGATATTAAATTACACTTCAAAGTCAAATGGGGGTGGCATATCTAACAGATAATTTAAACCAACCATTTTAGTTTGCAGTTAGAAGGGACAACATAACTTGTAGACCGGTTTCGACCTATTGGGTCTCGTCAGTACAAGGTATATGTTATCCGTCAGCGAGCTTAGGCATAATCGCTGACTGAAGATTTGACTAAAATAACGAACGATATATTACTTTCAGTAATGAAAGTGTAAACGTCGTGATAGTAGTGACATCTTCGATTAATTAGTGAAGGAATTGTAATATTTTTTTTTTTATTTCTTTTAAGTTATAAAATAATAATTCTTTTATTGTTAACAAATTTAATGTAATATAAACTTAATCAGTATTACTTATTACTTTTTTTTTCTACAGTATTTTTTTTTAATGTACATTTTTTTAATTTAAATTATTGTGTTTTTGAGTGTACTTTTATTAATGTTTATGTATATTAGGGTTTTCTATTTAAATAAAGATCTATCTATCTATCTATCTATGAGAGAGAGAGAGAGAGAGAGAGAGAGACAGAGAGACAGACAGACAGAGAAACATGCGCACGCCACACGGGCTTAAAAGTGTGTCGTGACAACTTTTCGTCTGATTTTTTTTCCGTCTAGTCCCCTTCTATGTGCTCCATTTTAAAAAGCAAACAATATGCGTGTATGGATGCTCTGAAGAAGGGGATTCTACGTGAAACTCCCAAATACCACAAAATCACACTCCGAGAGCTATTTGAAGGATAAGGCAAATCCAAAAGGGACCATATCGAGCTAAAGTAATTGGATTCTAAAATTTAATTTATTTTTACTACTATTTTTAAGTCGTTTAAATACGTAACAGTTGTTAGCTAAGCATGTAGTATATATTTGGCGTCCAAACTATTTTGAATGTGAATCAATTGCACTATAAAATGATTTTCGTTCCAGAATATTTTTTTTGTAATTTTGTCAGATATTTTAATTAAAATTCTATCATATTTTTAAAATAAAAACAAATAGTTTGTATCGTTAATAGTTAAGTTTTTCCAAAATTCGTCACAATATTCTAATGGGATTACGAAGGAGTCAGAAAGTGTTTTTTGGAAAGTGCTGTTTATTATATATTTTTATGAGTTCTTCTTAATTCTTATAATTCCAAAACAATTCTGATTGTTTTGGAATTGACAAAATCTCCAATATCAAATCCTAAAAACTATTAAAAACTTTTACTATTGTAATGAAATTTTTATATTGTTTTGGAATTTTTACAATTACAACGTACCAGATTTTTTTGTTAAAAATTTCTGAT
Organism: Altica lythri; assembly: GCA_964028335.1. NCBI lineage: Eukaryota > Metazoa > Arthropoda > Insecta > Coleoptera > Chrysomelidae > Altica > Altica lythri. The sequence continues at coordinate 23,149,287 of OZ034809.1, read as the reverse complement.
TTTTGAAATATAAACCTAAGATTCAAGTCAGATAGGTACATTTTTTTATAAATTTTATAATATTTTCAAAACGATGTTAAATAATTTTTTAAACTTACCAAGCTATTAATTAATACATTGCAGACATTAGGTGTATACTTTAAAACATTTTTTAATCCAATACCTTGAAGATCGATTATAAGAATATTAGAATAAAACCAATCACTGGAAAAGATTCTAAATTCTATACCCAAAAATGTAACTAGTTCGTAAATAAGCCCATCAGGAGCGTTTGCTTGAGGATTGTCAATTCTAAATATTGTTATTCTGCATAAATCCGGAGTTAGTTTAGGCATCACTGCTGTTTTCCTTAAATAAAAAACAAATGTTATTATACAAAGTGTTAGATTTAAAGAGCAGTAAAAGATTTTATATATATATATATATATATATATATATATATATATATATATATATATATATATCTACGATTCATTATAAATATTTAATCTCTGAATTGTATCATTTTGCACATTTCGTATACAAATAGGTATTGCTAGTTTTCGAGACACTGGGTGTTTAAAGTTTAAATAGGGATTTTATTTTAGCAACATTTTTAAATTTGCTTATCTAATTAAACAAGGTTGTATTTTATTACCATGTGTTTTAGGTCTGCTGTGATATTGTTGCGCCACAAAATTTATTATTTTCCGAACTAGCTTTACTACGTATGAATCTGGTTGTCTGTTTTCCCAGTATCTGAATGTTTGTATAATTTACATATTTTTCTTATGTTGTTTTTACTTGACACTATTGTGTTGCTGGGATTCACAGATCCTGCGTACGATTTGGAAAATTCTCAATTTCCGTTCGTTTACCTTGGTCAGAGTATACATAACAGTCGATCGTGTAACGGTTGTATAAATTGTAATTTTAATTTTTTGTCAGATATTGTTTGATAAAATAATTCAAGAATTGTAAGAAATAGACTTTGTTTCAAGCAAAAAAAATAATTGGACCATAGAGAATTATCAACGCATAATTACCGATTTATTTTTAACGAATCTTCGAGCTTATTTATCGTACCTACTTATCACACATGTGGTTCCAGCAGGATGGTACCAGGGCTACGATAACTTTGCTTCGAGAATTTTTTCCCTAAAAATTAATTCATCTTGTGGCCGTCGGGGCCTATAGCTTTTGTTTTCTTTGGGTCTACCTCAAAGAGAGAGTTTATAACAACAATCCTCGAACCATAGTGGATTTAAAAGAAACTATACGCCGAGAAGACAGCTCAATCAAACCAGTTTAAAATCATTAATCTGCCACCAGACTACCTTGTATTTGGTTTTGTCTTCGTTTTAAATCGCAAGAAACCCGGAATCTCGGAAACTAGCCATATTTATATAAGGCATTTTGAGCAGGATCATATCTATAATGGACACTGGTCACTGGACATTCCTAATGGATCATTCTTTATAAATTCATTGCAAAAAATATATAAAATACGGTTTTTAGATCTAAATGTTAAAAAATTTATAAACATTTTAAATATACAATATTTGATATAAAAGTGCCAAAATATATCCATAAATAACAGTAGGTATATATGATTTTTAATAGAGTAACCAGTAACCAGTAAAGGAACCAAACTTTATACGCTACTTTCATATTTCATCTCCCATTTGAATACAAAAAAACTTTAATTTTGATTTGTGAATTCGGTCTTGGTTAACAAGCCATTTGAAGTTGACGTGGCAGTATATTTTGTTACACTGGAAAAAACCGAATATCGTGCACTGATAAAATTCTTTGTTTTAAAAGGTTTCTTAACAATAGAAATTTATATAAAAATGGTGAAAGATACAAAGGAATCTGCTTCTTCATTTCCAACTCAGCATCGATGGATTTTAGTGTTTAAAAGAGGTCGTAAAAGCGTTGAAGCTGAACCACACACTGGCCGTCCAAAAAATACCAGAAATCATTGAACAAGTCTATGATATTTGTTTGTAAAGGTCTAGTTTAACTAAGCGTAAAATTGCTGATACCAAATGTGTCTCATATGAACGAGTACTTCATACTTTACACGAAGAATTACATATGTTAACATTTTAGCAAAAACTGTATCAAAAACAAAGTTTTCAGTGTAATTTGGAGCATTTTAAGCAGAATAAAACCGAATATATGTGTCGTTTTATACCTATGTATAAAACTTAATCCTAAACTGAATCAAGAACGTTTACAGTGGAGTGAAGCTGGTTCTTTAGCTCCAAAACAAGTATAGTCAGAACGATTGGCACAAAAGGTGATGGCATACATTTTTTGGGATGTAAAATGGGTTTTGTTCATTGATTATTTAAAAAAAAAGTGAAACAATTAACTATGAACATAATTTCAATCTTTTGAACCAGTTGGATAAAAAAAATTCGTGAAAAAAACCTGGTTTACAAAAGAAAACAACAATTTTCCATCAAGAGAATGCACGTGTTCATACATATGTTTGTTGACGAAGGCTAAACGAATTAAAGTACGAATTGCTTGAACACCCACCGTATTCTTTAGATTTGCCTCTCTCCGACTATTACACTTGAAACAATTCTTTCTTGGGAAGCGTTTTTGGTTGAAAGAAGAAGCTATTTTATTTTGGAAAGTTTCTGAAAAATCATTACAGAATTGTATAAATTTACTTAAGGATCATTGAAATAGGTGTGTTGAGGAAAATAATGTTAGATAAAAAAAAACTATTTCATTAAAAAACAGTCTTTCTTGTTCGCTTTCAAAACTTTTTAACTAACGTATAAGTATATTAAAAAAAAATTAAGTAAGTAAGTATTTTAAAATCTTTGTTACAAAGATATTCTTTTGTTCGTACGAGAAGCCCTTTACAATATTCCTTGGTCGCTCAAAATATTTATAGTTACCCTGGTATATGCTAACATTTTACTGATTATCTATTGTAACACATTGAGTTAATGTCATAACAAGGTAAACAATACCTTCACTGTGACCGTGGTTGCATGACGAATTTAATGTTGATAAAAAAGTAATTAAATTTATCAATGTTTACATAAAATTATTGTGCTTTTAGTTAATTAACTAAGAATATTATTAAAACCTTTTAAAACAGTTGGATAAAAAAAATCGTAAAAAGAGACCCAGTTTACAGAAGAAAACAATCATTTTTCGTCCAGACAATGCACGTGGTCACGCAAGTTTGTTCGTAAAAAATATTTTTTGTCAAATAACGAAAGTATTGCAGCCGTAGAACAATATTTTGCAGAGCTTCCGGAAAATCATTACAAAGATGGTAGAAAATTACTGGAGGATCGTTGGAATAAGTATGTTTAATCTAAGGGAGATTATATTAAATAAAAAAACAACAATTTCAATACAAAATACACATTCTTTCATTTTTGCTTTCAAAGCTTTTTATTACTTACGCTAATGATTTGGCAAGTTGATACTCTTCGGTATTTACAAGAAGTCTATCAAAAAAATAGGAATGATTTGATCTTAATTTATAATAATTTTCAACGGTCCTTTTAGATTTTTCCATATCCATTTTGCAGTTTAATAATACCATCTTGATTTTATTTGAAAGGTGCTCTAAAATTTGTAAAAAAAATGATCTTATTAGGAATTTGAAGTTTTAATATGATAAAATCTATAAAAAGTTTTATATATTTCAATAAATTAATCATCAACATCAATCATTAAGCTAATACTATATTAAAACTTTTTACAAAAACACAAAAATCATCTGGTTTATCAAAAAAATTGTGTAATAAAAACAATTCTCTCCTATATTAAATTGCTGGAAATAATTGTCAAAACACCATAATTTATCTAAATATTTATATGTTCATTTTTGCAATTAACTCCGAAACTATGAAGTTTATCAAAGGAATTAATCTTAGGTTTTTAATTAACAATATTTTTATCTTTAATATTGCTATAATGAGTTTTTTAATAAACTGAATGTTGCCAACAAAAAATGAAATTTACAGGATGTGTCTCAGGAAGTACTGATTATGATATAAGGTTCTTCGGAGTCATTTTTTCCCAATAAAGAACCTAATTGTATTTTTTACACGTAAATATAATCAACATATATGTTGACGCCTGAGATAGTACCTAAGGCTTGTTTGTTAAAAAATAATTTAATTCTTTGCAATAGTTTTTGTTTGGGGCCTATAAAAGATAAAAGTACATTTTACCATTTTACTTTTAAAAACAAAAATGAAATTTAAGCAAAGCGAAAATTATGTATCTGTATGAAAAAAAATGTATTAAGCGAACAATAATATCAAAATTGGTAAGCAAAATATCTAACTGGTTGTATTTCAAAGGGATCGTTTTCTTTTGAGCTTTTACCGGACAGAAACACGATTAATAGGCTAGTTGACTCTTTTTAAACTAGGTCCTAAATAGTTTATATTTGTGCTACTAAGGTAAAAAAAAATATTATTTTATTTTTTCAACACCTATAAAACCACAAAACTGTAATTTAAAATCAATCTCTTTATGTAGGTGCGAAAACGCTGTCCACCATTTTAGTCTATAGATTATCTGTGCTCTGACGTCATACGTATTGTAAACAAACATTTATTTTACTTTAAAAACAGGATTTCAACTAATTTACATAAAAAATATAGTAATTATCGTTATTGCATCGTCCGAGAATGCAAAAATACATCAAGGAATGCAAATAGATGTTAGTTACATTATTTAAAGGTTATGATACTTATGACATAAATGAGTACTTTTGAATCACTTCTGAAAAGAATATATACACTCATTCTCCCTTTTTATGACTACTATTTAACAAATGCACTGTACTTACATAGAAGTCCTGACATTTCTTAGCTCGGCAGATCAGAAATTTGGATTCAAGGCAAAGAAATTACCAACCATTAATGTATCAATTTTTGGCAAATTTGTGCTGTCTGCTTTTGTGAAACCAATTTGTTATTGTTTTTCAATAAAGCAAATAAATTAAGAACGTGATAAGGAGTTTTTATCGAAATATTTATACTTGTAATAACACCTAACACCACGTCAAATCACGAGTACTCATTTTGTTTACAATTTGTATGACGTCACATCATGGCTGACAGAGTTTTCGGCGATTCAAATAAAAAATAAAAAACACATTTTTTTAATTAAATTTTTAAATTAATCTTACGCATTTAGTTATTAAAATCGATATATTTCGTTTTCATAAGCTAAATACTGTAAAAAATACTCATTTATTGTATGAAATTAGTTATGTGTCAAGTAGCCTATTCTTAGGTGTATTAATTTACTTCTTTTATTGGGAAACTTTTTCCACTAAAATTAAAATAATAAATCAATATTTTGAAGATGAACCTTGCTTATTTATTTTGATGAATATGTCAAATTAGCCAAGAGTCGTTTTTTTTTTAAATTGAAAATGCCTAATAAAATTAAAATACTTAAAAAATTTTTGTAAAGTATTGTTCTTTTGTGAGCTTTCGACAACCAGATCGGTTGTCGTTTTCAAAAATAAAAAATTAATGTTTTCCTTCATGGTGCAATGTTTTTTTTTTATTTTTTTTTTGTTAATTAACTATTTACATCTATCTCTCCATTTAATTTTCTATTTGATTTTTCCATACCATTATTCCATTTATTTCTATTTATTTATTACTTTAGTTTTATTTTACTTATATTAATTCCAATTCATTTTCCAAAATATCTTTTTATGACTTTTTAAATTCAAAAATTCTCTGACATCCCAATCAATAATCCCCTCAATCCCCTTAGAAACGTAGCAACCAACTTTTTTTATGATTCCTTGATAATTTGCATAAATTGATCTTATTAAAATTCTTATCTAGTTAGTCTTAAATACATTTACATTATACACAAAGACCAACTATTTTGAACCATAACAATATATAGTTGATGCCACAAAGTAGTTATAGACAATATCTAGGTGTATTATGTTTAATTGCAAAAATTGAATGATTTACTTAAACAGAAAAGACTAGAAACTGTTTAAATTAAATAATGCGAAACTTTGTTAACTAGGCAAAAGTTTTTAAAGCTTGAATGGGACATACTATTCGATCCTTCAATTTCTCCGGGATATTACTCTGATTTATAGTACATACCTATATTTCTGTAAATTAGTAATTAACACCAAATAATGTAATTAAAAAAATTGTGTATTAAGGATATTTACGTCTTAAACTATTATAAGGCAAAGTTAAAAAAAAAACAGTAATCTATTTAGATATTTGTGTTCTTTTACAATTTACTCCGAAACTGTAGCATTTATAAAATTTATAAAGTAAATTATAAAGTTGTTTCTATATTATATTCTGATCTCCAATATTGACACTAACAATTAATGTCTTTTTCCTTTTTTCACAACTTTTTCTGTTTTTTTTTATTGTTTTCCATTATTGCTGTTTTTGTCAATTTTATCATATTTTCTATGTATTTACAGGTTTTTACTTCTTTTTGTTGTATTTTGTAATATTTACGCTTTTGTCCCTTTTTAATTATTTTTTACATTTTGGACAATTTTTTACGATTTTCAATAAGTTTTTTTTTTATTTTAGCATTTTTCAGGATATTTAATAATATTTTATCGTTTACACGTTGTTTAGGATTTCCAACTATTTTTCCCAATTGTTAACTAGTTTGTATGATTTTTGACCGTTTTTTAACCACTTTTATTTATCTTTATAGATTTTTAAAAAATATTTATAATTTTCAACAATTTGTTACATTTTTCAAGATTTCTGTATGATATTCTACATTTTTTAACCAATTAGCAATTTTTCAAGTTTATTAAGAATTTCCCATAACTTATAATAATTTTTCAGGTTTTTTAACATTACGATTATCGACATTTTTTACAATTTTCAATAATTTTTTAAGATGCCTACACATTTTTACCATTTTCATCAACTCTTCACGATTTTTAACTTTATTAAGCATCTTTCGGATTTTAATTTTTTTTAGGATTTTCGTTTATTCTTTATATTCTTAGACAATTTTTAACCATTTTCAAAAAATTTTAACAAGTTTTTAAGATTTTCAACAACTTTTCAACGTTTTTTTAATATTTTCAGAAAAAAATTTCACGATTTTTAACATTTTATCTGTAGACAATTATAAAAAATAGACTTCACTCTTATTTAATAAACAAAAATTGATTATTACTTATAATTACGTAGGATTTTTAAAATGAAGAAATTAGACAAACAACTAGTGAGAATCAAAAAAAAGTACAGATGAGTTTAGCAATTAGTCGGCTTTTTAATATTTTTTTATTCTTAGAGGTCACTAAGCAACTTAAAAATTTACAAAGAGATACTATGACTATAAAATCACACATAAAAATTTTCTTAAATTGTTCTTATAGATTTGGCTTTATGATTTTACTATTTAGATCTTAAGATATTATTAAACTTTAAAAGTATTAAAAATTTCAAATTAAAATTCTGTCTTATTTTCTTTTTTTATAAATATTCCAAATATATGAAAATAACTTTTTAATGCTGCTTGCTTTTTTTGGTCATCCAACAGAAGACGTTATTTTACACGTTGGACCTGCTCTTTATTGGAAGTAGATTATTGCTTTGTGTGTTCGAATTACAAACAAATACATATAAAAAACTGGCCTTACCTGCTGGTGGTAGTGGAGTCTTTTCGTACCAATCTATAAGAATTTGCACTATTTCATCAAAGTCTTTTTCAGTCATGTTATAATGTTTAAGTATAGCATTTTTTTCAGTCTCGGATACCTCTAATAAATTATGAATTGTTGCAGGCATTGTGCTATTTTTAATTCTACGTTTTCACTATTTACACTGTAGTGTCTACTAATAACATTCGAAAAAGGATTTCCTAAATATTTATATTTGTTTAAAATAGTACGTCACGTTGATATAGGAAACATGACTAATAATATACATTATTGTTTTTACTAGACAAAATAAACAGAGGTGGATTCGATATTTTTATATTATTTATGTTGATAAAATTAAATTCAACAACAAAGTTAGTTTTATTTGTTCAGTTTTGGTATATTCGAAATTAAAACCAACAGTTAATATTAGGAAAATGCAAAAGAGTTTTTTTTACAATAATTAAAAAAGAGTTCGCATCGAGATTTGTTAAAATTTTGCATAAAATACTCTTAACTTATTATATAGAAAAATGAGATGTAGCACTTTATGAATTACAAAGCTTTCTTAACTCTGAAGTTTTACTTGACCGAACATACATATGAAAAGTAAATTTTAAAATTTGTTAAAAAAATGTTAATTAAAATTTTTATTTTAGTTTAATTTAATTAAATCCGTTAAATTTATTTTCAGGAAAATCTGATAAATCGTAAAGTTATTACTCGCAGCTCGTTCTTTGAGTTTTTCGGAGATCATACCTCTTAGTGCTCCAGCGTAACCCGCGATAACAAATATAGGCTTGCAAAGAAATAGTAATTAATCAATGTATTGTTTGAAAACTCAAATTAGGTTAATGGCATTAATTGAACAGATCAAATATTTATTTATTTTAATATAAACGGTTTTATTAAATATAAACAAATGTTTATAAAAAAGATCACTCACCTTATTGGTAAACGTGACTGTTTAATAGCATCTACTATTATTATAATCTAAATGATTTTTTAAATGTTTAATTAATTTTTACGCAATATGGTACATTAAATATTTCCGTTAGGAATTTGTTTTATTTTTTTGACTTAATACACACATGCTCAAAATCTAAGGATATATAAAAATTTTATTTATAAAATAGTTCAAAAGTATTTCATGGAATAACTTGTATAAGCTGATACGTGAGAAGAGGTAAATGAACGAAGATATCAAAGTGACTCATTTTTATAAAAAAACATAAAAACAATTTAAAGTATATTCATAAAACGAAAATTTAGTACCCCAATTTCTTATTAAGGAAATTGATAATGGAACAAAGATATAATTTAATAAGGAACGTGGCCTTCTTGCCTATTTATGATGGCTCTACAGCGCCTTTCCATACTGAGGATCAAGTTAATCAGATCTTCTTTGGGGATCGCCATCCAGCACTGTTAAAGAGCTTAAAACATCTGATTGCGATTTTAAAAATGATTTTGGTCTTGAAAAACTCTTTTATAAAGCATATCCCATGCATGTTCAATAGGATTGAGATTGGGCGGTTGAGCTGGCCAGGGCAAAATTGAAATATTTTGCTATTTCAAAAAATTTCTTGCTACTCTAGCTGTATGTGAAATGTTAGGCATCAACATAAAATTAAGACCAATGTTTTGCGCGTATGAAATAACTAGCGCTCTGATAATAAAAAACTATCCAACAGAACGAGCTTAGTTCTACTGTCAAGCGAAATTTCTGTCCATACCATAATTGTGCCTTTTCTGTAGCTGTAAATCTCTTGTGTATGTTGCATTTGACTTCTTGCGCCATACGTGGATCCTTCAAACGAAACCGAGATTCTTTGTGAAAAAAAACATTTTGCCAATGATTTTGCTTCCATATGTTCTTGTGCCCAACGTAGTCGACTGGTGCGATTCCCTTGATTTAAAGGTTGGCGCTAACTAAATTACCTTCTGTAGACGGTATGTCTGGAAAGAGTCCACGGAGGTGATTAATTAACTGGCGTGCCGTCATTGTGCGGTTTCTTCGCGGCTCTAACTGAACATATTGATCCTTGATCGTCCCAAATGCCTATCTCGAACGCTTCTCGTTTCCCGATAACGAGTCCAGAGACGTAAGATAACGTTCTGAGTGGTTTCTATAGCGTTTACTATATCAATTTACACTGTCAAACACAGCTTAACGTGTAAAATAAACAAATTATTGAATTAAAAAGTAATTAATGTTGCACAACAATATTTTAGTTTTTAACTTATATGTTATTTTTGTGTAAAAGTGATGAATTTGTCTCTGATATGTAAAGACAAGCTTATACCGAATATCACAAAAAAAAAAATTACAAACCATTTATATCAGCAATCAAAAATATATTAACATTAAGTGTAGACTCTATGTTGATTGTCTATCTCTCATGGTATACATAAAACTATATAATATGGTAACTTGCGATTGAAGAGGACCAACGTCGACTGTGCACAAGTAAGAAGATTATCTTGGCATACCAAACAATCTCAACTTTAAATGACACGCGTGTCTGCCTAGTTCATTATACAATTGTGCAGTGCAGATGAAAAAGCTTTGATTGAAATTCATTCAGAATCACCTAGTAATAATAGTAATTTGTTTAAAAAGGGCATTTACAGTAAAAGCGCTTATTTAAATTATTGCCAAAAAAGGACGTCAAAGCAACGTTTGTTTATGATGGTGTGCACCATAATATACACGCACAGTTTGGATAATTAATAGATAATTTAAAAAACGGCATTTTTTATCGAATGGTGACGGTCTTGTCCATTACGATATTCTCGAGAGGAAGGAATTCCTTCTGGGCACTACCAGGTACCCTCAAATTCTTGGTGTATTTATTTATTTTTTTGGTCGTTGAGTCCACAGGTTAATTTGTTATAAAAAATTAACTGTTTAATTTCCTTTAACCAAAAAATTATGACAACTACCTACAGTTTTTTTTAAATACTTGGGTACTTATCAAAATTTTGATACAATTACAAGAAACGGAGATATTGCAAATTTAATGCAGAAGAATTGCAAAATTACGATTTTCCCTAGATTTTTTCCCCATAAATCTATTTCAAATTGAACTTTAACGCTCTACAGCTCGTAAAGACTTAAAATTTACACTACACTTGGTAGATTTAATTATCTTTACTTATAACGCAACTGCATTAGTCTAAAGTAATATATTTTGGTCAGAAATCACAAAGCTATTTGTTTATAACACTTTTTAAAAATGTTAATTTTAAAATATCTTATAAAACCCGCCCTTGAGCTAAGTTTTGCCAAGTTACAGCGATTTTTACTCAACTGAGCTAGCTCACGTCTACCGAAGATCATTTCCATCCAAACTTTATCCTTTTTACCCTCTGCACTTTTTTTATTACTTTAAACTAATACTGTTTCATTATAGATAAAAATAATTTAATTCTCAAAGTTCTATTTTGTATTTTAACACTGCACCTTCAACATGAGAGGCCGGATAGCTTTGTAGCTCAATTTGGAGCATAAATATGGGGAGAAAAGTATAGAAAACTCGTTATTTTGCAAATAAATTTGTAATATTTTTATGTAATTGTTTCTTTGACAGATGTCGCTTGCTAAGTGATTAAAATCAACGTTAGTAAGAAGATCTGCAGCTACGAAGTCTGGCTATTAAATACCAAGACTGCACACATAGAGGGCGCCCTAGAGTAGTGCGTTTGGTATCTAAAAGTGTTTTTTTCTCTTGTCGAAAACCATGTGTGACGAAAAACTGGAGTAAGTATCAATCTCAAATTTTTCGTTAAATTAAACAAAACTTAAACAGAGTACTATATATTGTTGCAAGAGACCAAGAGAGACCAATATGACAGCACCCACTGTTTCAACTTTGGAAACAGTGACCAAAATCAACCAAATTGTGCGTCGAATGAGCATTCCGATAACTGCCAAGGCTATAAACGCCTAGGCTGTAAACGCTGATTAAAAAACAGTAAAAAAATGTTACACGAGAGAACGATGTTAAAACAAAGCGACAATCGATGCATTGGAAGACTCCTGAATCGCCCAGATTCAGACTATCAACCAAACTTACTATTTGTCAATTTAGGCAGCAATGCGAGAACGAGTTCGTAAGAAACGGCCCGAGTTGTGGAAGAACAATTCGTGAATTTTGCACCAGGACAACGTACCTACCTTCCTATAACGCGCTATCTGTGAAGCAGTATTTGGACAATAAATAGATTCCAGTGCTTGAACACGCGCCCGTATTCACCAGATTTGGCACCGTACGACTTTTTTTATTTCCGAAAACCCTTCATGGCTCTTTATGGTTCTTTGCAAGTTACCCAGAAAGTTGAATTACAGTACGGGAAATCTTGGGTGACGTGTTATAATTAAAAAGTATTTACCAAAAAGTGTTTAATGCCTCGTGCCAAACAATTAAAAAACGTTGTTTTAGTTTATGTAGTTCTTAAGTGGTTTGGTACGCGGAAATTTTTTACTAATTATGATTGGTTACAGTGTATTTTTTAATGTAAAAATTACAGGTTCATGGTTAATGATTATGAGAAATTTAATGGCTATCTTATTGTAATTAGCTAAAGGTTTCCGTGTAATTTGCAGTAATTAACAGTCAAACCTTTTACGCTTTTACATATAAAACAGAACGTTAAGAAAAACGTGTGTATATGGAATTTTTGTGGAAAATCTGTGTTAACAGTGCACTTTTTTATTGACAAGAAAAGGAAAAACTATAATAAATCAAGAGATTGTATATGAAGATGAACTAAAGAATGTTATGTTTATTTCTAAAACATAGAAATTAAAAAGAGGTGTTAAAAAACAATCAAATATATAATAATTCTACGTACGAGCATAGTAAGGAAAAATATAACACATTTATACTAAAAAAACGAAATAAATCCATGTTTATAAAAAAAGTTAAAAAGTAATATGTTAAAATGAAAAGCATCTCTATTATAGTACTTCTATTTCTTTAATTTCTGTGAGAAACGTGGGATCCATAAAATGTCTCTAAGAAGCAAATCTATATCTTTAAATAATAATTATTTTCTTTCAATACATGGAATGACAAATAGTAATTCTAATTTTTAAATTTCCGAAAAGAGCAGAATACTCCGGACGCTGCGGGGGTTCTTTAAAAAATGAAAGGCCCATGGAATTTTATGTTACTTTATGTTTTTTATTGGGTGATTTTCCGAAATCTCAGTTAGAAATTTTTTATTATTATTTAACCAACCAACTACATAAAGTAAAGAAAAAGTATGTTCGCTTTTTTAAGGGAAGTGGGATAGCAGGGTGGTTCTGACATAACTTTTTTTTAACTATCATGATAAAGTAATCAGGTGCAAAAAAAATTGTGTCAAAGGGCATTTCGCATATATTAATCCAGGACACCCTTCTGCTCTACAGGAGTTAATTAACAAACATAGAGTAACCAGTATTTTTTTAAATTTTTTCTTTTAAAATTACACGATTACTTAATGATAAATGTTTTATAATTTGTTCAGTATTTACATTTGCCGGTTTGGTTACCTAAAATCAAAATAATTTATATGGCTGATATAACGATAATAACATTTTAACAACAGTGTTACAATCCACCTATCATTAAGAATTTAACATAAAAAATATAGTGGCAAATAATGTAATTACTCTGTTCGTTTTTGGACATTAGTCTGACAACCAATATCGTTGTAAGCTAATTAAAAACCACTTATATCTAAAAATAAAATAAAATTTATTGGAGGTGCGTATAAATGTAAAATAAACATAATCAATCTAATTAGACTTGTAATCCAGCGTTCTTAACATAATTTTTTGTATCGGAAATGAAGTTACGTCAGTGTCGATAAAAAATTCGTAAAATATATTAGTCTGCAATGGTATGGAAAATAACGGATTTTGAACAAACAAATATGTTTTTAATAACACATACATTGAAACAGCTGTTTTGTCAGTCGAAACAAGACAATTTCAGACCAATGCAACTGTGAGTCAGAAACTGACAGTTTTTTCTGCCCTAGAGGAGAAACAACGTTATTTCTGCCCGGCACATACATTTATTTATCCACAAAAGTGGATAAAATCATAATCGTCTGATAGCTGTCGTCAAATCGTTGACAAGATATTACTACGCTATTTGTCTGAAATAGTTTTACTTTAACTGGCTACTGAGATCAAAACTCGCTGTTTCAATGCATGTGATATGAAAAATATAGTGTGTGGGACGGGCAGTCAACTTTCGCCCTAGTAGTCAGAAATCGTCTTGTTTTACCCCTGGCCACACAATATACTGTAACGGGATAACCGTAAAGGAAGGGACCTTAATTTGAAAGATTGTTATTGACAGTTGATTTTTAGAAACTTCTAAAAACACTGACTATATTAAATAATGTTTCTAGAAAATTCTAGAAACTTCTAAATACACTGACTAGATTAAATAATGTTTCTAGAAAGTTCCAGAATGTTCATTTGTAGTATATAAGGGGATGTATGGGCAGTTAACGGCAGTTCAAGTTCAAATATTAACAGGAGTTCATTGTATTGTCAAGTAGTTTAGACGTTATCCAGCAGAGTTCTGTGTATCCTAACAATTTTGTAAATCAAATTGTGTTAAAGTCCCCATAAGTGTTTCAATACTATTAAAATTTGATAAATTTATTTTTAACAGAAACCAATACGTTCGCTAAAATTGTAAATTTTACTTTTAGACTCATTTTTGACTTGTAACATATTATTACAGATTAGTTACCCCAGAAAACGTAATTAGAATCAAAAAGACTGAGTGCCGTAGCTAAAAATTAACAAAAAAATAATTGAAACAGAACTAACAGTTGAAAAAAATGTGAATGTGTTTTTGTGAATCTATAAGTAAAAACAAAATAAATAATCTTATTTTTTAGTACGATTTATTTGGGATTTTAAACTAGATCTGTTAAGGTCCTTAGACTTCTTTATTTATGATTTACTTGAAACCGAGCAAAGTTAATCCTTACCTCAAAATGTATATTGATATGCAATCGGGTTAGTGTAACAAAAAACTAGTAAGTTCTTATATTTTTGTGCTTGTAATTCCTTATAAACCGAATATCACGTTTGTCCAATATAATGCAGACAAGTACATATTATCTTTATTTTGTAAAGGTTCAGTTTAAAGTTAGTTAATTATTTAACCATTCTCTTAAGATGTGGCTTTAGGTTAATAGGAGATTTTTAAAAATGACAGTCGTGAGACTGGCCGATAGAAGCTGAGCTATGCTATGAACATGATAATGATAAAAAATTTATAAGATTTTTTACAATATTTTAAGATTTTTAATAGAGTCATTTATTCAATATTTTTGCGATTTAACAATTTCTCAAATTTTTTTTAATGAATATGTGCGCATAAACAGGTGTGTGTAAAAATAAGCCAGCCATGCGATGATCTGTCGTATTCGTGCACTAGGAGTGTTCTAGGAGTGTTAATCCTATCCAACGTTCAATCTCGTCAAAACGTTTTAGAATAAACCCAGCTTTAATAAAATAGGAAAACACGATATAGACAGAAATGGTTAACTTTAATAAAATAGTTTTCTGCTGCTGTAATTGTTTAATTTTTTTTTAATACTTTAATATAAACTATAATGGTGCTACGACTGCTACGGGCCTTAATAAAAAGCATAATTTCGTGTATTGGAAATCAAAGTATGTCAGTGTCGATAAAATATCCGTAAAATATAGAAGCCTACAAGAGTATAGAAAATAACGGATTTTGGAAAAAAAATATATTTTAAAATTTAATCAATTTATTTTTAATCGAAATCAGCTATATTCTGCATCTCTTAATAACCAATATCTTCGTAAAAATTTTTCAAATTTACCTTTTGACTGATTTGTGCCTTGTGACTTAATACTACAGACAGTTGAATTAGAATCACAAAGACTAAGTGCCCCAGCTAAAAATTAAAAAAAAAAGGAAACGAAGAAGAACTGATAGTTGAAAATAGTCACATATATTGATGTCACAACCATGAGTCTATGAGTAAAAACAAAATGAAAATTTTATTTTGCCCGACGGTTGGGTGCCAATCGGGCGCGTCCCCAGGTGGTGGATACCGAACTACTTACCCAACTAGGGAGGTGGCGACTCTGGGGGTGTGCGTACTCTACGGGCGGCGTAACTTAGCACGAGTAGGTGATATCTGCGATATTGCTTAGTTGGTCATACTTAAGGTGCGCACCGCGGAACCACCCATCCCATTTCTATGGTTTAAGGCAACGTGTCCATGAATAAATTGTCGCTGGAGCATAAGCGGTAGTGAACGTTGTCCTGAGGGAACCAGGCGAAACCTTTTTGTAATTAGACTTACTCCGGCATACAAGGCTCTGCCGGAGTCGACTGACAATTCCCTTGCTACTCGTGGGACCAACGATGGATAGGAAAAACAACAAAAAAGAAATTTAGCGGGAACACACTTTAAAACGAACATAAATGAAAAAAAAGGCCGCCTCTCGGAAAACTCCCTGGGAGACAACAATTTTGATCGCCTGCACTTTAGAGCCCGGAATGGGAACAAGCCACAAAAAAAACCTGAGGGGAGGAAAACAAAGATACATTTTTTATCTCATGTCAGATTAACAGTTAAACAAATAAAATGTGTTTTATATTTATTAATAAGAGTTGTTTTCCTAGAAAGCCTATTTAAAAGATATCGCAACACTTATATGTTTTCATCAGATTCTAATTTTTGGCTTTCTTAGAATAAATTAAATAAGTTGGAAAAATAGAGAAAATAACAGTAGTGAAAAGTGAAAGCGAAAAAGATGGCAAAGAAGAAGTGGAGTTTATCAGAAATTGTAAGTGATAAGAAATAACATGAGGTAGCAAAAAATCAGTGGCAAAATCAAATGCAAAACTAATGTAAAAGGCATTTAAGAACTTTGAGCGTAATAAAGAAGAACAAGAAAAGTGCAAGTGATATATAGAAGATTGTATTGCAAAATTTGGAATAGTGAAAGAAGTGTCCAGGTAAGAACTGAAGAGAGTATTGAAGAAGATGAATAATGGAAAGGTAATGAGAGCGGATGGAATACCAGCAGACTGATGGAAGGTGTTTGGTAAGGATGGAGTGTATATTAAATTGATTTAGCACGATACTTGATGTAGACTTATATAATTAGTATATTACTTTACGAGTGGAGTAAATTGCATATTACAGCGAGTGTGTTTGGCTCATGAGCGAGCTTGCGAGCGAAGGGGCTAAAGAAACAAGCTAAATATGCAATTTGTTCCTCGAGTGAAGTACTATGCTTTACCCACGACTTACCAAATGGTTTTGTATAAAACTAAAAATAACAAATATAAAATTTAAATTTTGGCATAAGTTGTCAAAGTATTTGATTTCGTAGACACTTCTGTCTGAGAAATGTCAAATGTTAGTTTAATTTAATGAAAACTGTAGGTAACCAACATAATATTACAGGTTTCTATTTACTTACTCCACTAGTTTAGTAAATGAAACTATAACACAACTCCTCAATAATTTAACACTTACTGACAGAGTTATAGGTTAAAAAATACGCAATTTACTTATGAGTCGTGGGTAAATTAAATTAATGAAAATAAAATCCTTTAGGCAAAGAAGAAAAGGCTGTACGTTGAAACATGTAAAATAAATTAGTGTACTGACACAAATATTTAAAGTCTGTGCTGGAAAGAATGGAGAGTGGAGAGTGAGATAAATTATACAATCAAATGTGGATGGATAAACTAAAGAAGAATGAATAAAATTTATCTTTGACAGGAATGCAAAAATCATTGGTAGACTGTACAAGAGATTTGTAAGACCAAATAACCAAAGAGCAAGACAGGAAGTTAGTAGTGGCTAGGATGAAAATGTTGCATTAGATGTGTGGTTTAACAAGGAGAAATAGAGTAAGAAATAGTTTAAAGAGTAGCTGAATAAGTCGCTGGTGATAAGAGGAAGATAGGAAGACTGAAGTTAAGGTGAATGGATAAAATAAATGAGGACCATAGAAAGAAAAAATGGTAAAAACAGAATCCTTTAAATAAAAACAGGTGAAAACGAATGATACGAAAGGCTAACGTGGACCCCAATTAGGTTTAGGATAAGGTTAAGAGAAAAAAAAGAAAAGGATTTAAAGCTATTTAATTTTTAAATTAAATTAGGATGTTTTAACTGAATTATCCAATAAAGAAAAATAATCTTTAAACCAACAGAAAACACAGTAGTATTACTAATAAAAAATAACAAAAAAATGCAGTGGAATTAACATTTAACATTATTTATATATATGTGTATATTTTTTGACCATGTATTAGTTGTTTTTGACTAAATAAAGCATTAATATATATATTTATTTTCAAAAAATTGGTAATGCGGGCACTAACAATAAATATGTCGTAACTTACGTTTTGTAAAAAAAATGTATTATTGCCCACAATTCACATTAGGTATTATAAAGATATTGAGCAAAAACTTTTTTTGTAAACTCTGGATTTTAAATCAGCATCAGTTTTTTTATGTCAAAAATCTCCAAAATTCTCACATGATCTTATTTGATCATATTAGGTATACTTTATAAATATGTATTATGTTTGTGACTACGACTACTATTGTTCTTTCTGTAAATAACTTAATTTATTTTAATATTGTTTCATTATGTATATGCATGCAAATTTTATCAAATCTTTTGTAATTTTTTCATATAATTAATTTTTGTATAATGTTCTTCCCGTTTTTTTAAATAAATAAATAAATAAATAAAAAAATAAAAAAATAAATAAAAACTGGTACGCAAATAAAACAAATTTAAAAAAGTTTTCCACTGTATTTTTATCTATTTAAACATTCATCAATATCAATACATAGTATAAAACAAAGTCGCTTTTTCTGTCCCTATTTCCCTTCGTATTAGATTAGATTAGATGTTTATTGGGTTGGCTGTTAGCCTGTATTACTGCGACCTTTGCAGATCTATTGTGACCACCCATTATCTTAAGAATAGGATTAGAGAACCTTGTCCAGCCCTGCCCTCTTAATGAGACTTAATAGCCTTGACAGTGGCCACTCCGCATAACTTGGAGCAGCTGGTTTCTCCTCTCCCAGTACTAGATACCGCGTCCTTGAAAGGCCTTCGCATTGGCATAGGACATGAAATGCGGTCTCCTCCTCCTCTTGGCAGTATCGACAAATGTCTTCATCTGCCAAGTTCATCTGACTCATGTGTTTCTTGAGCCTACGATGTCCTGTCAAGAGGCTGACAATCATTCTGACAACGTTTCGCCTTTGTGATAGCAGTTTTGCAGTAAACTTCGCCGAGTGTCCCTTTATGAAGACTTTGGCTTGTCGCTTGCCCGGTGATTTTTCCCACCACTCCTGGGCCTTCTCTAGCCTCCATTTCTCAATGGCTGCCTTTCTGAATGTGTCAGCAACTCCGCCGAATGGTTCCGGGCCAATCATTGGGGTATTAGCTCCCACACGGGCCAGTTCATTAGCCTTCTCATTGCCTCAAAACCCTGAGTGTCCTGGTATCCATGCCAGTGTCAGAGAATTTTGACTTGCGGCATGTGTTAGGGCCCGAACGCAGTCCCACACCAGCTGTGAGCTTATTTGTGCTGAGACTATTGCCTTTAGAGCTTCTTGGCTGTCCGAGTATATGACTACGGTTTTACCCGTTATACCCTGACTTACGATCTCCGTTGCACGGTGTTGTATGGCCGTTACTTCAGCCTGAAACACTGTGGCATACGCACCTAGACTTAGTTGGACTTTTATCCTGTGTCCTCTACTGTATATACCTGACCCTGTGCCTTTCTCAGTCTTTGAGCCATCGGTATACCAAATTGACTCCCCTTGGATTGGGGGGCCATTATTCCATGAGTCCCTTTCCAGTATTTCTACTCGAAAGTTTCTCACAAAGTTATACCTGGGGACTATCCTGTCCTGAGGCATACTCATTATTTGATCTGCCTTAACCCTATTGTATAACTCTGCTTGCTTTTTGCCTTTTAATAAGGTAATGGGGGCCTGGCCTTGTAGCAGTCTGTGAGCAGTTGCCATAGCCTCGCCCTCAATGTAAATGTGCAATGGTGGTAGGTTGAGTAAAACCTGTAGTGCGTCCGTTGGGGCGGTTCCCATGGCACCTGTAACATTCAGACATGCCTGCCTTTGAATGCTTTCCAGCTGCCTGATCACCCCGGACTGCTGCGTTCTACTCCACCACACCACCAAACCATAGGTTAACATTGGTCTAATGACTTGTGTTTACAACCATAGGTTCATTTTGGGGTTCAATTCCCAGTTCTTGCCACACAATTGTCTACACCTACCAAGGGCTATTGTAGCTTTATGTGTGACCTTTTGAATATGTTGCTTCCATGATAGCCTCTGGTCAAACACCACACCCAGGTATTTGGCTTCTGTGGCCATTGGAACCAGCACGTTATTGAGCGTTATTGGTTTTAAGCCTTTTAACACTCTTTTATTAGTGAAAGGGGCAACTGATGCTTTTTGTGGATTGACTGTTAGGCCTTCAACCTTGCACCACTTGTACACCATATTCATTGCGGACTGCATCCGCTCTGAGACTGTGCCCAGAAACTTCCCCTGAATGATTATGGCCAAATCATCTGCGAAACCTAGGCAGTGAAGGCCTTCATTGAGGAGTTTCTTAGGGAGGTCATCCACAAGTGCTGACCACAGCAGACGCGACAGTACCCCTCCCTGTGGACAGCCCCTTCTCACTGTTGCCTTAATGGACGCCTCACCTAACTTGAACACTACGATCCTATGCGTTAGGTTGGCATACACCCATTGGCATATTAGTGGGGGGACTCCTCTTCTTGAAAGTGCGTCGGTTACTTACTCGGGTCCCTTTGTATGCTTAAATCTTTAAAATTACGCAACGGATTTTGATGCGTTTTTTTTTAATAGATAGAGTGATTCGAGAGGAAGGTTTATATGTATAATAACATCCATTAAGTAAGTGGAGAAATACTGTTATTTTTGAGGTTTCTAATGTGATGTCGTTATCAATTTTTTTCCGCTTACATTGCAAACGCAGGCTGAACCCTACGAGACTTATCAAAATAATGTACTAATTTTATTTTTACACATTGAAAAGAACTACAGAAAACTCCGCGATGGTATATGTCTATCTCTTATGAATATCCCACAATACCATTTTTTAACATTTACTTTTTACGATAAATAATGGCTAATTTTCGAAGCGATTTTAACCAATACAGCATTAATCATTATCCAATTAGATAGCTTAAATACATTGTTGATTTAATATAGATCTATATGGTCGTTTACAGCACAAGATTTAAACAAATATTTTCGAAGATATTACAGATTTAAAATTGCGGGACGTAGCGCTTGCGGTGGTACTGGCCGGCAGGGGCGGCGGCATCGAAGGACGCGATTTTCCTTATAGCACTTTGAATTTTGCAGCGATCGGACGCGTTTATTACGAAATCAATTATTATGACGCTACCCTAAGGTGGCGCAGTTGAGATGTTATAAATTTACAACTGTAATTCTTACATAACTAAGTACTACGGCGTCACCGTAAGGTGGCGCAGTTGATATCTCAGATATTTAAAAGAGCAAAACTTACTTACCTAGGAACTATAACGCCACCGTTAGGTGGCGCACTTAATATATAATATACCTAAGCGATAAATCACAAAGTTCTATAAGTAATAGTAAAAACTGGTAACCAACGAGAAAATATAATAAAAATACAAAAAATTAATAGTAAACATAAAAATAAATTAAAAAAAACATTAGTGTTAGGCGATGCGAAGTTCGCCGGGTCCGCTAGTATTAAAGTTATAAGGTTAAGTTTAGTAATGAATAAAAATAGTTTTTGTTATTATATCTAAATTATAGATATATTTTAATACTACGCATATAAATCAACTAACTATAAAAATAAATTAACCCGTAATTATACACATGGAAATTTTATCTTTTTTGTTATTTAAACCTATTTATTAATCAACAACAAGCTTCTTAAAATTTCCGTGATACCCCAACATTTCATCGTTAATGCTTTTTTTTGGTCGCAGTTCTTGGTTTACTTTTTCGTGTTGCTTTTTATCAAAAAATTTAGTATATTCTTCAAGTTTTTCCCACAGTTTTTCTAAAACTATTTTTATTGTTTATGTTATAAATAACATCAAAAACTAATAGGTTAAATATACCTTCCATTTCATCAAGCGATAGATCATTGCCACCATAATCTTTAGGTAAAATATTTTTATCAATGGAATCTAATACAGAGTTCATATCCTTATGTAGAAAACTCTAAAATAAATTATATATTTATATATTTTATTTAATGTAGGGATAAATAAGACCTTACCCTACTTGCCAGTTTTGGCTTAACTATTGATTTAACTAGAAAAACAACTTGATCGAAGAACTTGGGAGCATTAATTAAATGAATACCTTGAGCTTTAGTTGTAAGTGCCTTCTGGAAAAAATAATTTCGATATGTCTTTATACAAATATTATACAAAACTTTATATTAATATAAAATTCATATAAAACAGTAAACGAACATTAAAGAAAGAAAGTAAGAAAGAAGAGTTAAAGAAATTTGCTTCTTTATTTTGCTTCGTGCATGGGTATTAGAGTTTAAACGTGGCCGTACAAGCGTCAAAAATTTACCACGTAAAAAATGACGTCCAAATAGTGAAATAACTCTTGAAATCATTGAGCAAGTATAAGATATTGTTTGTAAAGATCCAAGTTTGACTAAGCGTAAAATTGGTTATAATATACAAGATAAATTACATTTCAACAAAAAATAAAACGAAAACTTATTTTCTCAGAGTAATTTGGAACGTTTTAAGCAGAATAAAACCCATTTTGTCCGTCGTTGTATAACTATGGATGAGACTTGGATGTACCATCATGATCCTAAACTAAAACAAGATCGTTTACAGTGGACGGAAGCTGGTTCTTCAGCTCCAAAACAGGTGAAGTCAAAAAAGGTTATGGTATTAGTTTTTTATAATGCAAAAGGGATTTTGTTAATTGATTATCTTGAGAATTAAATAATTAACTTAAAATATTATTGCAACCTTTTGGACCCGCTAAATAAAAAAAATGTAAAAAAACACCCGATTTACAGAAGAAAACAATCATTTTTCATCAGGACAATGCACGTGTTCACAAAAGTTTGTTGACGATGGCTAAATTGATCGTTTGGACACCCACCGTATGCACCAGATTAGGCTCCCTCCGACTATTAACTCTTCAGAAACTTAAAACAATTCTTTTGTGAAAAGCGTTTTTTGCTAATGAAGAAGCTATTATTGCACTCGTGAAACAATATTTTACAGAGCTTCCGGGAAAACCTTACAGATATGGTATAAAAATACTGGAGGATCATTCGAAGAACTTTTTTTTAGCTGAATGAGATTAAATTTGATAAAAAACCAATTTCATTTAAAAATACACATTATTTCATTTTTTCTTCCAAACCTTTTTAACCAACCTGTAAGTGATATATGAAATTTGATGTATTTATTTTAATTTAAATATGACAAGTGATATAAATCAAGTAGGATATAATAAGTAACATTTTCTACTGTGTACCAAAATATTTACCTCTCCAATGGTATAAATGTTTCGAATAAACGATGGTGTGATGTGCGAAATATGGCTAAGGTGACAATGTTGCAAATCGAAAAGGACAGTAGGTATGGTTGGCGCATAAATCTTCTTGGAGTCTCATTTCCACTATGTTAATTAAATGGGCCGCAACTGCCAGAGATCACATGTTGGATGGGTCATCTACATCTTTAAGCTTAAATACCAACAATCGAGAGTAATCTGCACACAGTTTAGGAATCGGGATGACGTACCTAAAAAATAATTGGTTTGTGATAATTATAGAAATGATAAGCTTATTTTATTTAAAAAGAAATTACTTACATGTATTTCCTCACGTTTTTTATTCTTTGGCAATGTGGATGGGAATTCTCAAAAATATCTGGGAAGAGGGACCTCATGGTATAGTACATATCTATTTTGGATTTTATTTTTTTAATACTTTCTTTACACAGCAATATAAAACATATTATTTGATGATCAGCTGAAAAATACATTTAGAGAATACAAAATTGTCTCAATTCTATGCAATATTTGTGTGTTTTTTACCTCTATAAAGTTAGCAATACCACATGCGAAATAAAAGATGGCATTATGTGATTAATTTGTCGCTTTTTGTCGTGATTTTGTCGTGCAAACAAAAAATTTGTCGCGAAATTGTTTTTTAAAAAATCAATGGTAGTGCTAACTTGATATCAAGTTAGCACTACCACCTCTTCAAAACGATCTTCCAATGATCGGACAAATGTCTTATGTAGTGCATAATTTGTCGCTTTTTTGTCGTGCTTTTGTCGTGCAAAAATAAAATTTGTCGCGAAATTTTTTTGCCTTAAATCGATGATAGTGCTAACATAGTATCAAGTTAGCACTACCAACCATCTTCTGATACTCTGATAAAAATCTCGGCTAGCGCATAATTTGTCGCTTTTTTGTCGTGATTTTGTCGTTTGATTTGTTTATAACGACACACAAAAGATAACTTCTACGTTCGTCTCGTCTCGCACGCTAACTATTTGAAAATTCGTTTGCTCTTGAGTTTCAAAATGTTACTTGTGCGTGCATATTACTTATTTTTTGTGGAATAAAATCATCTAAATAAGGCCTAAAAATCAAACGAAGAGAGATTGGTTCTTGCTACACAATAATGTACCACCTCACAATATTCACTATATTTCCTGGATTTATCTTCTTTTTACTACTTTATATTTTTAAAACTGAAATTGACCATGAATGGAACATTTTATCAGAGCGTAGAGCACGTCAAAGGAGAAATTATTGAGGTACCTTTAGCCAAAGAATTTGAAAAAGTATATAATAATACACGTGTTAAAATATGAGTGAAAGTTATACAAAAATTTCATGCAGTTTATGACCTAGTTAATGTTAAAGATTGTATGCAGAAAACAATATATAGGGACAAATCTGGTCGTTATATCAAACGATTTTTTAAATATCCTTGCATAGCTGCGAAGGTACCTCACGCTCTCACTGTTGTACATAAAGCTATAAAAATCGGAAAATATGTTTCGAAATGGTTAAAAAGTACCATCAGATACGAATGATTTTATTAAAATGGCGGTTCAGATTTAGAAGTGTCTATGTTATAGGGTCAAAATTTAACTGCATAGACCTTCATACATGCAATATTTCAGAAATAACGCCAAACTTAAAAACACAGGTAACACAATGTTACAGCATTTTTTTTCCATAGTAACTGATCACTTGCAAAGTTAGAACGCAGTGGTTATTTGGATAGTTATCGATGTTTTGTCCTATAGGAGACTGAAGTGATAGCTGTTTTGAATACTTTAGCGGTTACTGATCATAGATTCTTTATAAAAATTGATACTTAAGTGGTGAAGACCCTACGGGAATTTATAACAATGAGTATAGCTAGGCTGGCAAAAAACATCACGTTAACTGTTTTTCACTTTTTGACAGACAATGAACATTTTAAATTGTTGGGTTTTATACTGTTTAACAAGGGATACTAACAAAGCCAATATATACATTGATTTTTCGAATTGTTTATAATGATGAGATGTTAAAATCTTAGACTTACTATGGTCTTCGCAATAAAAAAATGACAGCCCACTGCATATCAAAAATTAAGCAAATGATTATTTTTACTTAGGATTATTGATTATTTTATTAGTCATATTAGTTTCATGGTAAATAAGTGTAATAGGTGCGTATTATCGGATCTGCTAAAAAAAAGTTAAACAGAACAATGCACAGTACTCTTACCTAAGCCACTAATTTTGTATAACAATGCATGTCTACATAATGGAAATATTGAGGATTTACTGTGCAAATCACTGTCTTACTTCACGTCGACTTTAAGTTAAAATACGTAGTCTTACTTTAAAGAAATTTTGCATAAAATAAAATTTCCTCATATTAAAATTTTTAAACCGTATAACATGTATAAAAAAAATTAATAAATTCAATGTGCTGAAAGTGGTAGATATGAAAACATAAAAAAAACAAAAAAAATGGATATCAAATATTAATAATAATTACAGACATTAAAATCGACTAAAAACTCCGACAAAATCCATGAAAAATGTGTGGAAAATATTGCACTCCAATATAATAAATTTAAATCCCGGATTCTGATAAAACGGATAACGTTGGTATCTTGTACATTTAACATTTAATAAAGCTAAATATTGTTTCTGTTTTGATTGAAGTAATAATTTAAAGAATCCAAAAATGTTAAACCACAAAATTTGTAAATCTTCTTATACAGTGTATTGGGAAGATGCGGTTGAGAACAAAGCCATAATTTAACGGCATCAATATCTTGTTTAGCAGTACTTTTATCTGTGTTATTACGTAGATATATTTCGCTCTCAGCTTTTTCTGTTCTTGGTCCAAAATAAATTATTGGCATCCTATAATGTTAATTATTTATAAAATTTTATTGTAAAAGCTACTAAAGCTTTACCTGATTTTTTCTTTTTAAATGTTTTTACACAAAAGAAGTGTCTCGTGTACTATTGTTGATAATTGATAATTCAAATCAAACCTTTAATATAGTAAAATAACGTCATAATAAGGTCTTCATCAATGATTTTCGTGTTACATTTGAAAACTAACCTCTGTTATTTGTTGTAATAGTTTTTTCCCAAATTGATTTGTTTTTGTGTTTTTTGCCAATATTTGATTCACGAGGGATATTGAGATTTTTTTATGCTACTCAGAGTTTGAAGAGATATTCTAACGCATTTTCATTTCTCAGAATTGACAGACCACTACGATTCTTTCTCTATTAAAAATATCTTAATTGCTAGTAAACGGTTCATTTATGAGTTTTTGCGGAAAGCAAGTCGTGGGTGCGTTTGAGCTAAATAAAGAAAGCTAAATATTGAAATTTTAAAAAGATGTTACAAAAAAAATGAAAATGGTTATACATATAAGTTACTTGAAGTAACGCGGTAGATTATTATTAAGAAATTTGAAATTCCACACTTTAACTAGTCACAAAAAAAAATACTTACTATCCTTAACTTATCCATTTTCCAGAAAATCATTAAAGAGATGGTATAAAATTACTGAAGGATTATTAAAATAAGTGTGTTTAAGCTATATTAAATAAAGAGACCAATTTCATTTAAAAATACACAATCTCACATTTTTGCTTTTAAATTTTCAATAAGTCTGTCTTAAAATATTGCAAGAATATTTTGTTCGTGATAGAAGCCCTCTAAAAATCTTTGGTTGCTCAAAATATTTATATTTACCCTGGTATAATTCTAATGTTAACTGGTTAACTATTAAATCGCAAAACATTGTGTTAATGTCATAACGAGGTAAACAATACCTTCACTGTGACCGTGGTTGCATGACGAATTTAATGCTGATAAAAAAGTAATTACATTTATTAATTATTTATTTATTAAGTTTATATGAAATTATTGTGGTTTCTCTTGATTTATAGTTTGAGGTTGATTAATATATTTTACGTAAGTAACATCATTCACTATTAAGTTGCAACAAATTATTTGAAAAATGTTAGTTTAACCTGATGCAAACACGCAGAGTTATGTTGCAAAAATAAATTTACCAGAGTGATTATAAGGTTAATAAAGTACAGCCTAAATAATTCATATACCGTATTCTAGTGCAGCGTTAACAAATATAATTCGTCAACATTTTTTATGACACGCTGTCTGTCAAGGACTATTTGGCCAGAAACCAGGTCACAGTTTTGGAACACGTATCCTGGCACTTCTATCTATTCCCACAAATTACCCTCCACAAGTCAATAGAGAACGTAATATAAAAATCGGCGCAGATTTTCAACACCCTGTGTTGAAGTGGAAGATTCACATGCAAAAGTGTCTGGATCCAGATAGAGACTATATTAAAGGAGAATATTAAAAAAATGTGAAACAAAGATGTTATTGCAATAGTCTCAGAACTTAATTGCCAGACCTCGTTAACAGGCAATAATAATAATAATAATAATGTTTATTTATTCTTTGAACTATAATGCACAAAATATGTAGAAAAGTATTAATAAACAATTAATCACATAAGTACTAAAAAGATATTTAGTACTTGTACGTGATATAACTAAATGTCCAATTATTTACAATACAATAAATAAAATAAGTAGGTATAATAACAAAATAAAACAAATTTTAAAAAATATTAAAAACAATATAATATAAAGTCGGTGAACAAAACATGATTGGAATAGAGACATAATCGGGAGTAGAGACATAATCGGGAATAAAGACATAATCGGGAATAGCGACATAATCAGGAATATCAAGAGAAAATTAATGGTATTATACAAACATATAACAAAAGTAAAAAGAAGTACATAAGTATATTTTTCTTTCTTTTTTAAACATGTTAATTTATAATATTATTTATGTATGTTTTATCCTGTTGATGAAGCCAAATTTTGAGGTTACTGTTGAATCTGCGAAATGAAACTATATCTATAATTTCTTTCGGTATTAGTGCATGCAAACAAACATTGCAAGGATCAATTCAAATGTCAACTTTTTGTAATTTGCTTTTATTTTAAAAATATCACTAGATTTTATACAAGAAAAATAAAGTTTTCACATTTTTGCTTTTAAAATTTTCAATAAGTCTGTCTTAAAATATTGCAAGAATATTTTGTTCGCGATAGAAGCCCTCTAAAAATCTTTGGTTTCTCAAAATATTTATATTAACCCTGGTATAATTCTAATGTTAACTGATTAACTATTAAATCGCAAAACATTGTGTTAATGTCATAACGGGGTAAACAATACCTTCACTGTGACCGTGGTTGCATGACGAATTTAATGCTGATAAAAAAGTAATTACATTTATTAATTATTTATTTATTAAGTTTATATGAAATTATTGTGGTTTCTCTTGATTTATAGTTTGAGGTTGATTAATATATTTTACGTAAGTAACATCATTCACTATTAAGTTGCAACAAATTATTTGAAAAATGTTAGTTTAACCTGATGCAAACACGCAGAGTTATGTTGGAAAAATAAATTTACCAGAGTGATTATAAGGTTAATAAAGTACAGCCTAAATAATTCATATACCGTATTCTAGTGCAGCGTTAACAAATATAATTCGTCAACATTTTTTATGACACGCTGTCTGTCAAGGACTATTTGGCCAGAAACCAGGTCACAGTTTTGGAACACGTATCCTGGCACTTCTATCTATTCCCAAAAATTACCCTCCACAAGTCTATAGAGAACGTAATATAAAAATCGGCGCAGCTTTTCAACACCCTGTGTTGAAGTGGAAGATTCACATGCAAAAGTGTCTGGATCCGGATAGAGACTATATAAAAGGAGAATATTAAAAAAATGTGAAACAAAGATGTTATTGCAATAGTCTCAGAACTTAATTGCCAGACCTCGTTAACAGGCAATAATAATAATAATGTTTATTTATTCTTTGAACTATAATGCACAAAATATGTAGAAAAGTATAAATAAACAATTAATCACATAAGTACTAAAAAGATATTTAGTACTTGTACGTGATATAACTAAATGTCCAATTATTTACAATACAATAAATAAAATAAGTAGGTATAATAACAAAATAAAACAAATTTTAAAAAATATTAAAAACAATATAATATAAAGTCGGTGAACAAAACATGATTGGAATAGAGACATAATCGGGAGTAGAGACATAATCGGGAATAAAGACATAATCGGGAATAGCGACATAATCAGGAATATCAAGAGAAAATTAATGGTATTATACAAACATATAACAAAAGTAAAAAGAAGTACATAAGTATATTTTTCTTTCTTTTTTAAACATGTTAATTTATAATATTATTTATGTATGTTTTATCCTGTTGATGAAGCCAAATTTTGAGGTTACTGTTGAATCTGCGAAATGAAACTATATCTATAATTTCTTTCGGTATTAGTGCATGCAAACAAACATTGCAAGGATCAATTCAAATGTCAACTTTTTGTAATTTGCTTTTATTTTAAAAATATTACTAGATTTTATACAAGAAAAATAAAGTTTTCACATTTTTGCTTTTAAAATTTTCAATAAGTCTGTCTTAAAATATTGCAAGAATATTTTGTTCGCGATAGAAGCCCTCTAAAAATCTTTGGTTTCTCAAAATATTTATATTAACCCTGGTATAATTCTAATGTTAACTGATTAACTATTAAATCGCAAAACATTGTGTTAATGTCATAACGGGGTAAACAATACCTTCACTGTGACCGTGGTTGCATGACGAATTTAATGCTGATAAAAAAGTAATTACATTTATTAATTATTTATTTATTAAGTTTATATGAAATTATTGTGGTTTCTCTTGATTTATAGTTTGAGATTGATTAATATATTTTACGTAAGTAACATCATTCACTATTAAGTTGCAACAAATTATTTGAAAAATGTTAGTTTAACCTGATGCAAACACGCAGAGTTATGTTGGAAAAATAAATTTACCAGAGTGATTATAAGGTTAATAAAGTACAGCCTAAATAATTCATATACCGTATTCTAGTGCAGCGTTAACAAATATAATTCGTCAACATTTTTTATGACACGCTGTCTGTCAAGGACTATTTGGCCAGAAACCAGGTCACAGTTTTGGAACACGTATCCTGGCACTTCTATCTATTCCCAAAAATTACCCTCCACAAGTCTATAGAGAACGTAATATAAAAATCGGCGCAGCTTTTCAACACCCTGTGTTGAAGTGGAAGATTCACATGCAAAAGTGTCTGGATCCGGATAGAGACTATATAAAAGGAGAATATTAAAAAAATGTGAAACAAAGATGTTATTGCAATAGTCTCAGAACTTAATTGCCAGACCTCGTTAACAGGCAATAATAATAATAATGTTTATTTATTCTTTGAACTATAATGCACAAAATATGTAGAAAAGTATAAATAAACAATTAATCACATAAGTACTAAAAAGATATTTATTACTTGTACGTGATATAACTAAATGTCCAATTATGTACAATACAATAAATAAAATAAGTAGGTATAATAACAAAATAAAACAAATTTTAAAAAATATTAAAAACAATATAATATAAAGTCGGTGAACAAAACATGATTGGAATAGAGACATAATCGGGAGTAGAGACATAATCGGGAATAAAGACATAATCGGGAATAGCGACATAATCAGGAATATCAAGAGAAAATTAATGGTATTATACAAACATATAACAAAAGTAAAAAGAAGTACCTAAGTATATTTTTCTTTCTTTTTTAAACATTTTAATTTATAATATTATTTATGTATGTTTTATCCTGTTGATGAAGCCAAATTTTGAGGTTACTGTTGAATCTGCGAAATGAAACTATATCTATAATTTCTTTCGGTATTAGTGCATGTAAACAAACATTGCAAGGATCAATTCAAATGTCAACTTTTTGTAATTTGATTTTATTTTAAAAATAACACTAGATTTTATACAAAAAAAATAAAGTTTTCACAACAAACTTTAGTTAAAGAATGTCAGAAATTGATAAATCCCATAAATGACATTTCTTTTGTTGAAAACACCTACGATTCAAGAGTTCATAAATATTATTGAGTTTTGGAAAGAGATACAGAAAAACCAAAAACCATATTAATCTGTTTTGTTGATTTGACCAAGGCATTTGACAGGGTGCGATTTAATGACATAAATAAGATTTTGGATCAAAACAATATCGATTACAGTAACCAAAGAATCATACAGGAACTGAATAGTAAAAGTAGAACTAGAATGAAAACGAATGAAGAACTGTCTGGGTCTGGGGAAGTACGAAACAATACGGGCATACGACAAGGAGACAGCCTTAGTCCTACTCTGTTCAACATGGTCATGGACCAAATAATAAAAAAGTAAACGCTGGATACAAAATGGGTAATCCAGCCATTAAAGTACTATGTTTTGCAGATGACGCCATACTCATAGCATAGAGTGAAGACGCCCTACAACGTCTGCTATACAAGATAAAAGTGACAGCACATAAACTTAACATGAGCATTGGAACCGACAAATAAAATCAATGGTAATCTCCAAAGAACCCATAAGGTGCAAACTGGCAGTCGACAACAAAATAATTTAGCAAGTGAGTAGATTCGACTACCTGATAGTAGATGTATTAAGTGAAAGAAATCTGATTTAAAGAAACAAGAACACAAGCCCTAAAAGCAACAAGAGTCACCAGATACCTCTAAGATATCATATGGTGAAACAAAATGATGACTGCAAAGAGCAAGATGAGAATATACAAAACATGCGTAAGACCTATACACCACAGAAACCAGAGCTAAAACATCAAAAACGAAAAGAATAATAAAGACCACTAAAGTGAAAATGTTAAGGACCTCAGAGATCGAATAAGGAGCCAGGACATCAGGACATCTGAAAATACAGAATGTGGTAAGATGGTCTAGAACACTCAAGCGGTGTTGTAGAGATCATGTAGAAAGGATGCCATAAGAAAGACAAGCAAACTGGACAAAGTCTTAAAAAACAAATACGCAAAGACCATTAGGCCCAAAAGATGGTACGAAAGTTGGAGCTCAATATCACAGGAAGAGCTTCAAAGGAGGCTTAACATATCAGATTAAAACAAAACTAGGTCCTATTATAAGAAGAAAAAGATTGTTATAAAATTGTTCATTTGATTATTAGTGGTGGTTATGTTTAATTATTTTGTTAATTTTTATGATATAAATAATTGTCGGGGTTTTAAAATATAATATTTTTATTCTTAATTAATTTGCCACAATACAGTAGTTTCAGTGACCCTTTGAATTAATGCTTTTATTGAATACATGTAATGATCTTTAAATTCGTAATTTATTTTGTACATTTTATTTTTTTCGTGGCGATGACCCTTTGGTGTAAAAATTTCATGCAAATAATAAAACAATCTTAAATTCGCACATTATTTTCGAAAATATTCCTTTTTTGTTGGCTCTTTGAATTAATGATTTTATGAGATGCATAAGATTTTTAAAATCCTCCGTATTTACGTAATCCGTTCGAATATTACGTAGACTGTAATACTTATTAAAAAAAAAAACTGGTTTTACTAATTATTAATAACTTGGAATTTTTTATACGTATTAGATTAAAATATTTTAATTTATTGATTTATATGGCGGAAACGAAC
Organism: Altica lythri; assembly: GCA_964028335.1. Classification (NCBI taxonomy): domain Eukaryota; kingdom Metazoa; phylum Arthropoda; class Insecta; order Coleoptera; family Chrysomelidae; genus Altica; species Altica lythri. Next base: position 23,116,353 of record OZ034809.1, on the reverse strand, counting down.
AATTTAAATTTAAAAAAATTCCTTGCTATCCTAATCAAATTCCCAACCATTAAAAAAATTAACGATTGCCTATTAGAATATTACGTTTTAATACTCTCCTTGTGATTTAATTGGGAAACACTGGTTTATTTATGTTTTGCATATTTCTTATTCCTTTATTAGAAATATTCTAATTTTTTAGAGTAACATAGGTATTTGTAGAAAGTGGTTCTCACTTAATTCTCTTTAAAATTACTTTGGTTATAATTGGCAATTTGTATTCTATACGTATTTTAAATTTTTGTTTACTTTACACAAACTTTATTACCATAAAATTGTATCTAAAATGACATTACGCTACGTTTATGACCAGTTTAAGAGCAGGTTTGATGTTCATAATTTTAGGTCTGAACGTAAAAACAAACAAAACTTTATTAAAGCCACCGTTATCCCTATTTAAAATTTTCTAATGAGTTAAAGCTGTATGCTTTTATTGATGAATAGCAAATAAGTAGATATTCACTTTCTAGGTGCTGTTTTTAACTTTTTGATACAGTACTGTTTTTACCCCTTCCCGTATTAAATCTTTTTGAAAATCTAAAGTGTAAGGTATACATAATGTTCATTTTTGTTCCTTTTGCAAGACGACTAACACATTAAGGCCTACGTCTATGATCACCCATATATACTATCCGCCACGAAAAACAAAACATAATGTTTTTTTGGCTTGTAACACTCTGTAGAGTTATTTAACTAGGTACGAATTTTAAAAAGTATCTTATCGTCAAGACACTGTTGTTATTTGCTTTATTTGCGTGAGGACGAGCTTTATCGTACATTAGAAGAAAATTAGTTTCTACCAACTCTGCGTGTGAAACTACATAACCTGCTAACATTTTATTTATGTACCTTACAGAATTCATAGTTTTTCTGAAAACAAAAAATAAATCTGTGAGTGATTCCATAAAAATTTTGTCCGACAGCAAAACTGAACCTCCTTGAAATCTTATTCTAGGACTAAATGTACATTTACCAGCTCACCTGTTCGACGCGAACGAGAGATCTTGATCAATATCTTGATTCGTCGGTAAATAACAAATAAGTTCTGGTTCTGTACCACGTCTCCTTGATATCAGGTTTGCTACAATTATTCTTCGTCTAACAGTTCGTTCACTTATGTTTAAGGCCATTCTATGCTATAATTGACTACGTATTTGTTGCGCTGGTAAATGACGACTCGTTAATCACAAATTTACAATAAAACGATAATCTCGATTGGAAGTCTTCATAAGAGGGTCTGTTCCTAAACGTCTTCTGCATGAGCTTGTCTCGTGAAAACTAGTTTAAACTTCAATGGCAAATTACACTCTCTTTTAATCTTAGCTATTAAATCTAGATTTCGAATGTTAGTAACAAATATATAAACCATTTGAGCCAACTTCAAAAAAATCGAAATCAGATGATTAGTTGCTTCCAATTTTTTTAAGAAATAAAGATTTTATTTCTGGCTCTTTAGTGTATCTTTCTTTTTTTTTCTTAAAAGCGGCATTTTTTTAAAAAGTTTTTATTAGCTTAGATACTGTTAGTAATTTCAGTATCGTTTGAATTTCGCGCCGTTAATTTGAGTTGGCTGTTTGTCCTGACCGTTGCAAGGCTTGACAAGTGTTGTCTTACCGGAAATAAGAAGAAGATTATTATGTTAGATTACTTTTAGTTCTTATGTGCTTTATGATCGCTCACGTTTATGTTTTATGTATTTTGTAGAAGTAAAGTTGTTGAGTTTCACAAGTGTTTATTTTAAAAATATTGGGTTCAAAACCGTACCTATATTATTCTACAATACATAGTAAGCAAACACATGAGTAGGAAATATGTTTCGAATCCTAATTAGGTTATATTGATTTCTCTAGAGTTATTTCGTTAGTATCAAATGAAAACTATAATTAATTACATATCTATTAATTTGTTTTCTCGTGTTTGCATAGCAAGTTTCTGTACTATATCAACACAATTTCGGACTCGTACTAAAATACATTTATTAGTTTAGGTATGTCAATTCCAAAATAACCAAGGAATTGATAAACTTTGATAAACTGTAAGGAGAAGTTCTGAAATGGCACAATAAACAAATTGAAAACTGACCTAAATTCACAAATAGTAAAAAGGTATATTTTTGTCAAAGAAACTAGACGATTTTTTTTATAATATTATTAACAGCAAAAAACTTCAAAATACACTTTTTTACAGGTAACAATATCCATCTAAAATATACATCAAAATAATATTCATTTTGGACGCGCTTGTATAGCTGCCGAGGGAATTAAGCACGAAACAAAATGTTCACAATTACGCTTTAACACAGCTTTATTTGTGTTTTATGTTTTTTATTGCATATTTTTCTACTTTCCGTGGAGATACTATAAATAGGGATACAATAGGATTATTGTTTTTATGTTTTTCTTACTACGAACCTTATATTTTATTTACTGGGTTTTCTTACGCATAATCTCAGAGGAGATCTGCCATGTAAATGGTTGCCGATTATTTTTATTGTTTGCCTGTTTTTGTTTCTTTTTCAGTGAATATTTGGCTTTAAGTGATGTAAGGTATTAAATTTTTCAGCAGCTCCAATATGCTTTTTTTAAATTTCATATAAAATACGACATTTTTGATAATCTACACAGTTTAGCTATGTAAAAACAAATATACTCGACTTAATATAAGATAAAACAACATTAAATAAAATATGTAAAAAGCCCACAAAACAAAATCTGGAAATTTAAATCCAGTATAAAAAATAGCTTTAATAATAACAGAAGAACTTTTTTGTTAAAACACATGTGTAGTATGAAATTTACAGCAGTATAGAAAGCATGTCTTGTATGTATGTATGTATGTATGTAGTACAGATACACCTGCGACCTATACGATCTATCTTTGCACTATGTCGCAGAGGACGTTTTCATATTTTCCTTTTGCGAGGATAACTACGTCTTTGGAGTAAACTTGGCAAGGTATACCTAGTTCGGTCAATTGCCAAAGTAAGCTGTCTACGGTGAGACTCCACATAAGTGGGGATGCAACTCCCCCTTGCGGACAACCTCTGGTCGTATTGATGGAGATAGTGTCTTTGCCTAGCTTCATTCCTACGTTTCTTGTACACAGTGTAACGTTTACAACGTTATTTGTGGCCTGGCCTATGGACTATTAAATTTGTATAAATTTCCGTGTTATGTTGTGCGTCGTCGCGTATACTTTATCAGTTTCGGTAGGAGAATAGATTCTTGTTTGCTCGTAGGTTGCGACGTTAAATAATTTCATTTCATTTTGTACTGCAATAAGAATTAGTTCGCTTCACCTCTTATACCCTTCTGGTGAGTAAAAAAATTTAACTTATTATAATTTTTAAGAAATAGTCAAAAAATTGGTGAATAGATTATTGGTTATTTAATTTGATATCTTTACTAACATTTAAATTTTCGATTACAATCATTTGTTAAAAATCAGTTTTTTATTGAGTTAAAAATATATAAACACATCAGGTGATTAACTTTTTTCTCGAACTTTGGAGAATTCTTGAGTGATTGTAATCGAAACAAAGGATTATTGGGACGGAATTTTGACAGCGTTTATTTTATTTCTTTAGGGCTTATGCCAATTTTACGAAGGGTCTTTGGTGAGGGCTGATCGTGCCGAATCAGATTTATGAAAATTTGTCTTGCAATTGACGAAAAAGACTGGTGCTATCGCTGAGGGAGTCGCTTCATTCCTCACTACAGGAGGCTCATCTTACTTAAAGAAAACCATTGTACCAGAGTCACCCTAGACCGGTGCCCACATTTCCAATATTCGCAAGTCATCTTTCCGACTATTATCTGGACCTTCAAAGCCGAAGATTGACAAGATAAGTTTAGAAATTAGTTAATTACATAACTTTTAATTAACATTAAATCAATTAATTATTTGAATAAACAATTTGAAAACTGATTTATTCTCTTTTATTTGTATGTCTGTATTTGGCGCCCTTATTTAATGTTTGGGGAAGGTTAAAAAAGAAAGCCAGAAGGAAGCCACGAACCCTGGAGCTAGTCAAGGGTATTTTTACGTTACAACAGTAATTGCGACAACCAGGTGGAAGTCGTTCTATCTAGTCCTATATCACTGAGTGCTCTTTTGACAGCCTCGTGTGGAGTATTGTCGAAACCCCCTCTATGTATGTAGGCACATACCACGGTTTCTTTTGTGTTTAGAGCGTCTTGGATTTCGTCAGTCAATTGTATCAACGCGGTCTCCGTGGATTTGTCCGTTAGATAAGCATGCTGACGAGGGTGCAGTGGCACCTGCTCCAGGACTTTTGTTCTAATGTAATTGTCTACTGCTTTTTCTATCGTCCTGAGAACAAACGATGTAAGGCTGATTGGTCTAAGGGATTTAGGGTGTGTAGTGTCTCGTTTCCCTGCCTTGGGGATGAAGGTTATTCTTGCCCTCCTCCACACTTCTGGTATATATCCCAGTCTTAAAATTATTTTAAATGTAAAACTAACAGTGCGCATCCCTTATCCAAGACCGTTTTTTGCTTCTCAAGGCAGAAAAAACAACTTTCTTGTTGCCAAAAGTTAGTTTGGTCCATAATAGAAATGTGTAACTAAAAACCATGAACAATAGTTCTGTTTACAAATGAATCCCGATTCCCAGCAGTACAAAAATCATGTCCTAAAAACATTTTACATTATGAAACTAACAGTGCGCATCCCTAATCAAACATCGTTTTTTGCTAGAATAGGAGAAGAGTAAAATCACGTAGATGTGCTAGGACTTATTAGTGACGAACCTATAAAAACCACATGCATATTACAAAATTGTGCCCTCAGGATTTAACTTTTTCTTATTGTTCAATAAATTACTTGTCTTCCAATTTTAAACATTAAACATGCACAAAATTTCGTTGCAAAGTAAAATTAACAAAACAATGGTTATTTAATTACGAACAAATTAGACATGCTAAACGAGTTTGAGAATGTAAAATTATTACATGAAAGCAATTGAATAATCATACACACATATAACCCCAGAATTGTTTTTCAAATAGTTAACTTTGAAAATCGCTTTCGAGAAACAGGGACGATCGAAACCGAATGCGGGATATTGCGGCTGAGCTATACGATTTTATTCTTATCATTTTCTTAATAGGTGTAACGTGAGGATTGTAACAAAGGACTCAGTTTAGAGAATTTAACAAGTAAGGAAAATCGCTGTGATATTCTCTCATGGGAATAAGATGTTTTAACAATTCAAGATAACAGAGTAATAGAAGAATAGTTGAAGATTAAAATTGTTAAATGAGGAAAATTAAACAAAATGAGAATAGTTACGTTAATCCCATTTATATCTTATTTTTTTTTTAACATTAATTTAGATTTAGATTTTTTCTTTGTTAATAGTTATTTTTATTGCTATTTGTATCAAATGGTTAATGCATCATTAAATTTAAATTATACTATTTAATAGTTAGTCCAATTAATTTACTTTTTCTTTAACATACTTATTTTTTAAAGAGATCTATTGTGTTAAAATTCCTTGAAATAAAGAATTGGAGGGTGTATAGTTAAATAACAGGATCGGCGCTTAAACTGTTGGCCGTTAAAAATCCTGCATTCGCGTTATTTTTAATCTAAAAATTGTTGTAAAACGGATAATTGCATTGGGATAGTACCACAAACTGCACGAATATGAGATAATGGTATTTTGTCGCTTATGCACAGAAAAGCAAACTTTAAGTCATTAACAGTCTAATATTTTTGACTAAAAAAGACCGAATTAAAAATCCACTAGACTAAAATCCAGGCAATATGGTGGCCAATATTATTAAAATAAAAAAGTAGAATTTGTTTTGATAAAACATTTAATGCCTCTTATCAAATATTTTAACTGCTCAAAGGGACAAAGCAACCCTTATGGTAAAATTGTTGATTAACCGTTTAATGAAAATCGATGTGAGCATAATCATATAGAAGTTACCGCGGCCCAAACCGTTATTTGTAAAGGCATTTACTTTCACAGAGCCATTATATGGTATCGTCTTTTGATTTAAAAAAGACCAAATTTTTTAGCAATGTTTAAACGCTTCTGTTCTTGCTAGGCAAACTGACTTATATACAGGTGATAAATCTTTTTTTTTGTATTTTGTACAACTTGAATTATAATTACGCCCAATTACGAGCAGAGAGATTTTTGATATGAAACACAGTAAGGCGAGGCAATGGCTCTAATCCTACCAATTTGGCTGAGCAAGACGAATCGGCGAGCAACTGTTTGCATTCGATTCAAAAGGAACGTTTGTAAACTAAATTATTCTTCGACAGATAAAAATTGCATTTTAAGCATAAGGAAAATGCATTTTCAAAGTTCACTTCGAAGAGATGAAAAATTTGGAACTCAACGACAATAAGTTTAATTTTTGAACTCAAGGGTTTAGATGTCAGAAATTTAATGACGGCCATGATTTCCGACGTTCCTGGTGCTCAGGTGGACCTCGTCGCCTGGATTTTATTTTTAAATAATTCACTACTTTTTGAAGCCACTAAATATGATTCTAGAATATATTTTTTAATATGATAAAAAACCAAGTAGCAAATATGTTATTCCTACAAGTTATCTGTACACTGACTTTGGCAAAATTTATATTTACAAGAACTGTGTCTCTCCCGGTATCAAAACTAGTTAAAAGTTGCTGAAATATTCCAAAAATATGTGTTTCTGATTTAACTTTGTCTAAGACAGTAACCATTAAAAACTTTAAACTAGTAAAGCGCACAATCGTCTTATATCCCTAGATGTTCTGGAAGAGGGCAGAAGATCTGATAGTTAAACGAATTTTTTGCAGAAGAACTCTGCTCAATAGTGCCTTTACTTACCAGACCAACCAGAGCAACCTAACGTGCCAACTCTATGCATCCTTATACTATACAGTGCCAGACATCGAGAACGGATCGATTCGATTGTTCCTTCATCCCCAGGGTCTCCAGATTATGGAACTCCTTACCTTTCCACGTCTTTCCCACTAACTTGTAGTCCTTTAAATCCCAAATTGATAAATTTCCTCTTCTGCCCCAATAGATGTTCTCGTAACATTTGTATTTAGGTCTATAACTGGTTCTGGAAATTTGGGGAGGGGCGAGCAAGTGCTTAGCCAGCACTAAGGCCACATATGACCCATTGTGCATCCTCCCGTATTGTAGGGATATCCTCACCTCAGGCTGTCACCAGGCCTACTGATTTAAAATAGGTGATGAGGCTCCCGAGGGGGATCTCCCTGACATCGGCTGGTGTAAGCCAATACTCGCCCAACACGGATCTTCTGATTTCAGAAAAAGCAGAACAGTCATACATAATGTGTTCTACTGTTTCCTCTTCTTGTTCGCAGCCTCTGCATAGCGGCGATTCTGTTAATTTCATCCTAAAGAGATGTTGTCGCAAGGTCTATACCTACAAGAGCATCCTTAAATAAAAAAAATTATAAAATAAAAATAAAAATACATATCCTACTGTTGGAATAGATGCCAACAGTATTTAAACTAAATCTTAAATATTTAATGTTGCTCTAAAAATGAAGCGGTCCCAAAAGAGTTAAAGAAAAATTCCTGGACTGTTCCATATTCATAGAAATAAAAAGCTTGGGAATATCGTTATTTAAAAATTAAAAGAAAATTATAAATGCTAATACGAACATCAACTGAATTCTTCACGAAACGTTATGAAATCTATGTAAATAATGATAAAGTTCAAAGGATGATAGGAACCTATTTGAAATTCTTTGCTAGTTATGTAAAAGTTTAAATTTTCCTATTTTTCTGCAAATTTACTTTTAAGCTCATTAAGGGTTAAATGGAAATATTTATTTTTAGTATGTTGGCAAATTATTAAATAAAGGAAGATATAAAGTGTATTTTTTAAAGCTGAATCTATACGAGAGTTATTGAAATCTAAACTAAAGTTTTATTTTAGTTGGTGGAGTGGGGAATTAAAAAGTTTTAAAAAATAAAACCAAGCTAAAAGTAAACGCATTGAGATAACCTTAAACCTCCCACATAAACTCCAAATTTGAACTTCATAATTATCTCTTGAAATTAAGCCGTCGAGGATCGTTTATGCATTAGGTTATCTCCACTCACTTTTTTTTTAACAAGAAATATTTCAGTTTCCACTAAGTATGTAAAGTGTAAAAGAGACTATGTACTTATATAGAGACAGCGGCACTAATGTTTTTGTAAGAGAAGCCTGCACGTGCTGCTATTAAAATCGCAGGTTATTAAATTTTACACATTTAGTAATATTGGTTTACAACCTATGTTACATACCTAAAGGCAGAGATGTCCTTGTTGTAATTTCAATGCCCTTATGTTTTCTATTTGCAATAAATCTACAATTATACAGCTATGTTTATTTTCGTTTTTACTGCCCAACCTCAAAACTTCAAAATAAGCTTTGGGGCTAAAAGTTACATTTGCTCGGGACAAGTTGTGATATGCTGACCTGCCCCGTAGTGATAGTTGCAGACTGACATAATTTGTAATGCATATTTTTTGTCTTTTTGTAGGAGTAGGACGTATATATGAGAAAAACTTAGCCGGGCAAAATATCGGAAGATAAAACTAAGAAAAAAATCGTGGCATTAGAGAAGATTTTGGATTGTCATATGTCGCCAACGAGATATTTAAAGAAAAGAAAAAAGCAAAAGATAAGGGCACATATTACAAGAAGAATAGACAAGTTCTTAATGATAAACAAAAAGCCGTTTGGGTGAGTTATTTAATTAAATGCAGCCAAATTTACTACAGACTAACGCCAAAGGATGTCAAGCAACTGTGCGCTTAAGTACAACATTGTAATATCGCAATCGTGGCAAAACAAAAAGACAGTAGGGTCTGATTGGCTAGCATCATTTTTTAAACGCAATCAATCGTTATCTTTAAGAACCTCAGAAGCTACTAACTTGAGCAGAACCACATCCTTTAACAAAAAGAAATTTTGGGATGTTTGCTTAAACGGCTGAGGTGTTGGATATATATAAATTTCTCTCATCACGCGTATAGAATACAGACGAAACAGGTGTGACAACAGTTCTGAAACCTGGAAAAGTTTTAGCTTCAAAAGGATCTAAACAAGTTAGTTCCATCACATCAGCAAAGAGAGTGACTGTTTGCAAAGCAGTAAATGCCGTGAAGAACTCGGTACCATGTATGTTTTATTTAATGGAATTAAATACAAGTGGCTATTTTGTTCGTGATGGACCTTCAGGCTGCATATAGGCATCGGGAACGCAAGTAGCCGGATAACTGGACTGGAATTTTACATCTTTATGAAGCATTTCATAGATAATATAAAACCTTCTCCATCTAACCCTCTTCTTTTATTATTAGACAATTATTCCCTACACTTGAATTTTGATGTCATTGAAATGGCTAAAGAAAACAATGTGGTATTGCAATTATTCCCACCATATTGTTCACGATATAGTGGTGTACGGACCATTTAAAAATTACTGTGCAAGTCAACTAGACGGTTGGCTTAGAAATAATCCAGGCAAAACAATTACCTACCGCACACGATATTACATTAATAGTGAAAAATGCTTTACCCTTGGCAGTAAATCCAACGAATATTATCAACTGATTTAAGAAGACTATTGACGCACCATTCAATTAGGAAATTTTTAAGATGATGACTTTTTGTCTGCTTTTGTTTCTGATAGACAACTAGATGGAACAATCAACTTAAACAAGGAAAATGTCCCTGTTACGATACAGAACATAGAGGCTGAAATTTCAACTCTATCTCTTTTATTAAAAATTAAAAAATTGAACGGTTTCATAGCTAAATGATTTTGAAATAAAACCGCCTTACCGAGATACCTAGAAAATGATATCATTTATTTATTCACTAGCCTTTGTAGTAAACTTCACATGTGTTTGTAAACTCTCAATTTGGTTCTATTAAATTGCGACAAAAAATCTGTAGTAACAAATATTTGCAATACTTTCCACGTCCGGCTGTTCTGTCAAAATAGCCATGTTATTTACGATACTGTCCGCGTGTACTTGAATCCCCCCGAAGTTACTTTATCGCATGACATTCATTTTCTCTCTAGAGAAAACAGGACGAACATCCCAAGGTGCTGAGTAGATATTGGATACTGCATAAACCATATAATATATTCAATTCTATTCAGGAACACAAGTGTTTGATTTTTGGTATTCTGGATGCAATATCGACTGCGTTCATGCTCCGATTTCTTAAAACAGTTCTGGTTGGTATTTTTCGATATTTCTGATCAATTTTAAAAATTTAAATTAGGAAACATTTTAAAAGTTAGACTTATTTACAAATTATAAAAGATATGTTTTCTGTAAAAGTCGTAGATGAAAAACTACTGATAATCTACAGAAGATTGACAGTTGTTATCAAAAATAGACCTTAGGGAAAGGTTTTAAATATTTTTTAAAACAAAATTAGCAAAATAGATATAATCAATTACAGTGAAAACTTTAACAACGTTCAAAAATATATTTACTCAGAATATCGCTTACAATTAAGTACAACAGTGGAAATCCTTAGAAAAACAAACCACACCAAGGCAGTCAGGACGAAAATCTAAAGAGAAAAGTGTTAAAGGCATATTAGTTATAACTTAAGAGCATAAAAAAACCCTGCCCAAGAACACAAAAAAAGTGAAATACATGCATCAGTATAGGGAAACATTTAAAAAGTCATGTTGGCGATTTACTTACTGAATTTTTAAAAAATATAAAATGTGTATTTTACATTTTTCCGTTTTTCTTGTTGACACAATTTAAAGACAATTAGTTTATTTTATAATCGATTTAGGAAGATGAGTTTAAGCACTGCATCTACTAAAATCAAAATCTAACTTACCACAAGTTTTGTGCACTCTCTTTTGGATGCTCGATAAGACTAATCTGTCCACGATTAAATTCTTCATTTCAACGAGAGAATGTTAACCGTTTCGTGCTGCATTGCCAAAAGCAGGAAGAAACCTGGTTAGTTATTCTTATTAAGATAAATGTACTCTTAATTTATAAAAAAAAATATTGTGTGAAAATGTTAACCGTGTAATTCATAACTTCACTATTTGTTTGTAATTACGCTGATAGATGACTACGCTACAAGGAAGAGGGATCTTATAGATTTGACGTAGGTACATATATTGTAGATAGAAGATACGCGTATATCAGCCTTGAATTTCTTGTAAACCAGCTTACTGTTTCCAAGAGGTAAAAACATGCCATAGTTGGTATATTGTGTTTTAAAAAAGTGTTTTACAAGATACATCAAACCGTAGGCGACGCAAGTTTTTTAAAGTTCTTTTCTGCAATATGAACGCTCGCGAGAAAAGTTCAGAAGAACATAAACCCCAAAAAAAATTCCTTACCGCAGATGGGAGTCTACCAATGAAAAATAGACTAATCTTGTAATATTAAAGTTTAAGTTTATAGCAGTCACCCTTAATGCATAACACCCTAACGATAATTTTTGGCACAGATCCTAAATATGAATTTTAAATTTCATTGTTGAATCAATATGTAGTCCTAGAAATTTGTTATTTATGTTTGAAGGAATCGCTTGATCCCCTAACATTATGTTGGACAGTCTACATTTAAATGTTAGTTTTTTCAGTATTAAATACTAATTAATTATCATCACACCATTTCTTAACTCTTATAATATCTTCATTCTTCTAAATAATTTTAGATTGCCCTCACTCTTTCATAAAATAAAAGTATCATTGGCAAAAATAGGGTACCGGACAGTAATCGAAAAAAAATCTAAGATGTGTTTTAAAATAAAGTTTGTTATACAACAATATCACTCAATAAAGATTTTTAAGAAATAACAATGATTTATATTTTTAAATCAATAAATAAAGTTGCGTAAGTTATCTGTGACGTGTAAGAACCCAAACGCCAATCACAGTGCGTAACGTCATATTTTATGTAGGTAGCCATAAGTAAGCAGCACTGCTTTGTATGTTATTTCGCGTTTTTCTACGATTTATTTGCATTTTTCTAAAAATATTTAATTGTAATAAGTTACGAATTGAAGGACTATAGTCATAACAGAAGTTGTCGTAAGTGCTTGAAGCCTTCTGTTAAGTTTTTATTATGGAACAAGGTTATACAAAAGCCGAAAATAGAAATCTCCCAAAAGTTGATATTTTTATTGTCAGCAGTTTCTTTGCCACTAATTCCGACTTTTGTTCTGCCGAATGTAGAAATATGAAAACATTTGTGTAAGTATTTCAATCTCTTTTTGTTTATCTTAACCATAGAAATGATTAAAGAAATAAGTAAAACTTAACCTATTACACCTACATTACATACACACTAAATATGATTATTTGTATTATGGGCTGTGTAATAACACTCTAGGTACTGTACTTACATCAAAGTGATCTTCACAAAAGTAAATTGGTGAAGTAACAGACATTTCATCGCACTTTCGTCTTGCTAAGTCTAACCATTTCTTTCGTATGTCTGGTTTTCGAGGTACATCAATAAAAATTTTATTTGGAGTAGTAACTGATGAATTTCCACATCGAGGATAAAACACACCAACGATATCTTTTTCGGTCCATGATGATTAAGAAAAACAAAATTCTTAATTTATCCAAGCACTGATCACTTGTAATATGGCTCGTAGTTTGTTTACCTCCATATGACGTCACGCGATCTGATTTGACATGAAGTGCTGTTTTCGCGGTAATTTTAAATAAATTATGTTTTTGACGTTTTCAATTACTCCAGAGGATTTATTTAATTAAAATATTATTTTTTATGGCTATATATATGAATAAAGATTATTTTTAAACACCATTTAAAAAGTTGTCCGGTTCCCTATTATAAAATGATCCCTGATTTTAATAAATGCTTAGTCATTAAATTGAATCAAAAAGAGAATTGGCCCCAATACAGATCCTTTAGGTACTCCGCATTTTATACAAAGTATTAGAAAACATCAGAATTATAGCAAGAAAAGGGGAAAGCAAGTGTACCTGTCACCCCTGATGACACACATACACATACATATATTAATAAATTATATTGGCTACATGCTACATGTATATGCATTATTAAGCCTATTTTAAAATAAGCGTAACTTATTTTAGTGTTAGTTTACGTTACGGTTACAGGAAGTTGTAATACTGATCTTTCATAAGTGGAATGCTCTTTGTCTTAAAAACAAAAATTAAAAAAAATCTTTTACAATTTGTACTTAGAACCAAGACTATACAGTATGAAAGTTTTTGGTGCGCTAAATCTAAATCTAGCTGGAAAACTTTTGTACATAAAGAAACCTACTAACATGAAGTAATATATTTATAATTTAAATGTATATCAAAAATTAATCATTTAGTAATATTAAGAAGGAACAATATAAATAGGGACAGTGCCGAGCCGACCCCTACCAGCGCCGTTGGCCAAAACTTACGAAGCGCCTTTCTTAAAATTTGTTTAATTTATATAGACATTTAATTACAGCCATAAATATAAAATTTCTGATTTTTCTAAATCAGGATGTCATGCAACTACTTTAAAAAATAAAACAAAAATTAACAATTGACTTAAATTTGTGCACTTCTTATAATTACTAAAATGAGCAGTACTTTTTTCGTGTTTACTGCAAGATTCCGCCAAATGTTTCCATTGCATTTCCAAATGTTCCGTTGCAAAATGGAGATTTGTTTTTTGAATCGAATAATTTGCAGCATAAACAAAAAACCGCATTTTTTGATTTGGAATAAAGCAACCACTCTCTATGAAACTTTTCACCATTTCTTAAATGTCTTATAATAACAATCCGAAAATTTTCGTCCCGAAGAATCACGCGGAAAATTATAATTTTTTACTTCCGTAATCGGGGTTTCTATTAAATATTCAACCATGCTTGAAGTCAAAACTTCTGGCCAAAGTCCTGGGTCATCTTTGGGAAAAGCTGGTGCTGGTGTTGATCTTTCTTTTGGTGGCGGCGGTGCATCAAGCGCAGGTCCATGCAATTCTTTAGGCGCATCATCTTAAAATACAAACACACAAATAAGTAAATATCGCCCACTATAGGTACCAAATGCATTTTAAATGCATTGATATATTTATTTAAAATTTAAATAAAATGCTGAATTTTTTAGAGCTTTTAAAAATATATACATATCTTTAAAAAAAGCACATACCACTGGACACGTTTTTTAATTCCTCACTTTCGTAAATCTCTTCGTCGACACCTAGCGATTGTTTTGATGTGGACGGTGTCGAAGACACAAAATATTGCTGTATTTTTGCATGTGGCATTCTTATCACGCTATTTTTCTCGTTTGCGTTTTTTTATTAAATTCTGGTAGCCAGACAATTTCTTTTTTTATCACTCATCACAATATTCACAAATTATTAAGTATCGCAAAAACACAAATAATAAAACAACTCTCGATATTGCACCATCCACTCACTTTCGATAACTGATAATTCTTTTTGGTCATCTGCTCGGTAAACTCAAAAATTTGTTTTGCATTTTGTCAGTATTTATAAAATGTTTTATTGGGCTTTATTTTATTGAAGGGCAATAATGCTTTGAAAGAAAGCCTTTGAATAATACCTATGATATCATTAAAATGTATTTAGCGCATTTGCATTCATCTAAATTCCAAAATACTGACAAACTGCTAAGATGAAAAATTTTAAAAATGATAGGGGGTTGCTAAATTTATTTTTTATGTAATTTGTTAATTGAGTTTAAAATTACAGTCACAAAAAAAATCTAAATCGTAAAAACATTTTTTTTGCTACCACATTTATAGCTTTTATCCGGTCTAAAATCTGAGAGCGGCGCCTTTATCACCTAGGCGCCGTCGGGCGCCGCCCGACTTGCCCATATGGACGGCTCGGCACTGAATAGGGAGGACTTGATCCTATTATGGCGTATTTCTACCTTAAATAAATAGTATTATCTTAAGAGGGAACTGAAATTGAAATTCTCTATTAAACGAAATCTTATTATAAGGGACTCCTTAATTAATATCTATCGAAATCCTCGTTGATAATATTGGCCCGTTTGAATTTGGGAATTTCTTTTGCAATCAATATACCTGCCCCCAGTGTCTTTTGAATCTGTGCGAAAGTATAAATTTGATCTTTTTATAGTACTAGCAAAATTGTTGTTTTAAACTTTATCCTAACAAACATTCAAGAGAATTTTATTGATCATTTATCTGAATTAACTAAACAAATTAGATATTTAAAAAAATATATCTGTCTACATCTGGTTCTTTATTATTTTTGGAACTAAGATCCTTACGGCAGGCTTGGAGGAGATAGGGATTTTGCTACGTGACCGAACTGAAAAAAATGTAATACCTAGTAAAAAACCGTAACGAAAAGTCCGTGGAATAAAACCGTTAATTGAGCCGGGTTCGATTCCCGGTCGATGCAATTTTTTTTGTATATATCTCTTAACATATACCTTTTTTTGTTAAAGTAATATGAGATATAATTTTTAAAAATCCTGTTAATCTAGTTAAAAGAAGTTAGGAAAGGTGAGAAAAAATAAATGTATACATTACTCTTTAAAGCTCACCTTGAATTTTAAAGAAGCTTCTTAACGCCAAGATTTCACTTATTTTAATATATTGACCGTTAAATGAGACGTGCGCAGGCGCTACAGTCGTATACACAAGCGAGTAGTGTTATGTGTCGATTCTACATTAGCCGAAGGAACTTCGTTCCTACCTGGTGTCACACGACACCATCTTAACTTTTTTTTTGCTTATTGTTAAATATAGTTTTACACAACTGTTTTCTGTTACCCCTGCAAATTCTTTTCAGTCTATCTTTTGTAGCTTGATTTAGCCAAAATATCTTGATCAAGAGAAATTATAAGATTTATTATAGTATAATTTGTAGTTAAACGAATTGTTAGTTAATTTACAGTGTTTGCAATTTTTTGCTGAATAAAATAGTCAAAGTTTTAGAAACCACACATAGCACCTAAAATTTTAGTTCTTTTTTACAAAAGGTTCAACTTACTCAAAGTAACGATGAATATGATTATTTTTAAAATATATTAATTGATAGTATTGATATTGATACTATCAGATAGTGCAAAGTATCTAATAGATACTAGTGGATAGGCGTGTTCTTGGTATAAATAATTTATTTGCATAGTTATGTAAAATATCTACTTTGCGATTGTGAACCCAATTAAGAAATTATGAAAAGAGCACAAAATATTGGATGGTTGCCTAATATTGGAAACCCTCATATCTCAGTCTGAAAAAGCTCGCCATTAGTTACCGCTACGGCATTGACTGGGTTTAATAAGCTGTCCGCAATATTTTAATTTGGCTTAAGTTTTTTGTGATAATTTGAGTTTGGCTAAGTTAAATACATTCATTTGTTGTAACATTCGAGTTATTGGAGAAGTAAAATATATTTTATCTACTCCTTTGACAGTAAATGTCACTTATACTCATTGTCACCATGCCGGGTAAGTAAGCGTTAACGCACAGTTGTGCGTAATGAAACATCATTCCAACATGACTTTTCATTACGCACAACTGTGCGTTATAGCTTACTTACCCTGCATGGTGACAATGAGTATAAATAACATTTACTGTCAAAGGAGTAGATAACAGTACAGTACGTACGTCATAAATTTTTTTAGAGATGTCAAAAATTTAGAATTAAAATTAAAATATTGAGTCATAGATAAAGCATAGTACGTAATAGAAGGTAAGAGGTATTACGTACTCGTGTAATTACAATTCCACTCGTACGTAATGTCCTACTTACCACTCTTGATACGTAATATACTATAATGTTTGTTTTATAAAACTAATAACCTTACATAATAAATACCTTAATTTTTTGTAAACGAACTAAGCTAGATCCCTAATATAAGATACTTTGGTGCCCTCAATATTAAAGATATCAAATATTAGTGTACCGTATTCTAAGATATACAAAATTTGGTAAATTTAAACGTTCTAATAAAGTTAACTAATAATATAATTATGAATTAATCGTTACAGATTAATAATGCCACCTCAAAATAAAAAACAATGGTGCCCAGATGAAATGAATAAAGCTTACGAGGTTATCATAAATAGTTTTTATCTACTCCTTTGATAGTAAATGTCATTTATACTCATTGTCACCATGAAGGGTAAGTAAGCTATAACGCACAGTTGTGCGTTATGAAACGTCATGTTGGAACGCGTATTTATGCATGTAAAACAATATATTTTGCTGTTTTAAATAATTGTTACATTAAAAAATGGTTTTTCAGCAAATATCTAACCCATAACATAAATTAAAAATATATAATAGTTTTTATTAAAAAATAAAACAGATTTAGGCAACATATATTACATTTTAAATGATTATTTATTCTAGTATGTTATTTAATGTCACTACTTTGATAGATGTTATTTTAAACGTAAAATTTCGTCATATATTTTTTTAGAGATGTCAAATATTTAGAATTAAAATTAAAATATTGACTCGTAGATAAAGCATAGTACGTAACTCGAGTGGTAAGAGGTATTACGTACTCGTGTAATTACGCACTCGCCGCTACGCGGCTTCGTGCGTAACTTTTCCACTTGTACGTAATATCCTACTTACCACTCTTGTTACGTAATATACTATTTTGGTCATCCGTCCAGAAACAATAGGTACTATTAATTACTTCAAAATCCTCCGGAAAATGACATTTTCCGGCCTAGACTGGCAAAGTAGCTTTTAGATTATCTAAAGAGATGGCGCTATGAGTTTAAATTTTAAGTCATCAAAAATACATAATACATAATACAAATTTTAATTAATTTTATTTAAAAACAGCGTATAATATACTAAACTTACCTATAAATTTTCTAAAGATGAGCAGGATTCTAATTTACATTTAATTTCTCTCACAACTTGTATTATAAAATTTGACATTTATGTCAATTTACAACTACTTATCATTCAATTATGAAAATAGTTCATTGTCTCTGCTATCTTTATATAAAATTATTCGATATTAATGTTAATATTTTCAATATAACAATTTTTATTGTGCTGCTTATTAGCACAGTATTTGTATGTATAAAAATTAAGGAACTTGAAATCGATTATCAGAAAATCATTCCCTATTACTAATTCTTTTAATCGTGAAATAGATGTCAATAAACATCTAATCTTGTATGTCACAAAGTAAAAAGTTTTTGAACTTGTTGTGTTTGCAACATATGTTAATTAAAACACTAATAACTACTGAACACGTATATTAAGTATCAAACAAGTTATTATACAACTATAAATACTATAATATTAACATCACGTCATACCAGCTGACAGTCTGTCGGCTGTCTTCTAGTCACTGGTCTTACTTTAGGTAGCACAAACGGTCAACTCTTGAGCATAACAGAACTTTTGAAAATATTAAAAATTAGTCGGACCAAAAAATAGTGTGTGTTACACGTCCGGAAAATATTTTGCAAGTGCTCGTATTGTTTCGTCTCGGTGCTACGCACCTCGGCTACACAACTTTACTCGCTCTTGCAAAATGTCATTTTCCGTCCTTGTGTCACAAATAACTATTTCCAAAGCTTCCAAAGTTTAGCATGTCTCAAAAAGTACTTTGGAATATTATGTAAAAAACTTAAATGAACTTATAGCTACAAAGACGGGTCGGAAACCTACATTCAGTCTCTAGGTGAAAGAAGGTAAGCTTGCAAAATATTGCCTAGAAATGGCGCATAAATTCTACTGACATTCGAGTTATGTCTTATTAATTAGACATTATAAATAATATTGCTCATCAATTTTCATACAAAGGTAAAGCAGGTAAATAGTGATGGTAGCTTTTTTAATAAGAAATTCTTCACTATCGTTTCGAACACCAGAAGCAACAACCGAAATGCGAGCACATGGATCTACCAAAGAAAAGTTTTCTGATTTTTTTGATAATATCTTAGAGATAGAACTAGTGAAAGTTCGAATTTTCGAGACCGGGGTTACAATTGTAAAGCATACAATCACTAGGGTTCTTTGGCTGAAATGTATAAAAAAAATAATTCAAGTATTTTTAATATATTTTTTACTAAAAGTATTAAATATTCGGTGCTCTTCCCCTACTAATCAATATTTTTTTATTATTTTTTTTTTAGTTGTCTTTTCCAACTTTTTTATAATAGTATATTTTGTTAAGGAAATGATATCGAAAAGTTGCCAACTTTTAGTAATTTATTAAATATTAAAAATCTCGCAATATATTTGTACTTTTAAAATTATTTTTTATTTACTACAAAGAAATATTTTGTAACAACCTTAAAACTCACTAATTAATTGTTTTAAAAATACCTTTTTTAACCCTATACTATACCTACCCCAATTAAGCTCAAAGTTTTCTCTTTTTATTTTGACGTAACTGTCCTCCAACACAACTGATGTCTTTGTCGGATAATTATTACGCCATAGAGAAAAGAGGCCATGACAGGGCCGTGGCGTTCGGCAAGCTCTTGTTATATTTACTTTTGTACTTTTGCCAGGCTTTTTAAGTATTTTCCCTGCTTTACACATTGTTTCCAGCTTTTTTTCGATGCCAGTGACTTCTTTTCATCGAGTTTAAAAAAAAACACAGGGTGGCTTCAGCAGTAACCTCCACAAACAATTTAAAACTTATTATTAGCAAAATTTTATGACAGTTCTAAACAGTCTTTAAGATATTAAATAAAAAATAGCTATAAAATAAAATGTTTGATAATCTATAATATGTTATTTTTCTTATATTTAATTATATCTCGTTATAAACAATTTGTAAATAATCAAAAATTATAATTTGGATAAAAAAGTAAAGCAAAATATTCAAATAGTAAACTAATAAGATTAAGATAAAGAAGTAATAAAAAAAATACCAATTATAACAAAGACATTAAGAACTGAAGCCACTTGTCAACGCATTGAAAAGAGATGAAAGAATATCGTCGTACTAAAAAGACTAAAAAAAATACAAGCTCCGTCAAAAGTATAACGGTGTCATAAGTTGGACCTGCCTGTCTGTCTTGCAATCACAACTATATTTTATGCTAATTTATTCCTTTCGAGTGTTTTTTGACCAAAACCGAAAAATGACCCTAACATTTCCAAAAGAATGAGAAAAATAATTTCAGTTACTCAAAATGCACACGATAGTACTTAACTATATCTCCTTAAATAACACCAAGATTTTTATCTTTACAGACACGACACAATTTTGCTTGTTCTTAAATCTATCTACCACAAACTAAGCATCATTGCTTAACAAAATTTTGTATAAATACAATAAATCTGTAATCCAAGGAGCGAATTTACGACAATTTAAAGGGTTCTTTTTTATTTCCAGCGTTAATTAAATTAATAAAGTATCATAAGATATGTCTAATTGTTGCGAATGTCTTAAAATCGATTTTGTCTGTTCATTTTCATCACTTTCACCCACAATAGCAATTAGCAATGCATTTGTGCGGATAATTGTCTTTCTTACACTGTTTGATTTATCAATGAGAAAACCAGTTATAATGTATACTTCCCCATTGTTGGAATTTTACTACATTCTATTGAATAGATGTCATTCTAAGACACATCACGTATAATTATTAGAGAATACTATAAGGGTTGTCTTTTTAGTTTTCATATAACCGCTTAGAAGGCACAACCAATAAAACTTTCAGACAGAAATCTAACATCATTCTTTTGTTGACATAAATCCACAGTTTCATTGTGATACAACAAGCCGTGTAGGTACAGTAAATTTTTGAAATTAGCAAGTCACTCGAAAGATGGATTATTTGGTCCGAGACCATTATCGAACAATTACTTTTTACAATATTCAAGGAGTATTATCTCAACAGCAATGTCTCCCTAAAATGGTTTCGATGTTTGGGAATAAAGCACCACACCAGTCAACTAGTTTCCGCTGTTATTGCAAATTTCAACTTAAACGCTTCAGTCTCAGCAAGGAATCCTTGTTAGATCCACCCAAAACAGCAGTAACAGAGCTTCATCAGCTAATTAAGATGACCGCTGTGTAACATACCGGAAGATAAAGGTATCTTTGGGCATTTCAAAGACCCCAAACCAAAAGATCCTACATAAAAAACTGGGTGTTACGAAGTTGGTTTACCGTTGGTCGCGACTTTTGTGTCACAATCTGGTCATGTGGTAACAATTGCTTTAGAAGATTAGAGAACGGTTACTTTCGATTGGTATATTAACGTTTGTTACCAGAAGTTATCGCAAAACTCCGACAAAGCAACACACAACAGCGAATTATCCTCACACTGCCCAAAAGACCAATCGAGTTTTTAGAGCTTCAAAACATCGAATTGTTAGACCATCCACCGTATAGTTTCGACCTTAATCCTAACGACATCTTCACGTTCCCAAAGATCAAGAATTTAATGCGGGGGCACCGATTCCAATCGTCAGAAGAAGCCATCGATGCCTTTAAAACAGTGATTTTGCAGGTGTCGTCTAAAGACAGGAATAACTGTATAACCAATGAGTTTAAACGTATGTAAAAGTGTATCGATCCTGGTAGGACATATTTTAAAAAGCAATAAAGTACTTTAAATGCAAAACTAACATGACAACCCTCGTATACGTCACATTTGAATATTCTTTAGTTTAGGTACACTTCTCTGAAAGGCATTGTTAAGGACACAGTAATTCATTATAATAAGATGATTGTTTTAAATGCAATCCATTTTGTTATCAGTACTGCATTCATGAATCTTGTAACATTATTGAAATTTAAGAGCAGGATTTTTATTCACTCAAAATCGTACGATATGCTCAAAAAGCAGCACCTTTAATAATATCGTCTGACATTAACAAGTCTGTAAACTATAATGTCCAAAAGTAAAAAATATCTTATTGATTGATTTTATACTGGATTATATATCCCTAGCTTGATATAACAATGTTGAATTATGTTAATAATATCTGTTAATTTGATATCATTTACAATCTACTTTATTATATAATGTCACTTTTTTTAAATTCCTAATAAATCTTCTTAGTGTTACCATTTAAAATGGGCCACTTTGTAGAAAAAAAGGATGTGGAAACACTCTTCTTTAGGAAAGATGACAGGGAAATTATTTTTGGGTAAAAGCGAATGATTTACAGACAAAGATTATTCAGCCGGTTTCCTGTAAGGGGACGCTAACTTTTTTAATGAAACTGGCATTTTTAATGAAATTGATTTTTTTTATACTAAACTGAAGATATTTTTTTTATTCATGTATATCGAACTGTTAAAGATTAGCGTAGCCAATATAAAATTTAAATTCGGAATCTTAGCTATACTCAGTAAAATATCAGAATAAATCATAACCCACTTAACTAAAATTTATTTCTGTGGTGACACAATTAGCACTGAAAAAACTACAAATCGTACAAGATAACACGTTGATCAAAAAATTTTGAAAGAATAATTTGCATTTTTTAATAAAACTGTTTTTTGTTTATTGAATATGATCTCACGCAATTATTCACAATTATTCCAATATCCTCCAGTAAATATAGATATAGAAAAACAACATCGAATGCAACTTACGGTTCTACCAGATTTATTTTCTAAGCTACTCAGAAAATAAACTCCATTAAATTAATTTTTTATAAACTTAGTTTGAAGAGATAATAAGTTGGAGAAATCAGATTGGGTTTCCAAATATAAATGATTAAAAGATCAATACAAATGAAAGGTTTCATTTTTCCTAAAGAACATATTTCTTTTGAGTACGTGATTTTGCTTTTCCTCTATTCTCTCAAGCTAACCTGTTCGGTACAATAACATTTTTATTAATCTACAGAGTCATTTAAAAATAAGGGAACCAACGATATAAATGGCTAAGGAAAGTTCTGTTTAATAACGTATTGTAACGGTTGGGAGGGACAAGAATTAGATTATCTAGTGAAAAGCTAGATGATTTTAAATAACAAAGTCAATGTAAGAAGTAAAAAAGTAGGTACCATCGAATGCATTATATATACGAGTTTCGGAAAACCGTTAAAATGTAACTGTTAAGGTTTTCCGATCTGGATCAACATCAAAAGCGTCATAACATCAGGATTCCATATACTAAATTTCATAACGCTGTGCTGTTTCGTTCAACACAAATGGAACGGAGAGAAACATGTATTATACGTAAGTTTCGGAAAACCGTTAAAATTTTAAATCTTCTTTATGACATGAGGATTCTATATACCAAATTGTATGACACTGTGACTTTCCGTTCAAGAGTTTAAGCTCACACGGACGGAGCCGATCTTATAAAGTACCTCGATGGTACTTAATAAACCGAACCTTCTTGTAGAGTTTTAGAGCATTCTAATCAAATATCATTTAAAGATCATGAATAGGAAATCGTTACATCTTTTGACAGATATTTGTAACAAAGGTATATTTGCAGACTTTGTAGATATAGTAGGGAAACACATATATTAATTAAATTAAAATGTACATACATATTTTGAACATCAGTATCATTACTTTTATCTCGTTATTAAATTTAAATTAAATTTCAAACTGCAACACAAATGTCAAAATATTGTGTAAATTTTAAAATGGCCGTGCCGTTTTTTACGAGTTGCTACTGACGATGCACGTTTTGTGTATTTTAACGCTTTTGATAAATTGCCGGCTTTTTGTCTTATGTGGCAAAGTAGCACTTTTTAATCCTTATTCAAAGATATACTTCTAATAAGACGTTTTGGCGATCGTGATGAACGTTAAAAAAATATGAGTCGGACTTGCATACGAAGGGTTCTGTACCAGTATCTATAAAAACTACAATAATGTCACGTTTGTTGTTTGGTCTACCCCTTAATTTAATTATTAGCGGAGAGAAGGAGCGCTCGTTTAATACAACTGTCACAACTGCAACAATGTTAATTTTTAATTCTTTTTTCTTTGTTAGAAGAAAAGACTACACTGCATTTTTACTGGTTTTAATCAACCCATCCTTTCTTCACCGTTGCATGTATGTCATCCCAAGTATCATCCAGATAATATCTTCATGCTACTTAAACTTCTGATTTACTTAAAATAAAATCTTGGCCTGTTTCTAATTTATTCTCTTTTAACGTAGATAAGGCAGTAGTTTTATTAGTATAAAGGAGCTCTTCAATCGTTGGTTTTAAATAATAGCAAAGTCAGAACCGTTAATTAGGTAAAATTTCTTGATATTTTTATGAAGAACAAACCAAAATGTTTCGTTCGTACCGATTCGTTAAGTAAAAAACTAGCCTCAGCGTGTTATGCAACAGGATCTGTTTCTAAAGAAAACAATGTATTATCTGCCAAAATCACATATTTCTCGTTGTTCGAGTCTTATCTTCGATATCGTCTGTCTTTCTGGGGTTCTAGTACCGATGTTTAATTTGTTATTATTTATTAATCGCAAAAAAGAGCCATGCATAAGCTACTTCAAAAATGATGGAATTTTGACGCTCCCCTCTTTGTTTATCTTAGAAACTGTTTGCCTAATTCGAAACCACCTACATCTCTTTCCTGTAAGACCTAATCATGGCTACTGACACGATCAAATGCCTTAGTACAGAAATCTCTACTATATTCTGCTAAAAAACTTTATAACCATCTCGTTCTACAAACAAAATCCGCAACATCTTTTCTGAAATTTGTCCAAATGACGAAAACCTATCGATCTGTAGGACAATATTATTTAGTGGTTGATTTTTTTAATGAGTAACATAACATTTACTTTAGAAATTAGATTCAAACACAAGTGGGTAGCATATGCAACAGTCTCAACTTGTTAGATCTTAGGGCCTATTTTGCAATTTATTTAAATTTTGCAATAGTTTTTTAACTAGTTAATATTAACATTTTATGTAAAAATTTACGTAATTTTAATAGTTATTTATGATATGAGTGTTAAAAGTGACGTTTTATTTTGTAAGTGAAAAAGTTTGTGAAATGAGCGGAGCGAATTAAACAATTTCACAAACAAAATAAAATCACTTTTAACACAAATACCATACAATGTTTTTTGTACAACTGCCCTATTTTGATAATGAAATGGGCGAATTTGCAATGACAATAAACTAAACCGTGTTAAAAGTAAACTAAAGCGTGTTAAAAGTAAATTAAAGCGTGTTAAAAGTATTTTTAACACGCTGCCATGTAAACAATCAATTTTAACATTGTTTGCTATCATTAAAAGTGTCACTTTTAATAACAGTTGTACAAAAACTTTTTATTGTAATTACGTACTTTATTTTTCTTTTTTGTAAGCTTTGTCCATAAAATTATACAATTTTTAGTGACAATAAAGCCTTTTTATTTATTTAATTTCTTCTTTATCTGTTTATAAGTCCCATAAAAAACAGGTTCGTATCAAACAACTAAAATTTAATATTTGCAGATAATTTTTGTTTTTTACCAAACTTTAAATAAAAATAATTTTAGAAGATTATCTTGTATTATTGTATAAACCGAAAAACATTAAATTCTGATGGCTCTATAGTCTATACTATACATACTATTCAGTTTTTACTGACCACATATCAACGCAGTATTATCGAAATCTAGCAAAATGTTTTCCAAGCCTACATTAAATACGAACTTTAAAAATGCCAACACACCACAATATACTAATTCCGTTTGTCAGTTGTTAGCATTTTATTAATGTGCCATGTCAGCAAAAACATTCTGTAGTTTATGGCAGACCGCGAAATTTAATAGTCGTGAAATAGAATGTGAAAACAAAACAAATAAAATGGATTGACTTAGTTTAGTAGCTTTGCTTATCACAGAAGACCAACAAAATGTATTTAATATGTGTTTTTTTAACTTATAGTGTATATAATGGGACAAAAAACTCAAATGGTTATGAACAATAAACAAATGTTTAATTAAACCGCCCATGCTCAATAAATATCTATGTTGCAGTTTTCCTTCCTTCTTCCTTTAGTTTAATCGTTAGTACAGTCAAGTTTGAATGTGAATTCTATTGATAAGTCACAAATATATAAATTTATATCATAAACAACTGTATTTAAGGTCGAATTTAGTGTGCACAATGTGTTGCAATGTTCAAGACAATCATGTGTATAAAAAAATAATAACAAAATCGCTCAATTTAAAAAATGAGCCATCTCTTATTATTCGGATAAGTCTAGCACAATAGTGTAAAGGAAAGGACCTTTACAATAGAAAGAGTAGGTATAAAGGTACAGGTCCTAATGTTAGGCTCTCGATAGCCCTGGAAAATACGCATAGTGTCATCAAGGACGATTTCTATCACTGTGTTTAATGTTAGTTGAAGATCTCATACCAAAGCTTAAAAGAGAATGGTTTCATAGTCTAGCTTATGCTAACGATTTAGTTATTGTGGTAAGAGGTAAAGATGGCCGTATGACCGTATGCAGTAAAGGAGCTTGGTGTTCAAAGGAAGTACTTTCAGCCAATCCTAACAAAACGACACTTGTTTCATTTAACAACAGAAAGATTTTACCTTTTGTTACGAATAAAGTAACACTTTACTTTCATTTTCAGAAAAAGTAAAATATCTTGAAGTCATCCTCGAAAGATTGGTGGAACAAAACAACGAAACAAAAACCAATAATAGATTTGCTTGTAACGAGATCGTGCCCTAGTGCGGCCTTGGAGTTTATTCTTGAAATTAACATGTAAAGAGGATTGCTGTAGAAAGTGCCTCTAGGTTAACAAGGACCAAGTCAGTTTAACCCGGTGGTTGAACCAAATATCTTGAAAATCTAAGAGTAGAAGCAACCCAGTCTCTAAAGATGCCTACATTTTTTTTTTTTTTTTATTAAGGATGTCCTCGTAGGTATAGACCTAAATACAAATGTACCGAGAACATCTATTGGGGCAGAAGAGGTAATTTATTAATTTGGGATTTAAGGGCCTGCAAGTTAGGACGAGTGGGGAAGACGTGGGGAGGTAAGGAGTTCCACAATCTGGAGACGCTGGGGATGAAGGAACGATCGAATCGATCCGTTCTCGATGTCGGGCATTGAACAGTATAAGGGTGCATGGAGTTGGCACGTCGCGTTGCTCTGGCTGGTCTGGCAAGTGGAGGCATTATAGAGCAGAGTCCTTCTGAGCAAAATCCGTTTATGTATCGGTAAAACAAGGAAAGATCAGCCACTGCTCTTCGGTGGGATAATGGGGCTAGGTTCTTGGTGATACTGGTGTCGTTTATTAGTCGAACTGCCCTTCTCTGTATGGCATCCAGAACTCCGAGCCTTGACGGAGCCCCGAACCCCATACATGCGAGCAGTATTCAAGATTAGGCCGTATTTGGGCTTTGTAAAGAGTAGCCAAGTTGGATGGAGAAAAATATTTCCGGGCTCTAAACAGAAAGCCTAATTTCTTTCCTGCTGCAGTTGCTATGGATGCAATATGCTCGTTCCAGAGTAAGTCCTGGGAGATCGTTACACCAATCAGCGTAATGGAGTCGCCCGCTACTAGTGTCTGATCGTTAATTGTAATGGATGAGTCGCAAGTTTGCCTCTTGTTGGATAGGCAACATGTCTTTGTCTTGGAAGCGTTGAAATTAACAAGATTCTTTCTTCTCCACTCGTCTACAATTCTCAAATCTTGATTAATAGAAGCCGTTGTGGATCTTCTGTCCTCTTCCAGAATATCTAGAGGTATGGGACGGTTGTGCGCTTTGCTACAGTGTAGGTTGCTGTCATCTGCAAAACCATGTATCGGGTTATTTGTGGCTTCTAGTAGATCATTAATATGTAATAAGAATAGAGTAGGAGCTAGAGCCGATCCTCGGGGAACTCCAGCGTTGATCTTGTATAGGTTGGAAGAATGTCCATCTACAGCAACTTGGATGTGCCTGTTGGAGAGAAAGTTGGATATCCATCTGCAAAGGTTTTGCGAGAGTCCGTATGAAGGCAGTTTGTTCAAAAGAGCTGCATGCCACACTTGATCAAATGCTTTTGAGATGTCCAGTGATACTATTTGAGTCTCTCCATAGCGGTGGATGGCATCACTCCAGACATGAGTTACATATGCTAGTAGATCGGCTGTTGACCTTTGTTGGCGAAAACCATATTGCCTGTCACTTAAAAGGTTGTTTGTCTCAAGGTAGCTCAGGATCTCGTGATTGACGTATTTCTCCATAGTTTTGCTAATAACAGATAGGAGAGCTATGGGTCTGTAATTAGAAGGCTGGGTTTTAGAGACTTTCTTGGGGACTGGTTGTACTCGAGCAGTTTTCCAGGATTCTGGAAAAATACCAGTATCATATGATAGTTGAAATAGCTTAGTGAAAACTGGCGCTAGTTCGGGAGCACAACATTTTAAGAGTAAAGCAGGTATTTCATCGAGGCCGCTTGCTTTGTTGGTATTTAGAGTAGCAAGGACTCTCTGCACCCGCTTAACCCTAAATATGATATTTTTTATTGTGTGGGGAGCCCGTGGAATAGAAGGTAGCTCTATTTTGTCCGGTGGGTTAAGTGTCGAGTTCGAAGAGAATATTTTGGCAAAGAGTTCTGCCTTTGCTGTGGAGGACGTATCTATTGAGCCGTCATCTGATGTGAGTGGAGGGAACGAACTAGTTGTGAAATTGTTGTTGATATGTTTGGCGAGAGTCCAAAAGGACCGGCTTCCATTAGGGTTTGACATTACTTTCTCTCTCATTCGGGCGTCAAAGAGACTTTTGGAATTGGAAATAGTGGTGTTGTATCTGTTTCTAGCGTTTATATCATCCTGTTTTGTTTCATCTGATGGATTTTGTATAAATAATTTGTGGGACTTGATCTTAGCTTTCCGAGCTACATCGAAATCTTTATTAAACAATGGCTTCTGTTTGGCTTTTAAGCGTTTGGTTAAGTGAGAAATGTAAGCTTCCATGGCACACTGAATAATTTTAGTTATACTGTTGCAAACTGCCGATGGATCTTTGTTAATAAAGCAGACTGGATTCCAGGGAAAAGTTGCAAAGTAGTCTCGAAGGCCTTCCCAATCTGCTTTTTTTAAGTTCCAAAAACTTCTCTTGGGTGGTGCCTCGAATGGGTGAGGTTCTATTGGACATTTGACTTCTACTACAGCATGATCAGAGTTACCTAGGGGAGATAGAACATTTACATTATATTGCTCAGGGTGAGTAGTCAGAAAAAGATCCAGAGTATTAGAACTGTGATTGGCAGCTCTGGGAAAGTAAGTGGGCTGGTCGATTAGTTGGGACAGCCCATGGCTAATTGCAAACTCTTCAGTTAGCCTGCCTTCTGTGTCCGTTTTGTTGGACTTAAGCCACTTTTCGTGGTGAACATTACCCAAGCACAATTATCTCTGAAAAAGGGTACTCACTATTAAGGTAGTCGATCTTTTGTGATAGATAGTCCAGTAGTTCGTCGCATTTATTATCTGATGGCCGATAAATACAACATATAAATTTGCTAGAGACTTTTAGTGTTAATTTTAGCGAGACAATGTTGTCTCTGTTGTTTTCTAGAACAGGTAGTCTAGAGCAGGAAAGTATGCTTCTTACGTAAACACATACACCATGGTGCCGTTTAAAGTTGTGGTAAAGTTCGTAACCTGGAAATTTAAGATGATTTATTTTTCCCAGAAACCTGTGTTTCGGTAAGAACCAGAACATGAGGTTTAACAGACTGTAAATAGTGATGGGTTGCGTTAATGTTGGCATTTAACCCGCAGATGTTCGTGAATGTTAACATGCAGTCTGTTTTGTGTTTTGGCTTCTGGGCAAATTTAGCCGAACTAGTGGTTGGTCTACTAGTAGACTGATCGATGGCTATGTTATTTCCATCATGACTTCCCTGAGATTTTCCCCCCAGAAATCCGAATGGGGAACTATTTTACTTCTGGAACATTTATCCTCTGGAGAACTCATCATGGTATTTTCTAAAAACGAGTTTAAGAAAAAGAAAGGAATTGGAGTTAAACGGAAATGGGACAAGGGAAGGGAATAAACCGACTTACAACTCAAATGGGGAAACATGTTTAGAACATTTCACCCCATCTTAACGAGTTGCAGGGTGGTACCTCCTCGGGCGATGTTCCACCTACCACCGTCCAAACTCGAAAACAAAATTTTATTAATTTAAGTATTAATAAGTGTAAATTTACTGAAAACAAATCCCTCAACACATAAAAAAAGCCGTCCCTTAAAATACTGATGAGTCTAAAAACCAGAAGGAGCAGGTGTTACATGTTCTACCGTTAGACAGTCAATCGCCCTGGAAAACACTTCTACAATCTTCCAACCGGAGCTCTTAGTGATAAACTTTTTGTGCTCTAGAGTGCATAAAAAACGCCTCAATTAAGCTAGAATATTTATTGTCTCAGATAGCCAAGCTATTTTAAAGGTTTTACTATCTACCAGGTTCGAGTCCAGAACTGCAAACAACCGGCTAAACACAACAAAGTAACTTGGAAAATGAGAAATGAGATTGCTGATAGGCTCGCAAAAGAAAGAGCTAGTACCTAAAACTTTCTGCGAAAGCTCGAAAAGCTGCATTATGGATAAAGTTCGTAATTGGAGAAAGGAACTCAGAGCAGCGTACTGGGAAAGCACTTCAGAACAAACACAAGCAAAAAGGTAAATATGGTCTTCACTGCACTACTTTAAATTACTCTTAGAGCTTTAGAATTTTTTTACAGGACACTGAGGTACTATTTCTGGTGACAGCCTGAGGTGAGGATTTCCTTACACACGGGAGGATGCACAATGGGCCATATGTGGCCTCAGTGTTGGCTGAGCACTAGCTCGCCCCTCCCTACATTTCCAGATCCAGAGAGAGGTACTATCTCTTTAAACTGTGCAGAATGGACAGTGTAAAATATCCATATATACTATTTTATACTTTTTATTTGATCAAAAGTAGAACGCAATAATCGGAAGCTTTTGGTAAGCATCGTTGTTGCTCACTAGCAGCGTTGCCAACCTAATATTTCTAAAATCGGTAGATTGATACAAAAACATAGGAGTTTATTATTTAATAAAAAATGTGGGTTTAAATGAAGTTACATAAAAGTTAAGTAGTTATAAAAGAAATTTTTAATGGTTCGGTAGATTTCTACGTAAATCGGTAGATGTATCGAAAAATCGGTAAAGTTGGCATCGCTGCTTACTAGTTCTCACGAAACTTTAAGAAAAGAACTTCAAAAGCAGCGGGCAGGGTGATCCTACTATTCTTGTCTATCTACGGTGGTAATGCGTTTTACAAACTCGCAGCTACGCGGCTCGTTCATATTTTTCCACTCGTGTGTAAGCCGCTACCAGCCACTTTTTAGATTAATATTGAAACACTTATAGGGACTTTAACACAATTTATTCACGAAATTGTTAAGATACACAGAACTCTGCTGGATAACGTTTAAACTGATTGACATTACAATGAACTATTCAAATTATTTGAACTCCCCTTAACTGTCCATACATCCCCTTATATAAAACAAAAGAACATTCTAGAATAAATGCGAAACATTAATCGAACTTTAATAGTACACACTAGAAAGAGAGAAAACATTCTCGAGTAACCTAGAAACAGTCTTTCATGTAATGGTCCTTTCCTTAGTCGGATATTTCGTTACAATATATTTAAATACATCATAAGGTTAAAGAAACCTTTCGGTACTCGGTGTATAATTTAAGTAGCTAATTTGTCAAAACAAAGAAAGGTAACATACCTTAATGTAATCCCTAGGTATAATAAAAATGCTAATATATATCTGCATGAAATATTGTCAACATTTTGTCTTAATTCAACAGAGAAGTTTGTAATTCTGGCTCTCAGTCGCGAGATTCATAAAACTTCAAAGTTGCAATTGCAGTTTTATCATCCCAGAGTAACCAACTGCCGCTACCGTACCGGAACATTGCAACGCGTTGCGGCGAAATGTAAAATGGTGTCTGTAAACATGAATATGTAAAATGGGCAATAGTTTACGCCAAAAAGGCTACCGTCTGATTTTACTGGTCAGATTAAGCGATCCGGGAGTCAGTTATTGCGGAATTTACTTTCCGGAACTGATTGAATAACAAAAGTGTTCTCTAGATGGAGTTATTTGTCATCAAAAAAACAAGCAATAAAAAATAATAAAAAATTTGGCAATCGTGGAACAGACCGATAAAAGCATAGTTTCTACTGAGTTATATAAGAGCTCTTTTTTATCAATGCCATTTTTCAATAATTTATAACATTTTTTTAAGTGTTTGAAAATTGTTTTTGTATTTTTCACATTTTTTTTAAATAGATCATAATTTTTTTAATGTTAAAGCTTTTTTACACAAGCAAATACTTCTTACAATAACTAATGTAAAGGTTTTTTATGTTGTTTTTTAATGTCCAGCACTATCGCCATACCGTCCCATAAGAAACAAAGCTTCTTACAACCGTATGTGTTTTTCTATTACCGCAGAAATGGTGTTTATGTATTGATGTATCGCTTCTCTCTGTTACCTTTTCTACGTTGACTCCTTCCACAAAATGTCCCATGACAAACATTTAATTATAAGATTTATGAAAGTTAATAATAATAATAACTCTCATTTCATTTTATCATCTTGTTTATGAAAAGATTTAGCTGCAAAAAAGTAAATATGGCTTCAAGATAAATGTTAGGCCAGACATAAGAGCAGCATTGTTAAGGTGTTAAGCTTTAACTAACGCTTAAAAATGTGTGGCAATCACCAAGCTCACATGTTACATTGTTGAGTTGTCATTGTATGTTACTTAATAGTTTTTTAAATGATTTAAAAGCTTTGCTTTATATTGTGTATCAATTAATTTTTGTGCAAACTACTTATATTCAGTGTATTTCAGGAAGCTAGGTGGCGTTGAGACAAAATACTAATCCAGTAACTACGGTGCGAGCTGAAAAAGTTTTGGAACGCCTAATCTAGAAAAAGAAAAGTTATTACAACTAAATAACTATATAGCAATATAAGTGAGTTTAAGTTTAGAATATGTAAAATTTCCCGAACTTTCGAAAGGGGGTTTATGCGTTTATGTAAGAAAGAATTAATAATTAAATAAGAAACAAAAATATACTTTTTACACTACAAGGGTCAGATCTTTATTTTTATTATCTTTATATAGTTGCTTACGGTAAAAAAATATATTTAAGTGAATAAATGATCAATTTTACTTACTCCAAGACACACTTTACCATAAAAATCTAAAATCTCAGTTTTATTTTATTTTCAGTACAAATATTTTTCTTGATTAACCATTTATAAATTATATCATTAATTTTTGACTATTTGTATCGGCTTTAAGCGTGTTTATGATTTGTTTGAAATCAGCATCAGATTCTCTCTAATTTCTGCAATATTCAGGCGCCAGTGGTCACCACAGAGATCAATTAAATTGAATTGTCCCCACTGAACCGTAAAGCAATGTTCTACTTCAATTCTCCATACATATTCAATAAGATAAACAACAGTTGGAAGGTGCAGCGAATATACAGAAATTTGTATAGAATTATAAAATCTATTTAATTTCAATTTTAATTATTAACTTAATAATATCGTTTATGTAGAATAAGTAATTTTGTCGAAAATGTATTGCCACGTATTTTTAATGAAAGTAACACTAAATCAAATTTTGAAAAATTAATAAAAAGGTTAATCAATTTATTCCAATCTAAATCCAACTCCAGCTCAGATCGGTAGTGGTTTCTCTAGTGGCAAATTAGTGCCCAGCTCAGCCGTAGAGGGTATGTAACAAAATAAAGTGAGTGCGCCACCGATTTAAACGGTTAAAATCGTTAAAATTGTTGTTCTAGGCACTACCTCTACCCACTGGAGATAATTACTAAATTTTGAATTTTAATCAGTATTAACTGACTTGATCAATACAAATGGTAAAGTGAGCTAAATAAAACAGATTATCAACTAGACCCTTCTTTAATTAAATGTAAAGAAATTACACCAATGTTAAACTTTAGTCTTAACAACGTTATCGATATAAAACAAAAGGAAATAAATGAGTAATATAAAAGAATAACTAATATATGTGTGATCACACGAGATACAAAGAAAAATATGAAAAATTTTAAATCTTAACAAAAAAAAACGATAGTCACGACTTAAGTCTAATAATGCTTATCCGTTAACAAAATACGATTCCTTGCTATCCTTGGCTTCTCCAATACTTAGGCCGGTACCAAAAATCAAGCCTGTTCCCAGAACCAAATAGGCTTGCACCAATCACAATTAACTTAAGCTCGTACTAAGTATCAGGTCAGCAATCCAAATTCAGCCTGCATCTAGAACTTAAGCCCGTAACTAGGACTTAAACCCGTAACTAGGATTTACACCTGTATCTAGGACCCTTAAATCGTAATTCGGAATTAATAATAGCTCAAACAAATTTTAATGACTCCTTGAATTAATTGCTTTAATAACGTTACACTACTTTACTGGCTTTAGTACAATTTGAACATATTAACTTATATTTGCACAACAATGAAAGAATAAAAATGAATTTACATGAATTACACAAAATTTAGAAGCTGATAACACTGAATTTTAAAAATACTAATCAAAACTAATGATTTGAATGCGCTTAACTAACTTAAATTTGACTTACTAGTCATAACAAAATTATAACAATAAACTAAATTAAGATTTAACATAAAATCGATTAATAATCGCACAAAAGAACTAAAAGGAGTCTAGTTTCTCAAAAATAATACATACATACAATACACAAAGAAATATACATGTAAAATCAAGATATTAAAACTAAAATTGCGACTATATGGCGTTATTAATCTTATAAAAAAAATATAATATAGTAACTCACCTATTAAGATAGGGTTGTTTTATTTCTTTACTCGTGACACCCCTGGCTGGTAAACGGGTGGAACAATATTCTCGTTGCTAATTGCACCAATCGGGAATTCTACCACAATTTGCTGTCTGAACGGTTTTAAATTACCAAATTTCCCTACTGTCTGCTCTATGGGCTACCTACACTCATAGGGAACGAAAAAACCATAAGAATCGAACCACCACATGAATAAATAACGTGTTACTCACCACAGAAGATTTCCTCAAATCCGCTAAAGCGCTTTTCCTACAAATCCAAAAAAACCACTGGAAATCTCACTCCAATACTATTCGTTAGGAAAACAGGGCTTAATTTTGTAAATCCAAGATTAATTGACTCCGATGAACAGAGATTACAACTTAAACCCATAAAATCTTCTCACTGCCACGTTTTCAAGACAAAGGCTGGTAATAGAAAGAACGGATTCTTACATATCAACGTTCACGGAATTTGACACACGTCGAAATAAGAGGTGGCCTCTAATACTATAGGGACAATAACCGTAGGATCTTCAGCTACCAATTTACAACAGTGGTCGTTAGATACGACTAATCTTATTATTTATCAAGATATCATCGAAAATCTCAACATTACTTAATTTCCTCGTTTGTTTTAAATCTTATTACACAAGTAACTATTCCACGAAACCGCTGGCTGTAGGACCGCAATATCATAGTTATCGACAAAAAGAAAGAGAAAGTATTCCAGTCAGATAAAAGTGCAAGATGACAGTAATTAAAAAGAATATATTTATAAGTTGACGACTATCTATTACCGAACCAGATCAACCGGTTCCCGACCCAAGTAAACCTTTAATAATGGGAAATTTCAAGGTAGGAAGACACTTATGTTTACAAATTATATATTTATCAATTGCGAGAATTTAGCCCGTGACAGTATTTTATTTTCAAAATATAATATTCAAATATTCTAAAAGCTCGATACCTACAAATAAATACAATTTTAGTAAAATTAATTAAGTTGTAACCAAATTTTGTAGATTTTAATTTGAACGATGTATGTTAGTGAAGAATTTGGAAAACAAGGTTCAACCGGACCTTCAGGTTTTTTGAGAAAAGCGAGTCGTGGATTCTCGAACTGTTTAGGGATATAGAAGCTAAAGTGAATTTGATTAGGATGCCACTTAACTTTTTTAGAGAAGGCACAAACTTGAAAAACCTGGATGATAGAAATACAAGAAAAGGAAATAGATTTACTAAAAGTACTGAAACTATTATACACTTATCGTATAATCTTATAACTCCTTGATTTTGTTATGGATTGGCTATAATTCAAATTATTCAGTTTAAATTTAACAAAAATTTTGGTAATAAATTGTGATAAGAAAAACAGCTGCAAAAAATCCCAAGAGATTAATAATAAAAAATAACATCGCAGACTAGAAGCGATATGGATAGTTCAAATAAATTTTCTTATGTTTATTAACTCGCTTTTTAGAGGTAATGGATTTCGTAAAGAACATTATATCTGACTTGCGCAGAACACTAATTTGCGTTCGAAAAAAGCTGTACTAACTACTCTAATATTTCAGCCCTTTAATTTCATAGTGATTTCATGGTAATTTCGATTGGTTGCACACTGTCTGTATTTTAATCTTGTAGCATGTCCAAAAAACACTATGCAAAATTTTTATTTTTTTAATATATTTCCTTACTTAAGCCGACCCTGATCATATTACCTTCTAGAAAATTCTCGGCTTTAACGGTTTAACTATCAAAACTATCGATTTTTCGAGCCCGACCAATCAAATCGGAGGAATAAGATGATGTGGCGCAAGAGGGGTGGTTTAAAGCGACGCGGTTTTAATTTTGACCGCGATCAAAAAGTCAGTCTAGCGTGGGTCCTTGTGCTGATAAGTCGATTTCGTATAACCCCTAGATTCAAATACCGGCAAATTTCCTTTAAATTTGCAAATAACTATTTGCAATTTAGTGTTTCTAAGTAAAGTAAAGTCAGTGAGCAAGTGTAGACCCTCTCTGATGAAAAAGCTGTCTAGTAGTATCGAAGAATCACCAGTTTTTACTGTAGCGTATGAATTGGGTGTGGCCCCATTAAATTCTCTTATCTAGGAAACAAACTGTAAGTTTTTTAATATAATTACTATTTCTTAACTACCAGAAAGATTGGGATACCATTTTTTTCTTTGGCACAAAAACTTAATTGTAACTCACCGGAATAATATCAGAGTGTGGGTAATTAACGTAAGAAGTGCTCATAAAATCCACAGTGAAACCGGTTTTTATAAAAAACCTAGTACCCTATCAACAGACTCCTACAGTGTGCAAATTTCTAAATAGTTCGTCGCATACATGCTTTAGTTAACAGTGAAAGCGTTACGCAGGGTCTGACTAAATATTTTTGTAACACCTTTATGATAAATTTTTTTTGTTTCTTGATGTTTATCTTAATTTTAATGTTTTAATATAAATTATTATATGGTACCCCCAATTGTTTACTCGAGTAAAACATCTTTTAAGCTAAAAGTGATTTACAATTTTTTATTAAATTTTGATACTTTTCAATTCCTTTTTCATATCACATTCTGCTTAAATGGGTACACAGAAATAACAATATAAAAATACTTAGCTGTTATTGAATGTGTAATATTGTTTCTATATGTGATTAAACACTAATGTGTTTTACAGTATTTTACCTTATTTAATTGTTGATATTTTATATGTCTATTTGTTTCGTTCATCTGTTTGACTTATTATTACACACCGTAATAAATATTGTTTATTGTTTATTTATATGTTTTATTTTCTGACCTGGTGTAAGTTATTCTGATCTAATCTCATTAACAACAAGAATAAGACGTATTTCACTCATAAATTTTAGTTTTTGACTTGATCAAAATAAGTAGAGCCGTTGTGATAAGTAAGAACAAAAAGTAAGTATAACTTTCTCTTTCTAGTTTTTCTAATAAAAGTGTTTAATTTAAAAATTTTAACCAGAACATCTACCGGTTTACTCAATATTACTGCATCTTATCTTACGTCCCTTATATCTTTCTTATTTTAACTTTATCTATAACATCTAATACATTATTTTATCCAACTTCTAGATTTAACATTTTTTCCATCTGGGTTTCTTATATTTCCCCATCCTTAAGATAAAAAAATAAGTGGCGCCCATTTACCTTTCCCTTATCCATCATTTCTCTCATTTTCTCTTTAGTCCCTTTTAAATTCTTATATCTTATTTTTCCTAGCAAATATATCCCCTTATATCTTTCTAGTAAGATTTCATCGAGCTCGACCGAATCCACGCCCGCTCTCCTCCTACCCCCTGAGTGCCGTTCGCCATTTGTTAACCTCGATAAACGAGCCTTTTAACATCTTGAAAAAAAAAGAGGTTACAATCTTTTTCTAATATCGTAAGATAACATCAGAAACCAATAAATACCGTGCGCTTGACTCTTGTGTTAACGTTTAATTTTACGGATTCGAATATTTGAATTTGAAGTAAATTTAATTTTTTTTTTCCATATTTATAGTTTCTTGTTATTAACTATATTATTTCAAATTTTTACTTTAGTTAGCGTAATAAAGACATATTGTAAGCGGACGTTTTTAATTTTTACTTTAAGAATTCTATTCAGTGCATTGTTGCCTTTTCTATCTGCGCCACTTTTTTTAAGGTCCTGTGTTCCTTACGATATCCATTATCTTTTCAACTTAAACTGAATATCTTACTCAAGTAATAAATAAAAATTAATACTTTTAAATGATCTTTTTAATGGTCTTCCAATTCAAGTAAGATTAATCACTTTGTGTAAAATAAAAAAATTGACCGGTTGGTATATACTGCAGCTTTATTGCTATTTAATTATCGCCAATAACTTAGAAGTTCCACTGTGGATAGGAAATGATTTTATGATAAGAGGATACATTGTAAGACGATTTTCTATTGAATCTTTTAATTATTGGTAATCCTAAATTTTAGATTGCAACAATGGGAAAAAATATTTTTAATTCATATTCTTTAAGCTTTTGCAACAATCTTGCCAACGTCAAACTGGTGGGATCGTTTCTATGTCAGGTATCAGTAGAAGTGTTCCACTACAGTAAAAAGATCTGATTTGACTATAGTCTTGCTAAAGAAACCAAGAACTCTCTCACAATTTTTTGTAATTATGACAATTCCTACATTATTATCGAATTCTTAGTATATTGAACTTTCTAGTACCTTCCAATGGTATTTGTAGCTTGAACTTACCCAAGATTCTACAATAGTCTTTTGGTATATTTGAACAATGAGTTACATTATCCATTTGGGAAAGTCTTCTTAATATTCTGCTGTATAAGGAGGTTAAATACTGTTTTAAAGATTTTTTGAAAATTGACAAATTCCAAAGCAAACACACTTAAAAGCAAGTAAAAGTATTCTCGAGCTTTCGGCAGAAATAAATTGTTTGGACGTTTTTTGACAAAAACATAGATAAATGTTGATCTTAAAACAATAATTGTCTATTTTCTAAATTTTAAAAAACAAATATAATTAAATATTTTAAAAACAACAAGTTTAAGTTATTTATTTAATATAAGTTTGTTGTATTCCTTTTAATTAACTTCGTCAATTATCTTTTGGCTCAACTTTCGTGAATGGTTTTAATGCTAAGGTAATTTAGACTTTATAAGACGTTTTTCTAGACAGATTAACTGCAATAAATAATAACAAGCTAATTGTAAGAACGTGTGTAATACCATGAAATATTCATTTGTTCCCAAGAGCATTATGTCATGAAATATTTAACAGGAGAAAAGTCACTGAACACGAACAGCAACGTATACATAACAAATTCGGTCGATGCTATATTTTTCAAAGTTCGTAGACACATTAGTAAAAAAGTCCTATAAATCTAGAAAGTTCACCGGAGAATCCTAATAAAGGAATGTTTGATTCTAAAAGAAATGCATACACAGAGAAAAATACACAATACTCCATATATTTTTATCAATCCGACTTTTTGACGAAATTGTGCGATTCACTTATTTTTTAAAGAGTTGCTTATGCCACAGAAAAGTATCAGAATGTAGCATGTGACAGAATCATACTATTCAGACATGGTATTCAGAACAGTTGTTGCGGGTACATCCAAATAAGACGAAAGCAGTATTTTTACAAAAAAAAAAATACGGAATAAGTGAAATAACCTAGTTTTCCTAACACGGCATAAACCTTTGCTAACCCTGATTTTACTTTAACATACACAGACCATTCTTTGCAAATTCTTTGTGACATCAATTTCTGTTTTCTTTGATTAATTGGGGACCTTCTTGATAGTTAAACTAAAAAAATAATTTAATGTACTGCAAAATTTATTAATAACTAGCTGACCCAGCGAACTTCGTACGCTCATTAATCAAAGACTTTTTCCGGATTTTGCTTTTTTTTCGGTTTTTAATTTTTTTTAAAATTTTATCAGACGTACTTGTTTGTATCTTAATTTAAATCTTATGTCGTCATTTTTTAAGTTGTGTTGTATTTTTCGATTTCCTCACATTTTTATGATATTTTCTCGTTTTTTTCTACAGTTTTTCTATTATTTTCCTTTTTACTTTAGTTGCGCCTTTTTTACCAACTTTTCTATTCTTTCCTTTTCTCGATTTTACACATTTTTCGTTTTATTTTTTAGCATATTTTTCGATTTTTATTTTGTCGTATTATATTTCTTGTAAATATTATTTTTTTCCATTTCTATCGTTTTACAGTAGTTTTGCTAGTTTTTCCCAGTTTTGGTAGTTTTTCCAGGTTTTTAGATTTTTTTCGGCGTTTTGTTAATTTTTTATTTAATTTTCTATATTTCAGACGAAGACAAATACAAATAAGCTTTATAACCTTATTATTAAGCAATCGAAATACTATTTCATCATGTCTGATTTATGTTTCCTGTTCTTTTGGTTTTACTTTTTTCTTATTTTTATCCATTTTCAATTTTTCCTGTTGTATAGTTAGTTTTTTTAAATTTTTCCATTTTTTTTATTTGTACAATTTTTTTGTTTTGGTTTCTTATTGTTTTTTACGTTTTTGTTGATTTTTAACGTATTTTCTTGTTTGTTTTAAAGTTTTAACATTTTTTTCTTTTCGTTATTTTTTTAAATGAGTTTTTTTTAGTTGTTTCATATTTTACACATTTTTCGTGATATTTTCTAATTTAATCGAATATAATTGTGATTAGTTTTAAGCCATTTATAATCATTTTTTTCCTGTTTTTTAGATTTCCTACATTTTTTCCTATATTTTTTTAAACTTTTTTCCGCTTTGGGAGTTTTTAATTTTTTGCCATTTCTAGATCTTTACAATTTTTTCATTTTTTTTCTGTTTCATTCTTTTATGACGTTTTAAAAATTTTTATCATTTTTTGTTTTTTTCAATTTTTCTTAATTTTTTATTGCATATTTTTCATATTTTCATAATTATTATTTTATTTACGAATAAGGTAAATCTAAATAATTATTCTAATTATATTGTTTATCGATATACACCCCAATCTAGCAAGTGTCTCCGCAACCAAGATATCAAATAATCTATTAGGAATTCATAGAACTAAATAATTAATTAAAATTATAAATTGTGTTTTTTATGTTAATTATTGGTTATAAGTCTTAGCCTTTGAACTTTCCCTGAACTTTCACAAATAATTCAAAACCAAAATTAGCCAAATTGGACCAGCAGATCACAGGTTTTAGCGAGACTAACGAACAGCAATTCATTTTTATTTATATAGAAGATAGATAATAAGATTTTCAAATTTGTTAAGACATGTCTTTTTAAACTAACAGTGCAAAAAACATGTTGATTTGACGCTAAGCTTTTGACAC
Source organism: Altica lythri (assembly GCA_964028335.1). NCBI lineage: Eukaryota > Metazoa > Arthropoda > Insecta > Coleoptera > Chrysomelidae > Altica > Altica lythri. The sequence continues at coordinate 23,074,634 of OZ034809.1, read as the reverse complement.
CAATATTGGTGGATGTCTTTAAAGATTACATTCATTTGTATGGATACAGATCAGTAGGCAAAATTTTTATTTGGTCGTTTCGTTTTTAATTCAAGGAATTTTACAATTATATTTTTTCTTATGCCGTACAATTTCTCCAGAAACGTTTAAATAATTAATTTCTACCAAATGCTTGTGAAGGTGTTTGAAAATTCACTAATAACAAAAACAATAAAAATAAGCAGGTAATAAGCTTAAACAATCTTGTAAACTGAAATAAATGTACACATACTTGACCAATTAAAAATTTTATATTTTATAGATTTTTATCAAATTTTTGTAAAGAAAATAGTTTTAGTTAATAAATGAGTTATTGGTTAAAATGTAAATATACTATATAATATTCTTGGTTTGATAAATATCTGATAACATCATTAACTGTATTATTTAGTATCGAAACTAAAACCTTGTAAAGCTTTTAATCTAAAAGCTGAATTGAGTAGGTACGTAATTATAATTGATTAAAATATCACATTTCAAAGGCTGTTTAATTTACAGTTAATTATCAAATTGACTGAATTTACCTATACAAACGCAAATTAAATGTGCTATAAAATTAACAAAAAACGAATTTAAAATGCTGACCATTAAGAATATCAATTTAAATAACTTCTTCTTCTTCCTCCTAGATTATAAATAGGCTCATGCCTGTTTTACTTCGGCTTCTAGCCTCAATTGATGTTGTCTGACCATCTTTTTCTTGTTCGTTCTATTAATCTTCTTCCATTTGGCGATTTATCTCTTGCTATTCGTACGGTTCTATTTTTTTGTTATTCCTTCTGTATGTTGATTTTATTCTATTTTTCTTCTTTTAGTCCGCAGGTTTGTTTCCTCTGTGACTTATCTCACTCGTACTATCTCACTTCTTACTCTGTCTTTTGGAGTTTGGTTTGATATTTTTGGAAAAAAAATTTCCAGTAATCTTTGTGTTTTCGCCGTATCTGCTTTTGTTTCAAGATTGTGTTGATGAGACATCCTGGTGTTCTTTTACCCATGTTCACATGTTGACATCGTCTTGGTTTCGCTGATTTCACTATAGATTTAGTATTCTCTGTCGAAATCACCATGTTGTATAAGAGCACCGTATCTTCGAATTCTTTAATTAATCTTTGAAGGTTATCTTGATTTTGGTTATCTATTATTATAACGTAGTCGCCGTAGCATATTATCTGTATTTCCTTTACTCCCAATCTATATCCTCTTCTTTTTTTAACTTTCTTTATGATTTTATCCATTATCAGATTAAATAATAATGGGCTCAGCGAATCTCCTTGTCTAATGCCAATTTTATACTTAATAGGTTGCGAGAGTTTTTCTTTACATCTTACCATAACTAGTTATTTATATATATATATATATATATATATATATATATATATATATATATATATATATATATATATATATATATAATTAAATAGTAATATTTGCTGAAAAATTAATTATTAGTAAAAGTGGTTATTGGGTAAACAGCAATACTTAACGTTAAATATTGCTGTTTACCCAATAACCACTTTTACTTATATATATATATATATATATATATATCCAAAGATGATACATAAAGTATCTAATGCCATACTGTCAATAGTAATAATTTCAGTTTTGAACTGAAAATGGTGTCGGTTAGAAATTTCTAACACTTTAAAAGACACCTTGGATGCTGCCATATAAATAGATATAAATATCATTCAATCTATATCAGGGCAAAACCAAACTACAGACACGTGTTTCGCTCTTGTTTGAGCTCGTCAGTGTAGTACAGGCTATGTCTCTCAAGTCACTAATCAAGAGACATCCCTGCTATAAATTGAACGATATTCATAGATGTCAATTGCGAAACTGATAAACAGTCGCAAGTGGTTCCATCTTCACTCCAAAAATGGTACTTCAGTGGTAGCTTTGCATCTTGTATATAACCTTAGGCAAGGTAAAATGATAAAACGAACAGAGCGTTTTGTGACAGTCTAAAAATGTCTAAAGATGATACATAAAGTATCTAATGCCATACTGTCAATAGTAATAATTTCAGTTTTGAACTGAAAATGGTGTCGGTTAGAAATTTCTAACACTTTAAAAGACACCTTGGATGCTGCCATATAAATAGATATAAATATCATTCAATCTATATCAGGGCAAAACCAAACTACAGACACGTGTTTCGCTCTTGTTTGAGCTCGTCAGTGTAGTACAGGCTATGTCTCTCAAGTCACTAATCAAGGTGTCTTTTAAAGTGTTAGAAATTTCTAACCGATGTTAGGTTGTTAAGATATGATTATTGATTGAATTGTTAAAGATTGGAATTTTGTAAAAGTCATTAGAAAAATAAAATTGATAAAAAAATTGATAAAATACATAGAATTTGATTTAACTAGTAAGAAATATTGAAATTTAAATTGAAATAAAAAGAGTTGAAGAAAATAATATAATCAGAAGAATTTATAAATAAATAAATAAAAAGTAATTGGAATTGGATAAGAGGATACAGAGAGGTCAGAGTTGGAAAATTGTAAAAGAAGAAGGTATAGAGAAAGAGTTGAGCAGTAGAAAGGTATTAAATAGATGGAAAGGCAGCAGCAAGAAGGAGTTTGAAAGTAGTTGGAAGAGGAAGATATAGAGTAAGAATTGAATATTGGAAGAAGAAAGATTCAAAAGAAGATAAATTATTTTTTTATTTTTAACTTTTGTATTTTAGGACAATCAATTTAAAAATTTTGGAATCCACGACCGATAACTTCATTGAGAGAGGGTGTTCCGGAAGGAGGATCCATTTCAATATATATATATATATATATATATATATATATATATATATATATATATATATATATATATATATTCTCAATGGTTTTTACTAAATTCAGTGATATTGCCCTGTCATATAATAAATGTATCGCATCTCGAATTCTCACTCTATTAAACGCTTTCTTAAAATTTATCAGGCACATATTTACTGGTTTCTTGTAATCCAGTGACTTTTCTTTTATTATTAGAAAGTTTTTATATTTTCGTCGTGATCTTTGTCTCTTTGTCATTCCGTGGAATTTTGGAATCAAATTTAAACCTATTTCCCGACTACCTAGAGCTCTGAAATTTTCAGTATAGCTAAGAACTGGATGACAATGCGTGTTTCAAGTGTGTTTAGGCATATACATAGATTTTAAAATTTATACTGAATTGTTATTAAATAAATACGTATACATATTATCATTTTGAAAAACCTCATATAAGCTTGAGGTGGCCTATTTGGATAAGCGGCTGATTGTGACAATTCTGTTGGGTTATCGTAATGGGATCGATCTCGCGAGAGAGAAGTTTTTTCTTTTTTTTTTAGAAATTTTTTGTTTTATATAATAGTAAATGACCTTTAAATCAGTAAAAGAAACTTTCTACTGTAAAAAGTTGTTTTTATAAATTGTGATTTTTTGTTTTATTACAAAAACTGCATCCGTTCATGATCTTCCTGTCCGAAATCTTTGCTGTTCCTCTTGCAAAGTTATTCGTTCGTTATTTTTTTGCTATTATTTTTGTTGTCAATTTAAGTGTTATATTTAAAAGATTTAATGCTTGATAAATTGTTAATGTCTTATCTTCTTTCTTAAAGAATATCAGCATGGTCGCTCTCCTCATTTCATCTGGTATTCTGTTCGTAGTGATTATTTTTTGAATAAGAAGTTGTTGTACAAGGTCATTACCTCCATATTTTAATAGTTAATTTGATATTTGGTCTTTTCCTTGGGCATTTCTTTTTTTTTTTTAATTTATCCATTCATTATTTTACATCGTTTTGGAAGATTTCGGTCTTTTCGTCAGTTATGATATATGCCGTTTCTGGTAAAGATTCTTCGTTTTCTTTTTTAAACATTTCTGTCAGGAAGACCTCTCATGTATCCTCTTTTATGTGTTCTATTTTAACTAGTTTTTTCATTTCGCTTCTTTTTTGTCTTATGAAGCGTCATACTTGTTTTTGTTGTCCGTTATGTTTGACATAAACTTGTGGAAAATTTTACAACGAATCAATTGATCATTTTTGATATAGCTCAGGAAATGAAAATTGTTCTACAGTGCTATACTGAATTCGGATAAGGCATTTCATAGTATTAAAGAATTGTTTTTATATCATTTTGAAATTGTTTTTCTTTAAAAAAAATATGTTCAAAATTTAACCGATCTGGTTGTCTAAATCTTAAAAGTAACTTACAAACCTTTTTTATATTTGTTAAGCATTTTCAGATTTGACAAATTTAATATAAGTATCCTTCAAGATTAATAAAATATGCATGTGTCATTTTTGGTTTATTTTTTATTTTCGTGGCAAAAAAATCCCAATAATAAAAGAAAATATACATTTGATGCCACAACGAACATATAGAGAATATTTAAATATATAATTATTAAGTTATTTTAACAAACTTAAATATTTTGTTAATGAAAATAATTTTCCAGAAGCACCACTTAAAAACTTTAATGATAATTTATAAAAACCGAAGCAATCTAAGCAAAGAAGAGATATTGTATGAGTTTACGTGCTGTGAGCGTTCCAAATGTAAAACTTGTTTCATCAAGAAAATTTTACTCTGAGGAATACTTTGTACTAACATGTCAAGTTTTATATGGTGCATAAACTATAACAGATATTATTTTTTACTTTATGTCAGAGCACGATATTATGCTTCATTTTTATGCTCCAATATTAATAACTAGGAAGGTTTGCTATAGCAAGATAATACTGAATAAACAAAAAAATACAGGCAGATTATTTTATTCTTTGTTAAATAAAAAATTCTAATATTTAAAGATAACTACCTATCATTCTTTCTTTATTTCCGCACGTACAAAGTCAAGGCAAACATTTTAAGAATAAGAACCTTCTTACCGCATAAAATAAAAAACTTTTGCTTTAACTTTCAGGTTTGAATGTGAAATAAAATACTTGAAATGCAATAGAAAAACACAAGTAGCAAAGAATTGTCGTTTATTATTCTCTCCTGTTACTTGAGAAATCGCTTCAACTTGTAACAAGAAGAATATCACGAAATCTAGTTTTCATTAGAATTATAAATATATAATATTTACAAGTGGTTTTTGAGTAATTTAATTGAATAGCTATTGTGGTTGGACGGTTTTTGTAAATTACAATATAACACAAAGAAATTAAAATCAAACAGTTTTCCTGATATCACAACTTGACCTATATAGTTCATTTTTATCTCTCAAAAACTATTTTCTAGTTACATAATCTTCGTATCTACAAAAATAATAAGAAACATGATCTCTTTGACTTTATTGTTATATAGTTAGGTCAGATAACGGTAATTGTGTTAACCGATCAATTTCCACGTCATACAACTGTGCGTAGTTTTATAAGAGTTATTGGGGATCCCAAAAACTAATTATTATGTTAGAAGACGAATAGAATATTGCTTTATGTACTAAATCTATTTCCCTCGCTAAGTCCATTAAGAATATTTAGTACAGTTACCTATTTAACTGAAAGAATACACAAAAATTGGACGTGCATCAACTCGTCCCAGGAATTAACATTACCAATTTGGTTAGTCTCCTACCTGCAGAAACATACAACAATTCGTCCCCGAGAATAGGTGGTAAATGAAAATAGATTTATGAACTCGTCCCCGTAAATTTATACGTACTGAAGTAATTGCGAAATATTAAAAAAACTGTTTCACTGTGTGATTAAAAGCTTTAATCTTTTAGCATGGAAAGATTCACATTCATGTATTTGTGCTCCCTTCTTTACTATTGCTAACGTTCAGCCCGTAAACAAGGTGGAAATACGGCATCATCGGAAATATCATTTTCCACCAAATAGTTAGCAAACAATTGTAGACGTTCGTTTTTGGGTTGTATTTCTGAAAAAACGAACCAAAACAATCTCTTACTTCCGATTGATATAATATTGGTAAGTCCATTAAATCAGGAACGAGGCACCGATTTTGGCATTGTGAATGGCTATTTCAAAATCTGCCACAATAATTTCTGCGTTCACATTTAATTCCAAAGCATTTAATTTGCAGAAGATAAAATTGATTTTTGTAGGAACATTCCTTCTTATCTGGTGGTATTCACACCGTAAATGGAATATAATATCCCGTATATAATATATGCAAAGAAATGATCTAGAATGAAGCTAAATATACCTTTGACATATAATTTGCCACTTTTAAAAAAAGTGTAACATTTGTTACACACGGAAAATATGATAAACTCTTTAATATCGTCAGTAATAAAAACAAAGTTTTTATCTTTTATTGTCTTAATAGTACCTAATTGTTTGTATAGACGCAATAGCGTCTCTTCTATTTTTCTTTTGTTCTCATAAATGGTGAATGTCTTTGACTGTTAAAGTACTTAACTGTTCAAGATTTTCTCTTAAAACTAAATGTATTACTTTAAAACGCTTTTCACAAGTGTTTTTAGTTGCTTGACGTTTAATACCAATACTCAGTATCTGCCTATTTAGTTTTTTCAATTTTTTTATGCGTATGTTCTAGTTCACTGTGCATAATCAAGTTAGTTTTCGGCACCCACAGTATAAATTTTAGCTGTACAGGATCGAATAGCACATCTGCAACACATTTTACCACTTCTGAACACTTTATATCTATTAAATTACTAAGATTCTACTATTAATACAGGTTTTCCACGTTCACTAAAACTTTTAGAGCATTCTATGTTTTGCTTGCAAAAAGTTTTACCAAAATAAAAGTGAATATAAATTTAAATTTTCTTTAACTTTAGTTGGTTTTCCCAAAAATTATAATGCCCATTTGAGCGGTGTCATTGAAGTATTGTAATTAGCATCGGTAGAAACTAAGAGGATTATCTTCTAGTACCTGCTCAGGGACGAATTAAAGGCCTTCCCAAAACTTAACGTCTATTAATATCTACTTATTTTAAACAATTACAATAATCATAATTTCAGTACTTTTACACAAAGGGATTTGTGATACCTACTGCAGTTGGAGAACAAGCAACAAAAAATGCCACTTAATATAATCTACCTGTTTAAAAACTTTCACCTCTGCCGACATGTCTACAAGATGTGACAGAAAAGTAATAAAACCGATTTTATTATTATTCAATTTTTTTTTTAAACACCAATATTGTCCTAATACATAGCTGTTTTCTTGGACAGCTTCGCAACCATGGAAACATTGTTTCCACTTTTCGTAGCAGAGATGAAAACCTCCTTACGGTATGGTTTTCAACATGTCTGTTTTATTATTAATATTTTTTTTTTTTTGATTATTTGTAATGACAAAATTGTAAAAAGACAATTATTTGCGTTTTGTTTTACATTATATATAGTGTTTGTATAAAGTATACATCATTATAATCTTATGATGGAATTCCTCCGCAGTTCTACAGCTTTTAAGGATTACATAAAGGAATTGGGTTTGGTAAATTTTTTGATGGTACACGGATTTGTATATTTATTACTATTAATATTTAAAGACAATTTTGGTTAGATACAGGTGCTACAGGTTTTTTTATGCATTTTTGTAGCATTTAAGGTTCTTTTCTATTTCGATTTCTTTTTGCATGTTGGTGATGGGTATATTTATGACTATTAATGGTATTAATATTTATGACTATTAATGGTATTAATATTTATTGACGGGTCCTGTTAGATACAGGCTCTAATAGTTATTTATGTATCAAGGGCGTAAAAAAGGCGTTTATGGACCGCAACGTGTAAATAAGAGACCGAGCCGCAGGCGAGTGCTATTAACACGTAAGGTCCATAAACGCTGTTTACGCCCGAAATACATACAAACTTTTATGCACGACCGATTTAATAATCATTTATAAAAAATTGCTCTGTCAATTGAAAAAAGTCAACTGTCGAATGGCAACTGTCAATTGACAAATGTCTACTGTCAAATGTCAAATATCAACTGTCAAATGGCAACTATCAAATGTCAACTGCCAACTCCCAACTGTTAAATATCAAACGTCAACTGTCAAATTCCAAGTGTCAAATGCCAAATTTGAAATGTCAAATCTCTACTGTCACATGTAAAATATTATCTGTCAGCTGTCAAATATCAACTGTCAATGTCAACGATTCTTTTAATAATAATACTTATAAAGGATATATTTTTTTTTGTGAACAATTTAATATAAATGCCATTTCAACTTGCATGAATTTTATACCTCAAACCTCGATATTATTAACAACTTACCCTGTATAACCATTCACCTAATAATTTGTATTCATTCGTTATTTAAAATAAATAATTTGATTGAAAGTAATATGCACAGAGGCTAGAGATAATATTTTAAAACAATAATCTATATACCTATGTTGTCGTTACCCTAACAACAAAGTCAAAATAGGTGGTGGCCATTTTTATTTAGACTCATTGTCAGTTTGGATGATTGCAAGTATTTCAATATTTAAGACACTAAAATTACTTTTTCTACGCCCATGACTGTAAACGTCAAAAATCGCACTGTAGACATTCCGTGTAAGTGACATTTAACAATAACATGCACGTAATGAGATCTCATAACATACATGTGCGTTTAGATAAGAAAACTTAAATTTCTTTGTTTAATCAAATTGCAATAAAATTTTTATGTACGTACTACTTTATTTGGTCTATTTACAAACTTTTAGTCAATTTAAAAACATAAATATATATAATAGTTTTTATTAAAAAATAAAATAAAAATAAAACAGATATAGGCAACATATATTACATTTTAAATTATTATTTAATCTAGGATGTTACTTATTGTCACTACTTTGATAAATGTTATTTTAAACGGCAAATTTCGTCATATATTTCTTAAGAGATGTCAAATATTTAGAATTAAAATTAAAATATTGAGTCGTAGAAAAAGCATAGTACGTAACTCGAGTGGTAAGAGGTATTACGTACTCGTGTAATTACGCACTCGCCGCTACGCGGCTTCGTGCGTAACTTTTCCACTCGTACGTAATATCCTATTTACCACTCTTGATACGTAATATACTATTACCGCCCGCCATTTACATTTTATCGCCCGGCGGGTGGTAAAGTAGTCCACGGGCGCTAAAGTGGCACTTTACGCCCGCTAAATGTATGTAACAATTTGTACTTTACCGCCCGGTCGTGCATAAAGGTATTTTACCCACGACTCATAAGTAAATTGCGTATTTTTTAACCTATAACTCTGTCAGTAAGTGTCAAATTATTGAGGAGTTGTGTTATAGTTTTATTTACTAAACTAGTGGAGTAAGTACATAGAAACCTGTATTATTATGTTGGTTACCTACAGTTTTCATGAAATTAAACTAACATTTGACATTTCTCAGACAGAACTGTCTGCGAAATCGAATATTTTTGACAACTTATGCCAAAATTTAAATTTTATATTTGTTATTTTTAGTTTTATACAAAACCATTTGGTAAGTCGTGAGTAAAGCATAGTACTTCACTTGAGGATCAAATTGCATATTTAGCTCGTTTCTTTAGCCCCTTCGCTCGCAAGCTCGCTCATGGGCCAAACACACTCGCTGTATTATGCAATTTACTCCACTCGTAAAGTAATATACTATTATGTAATTTTGGGTGTAGGTTGTTTTTCAGTGTAATAGAGAATATTTTAGTCTCATATATGTAAACTACAAAATTTTGCGTAAGTATCATATATGGTTGAAATCAGAAAAAAATTATCTTTACGTTTCTAATACTTATTTAGTTTTATTTACAAAAAATTAAACACATATATTTGTTAAATTTAAACAATAGATTGTAAAATCGTGAATGCATACAACCACATGTTAATAGGGTCGGCGAAAAGGTCTCTTTCATTGGTCTTTTATTAGCCTCCCACTGGATCCAGTTAAGGGGTGACGCGAAAGACTCTTTAACCAAAATTTTTATTAAAAGATTCTCTAATTTTATCTAAAATTTTATCAAATGGCATTTTTAACGCAATTTTTCGTGTTATATTCTCTTTTCTGCAGATGAAATTGACAACAAATTTAATTCATTTTGTTGTCCCGTATGGGTTTCAAAATATGTAACATTGCAACTCCCATCAATATTTAATTGTTAAGATAGTCTTGAGGAACAAAATCTATTTAACACTGCCTTGTTGTAACAGAAAACCGCACTCTAGCCTATACCTCATAATAAATACGTTGGAAACATAATTTGAAATCTTAATCAGAATCACAGTACAACAATCAACAGTTCGCAATTCGCAAAAATTGCTCTTCCTCTTAACACTTTTGTGACCGTGGGTGTTTAGGGATAAGTTTTTTTACTGGAATGACTTTCTTCAAGAATATTTTTCATACTCAGAAAAAGGAAAAAGTCACAAAAACTTAAATTTGGTAAGTAGCTAATAAATCACAGAAATGCTTTTTGAGATCAAAAATTCTTTAATGTAGAAGACAGTTGCTATGATGCAGCATTTATTTGTCTGGTCTTAGGTAAATGACCTATTTTCTATACCTTTTGCGGACGTTCTTATAAAAAAAATGGTTTGACAGTTTGACCTGGAGAAACAAATTTTTTGTGAATAATTAGCCTTTTGTTAAAAAAATTAATTACTATTAATTGATTTTTGATTTGCTTATTTAAGCTCTCTTTGGTCAAAGACAGTTCGCGATATCCCATTCCTCACTTTGCCTTTTGGAGTAAAAAAATCGTCTTTCTGCTTAATTGAGAGGTTTTTACGCACCATTTTTCGTATGTGTCAATTTTTGTTTAAACTCTGATAAACATTAAGTTTAATTGTTAACATTTTTGGAACGAAGTTCCCTTTCGCGCGTTACGAACAGTTACGACTGACGCTAGGAGCTAGCCCAAAAAAATTCATACCAAAAGTTGTCACGACACTATGCACCGACACAATGCACCAACACACGCATGTTTCTCTCTCTCACAGACCAAAAAATAAATAACTCTCTCTCCCTCTCTCTCATAGATAGATATACTTTTTACAATTAAAAAGACACTATTTTAAATTAAAAGAAAATGTACATTAAAAAGAAAATACTGTAGAAAAAAACATAATTACCTATAATAGTATTATATTTTATTTCATCCTGTTTTTATAAATTAATAAATTCATAAACATTTTAAAAATAGTTCGTAACTTGACTACGTCAAATTACCTTAACTGTTAGTCACTGTCAAATATTTTAATTTTAAATTTTTTGTATTGAATTGTTAATTCCTGTTTTAAATTATAAAAAGTAATTTTAAAAAGTTGTGTTATTTAAAGCTCTGGTATTGTATAAATGGACACTTTTGTTAAAAGAAACGAACTGTTAGGTAAGTAGAGATTTTATACAGACAATAATAAATGCTTATGTATGTATAAACACTCTGTTATGTTTACAAATTACTAATTCCTTCAGTAATTAATCGAAAGGAACTTCGTTCCATCCGGGTGTCCCTTGACACCTCACACTTTTTTTTATGTTAAACGACGGTCACACAAAAGTGTTTACACGTTCATTTTACTAAATTAAAGCCTCACTTTAAGGTATAGTTGCGTTTCAAAACTTCTTACATCGTTGCTAGTATTATTAGCTTTTCGCAATATCTCGTATATATATCTACCAACTTTCCTTAAAATTCTAAATTGAAAGTTATCTTTCCTTTTAGCTACTTATTCGTTGTTGGCACAAATGCACTTAATATTAATATGTATTTCGTTATTGCAACACTCTCAAACTTTCTTACCCATATCTTAGTAGTAGAAGAACGTCAAGCTAAAACTCATATTTTCTTAATTTTCCGGGTCAGTATTGGATTATGGTGTTAAAACGGCGAAGTTTGAGTTAAATGACGTCACAATTGAAGTTCGAAGCAGCACGTACGAAAAGCTTTCGAAAGCTTTCAGAAAGTTTTATAGTATAGGAAGTTTTTTGTAAATAGGTAAAGATGTGCTTTTGGAATTGGAAAAAAAAACAGTCAATGTATTATAAAATTTTATATACAAAAACAGTTGATGTTAGTTAATATACCGGATGTCACCCAATTACTAAAGCTCTTGGTTATTTCGTCAAATAATTTTTTTTAAACAAGGTATTATCTGATTTTTCTCTTATTATATTTGACTTTGACAATAAACTTTAGGGTAATTTAGTTTAGATTAATATACATTTTTAAAAAAAACTTCTGAAAACTATCTGATATTCTAGACAGCCAAGTTTAGATATTAGGCTTTCCTTAGGCATAGATTAATTCCAATAATGATTAACTTTTTTATATATTTCTTATTATTAGAAAGTAGTACTTTGCCACTTTGTATAAAAAGATACAATTTATCAAAAGCGGCAATGAGCTGTATACTCGAATTAAAAACAAGATTTTTTCTACGATCACAAAAAAAATATTATGGCATTTGTGTATTGGCCCTCAAACCTAGGTGATGTTTTTAATACAACACTGTGCAACGGAGATCATAAGTCAGGGTATAACAGGAAAAACCGTAGTCATATAATTGGACAGCCAAGCAGCTCTAAAGGCGATAGTCTCGCCACAAATAAGCTCAGAGCTGGTGTGGGACTGCGTTAGGGCACTGACAAATGCCGCAAGTCGGAATTCTCTGATACCGGCATGGGTACCAGGACACAGAGTTTCGGGGGCAATGAGAAGGCTGATAAATTGGCCCGAGCTGGAGCGCATATCCAATGATTGGCAAAAAAGCATTTGGCGGGGTTGCTAACACGTTCAGAAAGGCAGCCATTAAGAAATGGAGGCTAGAGAAGGCCCAGGTGTGATAGGAAAAATTACCAAGCAAGCGACAAGCCAAAGTTTTTATAAAAGAAGACTTGTCGTAATTTACCTCAGTGCTGTTGTCACAAAGGCGAAACGATGTCAGATGTGTTTATAAAAATACACTTGGCGTAATTTAGTGCAGAGCATATATCACAAAGGCAAACCGATGTCTGAATGAACAGAACAAGGTGATCTAATCCTATTCTAGAGAAAATGGTGTTCACAATAGATCTGTAAAAGTCGCAGTAATACAGGCTAACAGCCAACCCAATGAATATCTATCTATCTGACTATGATAACGTTTATTAATTTAATGTTTTTATTTCTTTTTTAATTTTATTTTCATTTTAAAATTGGTAAAAGTTAACAATTCTTTGCTCTAGAGCGGAAAGTGGCAGATAGTGGCAAACGACAAGTTTCTATTAGTGATTTGGATGTGAATAGCCAAATTTTAATAGTGATCGTAATATTACCCAAGTAAACGTTATTTTAATTAAATTATGTAGTTGTATTTTATATGAAATAAATTTTATGTTCCTGGAGTATAATGAGTATTCACGCCAAATTATTATCTGGAAAAATTTTGAAAGCACTTTAATTTTTCCTCTTGGACTTGTTAGTATACGTTAAGATTTTCTTATTTCAGTCGGATTAGACATCCACCGAATTTATCTGAGTGTTTACGGTCTAAAAATCTTCGTAACTCGCAGACTGGCAACTTTCTTAGCGAGTCAGATTCACCGAAACTGCCAATAATCTTTAATGGAAAAGTTTATCTTTTTGGAATGTATGAAATTTTATTTTTTAATCTCTTTTTATACATTATTAAAAAAAGTATTTTAGACGAGTCCTTTTTAATAAAATTTAAATACGGAACAAATTAATATCGTTATCTTGGTTTGTTAAAATTGTTTTTAAATTTAAAATTCATTATCTTTTTTTAAATTTTATTTAATAACCAGCTAGTAGAACCACAAAAGTCATATATATGTCAGAAGCTGTCCGTTAATTTTTTTTTTTAATAACGACATATTTTTTAACAATTTCTTTGACCGTTTGTGGTTATTTTCAGAAAGCCACGTTTCGTTTTTTTAATCCTCATTATAAGGTGAATATAAAAAAAGGGAACACTGTTTGTGGAGAGAGTTAGAATGTGTAAAGTTTTTTAACACCTTACTGTAAAATCAAATTTGGTTAAAAAAAGATATTAGGAGCAAAACTAGGGTAAGATTATTTCTATATAAAAGAATTTTAAGATTCATTAAACTATTTATAGAAGAACTAATATGTAATAAGTTACAGAATATCGCTGAATCAGAGCTTGCAGACCAAATCTACTTGTCTGCAACCATTCAATAACAGAACAGGTTTACTATCTGAACTCTAATTGTTATATATAAAAAAAATACTTTATTCATCCCATATGACCATGCAAACAATATTTTGTACTACAATCAATAAAAAAAAATTAAAATTTTGAATTTAAAAATTCATCAATCGTGTAATAACAATTTTCAATAAGTATATTTTTAATTTGTTTTTTAAATTTATATGGGTTAATCTCTGATACTATAGATACCGGCATATGATTCAAAAATTGTATTCCTTTGTACAGTGGGCTTTTCTCATATCTAGAAGTGACATGTTTTGGTGGTCTACTAAGGCCAGCAGATCGAGTAGCATGTTCATGAAAATCTGAATTTAAAGAAAAGGTATTGTAATTGGTCTTAGCATACATAATGCACTTATAAATGTACAAAGAAGTTACAGTGAGTGAATTATACTTTTTAAAAAGGTTTCTGCAAGATTCTCTATTATCAAGATCAAAAATTAATCTTAAAATTCTTTTTTGAGAAATAAAAATCCTGTGGGCGCCAACTGCACAAACCCATAACACAATATTGTAAGACTAGTTGTACCTACTCGCAACGTCGTTCGCGTGGCTTGTGATTGTTGTATAAAAATTTCTTACCCCACCCCATTTAAGGAATGGGAGAGAAATTTTTATACACCAGATGTTAAGTTGAAAGAAGACAAATACATCTGTGAAAACCGCTTTCGAATCGGATCAGTAGTTTTTATGTGATGCGCGCACAAACATAGAGACAGACAGACAAAAAAATCTAACCACATTTTGGGTTCTATTTCGATGTACCCGCGACGTTGTTCGCGTGGCGTGTTGATTTTTGTATAAAAATTTCTTTCCTCACCCTGTTAAAGGGGTGAAGGGAGAAAGATTTATACACCAGATGTTAAGTTGAAAAAAGACAAATACGTCTTTGAATACCGCATTCGAATGGGATCAGTAGTTTTCATGTGATGCGCACACAAACATATACATTTCTACAGTTTTATTATATGTATAGATATAGATATATAGATATATGTGAATAAACAATTGCATTATATATGTTTATTAACTGTTGAGTGTTAAAAACATTTTTTAACTTTAAAATTGCAAAATAGCTAGAATTTAATTTTTTACAGACATGGTTTATCTGGGTATTCCAGCTCATATTGCTGTCAAGATAAACGCCCAAAAATTTAATTGTTTTAGAGAAAGGAATGTACTCGTTTTTTACTAATATTTTGTAGTCTCCATTAAGACTATTTCTGTTATAGAAATTCATACAGATTGTTTTAGAAGCATTTACAATAGGTGAATTTCTCTCACACCAGTCGTTAAATTCTCTAGCTACAGTGTTCATCTTTGCTATCAGCTCATCAGGGGAATCAGCCTCGATCGCTGCTGTAGAATCATCGGCGTAGAGTGCCAGTTGATCAGCACTTAAATACTGCGGCAACTCAGTTATATAGAGTAAGAAAATAAGCGGACCCAATATTGATCCCTGGGGTACGCCGTCATCAACACCCTGTTGAAGAGACCTCTGAACACCCACCTTCACTAGAATTTTCCTATAATTTAAATAAGATGTTAACCATGAGAGAAAATTTCCCCTAAAGCCCAGATTTTTTAGTTTATTAATAGTGATGCTAATATTAATTGTATCAAAAGCTTTTGAGAGATCAAAGAAGAGCACACCCACAAACCTTCCCTCATCTAAAGCAGTATGTATATAATTGAGAAGGGCAATGGATTCACCCTCCGTTGACCTCCCAGGCAAGAAGCCGTGTTGATGAGAAGATATTAATTTAAATTTTAACACAAATCTTAACATTTGTTTGTAAAAACACTTTTCCAATATCTTGCACAGTACAGTTTGTACAGTAATTGGACGGTAGTTATCAAGGATAAGATGGCTTTCTTTTTTCTAAACAGGTGTAACAATTCCTACTTTTAAATCAGAGGGGAAAATACCTTTTTCAACAGAGTTATTTATTAAATCTGCCAGGATGCATGATATTTCTGGGCCGATTGCATTGATGACTTTCGTAGACATGCAGTCCACACCCTCAAAGTTCACATTTCTTAATGAATTTATCGTTTCTAGTACATCTTCCGCAACTAAAGTAAAGGTCTAAAATAAAATGTAGTAACTGAATGCTTTGATGTATAATTTTCAAAATGTAAATTAATTGCCTTTTTGGGATTCGTAGCAAAAAATGATGCAAACAAATTAGAAATTTTATATTTATCATAAAAAAGTTCTCCATTAAATTCTATACTTTCTATTGAGACCTTTTTCTTTTTACCTGCTTGCTGTTGAACTGTTCTCCATATGTATTTCTGTTTTTCTTTGCCTTTTTATTATTTAGAATATTTTGATAAGCTGCCTTTTTTGCATTATTTACTTCTAAGACATACTGTTTTTTGCAATTTTTATACCTCACATGATCGTTTGGATTAGTTGAGTGTTTTGTCAACCAGAACAAATTTCTAAGATCACCCCCCATACGCACAATATCAGAATTAATCCATGTTTTGGCCTTGTTATTACTGTTACATATTTTGATAATATAGGACAACATAAATTAACATAATAAAATAAAATATTTAAAAATGAGCTAAAAATATTATCCATGTTTTTATCGGTTGCATTAAGAGATTCATAAATCGATTCATAATATTCCTTTGATAGATGTAGTTGCAATTGCGCTAAATTAGCTTCAGAAGTATTTCAATATAGTCTGGATATCAAGGCAGAGATGATCACCCAGGTGAAGTTCAACTACCTTTTCCTTATACGAATGATATGTTGTTAGAAAATAATCTAGTTTTGTTTTAGTAGTTTTACCGTTTTTATCAGTAAATATTCTCGTGGGTTCTCGATTTTGCAAAGACAGTCCAAAACTGTCAAAAAGATCAGTTAACAGTGTTTTTTCATGTGATTCCTTTAGATAATCAATATTAAAATCTCCACAAATATTGATAACATCAAACGATCTTCTTGTACAAAAATTAAGTGAAGTATACAATCGATCCATGAAGGTCCCAATGCAACCCGATGGTGATCTATATAAATTTAAAATAACACAGTTTATTTTACCTATACTAAAAGAAACACTACAAATCTCAAAATCAAATTCTAATGACATATTGTTTAAATAATCAATATTTTTAAAATGTAGTCCATTTTTAACTAATATTAACACTCCACCATGTATACTATTAGTACGATTAAAAAAAGACCCAACATTGTTTTCATTGAACCTAATTAAGTCGATATTGCCACTATTGCACCAGGATTCAGATAAACACAGAATATCTGGTTTGTCGCACTTTAAAATAATCTCGAATCTATTCATTTTATTAAATAAAGACTGACAATTACCTGTCATAATCTTGAAATTTTTTACGAAGTTTTGGACGTACCTACCTGAATTCACTTAATTCATTGCGACACTTACACTCCCTTATGTTTCTGGTGACCTTGTTTAATAATATAATTGGATTTATTACGTCTTGCGTACTTCTATTTCCGATCGTCGGTATAAAAAACGGCTTATATAAGCTCCCTCTGGCCACAACTGAGGATTCATTGCAGCTTTGAAATTTTTTTCATATATTCCTACCTTAAATGAAGAGTATATGGTAGGTTGTTTTGAGCTCATAGTTTCGCACGTAGCTTCAGGGAACGCTTCTTTTAACTTATTATTAAAATCTTGGACCGTCGTTGATGGATCCACCCTACAGACATGTAAGTAGACGAACTTAGGGACTCCCCTAATTGTATCTGAATTGCATTGGCCAACAATCCTATTGTTTTGTCGACGTCGCTGTCCTCTACGACTGTTAATAGTTTTCCACTCACCTTTATCCTCTTTGTTTTCTCTGTCCAAGTTTATATATTTGTTTAAAACTGATTGAGTATTTACTTAGTGAAGTATATTAGAAACTGCTGGTCCTGTAAATTTAGGTAGTTGTGATGATCCGGCAACATTGGAGTACAATGCCGATTGTGATTCAGAGGTCGATAACATTTGTTTATTCATCGCAGAAGAGGTTTCCTAAACAACCTTTTTTGTAGTATCTGTAGATTTTTTTGCATTTGTAGATTTATTTTTAACATTATCATTATTAATATTAGCTTTGAGGTTAGAGGTTAGATCTGCTGATGAGTCATGAAATACCTCTGTTACATCTGAATGCACTCGGTCACAATATAACTTCATGTATTCTTTCACAGATTCATTATTAATATTTGCCGTGGACATTTGTTTATAGACAAAAAGACTTAGAATTTCCCTTTTTGTTAGTCTAAACAGCTCACTATAAATTAACCTGTCACTTTTAGTCGGCGCCATCTTTTGATGGCGGTGAAAGTAGTTCCATACATAGCCTTATTTTATCAATATTTTTTTTATAATCTATTTTTAGGATTTAAATGAACTAAGAGTAACACAAAACCAAACTTTTAACACATTCAATACATAACTTGGTAAAATTAATTGTTTTATGCTCATTTGGGTATCAGTATCACTAAAACATCAACATAAAACTGAAGAGTTAGGGATTATCAATTTAAGATAAAGTACACTCGGTGATTAGATCCTCATTTTTTCTTTAAATTGGAGCTCTACTAATTGTTTCTCAGATATCGTTAATCATAAGTCAGTTACGTTAGTGAAGTCTTTTTAAAGTCCAATTAAACCAAATTACGTGATTAATAGCTTTCAGTGAATACAAGTACGGCGCTTAAGAATTCTTCCAATTCCACAATCATCTTAAAATTTACGAGATCTTTAAGATCTAGCTAAAATATGAAGTGAATTGTCTATTAAGATTTTAGTAGAAAATAATTAGCATTCAACGGCTGACTACTAAATATATTTTTTCTTTTTCTTTCTAACATCAACTTAAGGTAAATATCACGCTATTTACTCTCACTCCAAACAGCAATTGAATAATAAATCAGCAAACAAAATAGCAAGGTATATACTTCGAGCGGCCATTTTAAGTTCACTACTGTAAATGTTAATTGCGTAGTCAATTGTTCTACCGACTTAATAATTCGTGACATTCGTACCCACTTTGACATTTCTACAGAATTAATTAGTGTCTGAAAATGGTGAAATTCACCCTAAGGGCCAGTCGCTGGTGCGAAACTAAAAGGGAAATTCCTGTTTCAGGGGTGGCGTTAGATTTTTTTTATCAATTACATGAAATAAATACTTAAAAAAATAATAAAACCTGCTAAATTATAAAAGTAATCATTTTAACAAAACATACGATTGTTGTCTGAACAGCTTTTGACCTAAGCCATTTTTAATTGTTTTTTATAATCTTTTTTTAGGTCCTCAAGCTCTGGTTAAAAAACAGAAAAATGGCACTTGAAATCAGATATGCAGAATACGGTGCCCGCTTAACCCATCTAAAGTGCGGATTGTGTATTTTATTCATAGCGATAACTGAAATATGAGCGGACGCGTTGTGTTGATCGAAATTCTGTCGTTTTGTCAATCTCTTTATTTAGCTTATGGAGTTTAACCTTTTTAAGATAATCGCAAAATTTATCCCAAAAAAAAAAACAAACTGTAAGTATCAGCTTATTGGTCGACTGGACTGCCTTCCCCTTTTTCAGAACATCTTCACTAGTGGCGAATTTAGTTGTGATGCTGCCCTCACTTTAATCATTAGTATTTAACTTTTATTACTTTTGAGAACTAAATTTAATTTTTACAAATGAGTAGTCACATAATTTAATTATACCTTTTTTTCTTGCTGGTGCTCAAGCAAAACATCAACATCTACATATGTGATCATTCTTAATTTCTTGTAGTTAGTGATTGGTACAGAGATAAATTTTTACACTTTTTAAGGTAGAAAATGGTCTTTCTCAAGGACAATTCCTTGTGAAAATATTTAAATAGATACATAAAGTAATATTTACATATTTAGAATAGCCTGTCTAGATATCATGAAAATTTTAAATTTCGCTTATATATTTAAATATTTATATTCGACTCTAAGAATTGCTTTAAATAACACTAAAGATGATCGTCACTTGATGTTTCTTTTAAATTGCCTGTATACTCCTCGACTAAATGTAATAATAGTTCTCTTAATTCATTTGTATTAATCTTAGACAAATCTTTAAAAAAATTAAAACTACTTTGAAGCTGTTGGTATACTCTTTTACACATAATAGGAGAATAAATATTAGTTCAGAAATTGTCTTGTCCAAAGTAAGATCCTCTTTAATGTTTTCTAGATTCATCAGCTTGGGGTATCCGAATTCTGCTGCTACAAGTGTCATGGACACATTGTTTGGATCTGAAGAAAGTAATTTAACTTTTTCTTTATAGTAGTAGAACTGTTTATTTCGCATATCGAGGAAATTATAAATTGTAACAACGGTCGATAAATTAATTTTTGATCCTTTTAAGTCTTTTACTGAGTGTATTAAACCGATCTAAAATTGTAATCCAAATTACAACTAGAATCGTCATTTTAAGGGGTTGTAATTTTTGTTCTAGCCCGCTAGCTTTAGATCGTTTAGTTTTTATCTACATTTTCTGCAATAAAATGTAATGCGTCAACTATACTAGATCATTATTTTTTCAAAGCGAAACATCATGTCAAGCTGACCTACGAGTCTTCGATAGATTTTTGTCACTGATATTTGGATGCTGCTTTAGAGTCTCCCAACAATGCTAAAAATTGTACAAAAACATATAATTCTTGCAAACTAGAAAAAAAAACAACTGCTTTATATATAGATTCACAAATCCCTTTTTTAAGCATGTGTGTAGCTACCAAATATTTGGCAGTCTTAAATAGTATATTGTGTGGCAAGGGGCGGTGAAACAAGACGATTTCTGACTAGGGCGAGAGTTGACTGCCCGTGCCACACACTATATTTTTCATATCACATGCATTGAAACAGCGAGTTTTGATCTCTGTAGCCAGTTGAAGTAGGTAAGACTATTTCAGACAAATAGCGTAGTAATATCTTGACAACGATTTGACGACAGCTGTCAGACGATTATGATTTCATTCGCTTTTGTTTGTTACAAATGCGATTCTGATAGACTTGAAATAAAGAGATAAATAATATATAAATGAATGTGCCGGGCAGGAATAACGTTGTTTCTCAACCTAGGGCAGAAAAAACTGTGTAGCAGCTCGATACTTATTGTTTTTTCATTTTTATTTTAAATATTCAAGGCAACATACTTAAATCATTATCAAACAAAATCCTATCATTTAATTTACTTTATCTTTAATCTTGCTCATAAAGATTTAATATATATCATTAAAATTAAAAACAAGCGGTGAGCCCACCAAAACCTTATTCCATATTTATAAATCATTAACTCAAGCTCTAGTGACTATAAAGCGGACTCCTACTCTGCTCTTCTCCAGAACCTTCTTAACGCACTGTTAGGCACAAAGCGATCGATCTATAATCTGTAAAATACCTAAAAAGGAATTATATGTTATGCGCAACATCTTTTAGCCTTAAGGACACTCCAAACTCATTGGAATAAAGTCCCTCACATGATCAGCAACAGTGGATCAGCGACTACGTATGGTGCTCAACGATCTACTGAATAACACACCACTGTCTCCTAAGACTTAACAGTACCTTAGCCCTTAACTAAACTTTCTGTTACAGCCTCAATCTCTAAACCCCAAATTTTACAGCATGGAGTTATTCTACAGAAGTACTATGTCAAAATAAGTTTTGTTGTTGAGTGCGCTCATGCGTAAAACAATAGCGCCGAAGGTAACTAATACTTATAGAGTAGGATCCCACTGCAAATTAGTGTAGGAATAATGTAGACAATTAAAATTTAATTTTCAAGTAACTTCATAAGTAGAAGAATTCATTTATCATAGGGTGCCAATTAGTAATTAGCCGCCAGTAGTATTAATTAAAATATTTTTAATTGACTTTTAGAAATAAATTTCGTTTACATTCTATGAAAATAAAGCTTACAGCACTTTATAATAGCGTACTCGAAATATTTAAAAAGGTACAGTTGCTGCCGATCATTTAGCCGCTTCCTGTGCGCAGCCAGGTATAAACAGGTAGGTATGATTTTGTTTGAACTTTTCGTTTATTCCGTATATTTATTTCATTTCCATCACATTAAGGATCATTTTTTTCTGTACTTAATTTTATAAAGGTGCTTGTAAAAAAAAATCCGCAAATCAGAGTTTCCTCACCTTAAAGATGCTAGGTATTGAAAATAATTTGACAGAGAGTGAGTGCGCGACGCTACTGGTTAGACCAGGACGCTAAATATCCTTGTTTATTTTAAAGAAGAGCATTTGTTTAGTACTACCAGTACTTCTTATCTGCTTAAACAGTTGAACAAAAAATACAAGAAAAACTATAATCCAATTGGTTGTGTTTTTTATTATGGTATAGATATTTTGAATGTAACTAGATAGTTAAATGTAAACACTCATCCAAGATGACTTTTACTAAAACGAGTTTTAGTAATTACCCCAATATAAAAAATTTTTACTAATGTTTTATTAGTAAAATGGAATGAATATAATCGAAAAGCTAAACTAAATGAACTTTTTTAATATACAAAATTTTAAGCGTATTTAAAATCCCAGAATATCTTTTTATATCTTTAGAAAAAAAAACTAATAAAAGTCCCATTAATTGAAGCATAAAAAATCGAGTTACCGCCTCCCCAGACGCCGAGGAAGGTGGCGTCACCGAGGCCGGAGAATACAAGAGCTAATTAGGAGTGTACGTGCCATAATAACATGCCAGAATGCGAAAATTTAGAACCGCATTAATTGAAAAGCCGTTTATTGGGTTACACGCAGTCATTTCTATGAATTTTCCTAATTCAGTTTTCCTGACTACCGCGCCCGTCCCAACTCGATTCTAGACGGGTAAAACTATGTTTAACTCGTTTTTGGAAGGCATTTTGTTTTCTGTTTTAACTGTGCTTTAATCAGAGTAGACAAAGCCAATTGGGTCATTTTATTTATCACATTGTTTTTGCGCTGATAATTTTTGCAAGGTATGATATATTTATTATGCAGTTAGAAATTACTCAATATTTATTGTGCAGTTACTAAATACAATTTTTAAAATAATTAAGAAATAAAGAATTATTTTAATGTCGTTAATAAATATAATAATATAGATATGAATTTTATATTGAAAGAATTATTATTATTATTAATAATATCATTTAAAATTCTTAAACTTTAGTACATTTTCTACTCTTTTGGTGCGATGAAATTAAAATTTTCTTCAATTCCATTTTAAAAAGCTTACATCGGGTTTTTTTGAATTGTATGAATATATTATATTCATTACATTAATATCTGTATTAGTTGTTTGATGTTATTTAAATTTTTAGTAGTATTACAAGAAATTTAACGATTTTTTTAAATGTTGTTATTATTTGAATAGTACCTATTTATAATATCTGTTTAATCGTATAATAAAGATAATAATGAAGTTATGGCGCCCTTGCTGTCGTACTTTGTAAAGTACGACAGCAAGGGATTATAGCAATCTACTGATCTACATAAGCTTCATTATAACTTGCTGATAAAGAAAATTGATAATATTAACCAGATTTCTTTTTCAAATTTACACGACTAATTTACAAGTTTTATTAGGTAAAGTCAGTTAAGCATTAAATTACTAGTGATTAATACATTAAAGTGTATATGGGTAAATGAAAACATAAACCTTATACAAAACAACATCACACACAAATGAAACGTGTGTCGAAAAACGGATACGGAAAAGTCCCAGTTGTGGTTATCCCTAAGGACCTTTACAGTAGACGGTAAAATTCTCTATATCGAATCGTTTGAAAGCGTGTTATAGGAAAACGGCACATAAAAGCTTATAGAAACGGTATTCACAGCGAATATTAGGTATCAAATTGCATTTATAAATTGACAACTTCACCAGTTTCTAAAGCCACAGTATCAAATTTTCATCTGTCGTATATCAACAACAAATATATAACTATATACTATATACACCAATTGAAAAAAAGGATGGTAGAATTTCCAATAAAGTAGAAAAAAATAACTTGTCACGTGCATAAATCAGCTTCCATATATTTAAAAGTAAAGTTAAGCGTTTTATCGCGATTGCTGGCCTTTTAACGGGTTCTGGTCAGTTGTAGTAGGTATCGTATCGCCTTGACCCGTATAGAGAGTAATTCGATTGTTTAGGTCGAAAAAGTACCGGTGCTTTAACTGTTTAAGCTAATAGCGAAAATCTAAAATTATGCAAACAAGTGCATTGATTTCTTGTGACATTAATAATACATTTAGTTTAAAGAATTCGATTTAATTTCAACATCATTTCGTAAATCAATTTAATATCTAGCAAAGCCGTTTTTGCACACTCTCAAGTGTCATTGCGAGAAGCGTATGCGTGAATTAGCGTGATGTTTGGCTTCCTTTTGCGTTTCAACAGTTGAACGAACGATTTAGTGCTATTACCGAATTAAGCAACGCCATTGTGTGAAGTTGAACGTTCTTATCTGGCAATATCTGAGCCATCCTTACGGGATTTTGAATTTCACTTCAGTATTTTTATCTAAGCCTCATTTGTGTTTACTCCTATTGTGGTATTTTTGAGTAGGCGTTTAGATAACTCCATATTTCTTGGGATTTAATTAAATGGTGCTTTTCTTCGTGTGATTACTAAGAGAGTTCGTTACGAAGAAGCGTGGACATCCGATTTAGAATCACGAAATTTGCTACAGGGTGTTAGCGAAATAACATCGCAGATTGGCTGCTTAACCCCTAATCTTAATATAAAAGGGGTTTTTGGACCTGGCGAGTAATTTTTTGGACCTGGCGAGTAATTTTTTTGGACCTGGCGAGTAATTTGTTTTTGGACTGGCTAATAATTTTCTGTTGGCCCTGGCACATATAGTTGGTAGTGTCGGGAGATCTGTGCACTATCGAGGACCATCGCTGCACCTAACTACCATCGGAGCAGCGTGGCTAGTACAGTTAGCCTCTCTACAAGATCCTCTGCGTCAGAGAAGTTCTACTAACAGATAAGCCAAAATTTAATTTTAAGTTCAAGACATTGTAATTTTGTTTAAGCGGATGTAACATTTTATAGTTTGCATTTTTAGGTACTAACTATTTAGTAATTTTTTTTTGCGCTGGGTGATCACTCTTTTATGTTATACTCCAGTAATTAGCGGTATCATATTTGATTATTTTTTTTTATCGCTTATTTTTCATTATTTTTCAGAGATTGTTATTGAACCGTTGGGTTTATATTATTGTAAAATATATAGATAGATCTAATTTTGTTGTCTTACTCAGCCAATCACCCACTCACCATATTTGCTATTCAATCAATTTTTTTTTGTTATTTTTTTTTTTAAATTAGGATTCTTAAATTCATTATTTATCTCCAGTAAGATAGGTCAGTGCCTGGATCATCAGGGGTTTCCGATTTGTACCGTTTAAATCGGTGGCGCGACTCACACTTTTGTAATTACCCTCTACGGCTGAGCTGGGCACAAATTTGCCAGTAGAGAAACCACTGACCCATCTTAGCTGGAGTTGGAGATTTCAATTTAAACCATAAGAATAATTTTTCAAAATTTGATTTTATTTTTATTTACTTAAAAGTACGTGGCAACTAATTGTTTATTACTATGATAGGTATATAAAATAATTTAAACAAAATACAAAATGTAAGGTAAAAGTCTATATGTACTATTAAATTTATTGTTAGATAAATAAAGAGAAAAGGTAAAATAATATAAATTCTCTAATTCTATTTAAAATTATGCTAAAAAATAGAAAGGTTTTGTAAGAATTTATAAAATCATGAAAGAGAATAAGATATGAAGAAAGACTATTAGAATATCAACGACACTAAACGTTTTATTTTTTTCGTTTTTTTTGCGGATAAACTGTTCAAAGAAAAAATTTCGGTTAAAGAGTCATTGAGATTACCTAGGCTTAGTAAGCGGTCTATAAATGAGCTATAAAAGAGACCCTTTTTCGACTCTAGACTCGAGATTGGGCATGTGGTTGTATGCATTTATAATTTTACAATCTATTGTTTAAATTTAAAAAATATATGTGAATAATTTTTTATAAATAAAATAAAATATTCTACATTACATTGTAAAAAAAAAAACACTCATAATAACATAAAATACCTCTAGCCTCTGGCTATCATTAGGTTTGTTCCAACATACCAAACAAACATTCTAGATTTGTCCGGGAACTGCGCAGTGGACGAATTCTCGTTATCTTTAAAGAACTGAGTTGTTTACTAGCGGTTCT
Organism: Altica lythri; assembly: GCA_964028335.1. Taxonomy (NCBI): domain Eukaryota; kingdom Metazoa; phylum Arthropoda; class Insecta; order Coleoptera; family Chrysomelidae; genus Altica; species Altica lythri. The sequence continues at coordinate 23,048,171 of OZ034809.1, read as the reverse complement.
AAAACGGTTCTTTGGTCTGTTGGAACAGACCTAGTTAGTGCACATGCGAATTCCCTCCAAACACGTTCAAAATGCACTTCTACTATGGAAAGTGGAGAGAATTTCTGAATTGCACAAGAGCAAAGAGTGAGAGTAGTGTCAATAAAAACCAGAGATGGAACTCTGAAAGGTGCAATAAACAGAGTTTGTGTTCTACGCAGTGAAAATTTGTCATTCGTTACGTTATTGTTTCCTTTTTTTATCATTGTTGTTAAATATTGTATCTCATATTTAATGTTACTTTCTTCTATTGATAGCCGGTACTTTCAAGGCGTATGTATGCTTTTTATGTTAAAACTCCTAAATGAAGGAGTCCGCTCGAAAAAGAAAAAATGTGACGTAAAAAAAATTATTGCCGCCTTTGATCGGAACTGTCACTTTTTTTATTCTTCCTTTTCTAAATGTAGCACATGTTTTGTAAAGATGAAGTTAATACTTATAATAAATCGAATCACTTTTAATCACCAAACATCACAACAAATCACACAATGCCTATTAAGACTTTTGTTCTAGAGCTATTTATTCACCAAATTTCAGACAATTTGAGTACATTTTCATTACTTTTGCGCGGGATCCTTCACATTTGAAAGATTTTTCAACATTTTTAAATCACCAGATTTTATATTTAAAAGGTTTTTGTGAGTTTTAATACAAATTTTTAAGCAACTGGAATAATTAAAACATTTCGAACAAATTTTATATTTAAAAGATTTCTCGCCAGTGTAAGTTCTAATATTTCTTTTTAAGTGACCGGATTGTGTGAAAAATTTCGAACAAATGTTACATTTAAAAGTTTTTCGTCCGTATGAGTTCTAATATGACTTTTTAAATGACTGGATTGTCTGAAACGTTTTGAACAAATTTTACATTTAAAAGGTTTCTCGTCAGTGTGAGTTCTAATATGACTTTTTAACCCACTGGCATTTGTAAAACATTTCGAACAAATTTTACATTTAAAAGGTTTCTCATTAGTGTGAGTTCTAATATGTCTTTTTAAACAACTGAAATATTTGAAACATTTTAAACAAATTTTACATTTAAAAGGTTTCTCGTCTGTATGAGTTCTAATATGACTTTTTAATCCACTGGAATCTGTAAAACATTTCGAACATATTTTACATTTAAAAGGTTTCTCGTCAGTATGAGTTCTAATATGACTTTTTAATCCCCTGGAATCTGGAAACATTTCAAACATATTTTACATTTAAAAGGTTTCTCGTCAGTATGAGTTCTAATATGACTTTTTAAGCAACTGAGTCGTGTGAAACCTTTCGAACAAATTTTACATTTAAAAGGTTTCTCGTCAGTGTGAGTTCTAATATGACTTTTTAATCCACTGGAATCTGTAAAACATTTCGAACATATTTTACATTTAAAAGGTTTCTCGTCAGTGTGAGTTCTAATATAAGTTTTTAAATTAATAGAATGTTTGAAGTATTTTGAACATATTTCACATTTAAAAGGTTTCTCGTCAGTATGAGCTCTAATATAAACTTTTCAACTACTGGAATGTGTGAAACATTTCGAACATATGTTACATTTAAAGGCTTCTCGTCAGTATGAGTTCTAATATGACTTTTTAAGCAACTGGAACGAGTGAAACATTTCGAACAAATTTTACATTTAAAAGGTTTCTCATCAGTGTAAGTTCTAATATGACTTTTTAATCCGATGGAATCTGTGAAACATTTCGAACATATTTTGCATTTAAAAGGGTTCTCGTCGGTGTGAATGTCTTTTTAAACTACTGAAATATTTGATACATTTTGAACAAATTTTACATTTGAAAGGTTTCTCGTCAGTATGAGTTCTAATATGACTTTTTAAGAGTCTGGAATTTCTGAAACATTTCGAACATATGTTACATTTAAAAGGTTTCTCGTCAGTGTGAGTTCTAATATGTCTTTTTAAGTGACCGAATTGTGTAAAAAATTTCGAACAAATGTTAGATTTAAAAGTTTTTCGTCCGTGTGAGTTCTAATATGACTTTTTAAATGACTGGATTGTCTGAAACGTTTCGAACAAATTTTACATTTAAAAGGTTTCTCGTCAGTGTGAGTTCTAATATGTCTTTTTAAGTGACCAAACCCAGCAAACATTTTCTGACGGGAAAAAGTCGGCCCGAAGCATCTATTGACGGCATATTGACTTTGCTGGCTCACAAATTTTGGCCCATAGACGCCCCGCGTAGTTTAGCCGCAGACCTAAGGGTCTGTTTTAGGGACACCCCAGAGGGTGACCCTTACAGACAGCCTTAGACTCCGAACTCCTCGAGTACGACCTCAACGACGCTCTTTTATAGCCAATTCTTACGCTACGTGAGAATAAGAATTAAACTATATAAGGTCGCCTTGAAATCTAACGTACTGACTTTGGCCTGGATAATTACAATTAAAAATAATACAAAACAATACAATAAAATATCAAACAATTAAACTACCCTATTATCGTATGTGACAATATGACTTTTTAAATTACTGGATTGTCTGAAACGTTTCAAACAAATTTTACATTTAAAAGGTTTCTCGTCAGTGTGAGTTCTAATAAGACTTTTTAATCCACTGGAATTTGTAACCCATTTCGAACAAATTTTACATTTAAAAGGTTTCTCGTTAGTTTGAGTTCTAATATGTCTTTTTAAACTACTGAAATATTTGAAACATTTTGAACAATTTTTACATTTAGAAGGATTTTCGTCAGTATGAGTTCTAATATGACTTTTTAATCCCCTGGAATTTGTGAGGCATTTTAAACATATTTTACATTTAAAGTTTTCTCGTCACTATGAGTTCTAATATGACTTTTTAAGCAACTGGAACGATTAAAACATTTCGGACAAATTTTACATTTAAAAGGTTTCTTGTCAGTGTGAGTTCTAATATGACTTTTTAATCTACTAGAATCTGTGAAACATTTTGAACATATTTTGCATTTAAAAGGTTTCTCGTCAGTGTGAATTCTAATATGTTCTTTTAAACTACTGAAATATTTGAAACCTTTCGAACAAATTTTATATTTACAAGGTTTTTCGTCAGTGTGAGTTCTAATATGACTTTTTATTCCACTGGAATCTGTGAAACATTTCGAACATATTTTACATTTAAAAGGTTTTTCGTCAGTATGAGTTCTAATATGACTTTTAAATCCCCTGGAATCTGTGAAACATTTCGAACATATTTTAAATTTAAAAGGTTTTTCGTCAGTATGAGTTCTAGTATGTCTTTTTAAACTACTAAAATATTTGAAACATTTTGAACAAATTTTACATTTAAAAGGTTTCTCGTCAGTATGAATTCTAATATGACTTTTTAACTTACTGGAATTTCTGAAACATTTCGAACATATTTAACATTTAAAAGGTTTCTCGTCAGTGTGAGTTCTAATATGTCTTTCTAAGTGACCGGATTTTGTGAAAAATTTCGAACAAATGTTATATTTAAAAGTTTTTCGTCCGTGTGAGTTCTAATATGACTTTTTAAATGACTGGATGTCTGAAACGTTTTAAACAAATTCTACATTTAAAAGGTTTCTCGTCAGTGTGAGTTCTAATATGACTTTTTAATCCACTTGAATTTGTTAAACATTTCAAACAAATTTTACATTTAAAAGGTTTTTCGTCAGTATAAGTTCTAATATGACTTTGTAATCCACTGGAATCTGTAAAACATTTCAAACATATTTTACAATGAAAAGGTTTCTCGTCAGTGTGAATTCTAATATGTCTTTTTAAACAACTGAAATATTTAAAACATTTTGAATTAATTTTACATTTAAAAGGTTTGTCGTCAGTATGAGTTCTAATATGACTTTTTACTTTACTGGAATCTGTGAAACATTTCGAAGATATTTTACATTTAAAAGGTTTCTCGTCAGTGTGAGTTCTAATATGATTTTTTAACTTACTGGAATTTCTGAAACATTTCGAACATGTTTAACATTTAAAAGGTTTCTCGTCAGTGTGAGTTCTAATATATCTTTTTAAACTACCCGATTGTGTAAAACATTTCGAACATATTTTACATTTAAAAGGTTTCTCGTCAGTGTAAGTTCTAATATGACTTTTTAATCCACTGGAATCTGTGCAACATTTCGAACATATTTTGCATTTAAAAGGTTTCTCGTCAGTGTGAATTCTACTATGTCTTTTTAAACTACTGAAATATTTGAAACATTTTGAACAAATTTTACATTTAAAAGGTTTCTCGTCAGTATGAATTCTAATATGATTTTTTAACTTACTGGAATTTCTGAAACATTTCGAACATGTTTAACATTTAAAAGGTTTCTCGTCAGTGTGAGTTCTAATATATCTTTTTAAACTACCCGATTGTGTAAAACATTTCGAACATATTTTACATTTAAAAGGTTTCTCGTCAGTATGAGTTCTAATATGACTTTTTAAGCAACTGAGTCGTTTGAAATCTTTCAAACAAATTTTACATTTAAAAGGTTTCTCGTCAGTGTGAGTTCTAATCTGAACTTTTAAACTACCGGAATGTGTGAAACATTTCGAACATATTTTACATTTAAAAGGCTTCTCGTCAGTATGAGTTCTAATATGACTTTTTATTCCACTGGAATCTGTGAAACATTTCGAACATATTTTACATTTAAAAGGTTTTTCGTCAGTATGAGTTCTAATATGACTTTTTAATTTCCTGGAATCTGTGAAACATTTCGAACATATTTTAAATTTAAAAGGTTTTTCGTCAGTATGAGTTCTAGTATGTCTTTTTAAACTACTAAAATATTTGAAACATTTTGAACAAATTTTACATTTAAAAGGTTTCTCGTCAGTATGAATTCTAATATGACTTTTTAACTTACTGGAATTTCTGAAACATTTCGAACATATTTAACATTTAAAAGGTTTCTCGTCAGTGTGAGTTCTAATATGTCTTTCTAAGTGACCGGATTGTGTGAAAAATTTCGAACAAATGTTACATTTAAAAGTTTTTCGTCCGTGTGAGTTCTAATATGACTTTTTAAATGACTGGATGTCTGAAACCTTTTAAACAAATTTTACATTTAAAAGGTTTCTCGTCAGTGTGAGTTCTAATATGACTTTTTAATCCACTGGAATTTGTTAAACATTTCAAACAAATTTTACATTTTAAAGGTTTTTCGTCAGTATAAGTTCTAATATGACTTTGTAATCCACTGGAATCTGTAAAACATTTCAAACATATTTTACAATGAAAAGGTTTCTCGTCAGTGTGAATTCTAATATGTCTTTTTAAACCACTGAAATATTTAAAACATTTTGAATAAATTTTACATTTAAAAGGTTTCTCGTCAGTAGGAGTTCTAATATGACTTTTTACTTTACTAAAATCTGTGAAACATTTCGAACATATTTTACATTTAAAAGGTTTCTCGTCAGTGTGAGTTCTAATATGACTTTTTAAACCACTGGAATCTGTAAAACATTTTGCACATATTTTACATTTAAAAGGTTTCTCGTCAGTGTAAGTTCTAATATGACTTTTTAATTCACTGGAATCTGTGCAACATTTCGAACATATTTTGCATCTAAAAGGTTTCTCGTCAGTGTGAATTCTACTATGTCTTTTTAAACTACTGAAATATTTGAAACATTTTGAACAAATTTTACATTTAAAAGGTTTCTCGTCAGTGTGAGTTCTAATATGTCTTTTTAAACTACCCGATTGTGTAAAACATTTCGAACATATTTTACATTTAAAAGGTTTCTCGTCAGTATGAGTTCTAATATGACTTTTTAAGCAACTGAGTCGTTTGAACCCTTTCGAACAAATTTTACATTTAAAAGGTTTCTCGTCAGTGTGAGTTCTAATATGAACTTTTAAACTACCGGAATGTGTGAAACATTTCGAACATATTTTACATTTAAGAGGCTTCTCGTCAGTATGAGTTCTAATATGACTTTTTATTCCACTGGAATCTGTGAAACATTTCGAACATATTTTACATTTAAAAGGTTTTTCGTCAGTATGAGTTCTAATATGACTTTTTAATCCCCTGGAATTTCTGAAACATTTCGAACATGTTTAACATTTAAAAGGTTTCTCGTCAGTGTGAGTTCTAATATATCTTTTTAAACTACCCGATTGTGTAAAACATTTCGAACATATTTTACATTTAAAAGGTTTCTCGTCAGTATGAGTTCTAATATGACTTTTTAAGCAACTGAGTCGTTTGAAATCTTTCGAACAAATTTTACATTTAAAAGGTTTCTCGTCAGTGTGAGTTCTAATATGAACTTTTAAACTACCGGAATGTGTGAAACATTTCGAACATATTTTACATTTAAAAGGCTTCTCGTCAGTATGAGTTCTAATATGACTTTTTATTCCACTGGAATCTGTGAAACATTTCGAACATATTTTAAATTTAAAAGGTTTTTCGTCAGTATGAGTTCTAGTATGTCTTTTTAAACTACTAAAATATTTGAAACATTTTGAACAAATTTTACATTTAAAAGGTTTCTCGTCAGTATGAATTCTAATATGACTTTTTAACTTACTGGAATTTCTGAAACATTTCGAACATATTTAACATTTAAAAGGTTTCTCGTCAGTGTGAGTTCTAATATGTCTTTCTAAGTGACCGGATTGTGTGAAAAATTTCGAACAAATGTTACATTTAAAAGTTTTTCGTCCGTGTGAGTTCTAATATGACTTTTTAAATGACTGGATGTCTGAAACCTTTTAAACAAATTTTACATTTAAAAGGTTTCTCGTCAGTGTGAGTTCTAATATGACTTTTTAATCCACTGGAATTTGTTAAACATTTCAAACAAATTTTACATTTTAAAGGTTTTTCGTCAGTATAAGTTCTAATATGACTTTGTAATCCACTGGAATCTGTAAAACATTTCAAACATATTTTACAATGAAAAGGTTTCTCGTCAGTGTGAATTCTAATATGTCTTTTTAAACCACTGAAATATTTAAAACATTTTGAATAAATTTTACATTTAAAAGGTTTCTCGTCAGTATGAGTTCTAATATGACTTTTTACTTTACTAAAATCTGTGAAACATTTCGAACATATTTTACATTTAAAAGGTTTCTCGTCAGTGTGAGTTCTAATATGACTTTTTAAACCACTGGAATCTGTAAAACATTTTGCACATATTTTACATTTAAAAGGTTTCTCGTCAGTGTAAGTTCTAATATGACTTTTTAATTCACTGGAATCTGTGCAACATTTCGAACATATTTTGCATCTAAAAGGTTTCTCGTCAGTGTGGATTCTACTATGTCTTTTTAAACTACTGAAATATTTGAAACATTTTGAACAAATTTTACATTTAAAAGGTTTCTCGTCAGTGTGAGTTCTAATATGTCTTTTTAAACTACCCGATTGTGTAAAACATTTCGAACATATTTTACATTTAAAAGGTTTCTCGTCAGTATGAGTTCTAATATGACTTTTTAAGCAACTGAGTCGTTTGAACCCTTTCGAACAAATTTTACATTTAAAAGGTTTCTCGTCAGTGTGAGTTCTAATATGAACTTTTAAACTACCGGAATGTGTGAAACATTTCGAACATATTTTACATTTAAGAGGCTTCTCGTCAGTATGAGTTCTAATATGACTTTTTATTCCACTGGAATCTGTGAAACATTTCGAACATATTTTACATTTAAAAGGTTTTTCGTCAGTATGAGTTCTAATATGACTTTTTAATCCCCTGGAATTTCTGAAACATTTCGAACATGTTTAACATTTAAAAGGTTTCTCGTCAGTGTGAGTTCTAATATATCTTTTTAAACTACCCGATTGTGTAAAACATTTCGAACATATTTTACATTTAAAAGGTTTCTCGTCAGTATGAGTTCTAATATGACTTTTTAAGCAACTGAGTCGTTTGAAATCTTTCGAACAAATTTTACATTTAAAAGGTTTCTCGTCAGTGTGAGTTCTAATATGAACTTTTAAACTACCGGAATGTGTGAAACATTTCGAACATATTTTACATTTAAAAGGCTTCTCGTCAGTATGAGTTCTAATATGACTTTTTATTCCACTGGAATCTGTGAAACATTTCGAACATATTTTACATTTAAAAGGTTTTTCGTCAGTATGAGTTCTAATATGACTTTTTAATCCCCTGGAATCTGTGAAACATTTCGAACATATTTTAAATTTAAAAGGTTTTTCGTCAGTATGAGTTCTAGTATGTCTTTTTAAACTACTAAAATATTTGAAACATTTTGAACAAATTTTACATTTAAAAGGTTTCTCGTCAGTATGAATTCTAATATGACTTTTTAACTTACTGGAATTTCTGAAACATTTCGAACATATTTAACATTTAAAAGGTTTCTCGTCAGTGTGAGTTCTAATATGTCTTTCTAAGTGACCGGATTGTGTGAAAAATTTCGAACAAATGTTACATTTAAAAGTTTTTCGTCCGTGTGAGTTCTAATATGACTTTTTAAATGACTGGATGTCTGAAACCTTTTAAACAAATTTTACATTTAAAAGGTTTCTCGTCAGTGTGAGTTCTAATATGACTTTTTAATCCACTGGAATTTGTTAAACATTTCAAACAAATTTTACATTTTAAAGGTTTTTCGTCAGTATAAGTTCTAATATGACTTTGTAATCCACTGGAATCTGTAAAACATTTCAAACATATTTTACAATGAAAAGGTTTCTCGTCAGTGTGAATTCTAATATGTCTTTTTAAACCACTGAAATATTTAAAACATTTTGAATAAATTTTACATTTAAAAGGTTTCTCGTCAGTATGAGTTCTAATATGACTTTTTACTTTACTAAAATCTGTGAAACATTTCGAACATATTTTACATTTAAAAGGTTTCTCGTCAGTGTGAGTTCTAATATGACTTTTTAAACCACTGGAATCTGTAAAACATTTTGCACATATTTTACATTTAAAAGGTTTCTCGTCAGTGTAAGTTCTAATATGACTTTTTAATTCACTGGAATCTGTGCAACATTTCGAACATATTTTGCATCTAAAAGGTTTCTCGTCAGTGTGAATTCTACTATGTCTTTTTAAACTACTGAAATATTTGAAACATTTTGAACAAATTTTACATTTAAAAGGTTTCTCGTCAGTGTGAGTTCTAATATGTCTTTTTAAACTACCCGATTGTGTAAAACATTTCGAACATATTTTACATTTAAAAGGTTTCTCGTCAGTATGAGTTCTAATATGACTTTTTAAGCAACTGAGTCGTTTGAAACCTTTCGAACAAATTTTACATTTAAAAGGTTTCTCGTCAGTGTGAGTTCTAATATGAACTTTTAAACTACCGGAATGTGTGAAACATTTCGAACATATTTTACATTTAAGAGGCTTCTCGTCAGTATGAGTTCTAATATGACTTTTTATTCCACTGGAATCTGTGAAACATTTCGAACATATTTTACATTTAAAAGGTTTTTCGTCAGTATGAGTTCTAATATGACTTTTTAATCCCCTGGAATCTGTGAAACTTTTCTAACATATTTTACATTTAAAAGGTTTTTCGTCAGTATGAGTTCTAGTATGACTTTTTAAGCAACTGGGTCGCGTGAAACCTTTCGAACAAATTTTACATTTAAAAGGTTTCTCGTCGGTTTGAGTTCTAATATGACTTTTTACTCCACTGGAATCTGTAAAACATTTCGAACATATTTTACATTTAAAAGGTTTTTCGTCAGTATGAGTTCTAATATGACTTTTTAATCCCCTGGAATCTGTGAAACATTTCAAACATATTTTGAATTTAAAAGGTTTCTCGTCAGTATGAATTCTACTATGTCTTTTTAAACTACTGAAATATTTGAAACATTTTGAACAAATTTTACATTTAAAAGGTTTCTCGTCAGTATGAATTCTAATGACTTTTTAACTTACTGGAATTTCTGAAACATTTCGAACATATTTAACATTTAAAAGGTTGGTTTCTCGTCAGTGTGAGTTCTAATATGTCTTTCTAAGTGACCGGATTGTGTGAAAAATTTCGAACAAATGTTACATTTAAAAGTTTTTCGTCCGTGTGAGTTCTAATATGACTTTTTAAATGACTGGATGTCTGAAACGTTTTAAACAAATTTTACATTTAAAAGGTTTCTCGTCAGTGTGAGTTCTAATATGACTTTTTAATCCACTGGAATTTGTTAAACATTTCAAACAAATTTTACATTTAAAAGGTTTCTCGTTAGTGTGAGTTCTAATATGTCTTTTTAAACTACTGAAATATTTGAAACATTTTAAACAAATTTTACATTTAAAAGGTTTTTCGTCAGTATAAGTTCTAATATGACTTTGTAATCCACTGGAATCTGTAAAACATTTCAAACATATTTTACAATGAAAAGGTTTGTCGTCAGTGTGAATTCTAATATGTCTTTTTAAACCACTGAAATATTTAAAACATTTTGAATAAATTTTACATTTAAAAGGTTTCTCGTCAGTGTGAGTTCTAATATGACTTTTTACTTCACTGGAATCTGTGAAACATTTCGAACATATTTTACATTTAAAAGGTTTCTCGTCAGTGTGAGTTCTAATATGACTTTTTAAACCACTGGAATCTGTAAAACATTTCGAACACATTTTGCATTTAAACGGTTTCTCGTCAGTGTGAATTCTACTATGTCTTTTTAAACTACTGAAATATTTGAAACATTTTGAACAAATTTTACATTTAAAAGGTTTCTCGTCAGTATGAATTCTAATATGACTTTTTAACTTACTGGAATTTCTGAAACATTTCGAACATATTTAACATTTAAAAGGTTTCTTGTCAGTGTGAGTTCTAATATGTCTTTTTAAACTACCCGATTGTGTAAAACATTTCGAACATATTTTACATTTAAAAGGTTTCCCGTCAGTATGAGTTCTAATATGACTTTTTAAGCAACTGAGTCGTTTGAAACCTTTCGAACAAATTTTACATTTAAAAGGTTTCTCGTCAGTGTGAGTTCTAATATGAACTTTTAAACTACCGGAATGTGTGAAACATTTCGAACATATTTTACATTTAAAAGGCTTCTCGTCAGTATGAGTTCTAATATGACTTTTTAAGCAACTGGAACGATTGAAACATTTCGAACAAATTTTACATTTAAAAGGTTTCTCGTCAGTATGAGTTCTAATATGACTTTTTATTCCACTGGAATCTGTGAAACATTTCGAACATATTTTACATTTAAAAGGTTTTTCGTCAGTATGAGTTCTAATATGACTTTTTAATCCCCTGGAATCTGTCAAACATTTCGAACATATTTTACATTTAAAAGGTTCTCGTTAGTATGAGTGCTAATATGACTTTTTAAGCAACTGGGTCGCGTGAAACCTTTCGAACAAATTTTACATTTAAAAGGTTTCTCGTCGGTTTGAGTTCTAATATGACTTTTTAATCCACTGGAATCTGTAAAACATTTCAAACATATTTTACATTTAAAAGGTTTCTCGTCAGTGTGAATTCTAATATGTCTTTTTAAACCACTGAAATATTTGAATTCTTTTGAATAAATTTTACATTTAAAAGGTTTCTCGTCAGTATGAGTTTTAATATGACTTTTTATTCCACTGGAATCTGTGAAACATTTCGAACATATTTTACATTTAAAAGGTTTTTCGTCAGTATGAGTTCTAATATGACTTTTTAATCCCCTGGAATCTGTGAAACATTTCGAACATATTTTACATTTAAAAGGTTCTCGTTAGTATGAGTTCTAATATGACTTTTTAAGCAACTGGGTCGCGTGAAACCTTTCGAACAAATTTTACATTTAAAAGGTTTCTCGTCGGTTTGAGTTCTAATAGTCTAGTTCACAAGTGCTTTTTTGCTCAACTTTTTTCAGCAGTCTCCGAAAATTATGAACGAGGTGTCATTCGTTTCGGAATCGCATCTAGATGATTTTTGAAAAAAATGATGGTCCGCATGCAAAAACTGCAAAAGTTATTAACAATTAACTAAAATAAAAAGAAGAGGGTTTGATTTTTTGCAAATATCTTAAAAACTAATAAAGATTTATTAAATAAAAAAAAAAGATTCGAAAAGAGAAGAAAATTTCCTAAAAAAAGCTTAACTCTCGGAACTGTAGCTCTAATATTTATAATTTTCCCAGATGGTTGAAAATACGGCCGAAAACGGGTGCTCTGGTTCGCGTAAGCCACGCCTGCTGTGGACAGTTTTTTAATAAAAATTATTTTAACATATTAAATATCAAATTTAGGATATGAAAAAAATCAAGTGCTTACTGGAAAGATAAATAAACAATAATCCGTCAGAATTTTTTTTTATCGCAATTTATAAATTGTTTATGCAATTGTTAATTAAAATGTTTTTCTGCTTGAACATAAACATTGCAAGTGTGATAATTGTTAAACTATAGATTTGAGATTTTTTTCCTCTCTTGGAGCAATTCTTAAAAGGCTTTAGAATAGATCCCAGTTAGCGAAATTTAAAAATATATATTTTTCAGTTTTTTATTAATAATTATCGTTGTTGCAAAATTAAAAACTTAAATTAATCATTGAAAAAAAGTTTTTTTTAATATTATTAATAATCCGTTTTTATGTTATTAGAAGCTGCATAAAAATATTTTTTTAAATTTTTATCAGTTATTGTTTAAAAAATTGTTATAAACAAATGCGTCGTTTATTAGATAATTCAAATTTTTTTTATGGAATTTCAATCTTTGATACAAATGATTTTTAAAAGAAAAATTATTTCTTAAAAAAAATTATTTTATTGTTTAAAAAAGCATTTATTATTTACCAATTAATTTTTTCCACTTCTAATTATTAATATTAAAGAAGAATTTTGCTATTGACGTGAATTATTCGTAAAATGTGTTGTTTTATTTGTGAAAATTCATTGCAAATTTTGCCTAATGGAGAATAAATAAGTTTTAAGAATTTTTATCGTATCTCCATTAGTTTATAAATTATAATAATTGTAAGGATGAAAAACCAAATAAGAATGACGAAATTACAGAGACCGTATATTAAAAATTAAAAAATAATAAAAAAAAACAATCATGTCTGTTTTTGTGACAGTAAGTAGAATTAGAAAAAAAATAAGGTAAAAATTTATTTGTTTATAACAAATTGTTTATTAAATAAACAAAGAAAAATTAAATTAAACGAATTTTTTATATCGAAATGAAAAACAAATAATGATTAAAAAAAATTGTTTCTTTCTTTCTTTCTTCCTTAATATTAATAATTAGAAGTGGAAGAAATTTATTGGTAATTAATTAATGCTTTTTAAAGCAATAAAAAAAAGGTTTTTAAGAAATAATTTTTCTTTTAAAAATCATTTGTATCATAGATTGAAATTCCATAAAAAAAATTTCAATTATCTAACAAACAACGCATTTGTTTATAACAATTTTTTAAACAATAACTGATAAAAATTTAAAAAAATATTTTTATGCAGCTTCTAATAACATAAAAACGGATCATTAATATTATTTAAAAAAAAACTTTTTTTCAATGATTAATTAGTTTTTAATTTTGCAACAACGATAATTATTAATAAAAAACTGAAAAATATATATTTTTAAATTTCACCAACTGGGATCTATTCTTAAGTCTTTTAAGAATTGCTCCAAAAGAGGAAAAAAATCTCAAATTTATAGTTCAACAATTATCACACTTGCAATGTTTATGTTCAAGCAGAAAAACATTTTAATTAACAATTGCATAAATAATTTATAAATTGTGATAAAAAAAAATTCAGGCGGATTATTGTTTATTTATCTATCCAGTAAGCACTTAATTTTTTTCATATTCTAAATTTGATATTTAATATGTTAAAATAATTTTTATTAAAAAACTGTTCAAAGCAGGCGTGGCTTACGCGAACCAGAGCACCCATTTTCGGCCGTATTTTCAACCATCTGGGAAAATTATAAATATTAGTACTACAGTTTCGAGAGTTTGACCTTTTTTGTAGAAAATTTCTGCCTCTTTTTGAATCTTTTTTTTTATTTAATAAATCTTTATTAGTTTTTAAGATATTTGCAAAAAATCAAACCCTCTTCTTTTTGTTTTAGTTAATTGTTAATAACTTTTGCAGTTTTTGCATGCGGAACATCATTTTTTTCAAAAATCATCTAGATGCGATTCCGAATCGAATGACACCTCGTTTATAATTTTCAGAGACTGCTGAAAAAAGTTGAGCAAAAAAGCACTTGTGAACTAGACTATAATATGACTTTTTAATCCACTGGAATCTGTAAAACATTTCGAACATATTTTACATTTAAAAGGTTTCTCGTCAGTGTGAATTCTAATATGTCTTTTTAAACCACTGAAATATTTAAAACATTTTGAATAAATTTTACATTTAAAAGGTTTCTCGTCAGTATAAGTTCTAATATGACTTTTTACTCCACTGGAATCTGTGAAACATTTCGAACATATTTTAAATTTAAAAGGTTTCTCGTCAGTATGAGTTCTAATATGACTTTTTAAGCAACTGGGTCGTGTGAAATCTTTCGAACAAATTTTTACATTTAAAAGGTTTCTCGTCAGTGTGACTTCTAATATGACTTTTTAATCCACTGGAATCTGTAAAACATTTTGAACATATTTTACATTTAAAAGGTTTCTCGTCAGTGTGAGTTCTAATATGACTTTTTAATCCACTGGAATCTGTGCAACATTTCGAACATATTTTGCATTTAAAAGGTTTCTCGTCAGTGTGAATTCTACTATGTCTTTTTAAACTACTAAAATATTTGAAACATTTTGAACAAATTTTACATTAATAAGGTTTCTCGTCAGTATGAATTCTAATACGACTTTTTAACTTACTGGAATTTCTGAAACATTTCGAACATATTTAACATTTAAAAGGTTTCTCGTCAGTGTGAGTTCTAATATGTCTTTCTAAGTGACCGGATTGTGTGAAAAATTTCGAACAAATGTTACATTTAAAAGTTTTTCGTCCGTGTGAGTTCTTATATGACTTTTTAAATGACTGGATTGTCTGAAACGTTTTAAACAAATTTTACATTTAAAAGGTTTCTCGTCAGTGTAAGTTCTAATATGACTTTTTAATCCACTGGAATTTGTTAAACATTTCAAACAAATTTTACATTTAAAAGGTTTCTCGTTAGTGTGAGTTCTAATATGTCTTTTTAAACTACTGAAAGATTTGAAACATTTTAAACAAATTTTACATTTAAAAGGTTTTTCGTCAGTATAAGTTCTAATATGAATTTTTAATCCACTGGAATCTGTAAAACATTTCAAACATATTTTACATTTAGAAGGTTTTTCGTCAGTATGAGTTCTAATATGACTTTTAAAGCAACTGGGTCGTGTGAAACCTTTCGAACAAATTTTACATTTAAAAGGTTTCTCGTCAGTGTGAGTTCTAATCTGACTTTTAAGCCCACTGGAATCTGTAAAACATTTCGAACATATTTTACATTTAAAAGGTTTCTCATCAGTGTGAATTCTAAAATGTTTTTTAAACTACCCGATTGTGTAAAACATTTTGAACAAATTTTACATTTAAAAGGTTTCTCGTCAGTATGAGTTCTAATATGAGTTTTTAAGTTACTGAAATTTCTGAAATATTTCGAACATATTTTATATTCAAAAGGTTTCTCACCAGTATGAGTTCTAATATGTGTTTTTAAATTAATAGAATATTTGAAGTATTTTGAACATATTTCACATTTAAAAGGTTTTTCGTCAGTATGAGCTCTAATATGAACTTTTAAACTACCGGAATGTGTGAAACATTTCGAAAATATTTTACATTTAAAAGGCTTCTCGTCAGTATGAGTTCTAATATGTCTTTTTAAACTACTAAAATATTTAAAACATTTTGAACAAATTTTACATTTAAAAGGTTTCTTGTCATTATAAGTTCTAATATGACTTTTTAATCCACTGGAATCTGTAAAACATTTCGAACATATTTTACAATTAAAAGGTTTCTCGTTAGTATGAGTTCTAATATGACTTTTTAAGCAACTTGGTCGTGTAAAACCTTTCGAACAAATTTTACATTTAAAAGGTTTCTTGTTAGTATGAGTTCTAATATGAGTTTTTAAGGTACTGGAATTTCTGAAATCTTTTGAACATATTTCACATTTAAAAGGTTTCTCGTCAGTATGGGCTCTAATATGAACTTTTAAACTACCGGAATGTGTAAAACATTTCGAAAATATTTTACATTTAAAAGGCTTCTCGTCAGTATGAGTCCTAATATGACTTTTTAAGCAACTGGGTCGTGTGAAACCTTTCGAACAAATTTTACAATTAAAAGGTTTCTCGTCAGTGTGAGTTCTAATATGACTTTTTAATCCACTGGAATCTGTAAAACATTTCAAACATATTTTACATTTAAAAGGTTTCTCGTCAGTATGAGTTCTAATATGACTTTTTAAGCAACTAGAACGATTGAAACATTTCGAACATATTTTACTTTTAAAAGGGTTTTCATCAGTATGGGTTCTAATATAACTTTTTAATTCCATGGAATCTGTGAAACATTTCAAACCTATTTTACATTTAAAAAGTTTCTCGTCAGTGTGAGTTCTAATATGAACTTTTAAACTACTGGCATGTGTGAAACATTTCGAACATATTTTACATTTAAAAGGCTTCTCGTCAGTATGAGTTCTAATATGACTTTTTAAGCAACTGGAACGATTGAAACATTTCGACCAAATTTTGCATTTAAAAGGTTTTTCGTCAGTGTGAGTTCTAATATGACTTTTGAATCCACTGGAATCTGTAAAACATTTCGAACATATTTTACATTTAAAAGGTTTCTCGTCAGTGTGAGTTCTAATATGTCTTTTTAAACTAGCCGATTGTGTAAAATATTTTGAACAAATTTTACATTTAACAGGATTCTTGTCAGTATGAGTTCTAATATGACTTTTTAATCCACTGGAATCTGTGAAACATTTCGAGCATATTTTACATTTAAAAGGTTTTTTGTCCGGTCTTTTGAAATTGCATCCCAAAATAGGCAGGTAGAAAGTTTTATACATAAATTGCATCCGGGGTACAACGAAATTGCATCCTCGAGTTAAATTTCTGTCATAGGGTAAAATCGTGGTATATAATGAATTTAGATACACAGTGTTGCCAAACTTCAAGCATAATAATGAGAAACAATATTTTTTTCGATATTATGAATTTGTTGTTCCCTAAATAAAGATTATATCCTCGTTATTTGTAATTTCTTTTGATGATGCTTTAACAAATATTCCATGAAATTAGAAATGAGTTTTTTCCTAATGAGACTCTATTCAGGACAATCTAATATTATGATACTATTATATCTAGTAATCTACAACAAAAAGATTATCCCCTGTGTTTCTAATTATTTCAAATATTCTATTAAGTTAACATTTTACCTGGTTGGATTTATTATTTTATTTATCGTTTCTTCAGTAAACATTTGTAAGTGTTAAGACAAATACCAGTTATAATAAAAGTAACGTTTTGTTTTAGTGAAAAAGGAAAATCCATGTTAGTAATTGACGGATATAGTTTTAGTTTTCTAGTTAAAAACAGAGTGAAAAGGTAGCAGTGCAGCAAACGAACATGTAAAAACTTAAAATGCTGAAGATGTAGTAGTAGAATCGGTTTTGGACCATAATCATGAAAAGTTAGAAACATATGTTTTTAATAGAATTTTTTTAAGTAATTCAGTTAAAAGCAAGGCAGTAAGTGACATTTGTGAAAAGCCCTTTAAACTCATTAGAACTGAAATTAAAAACCCTGGTATTGATACTTTCACTACAAAGGACATTGTGAGGATTATACAAAATATATATAATGCAAGAGCTTCTGTATTACCTACTTAAATGGCCAAAAAATATATCCGATTTTTCTGCTGCAATTGAATGTATTCTCATGAATCTTTCCTACTTAAAAATGACGAAGAAAATAATATTGTTATTTTTTCGAGTTTTTCAAATTTACAATTTTTATCTACTACTTCATGTTGGTATGTAGATGGTACATTTGAATACTGTCCTAGATTTTTTACACAATTGTTTACCTTTCTGGGTCTTAAAAATCGCCAATATATATCTCTGGTATTTTGTCTTCTTCCCAATAAAGCTTACTTATCATATTATAATGCCTTCAAATATATTAAAGAAGAATGTGTTCAAATAAATGGTACAATTTCGCTGAAACTCATAACTACAGATTTTGAAACCGCCATTCACAAAAGTATTCACCAAGCGTTTCCAGAAGTTGTTGTTTGAGGTTGTAGGTTTCACTTAGGACAGTCGTGGTATCGAAAAATACAGCAATTAGGTCTAGCTGTGGAGTACGCAAAAAGAACGAAAATGAAACAGAAATTACTTTAGCGAAAATTCTAATTTTCCTCCATATATTTGGGCCAAACATTCTTCGTCGCTAGAAAGAATAACAAACTGTTGCGAATCTTATCATGCTAAATATAATTCTTCATTTTATTCCGCACATCCCAACATAAACCATTTTCTTAACGTGTTGTTACAATTTCAAATTGATACAACTATAAAAATAAATAGTGTTTTTTCAACAATTGATTCTCGTAGTTTAATAAAAAAGAAATTTCTGAACGAAAAACTGCTAGAATTAAAAAATCAAATAATAACTAAATTTGAATTTGCACAAGCGGTTTCACATCGATTTAGGGCCGTAATATAAATATTTGTATATTATTAAGCTGTATTTTATACATTTAATAATTAAATAAATAAAATAGTTATTTCTTAAGGTTTTTAACGAATTGATCCACTACTATTTTTATAAATACAGATTTTTGACTACATAAATATTATATATTATTATCATTATGAATGATTATTTTAAGAGATATTATCATTTATGAATTTTTTAATAAATATGTACGTGTATAATGTGATTTGTTGTTAAATTTTATTTCACTAAACAAATCTTTTAAACACTTGGCAACCTTGCCTTAATTATTTGGTCATCACGTACCTTCGATTAATAACAGAACGTTATCTAATAAGGGTGCAATTTAGTTGCGACCTTTTTCGATACAGGTTATAATACCTTTATCGGGATGCAACTTCGAATGGTCCTTTTTGTCAGTATGAGTTCTAATATGACTTTTTAATCCCCTGGAATCTGTAAAATATTTCAAACATATTTTACATTTAAAAGGTTTCTCGTCAGTTTGAGTTCTAATATGTCTTTTTAAACTACCCGATTGTGTAAAACATTTTGAACAAATTTTACATTTAACAGGTTTTTCGTCGGTATGAGTTCTAATATGACTTTTTAACCAACTGGGTCGTGTGAAACCTTTCAAACAAATTTTACATTTAAAAGGTTTCTCGTCAGTGTGAGTTCTAATATGACTTTTTAATCCACTGGTATCTGTAAAACATTTTGAACATATTTTACATTTAAAAGGTTTCTCGTCAGTGTGAGTTCTAATATGACTTTTTAAGCAACTGAGTCGTGTGAAACCTTTCGAACAAATTTTACATTTAAAAGGTTTCTCGTCAGTGTGAGTTCTAATATGAACTTTTAAACTACCGGCATGTGTGAAACATTTCGAACATATTTTACATTTAAAAGGCTTCTCGTCAGTATGAGTTCTAATATGACTTTTTAAGCAACTGGAACGATTGAAACATTTCGAACAAATTTTACATTTAAAATGTTTCTCGTCAGTGTAAGTTCTAATACTCATTTGGTAAGCATTAAATTAATAACCATGAAGCAAAATTTCATTTAAAGACGTGCTAAATGGCATTGCAATGTTTATTGAGTGCTACTACAAAAAAACAAAAACAATTTAAAAAATAGGTTATTTTTATTTTTGAACCCCGACGATACTGGCTTAGTAGTGACTAAACAAGTAACAAAAATTTTATACTGATATTTTATATGAAGTAAATAAAAAACCTTATCATAACAACAAAAGTTCAAGAATTTTTTGAATTACAATAACTTTTAAACAAATTGAACATTTTTTATGCACTTGGTGTTACTTATCCTATCGGGTTTTTAATTTAACCCGAAACATCAACTGTTTTAACAAAAACTTTTGCAGGAACTTAAAAATAAAAATTTTCCTTTCAATAATCCTTAAACAAATTATTTGAATTTAGAATCAGTTATTTGTAAGTTGTATGAAAAAAAAAATATAAGAAGTTCTATTTTTTAGATTTAGTAGCATCATCAAATCATTAATTTACTAGGGAAGGATTTGGCAAAAGATATATTAAGTAACACTTAACAAGGGGTTATGACTGCAAACTTTTTTTATGATCGTCCTATAGGTGCTTTATGGAATTTAAGGGCTGACTGTTGGCTGGCTATTCTATTAACTCAAGTTCAATTGCACTTTGTTAACCACTTGCCATGTGAGGACGAGCATTATCTGCCATGAATACACATTTCAGCCTCACGAAGGAAGCAAACAGCATAAAATGTTTAAGAACGATATTTTCGAGATAACAAACAGCATACATATATCTCATATGGATAGAAACCAACTCTATGTGGCCATTAAAACAAATTTTTCCCCAAAACATCATGTGTCCTAACTAAATAAAATTTTGGGAACAATATTGCAGCTCGCAAGTCTCTCTACAGGAATTCGCTAAACATGCTCAACTCCATCCGAAGATTTAAAGTTTATCCTAGTTTCATCTTCTACAATCCGTAACCGTCTAGTTTTGATGATTACGAGCTGCACGTAGTAACTTTGTGTTCCCTGGTTAACAATTTTTTTTGTTAGTTCTTTACTGTCCATTCTAGTTTCATTTACACGTCTTCTCACAGTTTGAAGTTACGAAGATAACGCTCATTACTTGCAGCTGTAGATTTTTTGCGTCCTTGTCCAGGACTGCGATTGTAAAAATCTGTCTGCTTGAAGCGTTTAATCATACGATTTATAGTGAAATAATTTCTTCCTAACAAATTAGCAACATAACGCATGCAAAGAGTATCTTTTTGTCAAGTAAAGTTCATACCTTTACCGCGTCCTTTACTGATAAATCTCTGCCACGATTCATTTTCTAAGTTTAAAACTTTTGAAACAAGTACTACTAAGAACTAATCACCTTCTAGCAACTGAAATGCCAATGTGCTTAACTTTAACACCTGTTAAAATAATGACATTTATAATTTTAACACTAAGGACTATTTGACAACATGTGTCTAGATTATCTAAGAAGACCCATCCCTATTTGTTAAAAATTAGCAACCTTAATCATGATCATTATTTTAAAATTTTGAAGCAAAAAAAGGGGTGCTTTAATATTGTCCATGTGTTTAAAATAAGGCGATAAATCCTAAAAACAAACCCTCATTAGTCATCATAGTCCAGCTTAAGTTTGACTATTATTTTCTTTTCGGCGATAAATTATGAAAGTTTTAAAACAAATTAATAAAAATTTGTTGTATTTAAAAAACATAAAAATAGCGTGCAACGATTTTATTCCATAATTATATTTATTTAGTTTCAATTATAAATTGCGTAGAAAGCATATAGGCTTTTAGTTTAATATTAAGCAATGTATATTTAATTAAAATAATGATGTTTTCTAAATTTAAGCATCAGTTGTGCATAAAATTTATTGGTATATCAATTTGTTAACAAATATCGAGTACTGTTTTTAAATATTGAACCATTAACTTAATGACAAGGGTCATTACAGGTACTATAAATATACAATTTCGCATGTATATATTACGAATTTGTACTCGATTTAATGCCTGGTTAATTGTGGTTTTCATTTATTTCAATGCTTTATATACTGTCTCTACCATTAACACAAATTTATACATCATGTTGTGCACTTTTTATTTCAAATGTAACTAATGAAGAAATAAATACCTTATAATGCACCACTTTATTACATTTTAAAATTTTTTTAATTAATTTATCCAAATGTATGCAAACGATAAAATAATTGGATATAAATGAAATGTGTTTTATAAATTTGGTCGTAAACAATTCCTATTTTCTTTTAGGATGGAAAGTTAACCAATTATCAAGAATCTTATATGTGTTAACATAGTACAGTTTTTATTAAAGTAAAGATTAATTCTGTGATTTTTTGTTCCTAAAGTGCCTTTTTCATTATGTACTTAAACTCTGCATCAATCTCGGCATATTTAGTCTATTTTGTGCTGCCCTTATCAATTTCGTTCGAACTCTAATATTCCTAAATTATCAAAACTTGCTTCGATCTGGTCCTCACCCTTCTTAGACATTTCCTTCCGTTACCAACCTTAGGAATTCATAGATAGTTTTTTCTTTTGTTTACACGTCGAATATAAGTTCTGCGATTTTTAATTTTCTCATAGATCTTTTTTCCAGAATTCATAGTTCAGTTACATATAGAAGTTTATTATCTGCATACGATGTCCATTTGTAATTTGATCAGGTTCTAAAAAGACCTTTATTAGATATTTATGTCGTTGACGAACGATTCCTCTGAGGTTACACATATGCTCAGTTGTTTTATCTGAATACTTACAGAATCTGCATGTTCCACTGTCAACTTTGTAAAATTTTACAGAGATGGTACCGCTGTGAATAGTGTCCTGTAAGAATTTCTGAGATTTAAGGTTTCTATGGCTCTCAGAGTAATTTAGAGTAGAGCAGTTTTTGGACTGTCCTTCTTTTTCCAGTTACAACCTTTATCCATAATGTGGCATTTTAAGATGCCCACAGAATGATTCAGATCCGATAAAAGCAGTACTGGCGCCTTCTTTTAAAAGACCACCACCAATCCTGTTTCCGACAATCCCTTTAATCCCAGGTACTTATTGTGAAGTAGGTAACTTTGTTGTGTTTAGCCAGTTGCTTAAGTGACTGTTTGCAGTTCCAGGCTGAATGTGGTAGATTAAATAAATTTTATTGAACTACTAGTAGCAGAACTTATAAAGCTTAATGGATACACAAATACTTGGTAAAGTAAGGAATTGTTTTCAAATTCATGAAATCTTAGTGTGATCAAAGAGCTCTAAATGCTAAATTTCTTACTACTACTACGCAGATGTTGACTTTTTCTATGTAGATACAGAAGTATATGTCCATGCTTTCCACCAAGATGTTGACTCAGATTATAGGAACAACTTGTTTAACCGCTATTTAATCAGGCTGGTAATATACATGCACCAATTCTTAAATTCAGGCTGAAGACAATTACAGATTACTTTTTTCGTTAAGCTTCCAACGATAAAGAATGTTTAATATCTGTTTTTTAGGCAACCAGCTAAGTTGATCAGTAAGTACCTATTGATTAAAATTGTATAAGAAACTTTTAACAATTACAAACATTCATGGGCTAAAGCAAGAGTCTATCCCGCGATTATAGTAGATAGTCTATATGGGGTTTTAAGTAAAGTTAATGCAAAAATAAAGACGCTTTGGATGGTAAGACACCTTGGATGCACTACTTAAAGCAATTTAATGTAGCAACTGGTACTAATGGATAAGGAGGTTACCCTTACCAAAACATTCCGAAAAGGAAGTCCTAAATGTATTGCAAAGCCTACTAGGCCAAAGAGCTTAACCAATTGTTAAAGACTACGTACCTATTCCACAAAGAAAATTGGGGAACATTCATAAACTGGTTCATAGAAATCTGCAGCAATTAAATCAAACAGTACTGGGAGGTTCATGCGGAAGAAACTTGCTACAGAGATAGTGATCTTATTTGGTACAATCCTCGAAGAAAACGTCCACAGAACAATTAAAAGAGTTCATACCTTGTGAAGAAGAAGAAGAAGATTAATGATGTGGCCTATTAAATGACCATGACTACCAAAGGAAAATCAATCGTAATTATTTCGACTTACTTAAACTGTTCAACGCAGGTGATCCTAAACAATATCAAAAAGAGAACATTCCTACGGAAGGCATCTAAAGAGAGGGAAGTGTAACAATTTTGTGATAGAGATCAAGGCCATCATTATGACAAATCGTCGTTGTTATCGACTAGTCGGGAATTGCAGAGAATATTCCATTGTTTGTAGTCTAAAACTTTTTAATATATTCGATAAACTTCTAGAAGTTCACGTACCCAGGAAAATTAGTTCTCTTGTTTAGTTTCTTTTATATTGTTACTTTTTTAAATTAATTAACAAACAAACCTAATTGTTTTTACAAAATGTTAAAGCATATCTAGTAAAAAAGGTATATATCTAAGAATAGTAACCAAATTATTGGAGTACACACTGTAGATAACAGGAAAGAAAAGAAATTCGTACTAAGTGTGTATAGTTTTTAATCATCGGCTAAGCGCTTTCGGTTTTAACAAACCATCTTCAGAGCCTCGTCAATCAGACTTAAACCAACAGGTTGCATATATAATTAACTTGATGATATTAATACAGACATCACAAACTTATTAAGATTAAACAAAATAAAATAAACAATTAAATTCAAATTGTTTGAGAATTCTTCACAGAATTATTAGTTAAATAAAAATTAAACTTTTGGAAAACTGAATGTCGTGTTAACTGTTCGGCAAAGAGGTGTCTAAGAGTTCTTATTCTGAGGATTGCTGACCGTGCACATTATATGCAGGTTTATATTTTAACATTCGGTTCTAGGTTTTTTATGAGCAACAAATCCAAATATTTAAACTTTATGCAGTTTCCCTGAGTTTAACTTAAATTTAAAGTAAAAGCGAATATATATAAATTTTTCTATTTTTGTATATTTCTACTCTTGTACAATTTATTAAAAGCTATTCAAAGTTATATAAAGCAGAATCGACATAAAGTTTATTTATTAATCTTTATATGTATATGAGTCGGAATAAAATAGTAAATAGCTTTAAGAGAATGTAATTATTTTCGAAGTAATTCCCTAGGAAGATTAATGCATTTTTGCATCTGTTTGAAACAATTTTTGAAAACAATTATTCTACTGTTTCTATCGGTAAATTTGTAACTGCGATTCTGAAAGCATCAACTATAACTGTCCTTGTTTTTTCGGTAAAGTAAAAAAATCGAGCTTAACAAAAGGGTCTAAATGATTGTATTTAGCCTTGATATTGTCTAAGAATTACTAATTTATAACAATTAAAGGCACATGTCGATACTGTACTTTAGAAAATATTGTAAAAACAGATGAATTGTTTTGGCGTTTTAGTATCTGACTAAGATAAATAAATTCAGAAATAATCACCAATAACCACACACAATGTTGTATACGTTTTTTTTAACGGTTCGAAGTTTTGTTCACACCAATTTGCCCTAGTTGCTCTCTTTGCTTCCATTCACACATGCGGTATTTTGTACACACAATTCTGCTTGGATTTTTTTAAATTGATCTGTTAATAAATAAGCACAGCATCATATCCACATTTTCTTGTGATTGCTTTTCATGGTATTGAAGTGTTGCAAAGACTAATAAGGTCTTTTATTCTATTCTGGTACTAAGTTTTGATTAGTGGCGCCCTCTCTGTCACAGTAGCAAAACTTGCATTGAGTCAAAAATTATACCTTTTCAAATGAAAACAGGATTAAAAAGCATTAAAGAGCATAACAGCATTGTATAAGGTGAGCATCCACGATGAAAGTTTTTCAAGAAATGTTTGTGTCATGAGTTAAAACTTTCATGTTTCATAATGGAAACACTATCGAATTGCGTGAAATATTGTTAAAAATTTCATGACACAATATATTTCACCAGACATTTACTTCATCGACAAGTCTCAACGTATATACACGACATGCGCCTTGTTTCATTTGAAATATTTGTTTCACTTGTTGCACGTGAGTTTTGGTGTTCTTTCTGAAAAAAATCAGTTTCGCTAGTTTGTTTATATTTATATGTATAAAAAACGTGATTTTATTATTATTTTCAATTCGTTGTGACAATGAGTAAAAAAATAAATGAGAAAAAAAGTAATAAAAGAAAAGCTTGTAGTTTCAATTAGTCACGACAAATGACATTCAAATTAATTGAACTATACGAATTTACGAATCCCTTTCGAATTTATGGGATTGCTCATTAGAGGAATACAAAAAACAAAATACTAGAAAAATCTCCATTGATGCTATATCAGAAGTTATGGTGATATCAGCTCAGGAGGTTAATGATAGAATTCATAGTCTTAGATGTCAATTTCAGAGCATAAATAGAAAACAGAAAAAAATTAAAATTTTGTGAGATCTCTTTTGTCTGAAGCTATTAAACAATAACAAGCTGCAGCTTTTCTTCTATCTTTTTTTGTAGCCATCACAATGCACAAATAAGTAAGTCACCGTGAAAACAGTGTCTCATGAACTGAAAACTTCATACAATCGCGACTGAAGACATTTTTATTTCCTCGTGACAACGCACAACGAAACAAGTATTTCATGAAATCAAATTTTCATGAAATTCTAATTTCATTGTGGACACCTACCTTAAAGACTAAACATAACAGCTTCATTAGTTTATTGTAACGGGATAAACGTAAAGGAAAAAAGACCTTAATTTGAAAGATTGATTCTAGAAACTTCTAAACACACTGACTAGATTAAATAATGTTTCTAGAAAATTCTAGAAAAATCTTAACACACTAACTAGATTAAATAATGTTTCTAGAAGATTCTAGAAAGTTCTAAACACACTGACTAGATTAAATAATCTTGTATATAAGGGGATGTATGTGCAGTTAACGTCAGTTCAAGTTCAAATATTCACAAGAGTTCATTGTATTGTCAAGTAGTTAGACGTTATCCAGCAGAGTTCTGTGTATCTTAACAATTGTGTAAATAAATTGTGTAAACGTCCCCATAAGTGTTTCAAATTGGTGTCAGGTGTGGGGTAAAGATACAAGAATGCCTGGAAAAAAGATAAATGAACTATTGGTGGCTGAGCTCAGAAGAGAGCTCGAAGAATTAGAGTTGGAAACTACTGGGAGCAAATCCGTATTTTTGAGAAGGCTCCGTGAATACTACGTAAATAACAATTTAGACCCTGACGCTGTGGAGTTTGAAGACCCAGTTCAAAAAGCAAATTCTGAACTAACTCAACAACTTTCCCAGCTATCACAAAAAATGACGAGCCAGCAAGAGAAGCTATCCAGTCAGACGAAGAGCCAGCGCGAAGATATGTCCCAGCTGTCGCAACGAATGACGAGCCAACAAGAAGAACAAACTCAACAACTTTCCCAGCTATCAGAACGAATGACGAACCAACAAGAGGAGCTATTCAGTCAGATGAAGAGCCAGCGCGAGGATATGTCCCAGCTGTCACAGCGGATGTCTACCCTACCAGAAGAGATATCCAGTTCCTTCTCCCAGCAAATATCGCATTTGCGCTCCGAAATGTGCAACTTGCGAGACAAGCAAAACCAGCAAGTGGCCAACTTGAATCAGCAAGTGGACAACTTGAACCAGCAAGTGGCCAACATGCGAGATGAGCAAAATCAG
Source organism: Altica lythri (assembly GCA_964028335.1). NCBI lineage: Eukaryota > Metazoa > Arthropoda > Insecta > Coleoptera > Chrysomelidae > Altica > Altica lythri. Next base: position 23,020,774 of record OZ034809.1, on the reverse strand, counting down.
CAAGTTGCCAACTTGCGAGACGAGATCAACCAGCAAATGCAGTCCGAAATAAGGAAGCTTTAACAAGAACAGGAAGCTTGTCGTCGAAACCAGCCCATTCACCACGGCGACGGAGATGCAGAAAGGATGGAGACCTACCACGTAGACGTCGACCGACGAGGAAACGGGGAGGTGACACTAGTACGAAATACGATGAAACCCCCAACCTTCGACGGGAAGACTTCCTGGCCAAATTACCTGAAACAATTCGACGCAGCGGCCAGAGCGAATGGATGGTCATCCCAGGAGAAGGCATTGTCCCTAACCGTAGCTCTGCGAGGCGAGTCTTTAGACGTCTTGCAATCATTGACACCCGATGAAGCTGACAACTTCAAGTTATTGGTGAATCGTCTAGAGATGCGTTATGGTCAAACGCATTTACAACCGGTGTACCGAATGCAGTTAAAGAGCCGAAAGCAGAAAAATGGAGAGACTATCCAGGAATTTGAGGCGGAAGTAGCAAGAATGGTACGACTTGCGTATTCAAATGCAGCGGATGATTTCCTGGAGTGCCTGGCAGTCCAAACCTTTACCGATGGTCTTCGAGACGTCGAGTTGCAGCAAGCTGTACGGTTGGCGCGGGCGAAGTCTCTTGTGGACGCCTTGACCATTGCCCTGTAGTTTAATGCGGCGACGGAGGCCTCACGTGGAGTTGCTCGACTAAGGGAAGTCACCGGTAACTGCGACCATGTCGTTCATTCCGTTACCGACGTCGAGGCGCTAGTCGAGAGGTAAATGTAGTTATCTCCAAAAAGAAGGCGCCCGGTGAGATGCTGGAACTAAGGAGAACTAGGCCATATAAGAAATACTTGCCCCCAAAAAGAAAAATCTTCTGCTGAAGTACCCCAGCAGCAGGAAAACTTTAAACGGGCGACATCGACCCCAAACATTCCCGGGGACCCTCACACCATTAAATTGGCAACTCTGCGACATCACGTGGACAGCTTATATGTAGATGGTCTCATTGATGGGAAGAATATTAGCATGCTGGTAGACACTGGAGCTACGAAAACTATCGTCCGACCAACCATCATTATGCGAAATAAGATGTTGCCTACCAGTTGGAGACTGTGTACCGCTACCGGAGAATCTGCTAGAGTCTACGGTGAGATACAAGCGACGCTACAGTTTGGTTCAACCTCTCTTGTTCACTCGGTGCTGGTGGCTGACGTTGATGAAGATGTTGTTCTGGGTATGGACGTTATGCTCCACTGTGGTTTTCATTTGGATCTTCGCCGACGTATCTTTCGTACTGATAACAAGGAAATATTCCTGCACCGAAAACGAGTTGACAATGCCTCGACTAAGCTAATCGATGATATCGAACTTCCGTCGAGCTGCGAATGTGTCGTCACAGCGCGGTTGAAGGGACTGGAGCCAGATGGTGCCCCAGCCATGATAGAGCCGAAGAAACATGACCATGAATTGGGAAAAGGACTCCTTGTGGGTAAGACTCTTGTTAGATCCGCCAAAGAGGTACCCATCCGAGTTATCAACTTGAACGATCATCCAGTTCTTCTCCGAAAGGACACGGAAATGGGAAGTTTAGAATCAGTAACGGCCATAATTCACAAGGTAAACGTTACGGAAACAGATGAGACCAACGGAATTGAACAATTAATGACAAAATTAGATCCCTCTTTGTCAAAATTAAAAAAGAAACAGGTAAGAGAACTACTTTACCGTTATAAACCTGTATTTGGTTCTAAAAGTAAACTGGGAAGAACTGATGTTGTACAACATAGAATTGACACTGGTGATGCACGTCCGATTCGACAGGTACCCCGAAGGATGCCTCAAGTTAAGAAGGAAGAAGCAGACAGAGCCCTTAAAGAAATGATTCAAAATGGCATAGTCGAACCATCCAGTAGTCCGTGGGCTTCTCCTGTGGTATTAGTGAGAAAGAAAGACGGATCAATGCGGTTTTGTGTCGACTATCGAAAGCTAAATGATGTCACTAAAAAGGACAGTTATCCTCTGCCAAGGATTGATGATGCCCTCGACGCTTTGGCGGGCTCTACTTTGTTTTCTACCTTGGACCTTAAAAGCGGATATTGGCAAGTTAAAATGAATCCTGCAGACAAAGAAAAGACTGCCTTTACCAGTGGATCAGGGTTATGGCAATTCACGGTCCTTTCATTTGGCCTCTGTAATGCTCCTGCGACGTTTGAACGACTAATGGAGAACATCCTGCAAGGTTTGTCATGGGAAACTTGTCTAGTTTATCTAGACGACATCATCATAATGGGCAAGACCTTTAACGAACATTTATCAAACCTGAAAGAAGTCTTTAAAAGATTATACAAAGCTAATCTAACATTGAATGTTAAGAAATGCCACTTGTTCCAGAGACAGGTCAACTATTTAGGACATAACGTAAGCAAGGATGGCGTTGCTGTTGACCCCACTAAGATACAAGCTGTTCAAGAATGGCCAATTCCTATCGACAAACATCAGCTCCGAAGTTTCTTGGGTCTTTGTTCATATTACCGACGGTATGTCAAGAATTTTGAAGACATCGCCAAACCCTTGACACGTTTGACAGAACAAGACAAATCTTTTTGTTGGGATAAGGAATGTCAAGAGGCGTTTGAACTATTAAAGAAACAACTGACGTCTGGCCCTATTCTTGCTTATCCACTTCCTGACGGTAAGCTTATTCTGGACACCGACGCTAGCAATGTGGGAATTGGAGCTGTCTTGTCACAGCTACAAGATGGTAAGGAAAGAGTGGTTGGATACTTCAGCAATACTTTATCAAAAGCTGAAAAGAACTACTGTGTAACTGGGAGGGAACTGTTAGAGACGATTCCAAAATTAACGCGACAGCTCAGGTTTTCCCACCTATCTTTACCGTCCACTCGAACGGTACCGATTACCTAGTTCGAGAGGTTTTGTGAAGATGGCTCTAGCGAACGCTTTCTACTCCGTCTTTCGATAAAAATAGATTCCAGTGGCGTAACAATTTTAATTTTTTTGGTGAATTTGTTTTTTATTGGGATTTGTAAATTCTGTAAAAAATACGAAAATTAAACAATTTAAATGTTTATTTTTTCTTTCTAGTTAAAAGTTTTATATACATTTTTAATTAAGTTCATCAATTAAGTTTTGCTCAATTTAGCTCATAACAATTCTTACTTTTAAATTGTTATTACCCAGCGAAGACCACAGGGAGGTATGAGCATTCTTCGCCAACGGGATAGAGGGGTGAGGTATAAATTTTAGCGAGGTTACGAGTGTTAGTATATAAAAATAAATAATAACAAATATATAAAAAATATCACAGATCAATATCACAGATAATATCACAAAATTGAAACAAAGTCAATTGTAAAATAAAAAATTAAAAATGAATTGTTCAAAAAAAATAAAAAAAAATTCTGATAAAACAAAAAAGAAATTCCATAAAAAAAATTCTGAAAAACTAAAAAAAAATTCTGAAAAACTAAAAAAAAAATTCTAATTCAAACTAAAAATAAAATCTTCAAAAAAAACTAAAAAAAAATTCAGTTGTCAGTTTCGTCAATTTGGCCGCCAAATGTAAGATCATCATCTGAACATTCTGAGCTTCATTCTTTGGAACTGCCTGTATTGACATTGAAAACTAAATCTTGGGCAGTGTCTAATAGATGCTCTTTTTTCATTAAATCTAATGCGTACCTATGTACATGTTCGCAAACTCTTTTCCACTCCTCAGTGGTAATGCTGGAGAACTTCTGTCTTGCAAGATTTTCGACGTCACCACATCTAAATGTTATATTATGACTTCCAACCCAATTTTTGACCGCGGCCCAAATTTTTTCTATAGGGTTTAATTCTGGGTGATATGGTGTTAATCTTACAACAGAGTGTCCGTGTTTTCTCATTTCCTCATCTAGAACGTATTTTGGAAAGCGGGGTTTGTGTGATTTTATTACTTCATAGAGTTCGACTTTTGTCATGTCGACTGTCCGTTAGCCAATTCAACATGACTTCCTTTCTAGATGAGGCGGTTGGAAGTCTTTCCATCATTGTATTGTGATAGCTAGCATTATCTATCACAACACACTTTTTTCTGGAATGTTGGGAATGAGTTGTGTTCTCACCCAACGCATGAAATTTTCCGTGTTCATGTCATCGTGATAATCTCCAGTCTTTTTTCCAGACTTAAATATTAACAGTCCATTTTCCACAAACCCCTTTTCTCCTCCTGCATGTACCATAATTAGCCTTTGTCCCTTGCTATAAGGCGCTTTTAATGTTTAGTCTGGTTTGGTCGTATCTATCCATGTTTTTGTAGAGGTATCCGAACTATGCAAATAAGTTTCATCGGTATATATAATATTTCTACCGTCGCGGCGAAAATCTCTAATTTTTTTCAAAAACTCTACGCGTTTTAACCTTACATCGTGGCTTTCCATAAGTGATTGTCGATTGTCTGGTGTTTTGTCCCAGGTGAAACCTAATTTTTTTACAACCCTTCTAAAGGATTGTAATGACCCTTCAAAACCTACTTGGGCGTCCTTCACTCTTTGTAGAGCCTTCTTCATCGTTGGGCGTTGTTTTTCTATGATATAAAAGTTGTTAATAATGGATCGAATTCGATCTCCTTGCCCTTGACTAATAAATGTTTTAGAATTCGGACGACCCCTCTTTTTTTGAGAATTACTTAAATTTAAATTATTTACAGTTGATGTCGAGAAACGGTCGTCAATGACGACTGATGTTGACATTTTTGTAAGATCTTCTACAGATAGCAAGATGGTTTAAAAAACTGCAGGAATATGATGTTGAAATCGAGCACAGACCTGGAACAAGACATCGTAATGCTGATGCACTTTCCGAGTGGCCATGTCGACCTGATTGCCCCCATTGTACCCGCATGGAGCAGAACGAGGAAAAACTTGACTTAGTTAAGATTGTACCAGAAGACGAGAGCTCTATGCTGAAGGAGCAACAAGAAAACGATCCCGTTCTGAAAAAGATTCGAGAATGGAAAAGAATGGACCGTTGTCTGTTGTGGAGAGAGATATCCTCATCCTCTCCTGCTGTAAAAGCATACTGGGCCCAATGGAACTCTTTAATTTTGGACGGTGGGCTTGTTAAAAGACTTGTAGAAAATTCCGAGGGCACAGAAACAAGGAAACAAATAGTGGTCCCAAGAAATGCTGTACCAGAAATTTTAGAACAGATGCATAATGATAGTTCCGGAAGACATCTGTGTATCACGAAAACGCTGCAAAATATCCGAGATAGATTTTACTGGGTAAATTGCACTAATGATGTTAAAGATTGGTGTCATAAATGCACCACATGTGCTGCCAGTAATGGTCCGCACCGAAAACCGAAAGCGGAAATGCAGCAATATCTGGTCGGAAGTCCTTTTGAAAGAATCGCAGTAGATGTATTAGGGCCACTTACACAGACCGATGAAGGAAACAAATACATCTTTGTTGTAATGGACTACTTCAATAAATGGGTTGAAGCCTATGCAGTTCCCAATCAGGAAGCCACCACTTTAGCAGATATATTAGTTGAAGAATTCGTAAGCCGATTTGGGGTACCACTAGAATTACACTCAGACCAAGGGAGAAATTTTGAGAGCAAGCTGTTTGAAGAAGTTTGCCAAAGATTAGGCATCCGTAAAACGAGAACCACAGCGATGCATTCTCAGTCTGATGGAATGGTGGAAAGAATGAACCGGACTATAACCAACTATCTGTCAAAAGTTTTGTCAGATTGTCAGAGGGATTGGGATCGACATATTCCACTATTTCTAATGGCAATTCGATCGGCCATTAACGAATGAACTGGCCAAACGCCTGCGAAGGTCTTGTTCGGTAGAGAAATGAGGCTACCAGGTGACTTGGTGTTTGGTTGTTAACCTGGTGAAGAAATGGCCCGTGAACAATATGTCGCCGATCTTTAGAATCGAATGGAGAATATACACAACCTGGTGCGTGGAAAACTTGAATTATCTAGTGATCGGATGAAGAGGTACTATGACACGCGGACTATGGAAAAGAGTTACCAAATTGGAGATTTAGTCTGGCTATATAACCCCCGACGACGTCGAGGTATTTGTCCCAAATTACAGAAGAACTGGGAAGGTTCATACACCATCAAGAAGAAGATTAACGATGTCATTTATCGGATCGTGAAAATTCTCAGAGGGAAACCCGTCGTGGTCCATCATGATCGTTTGGCGCCTTACCAAGGAAACCACAATGAAGATGCGCAGCAACTCCAAGAAGATGGTTTGGCTGGCTCAGGGAGTGTGCGGGATTCCGATGTAGGAAATAACATTCCAGGAGGAATAAATCTAAGGAGGGGGCAGTGTAACGGGATAAACGAAAGGAAAGGACCTTAATTTAAAAGATTGATTTTAGAAACTTCTAAACACACTGACTAGATGAAGTAATGTTTCTAGAAAATTCTAGAAAGTTCTAAACACACTGACTAGATTAAATAATGTTTCTAGAAGATTTTAGAAAGTTCTAAATACACTGACTAGATTAAATACTGTTGTATATAAGGGGATGTATGGGCAGTTAACGTCAGTTCAAGTTCAAATATTCACAAGAGTTCATTGTATTGTCAAGTAGTTAGACTTTATCCAGCAGAGTTCTGTGTATCTTAACAATTTTGTAAATTAATTGTGTAAAAGTCCCCATAAGTGTTTTAATATGATATCTCAAAAAGAACATCTAAAACTGACACTCTCTCAATTTGTACCTAATAACTAACTAACGTAATACCGATTTGTAAGAGACAAATTTTAGAGTATATTTTTTATTAAGCAGATATAATAAAACCGTCACCGTGTCCTGTACAAGTGACGTATAGGTCTCCCAACGAAAGTTTGGGACAGCCACGTGTTAGTCGGCGCAGGTAGGCGGAGTCTTTCTATCAGTGGCGGACGGAAATAAAAATATATTATACATCTTAACTTAATTTTTAATGTATAATGCTAACATAATTAAGAAGAATTTATTTTATATAAATTTGTTACTGCCCACTTTAAACTAAAAAAATACATACATTTAAAAAACAACTCAGAAACTCTCTCAGCATATTTGTAGCTAAATACAGTATACAAAACCATTCCAGCTACCACGCTGACAAGCTTTCAGAACGGTCATTGTTATCGTAACGCTCGTAAACAAACCACTGCGCATTGAACGAGAGGCCACGTGGCTGTCACAAACTTTCGTTGGGCGATCTCTACCTGCTAATGAAATATATATTGGAATATAATAATAATTTCTTAAATTTCAAAGTTGTTTAATATTAAAAATGTAGTTCTTAACCGACACCTAAGTTTTAGGTATTCAGTTACAAAATTATTTAATATAAAAGAAAGAGGCAATAGGAAGTTGCGATTTTTTGATCCTGTGTAATAAATATTGTCGGATGTATAAGAATAAATGTTAACCTGATTAGATATTCTCTAATATAATACTAATTACATGAAATTCCCAGTATTGACGTATGCTCATTAAGGACTTACTTTGGAAAACCCTGATGTCTAATAGTAGGTAGGAATATATATAATATAAATTTATTGGGGTTCTTATTTGTACTACAAAATACAGAAGTAATTTAGTTTACAAAAACATTGCTAATAAAAATATGTCTTTTTCAAGTACATCCTCGACCAGGGACGCATCCCAACTCGTGCCAACTAATCCCTTAAAAGGTACAAGAGTAAAGTTTTTAATAATCTGTATTTACCTAACTCGTGCTCGATTGAAAAATTTACCTGTTCAAATTACCATCCCATCTTATCTAAACTCTATAGGAACAGGTATTATTGTTAAATTGGGTTTTCCTGAAGTACTTACTAGAAAGGATTTTGTTTCGAGTTTGATATTTATGAATGAGTTAGTTTTATTTCGTAATTGGTAGGGTTAAGAGCAGCTCTATAAACATGTCGATTCGCGAAGTATCAAGTCAACGTGGGAAAATATTATTAATTGTAGAACAACACAAATTTAATCAAAGCAGCAAAAAGTTAACATCTGGAGAAATTAAGTGGGTGTGTGTGAATAGAAAGTGTAACGCATATTTTCGGACAACCGGTGATTCTGGTGGTCGTGTAATAACGGAAAAAGTGTTAACTCATAATCATCCTGCAATAGAAGAAAACATTATCCAAAGACATATAGTGGGTGCATCTGCTAAACAAAAGGCCTCTGATGACATTTGTGAAAAGCCTAGCAAAGTTATTCGAAAATGTTTTGAATCCAATTTAAATGAACTTAAAATGAATGATTTAAATTGTATAAAAAAACAATTTATTATGAAAAACGTAAAAAGTTTCCAAAACTTCCATCAAATGCCGAAGAGGTGTTTGAAGTTTTAAACAATATCAATACACGCACTTTACAAGATGAGAACTTTGTACTTATAAACGATGTTGGATTAAATTTAATTGTATTTTGTACTGAAACTAATTTGAAATTTCTCTGTGAGTGCACTACACTTTACACGGATGGGACGTTTTCGTATTGTACAAAGTATTTTTTACAATTGTTTACAATCCATGGCCTACGTAATGGACCACTTGTTTTTTGTTTATTGCGAGATAAAAAAGAAAACACCTACAAAAATTATTTCGCAAATTAATTGATACGTGTAAGGATAAGAATTGGAATCTACTGCCTGAACAAATAGTAATTGATTTTGAAATCGGCATTCATAATGCTACGCGCTTGATTTGGAGTGAAGCTAGATTGATAGGCTGCCGATTCCATTAAAGTCAAGCATGGTGGCGAAAAATTCAAAATTTGGGACTATCGTCGGAGTATAAAAACAAAGAAAGTGATATTGGAAAATGGTTGCGTTACTGCTTTGGAATTATGTTTTTGGACCTAGATTTAGTTAGCGACTTCTTCGTTTTTGAACTTATGGAAGAAAAGCCCAACGACGAAAGATTGTGTGCGTTTGCTGATTATTTAGTGGAAAACTATATATCGGAAGAGGCTCGTTTTCCTCCTAATATATGGGCAGAAGCATCAGCTAGTATACACAGAACTACGAATGCATGTGAATTATTTCACAGCCATTTAAATAGTTCATTTTATAATGCACATCCCTCATTATTTGTTTTCGTTGAGGTATTGCTAAGAATTCAGGAAGAGACTTACATTAAATGTCGCAGTGTAGATAATACTAAAATCGTGAGAAATGCAACAAGGAAAAAACATGATTTCCTAAAAAAGACTGTAGATAATTTTAAAAATAAAAAGATATCAACATTTACTTTCGTTAAAACAGTATCATGGTATAATAGTATTAATAATATGTAGGTAGTTCTAAGTTTTTTATGTGCAATATATTTAATTAATACGTTTTATAGTAGTTTTATTTCAAATAAATGACAACTGTATATGTAGGTCTTGAATATTTAATTATAATAAATAAGAATTAAAAACCGCAGTTCCGATGCACCCGGGCACGAGTTGGTGTAAATTTTCTACCTGGTTTTTGAACGGGCACGAGTTGGTCAGTGATTTTCGGGGCCAGGTAATAACGGACACGAGTTGGGAAACGCCGTCGACCATTTCCAGTTTTTAGGAAGGACTAAAAATAAGCTGGACAAAGTGTTTTGAATATTCTAAGAAGTGCACCAATTTGATTTTAAGAAAGAAATGCCAACTTTGGATAAAGAGCTAAAGTTCGTCGAAAAAGATGAAGACATACCAATTATGAGTACCTGGAAGTAAATTATGGAGTACAATCAAAGAACTTAATAATCGATATAAAAAGCAGGGTAGAAATTGTTCACTAATTGCATTAATTTTGTCAGTATGTTCATATTCTTGCTAAACAAATGACCACAATTTTCCTTTCAAGACCCTAAATATCCATTGTTCTCGAGCGGTCATAACGTGATTTACCGGATGCGTGCGTTTAAGACCATTTCATTGGGTTTTATTTTGCATGTAAACGACTTAAGAAACCAGTCGAATGCAAATAGATATATTTGTTCACTCTGTAAGAGATTTAAGGCATTAAAATTTGTCGAGAATGATTTATCACTCCAGCTTAATAAAAAATTGACTATAGTTCAAAATCGAATTTGGTTTAACATTGACATAACAATGCAGGAATGCAGTAAAAAAGATAAAAAATGACTAAATACGGGTTTTTTACCGCAATTAAACTTTAAGTCACAACAATTCAGAGAGATTTAAGAGAAGGTCTAGTAGAGACATTTATGGAGAGTTTAATTACACATTATATCCATGTCCTAAAAGCATTTCATGATCATTGATAAGGAGCGGCATTAAAAAACAAGAAAAAACTTATTAGGCTGGTGGCAAAAATTAATAGAGTGTTCTCTACACTTTAGTTAGTTTAAAAAAGCACTTTAAAAAGATCGTCAGATCAAACAGTTTAAAATTACTGGTTGATTATGATCAATACGACGAAAACCTGGATCTATAAATAAATACCATTTATAGTAAAAAGTTTATTTAGTCGGTGGGATAAGAAATGAAATCAAAACACCACGGAAAAAATGTGTTTCTAAATTATAAGCCTGTACAATTATTTTACCATAAATGAAGTAACGTACTTTTCTCTTGTGTTTGATACAATTTTATATCTTTTAAATTCTATATAAAAATAAAAAATAAATTAAAAAAAATCGGTTGTCTGTAAAGTCGGTTTACTGACGATAGTAGAACGTGACAACGTCATAAAGAAAATACTGATGGAATGGTTGCATTAAAAAAAAAATTATAATAATAATTTTATTTGTTTAATAGATATTTTGTATGGATATCATTTTTCATTTTTCATGTGTTATGTTTCATTTTTCATTTTTTATTCGGGACGTCTCTGAGTTTTCATTTTTTATGTTTTATGTTTCATTTTTTATTCGGGACGCCTCTGAGGTAACGCCTTATTTTTTTGGTCGTGCAGCCGACTCCATGGAATTATAAGACATTGTCACGTCAAAAGTATTATGAACAACCCCAATACTTATAAATACATAAAACCTAATTAATACGATTTATCCATTAAATATAATTTAAAAATCTTCTGAATTATAAGAAGATTAATGACATTTAGTTTATTTAGATGCAGCCTTTAGAAATATACTTAATCTTATTCACAAGAATTCTCTACTTACATCTGTCTCACTAATCTGATCGCGTTAGGAACATTTGCAACGGGATAATTTAATTGTTAAACAAGATCTATTTGATCTGATTCTCTAATTAACATTTTCGTTAACACGATCAAACATATGTTCAACATGTATTATAAAAAGATAACGGTACGACTTTGGTATAATATATTAACCGAAAATTTTATGACAATGCATCTTAATAAAAATCAATTCTAATGGAATGGATCCCAATCATTACATATTACAAGGCGTGACAGAAAAGTAAATAGAGAATTTTTTTTTTATTAACCAAAGTTTATTTTTTCAAGTTAGTTTCATTGAACAGCTACACAAAAGTAAAAACTGTTTTTACCTGCGCTGACACATGTCTTTAACCCGTATGTTCTGCAACAAATCTGTTTATAAAATCCTGAAATAGATTGGTTACAGGGACTGAATAGGGACTGGGTCATCATAGAAATGCCGTTTAGAATAAAAAATTCTGTGATGAAGATCATTTTTTCTTAGCCTCTTAAGGACATCTTCATATAAAAATTGACAGTTTCTCCAGAAGAAACAAATTTCTTGTAAAAGATTTTCCTTTAGTAACAAAAAACAAATCAGCATTGATTTAATCTTTGATTTGCTTATTTGAGCTTATTTGGCCGTGGTTTGATAATAGTTGTCACGGGTCAAATTAGCTCTAGTATAACTAAATTTCTTACCTTATGAATTCTCCGTTATTAAGGATTAAATCGTGACAGGTTCAGGTTGATTTTAGTTCGGTTATAGTTAATCATCAACTTATAAATATATTCTGGCCACAAATTATTACTAATATTGTTTTGAAAGTCTATTTATTAAATTCAGAACTAATTTTGGGGTTAAGGTGATTGTTTTGAACCTTTGAATATAAAACATCAGGAAGGAGGGATCTGCGTATTGTCAATACTAAAAAGTGCGACGGAAACGGCCATGGTGGACAACCACTTTATGACTCATTTATTGTTTACGTTTGGTTGTGTTTAATGGTCTTTTCTGTTTTGTGTCTCTTAAATAGTCTATTTTTCGTGTGTTTTTAGTTTTATTTCTTTTGTGTATTTTAGTTACTGTTAAAATTACCCATTTATATTAATATTTTTGACAATTGTGGTATAATTTGAAGTTAATATAAAAACGTATTTCACAGCATGCAAAATCATAATAAAAATGGTTTAGAAAACTTTCCATCCAATTAATAAAATTGGTTTGTGATTGTTTTTTTAAATACAAGGATAAATTATATTTGTAAAAACTATATAAAATATAAAAGCGTAAGAAGTATGTAGGTATACGAAACCATTTTTACCTTCCGAACAGCAACGCTGTTATAGGAAGGTATTGTGATCGCGAAAAATTTCGATCTCGGGTTTTTAGCGGAAATACGCGTTTTAGGGTTCCCTGAGCCTAAAAAACCCAAAAATAAAAAATGTCTGTCTGTCTGTCTGTCTGTGTGTCTGTCTGTGTGTCTGTGAACACATTTGCGGCTAAACGGCTAATCGGATCGGAATGAAACTATAAAACCTTACTTATAATCACCATCGGAGGAATCTGATAGAATTTGAGTAAAATCGGCCGACCGGAAGTGGACGTTTACTCTTATCAAAAAATGGAATTTTTTGAAAATATTGGGTTTTTATATAGTTATTGGCAAAATATTTATACTTTGCGGAAAGAACATGTAATTTCCGACATTTTTGAAAGAATACATTTTTTTGATATTTTCATTAGTTTTCGAGATATTGACACTTTTATCAAAAACTGGAAATATGTGAAATAAAAATTGTGGATTCGCTTTTTTTAAACAAAAATTGGTAGTTATTATATTTTCAACATCTGACAGCTGTCAAATTATGTTTTGGCGTATTTCAACATTTAATTTTCTATATTTTGACATCTGACAGCTGTCAAATTATGTTTTTTGAGAGTATCAACTTTTGACTAGTGTCAAATTATTTTTTTTTATATTTTTGACATCTGACTACTAACTAATTAGTTTTTTCGATATTTTTGACATCTCCATACTATGGCCACTCCAATTCTACCACCCACTACTTGTTAATATCAGTCAGATTAGCTCCTTCTATATTTTGACATCTGACAGCTGTCAAATTATGTTTTTTGAGAGTATCAACTTTTGACTAGTGTCAAATTATTTTTTATATTTTTGACATCTGACTACTAACTAATTAGTTTTTTCGATATTTGTTTCCGAACAGCAACGCTGTTATAGGAAGGTATTGTGATCGCGAAAAATTTCGATCTCGGGTTTTTAGCGGAAATACGCGTTTTAGGGTTCCCTGAGCCTAAAAAACCCAAAAATAAAAAATGTCTGTCTGTCTGTCTGTCTGTGTGTCTGTCTGTGTGTCTGTGAACACATTTGCGGCTAAACGGCTAATCGGATCGGAATGAAACTATAAAACCTTACTTATAATCACCATCGGAGGAATCTGATAGAATTTGAGTAAAATCGGCCGACCGGAAGTGGACGTTTACTCTTATCAAAAAATGGAATTTTTTGAAAATATTGGGTTTTTATATAGTTATTGGCAAAATATTTATACTTTGCGGAAAGAACATGTAATTTCCGACATTTTTGAAAGAATACATTTTTTTGATATTTTCATTAGTTTTCGAGATATTGACACTTTTATCAAAAACTGGAAATATGTGAAATAAAAATTGTGGATTCGCTTTTTTTAAACAAAAATTGGTAGTTATTATATTTTCAACATCTGACAGCTGTCAAATTATGTTTTGGCGTATTTCAACATTTAATTTTCTATATTTTGACATCTGACAGCTGTCAAATTATGTTTTTTGAGAGTATCAACTTTTGACTAGTGTCAAATTATTTTTTTTTATATTTTTGACATCTGACTACTAACTAATTAGTTTTTTCGATATTTTTGACATCTCCATACTATGGCCACTCCAATTCTACCACCCACTACTTGTTAATATCAGTCAGATTAGCTCCTTCTATATTTTGACATCTGACAGCTGTCAAATTATGTTTTTTGAGAGTATCAACTTTTGACTAGTGTCAAATTATTTTTTATATTTTTGACATCTGACTACTAACTAATTAGTTTTTTCGATATTTGTTTCCGAACAGCAACGCTGTTATAGGAAGGTATTGTGATCGCGAAAAATTTCGATCTCGGGTTTTTAGCGGAAATACGCGTTTTAGGGTTCCCTGAGCCTAAAAAACCCAAAAATAAAAAATGTCTGTGTGTCTGTGAACACATTTGCGGCTAAACAGCTAATCGGATCGGAATGAAACTATAAAACCTTACTTATAATCACCATCGGAGGAATCTAATAGAATTTGAGTAAAATCGGCCGACCGGAAGTGGACGTTTACTCTTATCAAAAAATGGAATTTTTTGAAAATATTGGGTTTTTATATCGTTATTGGCAAAATATTTATACTTTGTGGAAAGAACATGTAATTTCAGTCATTTTTGAAAGAATACATTTTTTTGATATTTTCATTAGTTTTCGAGATATTGACACTTTTATCAAAAACTACCACTACTTGTTAGTGTTCGGAAGGTCGTGTGGTGCCCACACCAGATTTTTATTTAAGGGCCAATAAAGTTATATGTTTGTAACAGTTTTTTATTTCTGCTATTTAGTTTATTTAACTAGTTTCAAATTATTAATCGATTTATATTTGATGTTTTTAATGAATTGTTATAATTCGAATAAAATTTTATTAGTGTTAAAACAATACCAATTAATTAATATATAAAACACTAGAACAATACCAATCCTTTTTGTAAAAGTTTAATTCCGTAGATAAACCAACAATTTTATATTAGAACTTGAAGAAAACGCTGCGAATAATATGTATTTTAATTTTAAAACAGTTTTTTTCGTGAATTTTTAATAAATTGCTTTTTAAATCTGCATATTTTATTTCATATCTGTCTTAATCTTTATATTCAAAGGTCTCAATACACGCGCCACTGCTGTAACGGAAACAGTCTTCCGCCATATGCAACAACCATCCCGGACCCACTTTTCTGTTTTAAATCCTCCTTCCTGAGGTTATATATTCAAAGTTTTGAACTACTGTCATACAACGAGGCGAATTCTTGTTTTCTTTCTAAGCCTAATTAGATTAGTTGAATTTCAATTAATTAATTTATTTATTTTTCAAAATTTGATTTTGTTTTTAATTTCATTAAAATACGTGGCATAGTGTTCCACTTTTCACTTTGCTTCTTGGTGTCAGGATAGCACCAAAATACCTTTATTTCATCCTGTCCAGTAAATACACTTCCCTATAATCAAATTGGCGCCGGTAAGTAGGTAAAGCATTACGGTATCAGATACTGTAATGTGTTGCCTAGCAACGCTGCTCTGATTGCTTAAGGGAAGACAATTAATTTTAATTTTTGACATTTAAAAATGCTATAATGACTATAAAATAAAAATAAAATAATTAATTACTTACTTTTACTGCCATATTTAAAAAGAAGTCAATGTTATTCAATTTTATATTAACAATTAAATCTTAATAATAAAAAAATTATTTGACAGTGACAGATGGCTTTCAAGGTAATTTGACCTAACTAATCAAGTTACGAACTATTTTTAGTCAAGTTACGAACTACTGTTAAATTTTTTATGAATTTATTAATTTATAAAAACAGGATGAAATAAAATATAAAACGATACATGGTCGTTAGGTGTTATTACAGTACTCGTTTATATTTCCGAACTTGGCTCCTACGTCGCCTCGTCCGTAAACTAACTCGTACTGTAATAAGTCACCTACCGACCTTGTAACGTATAATACTAATGATTCATCATCTGTAGATAAGTGGCACCAGTTTGTTTTTTCTTATAATTTTATCAGATTCTGTAGATCATATCTTCTAGTTGTGTGGCAGTTTGTTTTTTACAATGGTTACTTTTTCCAAAAGTACTTTACGAAATCAGGTGTTCCACAAACTTGGGACCGTTGTTATTTTTACTATTCATAAATGATCCCGCATCAAGTTTTGCAGACTTACTTTTGCTGACATTTTTAAGTTTTATCTGTCAATCCTAGACATTTAGGACTGCATAGCACTTTAGCAAGACCTAAATGCTATATTATGTTGGTGTGAGGAAATTGTGCTAATGATGAATGTATCTAAATGTAAAGTGGTGACATAGACTAAAAAAAATCTACTGTAAATTTCCATTACAATAACAACGGTCTAGTTTTGTCATATTGTTTCTCTAACAATGATCTAAAGGTGTCACTGTCGACTCAAAACTAAGTTTTGTTGAGCATATTAATGTACAGGTTAGTGATGCAAGTAAAGTGTATGGATTTATTGTACGGAATTGCAGTGGTTTTAGGGACATTGAAGTATTAAAGACTAGAATACTACTTAATCATATGGTATCCCTGCTATAATATGCATATAACTAATATTGAATCTGTTCAAAGGAAATTTTTCAAATATTTATGTTTAAAGGCAAATAATGTGTATCCTGAGAGAGGCTTTAATTACCAGCTACTTTCAGATAGCTTCAACATGGAAAGTCTCGTACTTCTAAGAATTCTTGCCTCTTTGTCCGGTTTATGTAAAATTGTTTAAGGATTAATTGATTGTCCTACTATTTGAGCAAAAATTAATATAAATGTCTCCCAATACAGTAACAGGCAAGACCTAACTTTCTACTATACTACATCCAGAACAAACATATGTTAAACTCATCTGTCAATGTTATGTGTAATAACTTTAATTTATATTGTAATTCTGCTGACATTTTAACCGATAGTTTCAATCACGAGTTTAATAGTATATTACTTTACGAGTGGAGTAAATTGCATATTACAGCGAGTGTGTTTGGCCTATGAGCGAGCTTGCGAGCGAAGGGATTAAAGAAACGAGCTAAATATGCAATTTGTTCCTCGAGTGAAGTACTATGCTTTACCCACGACTTACCAAATGGTTTTGTATAAAACTAAAAATATAAAATTTAAATTTTGGCATAAGTTGTCAAAAATCACGAAGTATAGATACCAGGAGTTTAAACGTAATGTTAAAAAAATGGTCTTAATTTAGGGCACAGAACTATTGCCGGTAGAGTGAGCTCGTGTTCCTAAAATACTCGTTTAAATCCTTACGTGGGAAGTTTTGTTGCTATTGACAGCTTATATGACAACTAATTTTAAATAAAGACATTAATATTATATATTAAATTTAATTTCGCGACATTTAAATGGCATAAATGTCATAAACATCGGTTCATCTGGTTACTCGCGCCACCAGTGGCAAAAAATAGAACTATAATCTGGGTTGATTATTGAGACCAGAAATATTATGGAAAAGCCTATACCGTGTAGACTCCTGGTATCTAGTCTTCGTGTCAAAAATATTCGATTTCGCAGATAGTTTTGTCTGAGAAATGTCAAATGTTAGTTTAATTTATTGAAAACTGTAGGTAACCAACATCATAATACAGGTTTCTATTTACTTACTCCACTAGTTTAGTAAATGAAACTATAACACAACTCGTCAATAATTTGACACTTACTGACAGAGTTATAGGTTAAAAAATACGCAATTTACTTATGAGTCGTGGGTAAATAATATAAAAGCAATCGCTGTTGCTAACTATGATTCTATCTGCTTAATTGTTTCTTTTTAAATTTGTTTGTTTTTTTTAGAAAGTTTTTTATATTTTCACCGTGTTCTTTGTCTCTCTGTCATTCCGCGGAATTTTGTAATCGAATTTAAACCTATTTCCCGACTACCTAGAGCTCTGAAATTTTCAGGATAGCTAAGATCTGGATGACAATGCATGTTTCAAGTGTGTTAAGGCATATACATTAATTTCGAAATTTATACTGAATTGATATGAAATATGATATAAATTGTGTATACATGTTATCATTTTGAAAGTTTTTAAATATGTCGTGCGTAGCCTAGTTGATTAAGCGTCGGATTTAAATCAAGGTGACAGTTCTATTATGTTATCATAATGGGATCGACTACGCGAGAGTTTTTTTTTTTGTTTGGTTTTACATGTGACAACAGTAATTATTATTTTAACTGTTAATAAAATAACTAATTTAGAAAATTTTTAAAAATTTTAGACTATACTGTGAACTATGCCGTAATCTATCTTGTAAAGCGCTATTTGCCAAGGGAGTAATAATTTAATAATAGTAATATGACTTATAAATCACAAAAAAAAACTTTCTACTATAAAAAGTTCTTTTATAAATTGTGATTATTTTACCTACATTATCTGTTGGTTCTCTTTTTGTTCAATAAACAGGTTTTTAGTACAATTTTGACTTAGACTTTTGCATGTACAAATGTTCAACCCAACTTTTATAAACAGTAACTCTGTAAATTTAATTTTTCTCTTAACATTTTTATTGCTAAACGTTAAAAAATGTCAAAATATTTTATATTTTCGTCGGTTATCGTAATTGAAGGCCTCCCTAAACTATGTTCGTCTTCAACGGTTTCTTTGTCTTTAAATATGAATTGTGTCAGAAGAGAATTTATATTGGAAATAAAGCACATTTTCCATTCGCCCTATTAAGCGAGTGGCGCCTTGTCGCGGCTTGTCCCTCAACTACTTGCTCAATCAAAACGTCTCGAATAAAACTTTCGCGCGTAGAAAGTGTTGCACAATAATAAATATGACACATTATTCATATATAAATGTGTTTATAAATGTAAATACGTAAGTAGTGCCTAATGGTGATATTAAGTCACCCAATAAAAGTGTTATGTTGTTTAAAGCTACAGATTTGTGAACAGTTAGATGAAGTATCGAACATAATCCAAATAATACGGTATCTAATCTACACTTTTCAAATAATTACTACAGATATACCTAAGTTTTACTTATTATTTTTGTTATGTTTGTAACTTTAAGTCGGTTATTAAGAAATCTGTGGAATTAAAGCACTGCTTAAGACTTGAAATTTTTTTGTCATCATTCCATAAGCACATTACACAAATTTCCTTTTTCTACTTAATCTATAATTCAAAACTCTTCCGGCGACAAATTTGACTTTTTTTGTAATCAACTGTTTGATTGCTGATGCACGAAATATTCACTATAAAAGATCTGTTTTGTAGTTTTTTTTTTATTTAAAATACTCAATTGTCTTCGAAATATTTCCCTACAAAGACTAATACACCTTTGCATTCGTTTTTAACAACTTTGAAAATAATTAGTACACTCGTTTTGCGCTACAATTGACACTGTGATTCTGAAGGCATCAGCCCTCACTGTTTTGTTTTTTTCGAAAAAGTGAAAACTTCGAACGGGTCAAACAGAATGGTCTAAAAATACGACATATGGTTGTTTTTAGCCTTGTCCTTGTATAAAAATTGTTACTTTAAAACCTGTCATCATTCCAAAAGCACACTCAACATATTTTCTTTCTCCACTTAATATTTAATTAAAAACTTCCAGTATTATCGAGAGTTCTATTGATGTAAGGCCTAATTACCATAACAAATGGAAGGCTTTATCTCCAACAAAATATAACGAGGAGTTACACTCATTTTATCACCTGGTAATCTTAAAGCCAGCGGCAAATTTGACATTTTATTTGCAATTAACTATTTGATTGCTGATGCACTAAATATTCCTTCATCACAATTCCTGTCAGCGTAACCAGTTACAATCATACCAAAGGAACTATCACTGAATCCCATTAGTACTTAGATGGTACTGTTTACAATTGAAATAAGTAGAACAGTCCCATCCAATGCCCCCAAACAATTGGGTAAATTCCATAGGGAATAAAATCGTTCAGATATTGTTTTTCATGGTATTTATCTGTAATAGGCTTGTAGGTATGATTCAACACTTCCCAAATAAATTTGTAGTTTTCCGTACGATGTCTATTACAGTAGGTATACTCTGTCATCTGGCAAAGTACAAAGAGAGTAATGTTAAAGTATATCCTGTTGCCAGATACCCAGAAATAATAATAATAATTTTGTTGTATGATTAATCTAATCAAATCTAATCTAAATAAACCTGGCATGGTCACTCCAGTGGAGCCCCATGTTTTAAGCACTGCTTACTATGGGTTCGGCACCAAGAGTCCTTACATGCACCCGTGCGTGCAGGACTCTTGTTTGCTCAGCTGAAAATCAACACCACGCTGACCTTCAGGTAGGCTTAAATCCAGGTATCCCAAGTTCCTTGAGTTACTGTTGCCACAGGGCAGTTCCCTTTATAAGAGATTTGAGTCCTGCGACTAGCTCCTCAAGGTGGTGATAGGATTCAGGGTTCGTGTCACCGAAGATGAGGAACCGTTTATAGTCCAAGGCCTCACACTCGAATAGAATGTGAGTTGCCGTCTCATCTTCCATGGCGCACAATCGGCACGAGGTGCGTTTCTGTGTCAGAATCCCCATCCTTTGAAGGTGTAGTCTGAATGGTCCGTGCCCAGTTAGCAGGCCCACCAGTACTATTATCTGACTTCTGCCAAGATTCAGTATGTCAGAAGTCAGTTTTTTGGAGTATCCTTTGAGCGTCAGCTTCGAGTGCCTCAGTCCTACAGTATTATTCCGGTGTTTGGTCGGCCACCATACGCATGATCCGTAGGAGACGATGGGTCTGACAACCGCCAGGTATATCCATCGGACGACCTTGGGTGAGAGTCCCCACGTCTTCCCAACATATCACCTGAGCATGTTTAAAACACGCTTAGGCTTGTCTATAGTGTGTTCTA
Organism: Altica lythri; assembly: GCA_964028335.1. Taxonomy (NCBI): domain Eukaryota; kingdom Metazoa; phylum Arthropoda; class Insecta; order Coleoptera; family Chrysomelidae; genus Altica; species Altica lythri. The sequence goes on along the minus strand of OZ034809.1, from coordinate 22,999,871 downwards.
AATGCCGATTCAAGATGAACGCCTAGGAATTTTACCTCCTCGGCAATTGTTATTTTTTCACCGAAGATTCTGGGTGGCGTTAAGCCTGCCAGCTTGTGCCTGCGTGTGAAAGGTACGACTACCGTTTGGGCAGGGTTGACCGTAAGATGTCGACTCCTGCACCAACGTTCTACTTTTGACAGAGCTCCGTTGAGCAGCTCCGTCAGAGTGGTCACACAAAAGCCTCGGACCAAGATGACGAAATCGTCAGCATAGGTCTGGGCATGTATTCCAGACTTATTGAGCTCCCGAAGCAAGGTGTCGGACGCCAGGTTCCACAACCGAGGGGAGATGACTTCCCCCTGTGGGCAGTCCCTAGTGGCCAACACCTCCCTAGAGGCGCCAAACAGGTCGGCAGTGATAAGTCGCCTTCTCAGAAAGGTCTCTATCCACCCAGTAGTGACAGAGTCTAGCTCTTCAAGGGAACCGACTATGGCATCGATAAAAGTGTCATCAAAGGCACCCTGGACGTCTAGAAAGACGGCCAGAGCCACTTCTTTTTGAACCAGCGCTGATTCTATCTTGTCAACCAAGACACACAGCGCGTTTTCTATAGATTTCTCTGGCTGATAGGCGTAGTGGTGTCGATGAAGTGGGGACCTGACAAGCAGTTCCTTATTCACTCGGCGATCCACCAGCCTTTCCAGGGTCCTCATAATGAAGGAAGAGAGACTAATGGGTCGGTACGCCTTAGTTTGGTCGAAGTTCTTCCGACCAGCTTTAGGAATAAAGACGACCCGCATCTTCCTCCAAGTGTAGGGAATGAACCTGTATGCCAGACTTGATCTAAACAGTCTGCACAGTGCTGGTATCAGGAGATCCAGCCCATTTTGCAGAAAAGCTGCATAAAATCCGTCTGGACCAGGTGATTTAAAAGAGGAGAAGCTGCCTACGGCCCACCTTATCCTGTCCGCTGTGACGATGGCCTTGGCCACCTCCCAGTCCCCTCTGTCCGGTCTTCTGACATGAAGTTCCGGAGTTGGGTCGGGAGGCAAGCTTTCGGCCACGTCTAAGCAGCCAGGAAAGTGAGTTGTCAGCAACAATTCAATTGTTTCTTATCCTGTTTTGGTATACGTCCCATCCGGCTTAAGCAAATTGCCCACCTTCATAGTCATGTCTTTATAGAGAGCTTTCTGAAGTCTGGCACTCGCACTGACATCCTCGACCTCAGTGCAGTACCTCCTCCAGGATTCCCTCTTCGACTTCCGAAGTTCTCTGTTATAGGCCGTAAGAGCTGTGTGGTAGGTTTCCCAACAACCACCACCGCCACCATCCCGCTTGGCTCTGTTCCACAGTCTTCGGGTTTCTCTATGAAGCAGTTCTAGCCGCCTATTCCACCAGGGAGGTTGCTGAGAACTGGCCTTCTGAGTGAGAGGACAGCTCACATCGTAAGCCAAGAGTAAGGCATCTTGCAGCCGCTGAGCCTCCTCGTCTAAGTCCTCTGGTTTCCTGGGATTCACACTCCGGTCTCCAAGGGCACTGCCTAGTTCCTCTCAAAAGAGTTCCCATTTCGTACGCCTCGGGTTCCTGAAGTAGTGTGGCTCCCGGCAATCTTCGAGGAAGTCGTAAAGAATAAATCTGTGGTCAGACATAGACTCCTCTCCTGACACCCTCCAGTTACCCACCCTTCTCAACATTTGGTGAGATATGTACAGCTGTGATATCCAGCACCTCCCGCCTATTACGCGTTGTATGATTAACTAATAACCCATACCTTAGATGAAAGTTAGGATGCAAGCTTATTTTACTTTATTAGTTATGTTTAAATCGTGGTTAATAATTTCTTTAAATCATGTATTTAAGGTTAAAAGACGTAAAAAATCTTTTTATAGTGAGTGCGTGCAAGAAAAATTATTGATCTCTGTATTTGTGAGTCATCTGAAGCCTGCAGCAAGCGGTCCAGGCAATCCAGGCAGGCATAAGAAAAAAACAGATTATTTATCAGACCTATGGAGATTACACTACCTTTCATTAGAACAGTGGGAATACGTAAAGGGAACTTAATTAAAGTAGTCAATTAGCCACTGTATACTCCTACTATGTCATAACAGTTATCTTTAAAGGACCAATGTGTGACTGACGGTGCCGTCGAGTTCCACCACTTTACCTGGTAAATAATCCCTTCTGTGTTTCTAGGGATTATTTTTATAGCCAAGTTCCTTCACTTTACCTGGTCTGTGTTTCTAGGGATTATCTACTAATTGATTTTTAAAAACCCTATAATGCCATCAACAGGTATAAAGGAAATTAAACTATTTACTCTTTAATAATTTGGCAAGTACCTAAGCAAGATTTTATATAAAGATGGAAGTCAAATTTATGTTCAGTGAAAAAGACAAGAAAATGCTTATAGTGGAAAATTTTAAGTTTTTTAAAGCTCATGTCGCGGTTTCTGGTACTGTTAATAGGGTGTAGATTTCATCTTGGCCAATCTTAGTTCAGAAAGATACAAACTTGGGTCTTTCTGTCGTGTATAAATTAAATGACTCTGAAGAAGGAAAATTTTTAAAATTGTTTTTTGGCTTGTCATTCTTAAATCCTGATGACGTGAGAGATTGTTTTGTTGAAGAGCTATTTGAAAAAATTCCCACTGGTAACGCAAAAATTCTCGAATTTTGCGACTATATTGTTAATAATTATATAAGTGAAGAAGCTATATTTTCTCCTGATTTATGGGCATGTGCTTCAAATAAAATGTTCCAATCAACAAATAGTTGTGAATCTTTTCATTCGCGGTTTAATTCCCATTTTTATAAATCTCATCCAAAAATTTTCAAATTTTTAGAAATCCTCACTAATTTCCAAATGGAAACATATGTAAAAATTAAAACGGCTCACTATCATCCTAAAAAAATACGTCGTGAATTGAAATTAAAACGGGATCACATTCAGAGTCAAATAGACCTATATGAATCTAACAAAACGACGAGATTTCAATTTTTAAAACCATTTGTTGTTCCTATTTACATTAAAATCATATTTATTAAGAATAAAATTGTATATTATTTTGAACCTAAAATTTTGTAATATAAGTAGAAAAACAAAATGATTCTTTTATTATGTTTCTATAATCCTATAATCCCTAACCCTTGCGTACCGTGGTGGAACTCGGCTATCGGATTATCAATATCGTAGGTAGGTGGAGGAACTCGGCGACGCCCGTGACTGATGACGAGGGAGAAGATACCTTTATGTTCACATCATTATTGTCCCCACTGTCTTCTGACCTTCACATTTCAACTAATTAGTTGCAAAGATGATCTGCCTCAAACATCTGAGCCAATCAGTAATTCGATAAGGAAACGCATGCGAAAGACGCTGACAGTCATTCAAAGATTTTATGGATTTAAAAACAAAAAAAATGTTTCTGAAGTAGAAGATCCTAAAGGGAAAATCTGTTGCCAGAGAAATTAAAGGCTGCATAAGAAATGCAATATAATTGCTTTGTAACGTGATAATAGGCAAAGGCAAATATATTATTATTATATTAAGTAATTGTAGATAAAAACTTTAATGTATTACGAGCAAAAAGTGTCATTATTAATGTTTCACTATTTTTTATGGATTTTTTTAAATTATTTTTCTCAACAGTGGAGATTAACTTTTACCTTAAATTGATGTTTAACCGCAAAAATCATTTTTAAGTTAATCATTTTTAATATTCAATGATTTTTTTAGTGACGCAGTAATAATGTAAATGGTACCTTGATGCTCTTTCTTCCTGTTTGCTGTAATTTAAATTAGGTAAGTCACCAATATGCATCTCAAGTTGCACTTATTCAAAACAATTCGCTAGAGAAGCTGCCAAGTGCAATTTTTATTAATTTCCTCCACATATGCGGTAGCTTTTCTGATTCTTCACGGTTTTCATAATGAAATTTTGTTGAGAAACTTTAAACATAAAAGTTAATAAATCTTAACTTCAATTATCTTAGCCTTCTGACGGCTTCTTTATATAGGTATATATATGAAACATTACGTAAGTGAAAGATAATTTTTTAATTTGTAAGTCTACAAAGTACGAAGAACGTATAGTCTAGAATATGTGTTCAAATAAATAGTTTGTCTATGATTTTATCTGCAAATAACTCGGCTTTAGGTACGCTTTTATAGGATTATCCTTATTAAAATATTAAAAACAATTAAAAAATATAGTAATTTTATCTTCACCACAGGGATTATCTTTATTTTGTTATCTGATATTATACATAATGGTTCTAGTAATAATTTTCTGTTTGCACTTAAACAATATGAAGAAGAAACATCTTTGCTTACAACTGATCTTATTCTTTATATGCTGGGATTAGTTTCATTAAAGTTTACTCTTGAGATTGTTCTTGGTTTTCAACGATTCTAAATGTTCTCTTGTTTCATGAATCACTGTCTATTTTCTAATGTTTTGCAGCCACAAGATTTGTCTTTGGCCAAGTCTACCTTTTGTTGCTGTTTCATCCCGTATTATAAAGTGTATTTAATTATCAAATATAAAAAAAAACGTTAAACATTTATAAAAACTTGTGAAAGTTAAAAAAATCGTAAAATATGATTAAAACCGTAAAAATATTAATACATTTTAATAAATCATAGATAGTTCTAAAATATTAACAAACTATACTAAAAATTTTTAAAATTTAAACTTAAATTTTAAAAATAAAAAAAGTGGAAAAATTGAAAATAATCATCAAAAATCATAATCAATTGCAAAAACCATAAAACAGTAAAAAAATAAAAAAGATGGTAAATTTTTTTAAACATTTGGTAGTTGTTAATAGCTAAATTCTGCTTTTCTCTTGCCACAAACTTTTGTTAGGAGTTTCATCATTTTTATATGCATTCACATTTCAAAGTTTTTTTATCTAATTAACAAATTAAATTTTAGATTTTTAATTTCTATTCAACTAATACATTAAAAAATAAACACTATATATATATATATATATGTTTATATATATATATATATATATATATATATATAAATATATATATATATATATATATATATATATATATATATATATATATATATAAGCAAAAGGGGTAAATTAACGGGCATGTACGCAAAAAGGATTATAGGATTACGAGTAAGAATGGTAACCGCAGACATGGCGGTTACCATTCTTACTCGTAATCCTATGATCCTTTTTGCGTACATGCCCAATAATTTTCCCCTTTTTTATATATATATATATATAAAACGACCAGAGCGTTTTGTGACAGTCTAAGAATGTCCAAAGATGATACATAAAGTATCTAGTGCCTTACTGTCAAAAGTAATAATTTCAGTTTTGAACTGAAATGGTGTCGGTTAGAAATTTCTAACACTTTAAAAGACACCTTGGATGCTGCGATATAAATAGATATAAATATCATTCAACCTATATCAGGGCAAAACCAAACTACAGACACGTGTTTCGCTCTTAGTTTGAGCTCGTCAGTGTAGTACAGGCTATGTCTCTCAAGTCACTAATTAAGAGACATCCCTGCTATAAATTGAACGATATCTATAGATGTCAAATTGCAAAACTGATAAACAGTCGCAAGTGGTTCCATCTTCACTCCAAAAATGGTATTTCAGTGGTAGCTTTGCATCTTGTATATAACCTTAGGCAAGGTAAAATGATAAAACGAACAGAGCGTTTTGTGACAGTCTAAGAATGTCCAAAGATGATACATAAAGTATCTAGTGCCTTACTGTCAAAAGTAATAATTTATAGCAGGGATGTCTCTTGATTAGTGACTTGAGAGACATAGCCTGTACTACACTGACGAGCTCAAACTAAGAGCGAAACACGTGTCTGTAGTTTGGTTTTGCCCTGATATAGGTTGAATGATATTTATATCTATTTATATCGCAGCATCCAAGGTGTCTTTTAAAGTGTTAGAAATTTCTAACCGACACCATTTCAGTTCAAAACTGAAATTATAACTTTTGACAGTAAGGCACTAGATACTTTATGTATCATCTTTGGACATTCTTAGACTGTCACAAAACGCTCTGTTCGTTTTATCATTTTACCTTGCCTAAGGTTATATACAAGATGCAAAGCTACCACTGAAATACCATTTTTGGAGTGAAGATGGAACCACTTGCGACTGTTTATCAGTTTTGCAATTTGACATCTATAGATATCGTTCAATTTATAGCAGGGATGTCTCTTGATTAGTGACTTGAGAGACATAGCCTGTACTACACTGACGAGCTCAAACTAAGAGCGAAACACGTGTCTGTAGTTTGGTTTTGCCCTGATATAGGTTGAATGATATTTATATCTATTTATATCGCAGCATCCAAGGTATCTTTTAAAGTGTTAGAAATTTCTAACCGACACCATTTCAGTTCAAAACTGAAATTATTACTTTTGACAGTAAGGCACTAGATACTTTATGTATCATCTTTGGATATATATATATATATATATATATATATATATATATATATATATATATATATATATATACAGGGTGTCCCAGAATTAACTACGGAAACTTCGTATACGTATTCCTTGATGACAAATAAGTAGGGTCTTTCCTATAAAAAAAATTTTTTTAGAGACTCCTTTCAGAGTTATAACCCTTTAAAGAGGGGTGGTAAAATACGGTTTTAATTTAATATCTTCTGATTGGTCCAAGATAAAAAATTAAAAATTTGGGTGAACATCATTTTTATAAAGACGCATTTCTCCTGCCACTTTTCACCTGCCCTACCCCATTCTAAGGGTCCAAATCAAGGAACCCCTCTTAATTTTTTTTTTGTAACTTTCTTAGCAATTAATATTTGCAATATCAAAAAATTATTTTAGGAAGTTTTGATTATTTAGAAACTTTTTTGTCCATTGTCGTTTTTTGCGAAATCGTTTCGGTTTGGAGTAAAAAAATAAAAAGTAGGACCATGTCAATTGAGTATCGTGTATTGCGATCAAGTAGCGCACATTTTACCACCCCTCTTTAAAGGGTTATAACTCTGACAGGAGTCTCTAAAAAAATTTTTTTTATAGGAAAGACCCTACTTATTTGTCATCAAGAAATACGTATACGAAGTTTCCGTAGTTAATTCTGGGACACCCTGTATAGGTGTTTAAAAATTTTATTTCAGAAAGTGTTTAGAGAGTTGTTTGTTTTGTTTTATCTCTACTTAAAAAATGGTACTCTTGTGGTCGCTTTGCATCTAATATATAAACCTTAGGCAAAGTAAATAAAAAAAACGAGCTGAGCGTTTTTTGACAGTCTTATAACATAAAGAGATAAAAAAAAATGATACAATCGTATCTTGCGCCATGCTGTCAATATATCTAGATACAGGTCTATAAAGCTGGCAGTGAAAAGTCGGCAGAAACCATCGAAACATGAGTGGGAATTTGTAGCTAAATAGTTGCTAATTAGTTGCTAAAATCAGGATTTTGTAGCTCCATTCAGTTCCACAAAAAACACATTACTGCTATCTTTACAACAAGCTAGCAGTAAAATGACAGGACTAGCCCAGAAAAATTGGAATAATGCGTGTAAATTTGTTGCTAATTTGTTGCTTAAAACCAGTACAGGCAGAAATTCGAAAAACCCTAGAATCAGCTAGAAATTGTTAATAATAACTAACAACCAGTGTACTTGCTATCGTAATATACAGTTTGTATTGACACATTGATGTTATGGATTTTTTGGCTGGTCGCAGATGTCATCAGCAGAGCTTAGTGAGCCAGCAACAAAATAAAAATTAAAAATCGGCCCAATCGGTTGACCGATAACTAACTCCTAGTGTCCATGCTGTCGGGACACGCAGTTTTTATTGACAAAACTCTGTTATGGATTTTGTTGCTGGTCGCAGATGTTATAAGCAGAGCCCAGAGAGCCAGCAACAACATAAAAATTAAAAATCGGCCCAACCGGGTGACCGGTATCTACCTCCTAGTGTCCATGCTATTGTGACAAGCAGTTATTATTGACAGAACTCTGTAATGGATTTTGTTGCTGGTTGTGAAAAGCATCAGCAGAGCGCAGAGAGCCAGCAACAAAATAAAAATTAAAAATCGGCCCAACCGGGTGACTGGTAACTTACTCCTAGTGTCCATGCTATCGTGACACGCAGTTATTACTGACAGAACTCTGTCATGGATTTTGTTGCTGGTTGTGAAAAGCATTAGCAGAGCTCAGAGAGCCAGCAACAAAATATAAATTAAAAATCGGCCTAACCGGGTGACCGGTAACTTACTCCTAGTGTCCATGCTATCGTGACACGCAGTTATTACTGACAGAACTCTGTCATGGATTTTGTTGCTGGTTTTGAAAAGCATCAGCAGAGCTCAGAGAGCGAGCAACAAAATAAAAATTAAAAATCGGCCCAACCGGGTGACCGGTAACTAACTCCTAGTGTCCATGCTATTGTGACACGCAGTTATTATTGACAGAACTCTGTATATATATATATATATATATATATATATATATATTTTATATTAGTATAAGTATTTGAATACATGTATTTTATATATATTCTAAGATATATTTTGAACTTTTTTAAAATATATGAAATATATACGAAAATCGGCCAAAAATGAGCTATTTAAAATATATTTTATATACATATTGTATATATTTTTTTATAATTTTTTTTCAGGGGCGTTGTATTACCGTTCATTTTCACTTGAGATTTTCTTTTTTTCATGTAAGTTAAAACGAAAAACGCAAAATTAGCTTCGTTCGCGGTACCTATCCGCGACAAGTCAGGAACATGTTGATAACAAATTGTCAGTATGCGTATGCTTAATTCACAACAGATCCACAACTCGAAAGCACCGCGAACGATAATTTAAGAATAAATAGCCTTTAATATTAGTGGCTCCCTCGCAAAAATTTTAAATTTTATATTAGACCAGGGCGGATCTGTTTTGAGTTGGCTTTTGAGAGGGAACCCAACTTATACAACAATGATTAAACTATTCTCCTTCTGAAAAAGTTACGCAACATTGTTAAATATTCAAAAAAATAAAAAAAAAACAAGTAAAAAATCACTGTTTTTTCTTCTTTTTTTTGCTTATAACTTTTAAACTATAAGTTTTGAAAAAAATGTATACAAAAAGAAAATGTTTGTTAATAAATTTTCCACAAGAAAAAATTAGTTAGAAAGTCCAAAATTTATTATTCTTGTTGCAATATTGCAATATTTTTATTTTGTTGCTGGCTCTCTGAGCTCTGCTGATGCTTTTCACAACCTGCAACAAAATCCATGACAGAGTGCTGTCAGTAATTACTACGTGTCACGATAGCATGGACACTAGGAGTAAGTTACCGGTCACCCGGTTGGGCCGATTTTTAATTTTTATTTTGTTGCTGGCTCTCTGAGCTCTGCTGATGCTTTTCACAACCAGCAACAAAATCCATGACAGAGTTCTGTCAATAATAACTGCTTGTCACAAAAGCATGGACACCAGGAGTTAGATACCGGTCACCCGGTTGGGCCAATTTTTAATTTTTATTTTGTTGCTGGCTCTCTGGGCTCTGCTGATGCTTTTCACAACCAGCAACAAAATCTATGACAGAGTTCTGTCAATAATAACTGCTTGTCACAATAGCATGGACACTAGGAGTTAGATACCGGTCACCCGGTTGGGCCAATTTTTAATTTTTATTTTGTTGCTGGCTCTCTGGGCTCTGCTGATGCTTTTCACAACCAGCAACAAAATCCATGACAGAGTTATGTCAATAATAACTGCGTGTCACGATAGCATGGACACTAGGAGTTAGTTATCGGTTACCCGATTGGGCCAATTTTTTATTTCTATTTTGTTGCTGGCTCTTTGTGCTCTGCTGATGACATCTGCGACCAGCAAGAAAATCCATAACATCAATGTGTCAATACAAACTGTATATTACGATAGCAGGGACACTGGTTGGTAGTTATTATTAACAATTTCTAGCTAATTCTGGGGTTTTTCGAATTTTTTCCTGTAGTGGTTTTGAGCAACAAATTAGCAACAAATTTACACGCATTAGTCCATTTTTTCTGGGCCAGTCCTGTCATTTTACTGCTAGCTTGTTGTAAACATAGCAGTAACTTGTTTTTTGTGGAACTGAATAGAGCTACAAAATCGTGATTTTAGCAACTAATTAGCAACTATTTAGCTACAAATTCCCACTCATGTTTCGATGGTTTCTGCCGACTTTTCACTGCCAGCTTTATAGACCTTCCAGATACATAACCTGGATTTGTGCCAGGTTAGAATTGCTAACTCAAGAGCACATGATTCTGCGACATAAATATAAATATTATACAAAACCAAACTGTGTAGTGTAAACATTAAACACAAAAATATTTTATAATTTAATTAGATTCTAAATGACCGTCATTGAAATTTATACATTTGATACATCGAAATTTTTTCCATCGGTAGTTGTCTGTAGACAATACACGTGGTTTAATTACCTATTAATATGCTGACTCCAATTATTTTGGTATACTGTAATTATAATAATTAAGAAAACAGGAGTCAGTAATAGTTACTATGTAATTTCGATAAGTAATAAACGTGGCTTACTCAAAAACGTATACAAGTATTTTTTAATTAAAAACGGACCTTTACCCACGACTCATAAGTAAATTGCGTATTTTTTAACCTATAACTCTGTCAATAAGTGTCAAATTATTGAGGAGTTGTGTTATAGTTTCATTTACTAAACTAGTGGAGTAAGTAAATAGAAACCTGTAATATTATGTTGGTTACCTACAGTTTTCATTAAACTAAACTAACATTTGAGATTTCTCAGACAGAACTATCTGCGAAATCGAATATTTTTGACAACTTATGCCAAAATTTAAATTTTATATTTGTTATTTTTAGTTTTATACAAAACCATTTGGTAAGTCGTGGGTAAAGCATAGTACTTCACTCGAGAAACAAATTGCATATTTAGCTCGTTTCTTTAGCCCCTTCGCTCGAAAGCTCGCTCATGGGCCAAACACACTCGCTGTAATATGCAATTTACTCCACTCTTAAAGTAATATACTATTACAATGCGATCCTGCCTTTTTACCATGACTTGGGTATAGTAACCAGTGATAAAAGTAGTGTAGTAAGTGCAAACGCCACCAACCGAAATGGGAAATCAAGAAAGCAAACAAGAAGAAATCGTTATACAAGCAGCAGGAACTGGTTCAAATTCAAGTAGTCAGTATTAACCTTGGAAAAGAAAATACTGAAACAAGACAACATCCAGATTTACTCAAGAAGAGAAAACAGAGGTTAGCTGAATACATTTTTACATACAACGAGTCATCTCGAAATTTGTGGTCTCACAATCCCTCTGCGAGCCAGATAGAAAGAGCTAAAGCACTTTAAGACAACATTGACCAATATTTAAATAAAATTGGTGAAGTTCTTAAAACTAGGGAACAGGTACTGGCTGAAAACACGAATTCGGGCACTATTGAACAAAAATCAGAAACAACCAAAACTGATTCATCTCATTCCACAAACACAGAAACTATGGACCACTTTAAATACTTTGAATACGCAAATCGCGTAATTCCACAATCATTTAATGGAGACGCAGAAAACTTAAAGCCATTTAAGAGCTGTAAAAGTACTCAAAGACAATTGTGCAGGTAACGAAAATAATGCACGAAATTTTGTACTAACACGGTTGACAGGGAAAACTGCACAAATCGTAGATGATAATGACGATCTAGACGGTATAATTAGCATGCTTAAAAAATTGGAAGTAAGTGAATCAACAACAGTGATAAGAACTAAAATTAAGACACTAACACTTAAAAATGACATTCAAATGTTCGCGAAAGAACTGGAAATACTTAGTGACTTATTGAAAAACGCGTTTATTAACGAAGGTGTTCCTTTAATTCGTGCAGAACAATATTCGCTTGAAGTAACGCTAGAAGTATTGGTGCAAAACACACCTTCGGAAGCGATGCGACTAGTGTTAAGTTGCTTGAAATTTAAAAATACAAAAACAGCTATCGTTTTTCGAATTATCCCGCGATTCCGATCAAATGAACTCAGTAATGTATGCTCAAAATTACGAGAGCCGCGACAGATACGCTGTCCAAAATCGTCGCGGAAATTCTAATCAACGAGCCAGAGGAAGAGGTCAAACTAATAATAACACTCCATGGTTTTAAAACCGAGAATATCAAAGTCAACAGTTCTATGGAAATCATCATCAACAAAACAGGCGTAGGTAGTCGTGGAGTAAACAATCAAAGTAGACGATGGCTTGGTTATAATGGTCAATACAGAAGAAATAATGTCAGAACAATGACAGTTGATGACCAGAACCAGGGAAACCCCCTAAACCTCCAAAACAGTCCAGTCATGGGGGACTCAAAATATATACTCTGGACCTCACGCTTTCAAATTTTGTGATTATTACTACACCTATGACCACAGAAAAATCAGTTAATTTAATCGTTGACACTGGTGCAGACATTTCTTTAATTAAATTACATAAGATATCTAATCAACAGCACATAAATAAAAATGGATCGTCTTACATAATAGGGATCAGTGACACAGGAGTAACGACACTAGGTACGACAATAACAATTGTTAATATCGTAGGTCAGGAATTTCTACACAAATTTCACGTAGTCAGCAACAATTTTCCTATTCCAGCTGATGGCATACTGGGTCGTGATTTTATAACCAAATATGGATGTCACCTAGACTATGAAAATTGGGAATTTATATTAAAATCAAATAGTGGATACATTTCCACGCCTATTTACAATAATGATATATCTGGAAACTGGGTCATACCAGCAAGATGTGAAGTAATACGAAAGATAGAGAACTACGTAGGACCTGATAAAGTTGCTAAAAATAGTGAAATTTCTCCTGGAATTTTCGTAGCAAGCACTATTTTTTTGCAAAGTGCACCTTTTGTTAGAATAATAAATACAACATATGAAAGTGTGACAATAAATCAAAATAAAGTAAAAATGGACGAATTAGATAAATACACTATTCAAAAATTAAAAACTTTGCAGAATTTTTGAATAGAAAAATTAGTATCGACTTTAGACAAAGATATCCCAGAATTTGTGAAAAAGGACATTTTAAACTTGTGTAAAAGTTATAGTGATATATTTGGTTTGAAAAGTGATTCAATAACAACAAATAATTTTTATAAACAAACTCTGAGATTATCAGATAATACTCCAGTATATATAAAGAATTATCGCAACCCACAGAGCCAACGAGAAGAAATTAACGAACAAGTTACCAACCTTCTCCAAAACAAAATAATCAAGCCTTCGTCATCTGATTACAATATTCCTTTACTTCTCGTGCCAAAGAAATCTACAGATGGCAATAAAAAATGGAGATTAGTAATAGATTATCGGCAACTAAATAAAAAACTGATTGGTGACAAATTTCCTTTACTACGTTTAGACGATATTCTAGATCAAACAGGACGAGCAAAATGGTTTTTAGTACTTGATCTTATCTCAGGTTTCCATCAAATTAAATTGGAAGAAAGTTCAAGGGATGTCACAAGTTTCAGTACTGATTTTGGTTCATTTCGATTCACTAGACTACCATTTGGACTTAAAGTAAGTCCTAAAGCTTTCAAAGAATGATGAGTATGGCATTCTCGGGACTTACTCCAGAAAAAGCATTCTTGTATATGGATGATTTGATTGTCGTCGGTTGTTCAAAAGAACATCATATGCAAATCTTACCAAAGTATTCGAAACATGTCGACGGTATAATTTAAAGCTAAATCGAGAAAAATGCAAATTTTTTAGAAGTGAACTGACCTTTTTGGGGCATTGGGTAACTGATAGAGGCATCTTACCTGATGAAGGAAAATATACGATTATAAAAAACTATCCGATTCCTAAAAATGCTGATTTATTCCAAATTTTGCTCACATATCTATTCCTCTAAACAAACTTTTAAGAAAAAATGTTACATTTTTATGGTCAGAAGAATGCCAGACAGCGTTTGAAAAACTTAAGACAGCATTAGTCCATCCGAGAATTTTGCAGTATCCCGACTTTAGTAAGCCATTCATAATGACAACAGATGCATCTAAGAAAGCTTGTGGAGCAGTTCTATCATAAAAATCTGAAAGTGAAGACCTACCCATCGCCGTTGCTTTAGAAGCATTTACAAAAGGTGAGGCGAATAAGTCCACTATGGAACGAGAATTGACTGCAATTCACTGGGCAATAAAATTCTGCTGCCCTTATTTGTATGGTCATAAATTTATAGTTAAGAGTGATCACAAGGCTCTTATTTATCTGTTCTCATTGAAAGAACCTTCATCAAAACTAACAAGAATGCGCCTTGATATAGAAGAATATGATTTCATCGTGGAATACATTAAAGGAAACGAAAATGTAGTTGCAGACGCATTATCAAGGATCCCCTCAGACGAATTAAAGAATATTCAGAAAGAACGAGTTTTACTTTTAACGAGATCTATGTCGAGAAAAAAGAATGCAGATGAAACCGAAAAACATACAAAAAGTGATTCATTGAATAAAACTGATTACAGATTAAAACGAGATAACAAGGCTACATCACAAAATTTTGAAATGTCGGATCCGAACTATTTTAATATGAAATTACCACACGTCAAAATACACATAGAACCCAATTATCTCAGGATACGTTTGGGCAGAGGCAAAATGACAATTAGCTAAGAATGGATCAATCTTACTAATGACAACATTTCCTTCGACGAACTTTTGCCTAAGCTAGAATCAATGGCTGGTGAATTGGAATTCAAGAAGTTAAAGTTATGTGACGCTGATGAAATATTTAAGTTATGTAGCATCAATGATTTAAAAGAAAATGGTAATATGTTGTTAAATAATATTCAAATAATTAATTATAAAGAACCAAAATTAATCAATGAATCTAATGAAAAAATGAAAATTATCGAAACTTTTCATAATAATCCTGCATTTGGTGGACATATAGGACAAAAACTCCAGTTAAAGAAGATAAAATCTGAGTATAAATGGAAAAATATGTCTAGAGATGTAGCTAGATTTGTCAAATCTTGTCCAAAATGTCAGAAAAATAAAGCAACAATTCGTTCAAAAGAAGAAATGATAATTTCACCAACCCCCCAGAAAGCATTTGAGATAACCTGTATAGACACTATAGGCCCTTTCCTGAAAAGTCATAATAACAATTTCTATGCTATTACCATACAGTGTGAATTAACAAAATTTATTGTAATAATTCCGATACCAAACAAAGAGACAAAAACAGTTGCACGAGCTATAGTGGAAAAATTTATTCTCGTATACGGTACTATGAAGGAAATTCGAACTGATATGGGAACTAAATATCGGAATAAGGTATTGGAAAAGATAGCTAAACTTTTAAGTATTGAGCAAAAGTTTTCTACAGCATATCACAGTCAATCGATTGGGGGTTGTTAACAAAATCACCGGGTTTTTAATGAATATCTTCGTTGTTTTATTAACGATGCTCATACTGATTGGGACACATGGTCATCCTATTATAGTTTCTGTTATAACACTACTCCAAGTGCCTACGACAATTTTACACCATTTAGTTAGTTTTTGGACGTAACATTGAGATACCATCTTCCTTAACATCTGGCATAGAACCTGTTTACAACATAGATGCTTATGAAAAAGAGTTGGCCTATAGACTCCAAATTACTCAAAAAAGAGCTCAGGAAGTATTGGTGAAAGAAAAATTAAAACTGAAACAAGAATACGATCAAACAGCGAAAACGGCAGACTACCGTGAAGGAGATTTAGTGGTGCTCACAAATGAAACTCGCGCGAAATTAGATCCGTGGTATAACGGATCTTACACAATAATAAAGTGCGATGGACCAAATTGTGAAGTGAGAAGTGATCAAAATAAAGTAATTAAAGTTCATAAAAATAGATTAAAACATTTTGATGTGCGTTGATATCGGACAAAAAGAAACTTAAAAAAAATATGCAAATTTTGTTGTTTTTCTTTTTTATGTTATCAATTTATTTCTTTTTTTTTTATTAGCTAAACTTTAAATATCATTAATTTCAGTTTCGTTAAAAAATGTTGTACTCGAAAATTTGACCTAATTAAAATGCTAAGTCAGAGAGCTAAGAGATAATCTCAGGTTGAATCACTGCATAATTTGTATTTAATTTCATTACACAGCGAATATCTTTTAGGTAGATTACATATGTACCTACATCATTTTACTACAAATTCGCTACGATTTTAACTTGATTCTAAGCTAGAAAATTAGTCCAGGGCATTTAGATCAAAATCGCCCGAATAGCGGAAAAATTTACATCCAGCAGATATCGAAATGCGGTTTTTTGCATTGTGTTCAGGAAGGTCCCAGGAAAAAAGTCTACAACGTCTGGTTTGGCGCATTTTTTGAAAAATGCCTTCTGGGCCGGAAAATGCATTTTCCAATTGCATCATTCCTTGCAACATTCTAGGAACGACTGAAAACTCGGAAAAATCGCTTGGAAATCATTACTCGTGAGGTTTTTGGGGCTGCCGAACTCGAATCTGGCATTAAAATTACCCGGGGGTGGGTCTGTGGGGTTGCGCAGGGGGTGAATTGGGGGAGAAATGGCAGCGTGCATGCGAATCGTTTCAAACTCGTTACTCGGGGGTTTTCGCGGTTGACGAATTCAATTCTGGCATTGGAATCACTCGGGGGAGGCTCTGCGGGGGTATCCGGTCGGACATTCTGAGGGAGAAACTGCATAGTCCATGAAAATTGCTCCAAGCTCGACACTCGGGGGTTTTCGGGGATGACGAATTTAATTCTGGCATTGGAATTAACCGGGAGCGCTCGGGGGGCGGCTCTGGGGGGGTATCCGGGGTTTATTCTGGAGGGGAAATTGCATAGTCCATGAAAACCGCTCCAAAGTCATTACTTGGGGGGTTTTCGGGGATGTCAAATTCAATTCTAACATTAGATTTTCCCGGGGGCGCTCGGTGGTCCCTTTAGGGGGGTGCGCGGGAGGTGAATTGAGGGAGAAATGGTAGGTGTCTGAAAATCACTACAAACTAATTGTCGGTGATGCCGATTTCAATTCCGGCATTAGACTTCTGCGGGGGTGCTCGGGGTTTGTGCTGTGGGAAATGGTAACGGAGAAAGTGAAAAATCACAAATTATAAAAGTAGTATTTTATTCAAATAACAAATAAGAGTTTATATTAATGTTGAATTATTCATTATAAACTTAGATACTAAACATGTAAACATTCTGTTCAAACTTTTATTCTTCTGCATCTTCTCCCCCTTCTTTATCTTCTTCCTCGTCACTATTCTCGGCCCCGTTAGAAGTACCTTTTTGGTTTGAGCAATTGCCATTGCAATGCTTGCATGCAAGTGAGCACGCCAACCCACTTTGGCGGCACCCGCACCTCGTAGTGCCACAGTCGGTTTCACAAGAACAAGAAATTTTGCTTAAAATATCCCCAGGACCGGCTTTCTGGGTCATGGTGACAGGACTGAGTTCTACATCCACCAATTCCCACCCCCATTTCAACGGATCTAAGGGCTCGTCTTGACCTTGTGAACCACACCAAGCCTGTACTTGGAAATAGACTCGCTTAATATGCTCGGTTAACGCATTGGCAGTCAGGATTATGCGTGCAAGATTGACTTTGTTAGAATCGTTGGCTTCAGCATACATTTTTGCTCGATAGCTTTGGACGAGCTCAATCGCTCGTGCGCACATCTTTGGGTGCCCCGTAAAAAGCCAAAGCTAGACGAAGCCCATGATCTATTAAATTATCCATGGGTACATGTGTTTGCTTAAATATTTCTGCAACAGGGCCGAGAATAGTGACGAGAAAGAAGATAAAGAAGGGGGAGAAGATGCAGAAGAATAAGAGTTTGAACAAGATGTTTAGTATCTAAGTTTATAATGAATAATTCAACATTAATAAAAACTCCTATTTGTTATTTGAATAAAATACTATTTTTATAATTTGTGATATTTCACTTTCTCCTTTACCATGCCGGATTGAAATCGGCATTACCGACAACCCCCGAGTAACGAGTTTGTAGTGATTTTCAGGCACCTACCATTTCTTCCTCAATTCACCCCCCACGCACCCCCACAGAGGAACGCCGAGCGCCCGCGGGGAAATCTAATGCTAGAATTGAATTTGGCATCCCCGAAAACCCCCAAGTAATTAGTTTGATGCGGTTTTCATGAACTATGCAATTTCCCCTCCAGAATGACCCCCGGATACCCTCGCAGAGCCGCCGCCCCGAGCGCTCCCGGGTAATTCCAATGCCAGAATTAAATTCGTCATCCCCGAAAACTCCCCGAGTGTCGAGTTTGGAGCGATTTTCATGGACTATGCAGTTTTTCCCCCAGAATGTCCACCCGGATACCACCGCAGAGCCGCCCCCGAGTAATTCCAATGCCAGAATTGAATTCGTCATCCCCGAAAACCCGCGAGTAACGGGTTTGAAGCGATTTTCATGCACGCTGCCACATCTCCCCCAATTCACTACCTTCGCACCCCCACAGAGCCACCCCTGGGTAATTCTAATGCCAGAATGGAGTTCGGTAGCTCCAAAAACCCCCAGAGTAACCATTTCCAAACGATTTTTCCGAGTTACCAGTCGTTCCTATAATGTTGCAAGGAATGATGCAATTGGAAAATGCATTTTCCGGCCCAGAAGGCATTTTTCAAAAATGCGCCAAACCAGACGTTGTAGACTTTTTTCCTGGGACCTTCCTGAACACAATGCAAAAAACCGCATTTCGATATCTGCTGGATGTAAATTTTTTCGCTATTATTCGTAACTTCCCTGGACTAAATGTAGTTTAGTTTATTATTTTTTTATTTTGAGTAAAGATTGTTTTAGTAGTTAATATTAATGTTCTACTTCATTTATTACAATATTGCTTTTTTTTAAACTGATGGAAAATATATCGACTAATCAGGCACTTTAAGTACATTCCATATAAAATAAACTCCACATTTTCTCTGTAGTTCATTTTTTTACAAAGGGGGAGGATGTAGTGTAAACATTAAACACAAAAATATTTTATAATTTAATTAGATTCTAAATGACCGTCATTAATCTTTATACATTTGATATATCGACATTTTTTCCATCGGTAGTTGTCTATAGACAATGCACGTGGTTTAATTACCTATTTATATGCTGACTCCAATAATTTTGGTATACTGTTAATAATTAAGAAAACAGGAGTCAGTAATAGTTACTATGTAATTTCCATAAGTAATAAACGTGGCTTAGGTACTCAAAAAAGTATACAAGTATTTTTAAATTAAAAATGGACCTTTACAACTGTAGACACTTTGTTTTGCTCTATTAGAGCTCATCAGTAGAGTACAAGCTTGTCTCTCCAGTCAGTAATGAAGAGACATCCCCGGTATACTTATTATTTAGTTTTAAAAATTCCTAATAAATATAAGTTAATTTGCCGAAAACAATATCTATATCATCGTTTAAAATAGCTTGCGGAAAAAATCGGCAGATTGCGTTGTATTAACATTTCTTAATAAATAGAAAAATGAGACTAAAGTAAAATGGTAAAACGTCCACAAAAATAATACAAAAAAAAACTTATAAAAATGCTTATTTAATTAAGTATTATGTTGATATTTCATATATTTAACGAGCAATTTTTATTTAATTAAATCTATGACACCACGTAAGGTGGCGCAGCTGATATTTCATATATTAAAACGAGCAATTTTTATTTATTTAAATCTATGACGCCACGTAAGCTGGCGCAGCTAATTTCTCAGATATTGAAACGAACAATTCTTACTCGATTAAGTACTATGACGGCACCATAAGTTGGCGCAGTTAAAATTTCAGTACCTGGGCGACCAAGCTCAGCCCAGGTATCATTTCATATTATTGTATTTAAAATTTAATCTTATGTGGGACAATAGTTTTGGGTGACAAAATGTAAAAAACCAATTTTCTTAGACGTGGTACCCAACTGGATCGATTTTATTCATTTACACTACATTGAAAAAACTACCGCCCGAGCAAGGACCCTAGAAGTAATAGTCCAATGCATTACCGACTGTGCTTCCCGAGCTAATATGCAATTTTTCACAGGTTATCGTACCGCAAATACCATCTTAGGTTGGAAAATGAATTTGGGTAAAAAAATTAAAAAAAAAAGTTTTTTTACAGACGTGGTACTGTCTGCACCTATATTTCAAATTTTAGAGCCGTCTCGAGAACCTATGGCAATACATGCTCTAGTTGCTCGCTTAATATTATAAGATAAGATTTATTTAAACGAGCGAGTCTTACTTATTTAAGTATTATGATGCCACTGTAAGGTGGCGCAGTTAATATTTGATATATTTAATTAATAAAACAAAAAAAAACGTTAAAAACGAAAAATAAGAAAAAGGCAGTGTTACGCGGTACGATATTAAATAATACTATTACAAATAATTCTTACTTACTGAACTATATGGTGGCATGCAATAATTACAAAATATAATATGCTAATATTTACAATACTTCAAGTTCCAAGGGCGTCTGCCTAGAATCACCCTAAAAGAGGAGGTTTAGGGGCAACCTCAAACTCTCTCTTTCTTCGACCCTATTTATACTCTTATAAACAATTCAAATAAAATTTAAGCTCATCCTGAAATTTTTTGTGATAATAATACTAACCCTAATATAATACAAAACAATATAATAATATCTGAAAAATAACAATATTAATAAATAAAAAAATGTGAGCCGTCACGGGACGCCTGGCAGATGTGAAACATCGACATTATTGTGTAAAAGTAATATGCAGAAAAGAACAGATTGTGATAGGAACTAAATATGTCATAATGATAAAATAAAATATTACGATTTTTTCCAGATAACGATGACTATTTATTGAATAAATTTAAAAAGTGATTTCGTTTAGCTTTTTATTTAATTGCCTTAAATTCAATAATCTTAAAAAAGGAAATTATTAAAACACAAATTTATATAGAAGTACGTTACTATATTAATATAATTGTAGTTACTTCATAATTTTAGTACAAACAAAAAGCGATACTAAATAAAAAATAGGAAAATGATGAATTTAACTATGAATACAACTTTATCGTTGAATAACTTTTAAACGGTATTTAAATGGGAAATGTATTATGATTTAGGCACGGGTTAATGTGAATATTAAGGGCTGGTTAAGGTCTGATAATTTTTGTTAGGTCATAATCTAAAAATTTGATGGGTGTTTGGAGAACAAAACCAAATCTGGGAAATAACGGACACCCCAATGTATATAGGTACTCACTCATTTTTATTCATATTTTTTCATCACTTTCTTTATTAACACTTTGTTTATTCATATTTAAAACTAAATACACAAATTTTACGCGGACAACTATATGACAACTATTCACCAACAATCAATTTTGATTGACTAGCTGTCAATTTTACAGGTCAGCAAAATATGTAGGTATATTATGTTGCCTATACAAACAAACATTTTTAGATATATAGAATAGATAGTAGGCGGAATCGAGTTAGGTTTTTATGAAACAATTCATACCCTGTCCCGCCAAATTTTTGAATCGATGAGCTTTTTCCCCCTATTGTTGGCGCGCCACCGTCGCGTCGCTCAAAACATGACACCAATTTCATATAAGATATCAGTACATCTCTTATCGATTATTATCGATGCGTTAGGTTTTTTACGTCATGACGTCACCGTCACCACGCGAGAAATCTGATTTACGTGCCGCCATAGATGTTTCACATCAAAAAAAAATTCTGATTTTTTACGCACTCTGCACGCTTTTTTTTATGAGAACGATCACTGCATTACAGATATCATCCTAGTATATACTAAGTTTAAAACATGTTTAGAAAAGCATTTATTATTTAGATTTTATGTACTGCTGTTATGCAAATACAATATTAATGCAGTATAATCTAATGCCAAAACTGACCATATACTCCATTAGTTGTAATTCCCATGGTAAAGTCAAATGGCTGTCTACTTATTGTAAATCAATAGTTGTCCCGGAAGACGTTCATTATTCGATCAGACAATGACTAACCCAAGGGAATTTCAAATTGTTACCAATAAATAATAATTCGATAAATTGGGCACGCTAAGTATTACAAATTATTTAATACTTCAATAAATAAAGATTTAGATAATATTTTTAATATTAGATGGATACTTAAAGAATATCTAAGAAATAATTAAAAGATAAGCTGTGTCTGTAGAAAAAGGGATAATTGGTTATCTCGTGTTATGTGTAAAAATTGCTAAAGCTAGTTTTTATATTATTTGGTCGCTTAAAATAACTAGTGTTGCTGCCGGACCAGACGACAACAAGCTTCTTTTGATCACGTGTCGTCAGACGAGATAAAATAGTTTTTTTTTAAACCGGCCAGAAATTAGTACTTTCCGGTTTATTTTTAGTATGGAGCATAATTTTTAAGTCAGAAAATCTCTTTTTGTCGGACAAGGCCAGAAAATAAAATTGAGTCCGGAAAAGCTTTTACCGGACTATCACAATAATTTTCTTATTTTGTTGGACCGGTCTTCTTTGATTGGTAAAGTGGTTGATTTTGTTGAGGCAGGCGAGTGCCCGGTGAGAGTTTTTTTGCGATCTTAGCAGGGCATTCGACTGCGTCAATCACAGCATTTTAATTAAAAAATTGTATGCATATTGTATTCTAGGTACCTACTCCCTTGGAATGGATACAGTTTTTTTTTTTTGTTTGGACGTTCTCAATTTGTTTCTCTTAAGTATTATAATGAGGTACAAAGTGCTTTTACGGTAGATCCTTAGAGAGGATGTTTACAATGGGAGTACCGCATGGCTCCGTGTTGAGTCCCTATCTTTTTATTTCATATATTAATCAAATTGACTTTATGGCTTTAAATGAACATTTCTTGGACGTTCTATTAAATGAAAATTTAAATTGGACAGACCATTGTACACTCCTGGTGTCTAAATTAAAGTCACTAGTTTTTTTCTTGTACTGTACTAAAAAAATTCACAACATGTTTTTGTCAGTAAAAATCAATTTGTACCTGTCAAAAATACAGATAATAACCGTAATTGTAATTGTAATCTGTTAAGGGTACCATTTTCTAATTGTAAGTTGAGTTTAGATTCGCATTCAGTTCTGGACACAAGAATATTCAATAAATTACCTTATGATCTAAGATCTAAGGGGAATAGTTGAGTTATCCAGGTTTAAGATTTGTTAAAAAAAATTCTAATTGAAAAAAATTATTACACTCTACAAGATTTTTTAAGCTGTTAGTTGCTTTTAATTGACGAATCTTATACAATTTTGTAATTGTCAAAAGAAAACAAAAAAAATGTATGAAGATGTTCTAAATGTTACGAGTTAATTTTCTTTTAAGCATTTATTTAATTTATTTGTGTTTTATGATATTCTTTACTAACTTTCACAACGTCATTAATAAGTGTTTGCAGATATTTTTCGGCTGTCAACACTGGATTATCTGCATGTCGTAAATCGTCAATTAGGATTTCATTGATTTTAATGCTGCATTCCTGATTGACCAATGTTTTTTTTTGTAATATCTTACTAATATATATTAAGAAGCAGTACACAACTCTGACGAACTCCTCTTTTTATTTTTGCAGCAACATTTATTCTTTGTTTCAGACAATATTAATGTGCCTCGAATCCAGGTTCTTTTCTATACATCTTGTTTTATATGCATGCGTTAGTGAAACATTAGGTACTATAAATGCGAATAACGCCTCGTGAGTTCCGAGACCATTAATAAAACCAAACTGAATTTTACCAATATCTTGTTCTAGTTTTCTAAATATTTTAGCGTACATAATTTTTAAAAAGTGCTTACTTATATGTCCCTTTAAATTGTAATAAACGAGAAAATTTTAGCATTTCTCTTTTTGGTTAAACAGACTCCCGCGTCACCCCTTACCTGAGCCCAGTAGGGTGCTAATAAAAGAGCAATAAAAGAGACCTTTTCGCCCACCCTCACCGCATGTGGTTGTATGAATTCACGATCTTACAATCTATTGTTTATATTTAACAAATATATGTGTTTAATTTTTTATAAATAAAAATAAATAAATATCAGAAACGTAAAGATATTTTTTTTTCTGATTTCAACCATATATAATACTGAAACACGTATGGGGGCTTTTTACACAATTTATTTACAAAATTGTTAAGATACACTGAACTCTGCTGGATAACGTCTAACTACTTGACAATACAATGAACTCTTCTGAACACTTGACTCGAACTGACGTTAACTGCCCATGCATCCCCTTATACACAACATTATTTAATCTAGTCAGTGTGTTTAGAAGTTTCTAGAATTTTCTAGAAACATTATTTAAAATGGTCAGTTGATTTTTTTACAAACTTCTAAAAATCAACTGTCAACAACAATCTTTCACATTAAGGTCCCTTCCTTTACGGTTATCCCGTTACACTGCCCCCTCCTTAGATTCATTCCTCCTGGAATGTTATTTCCTACATCGGAATCCCGCACACTCCCTGAGCCAGCCAAACCATCTTCTTGGAGTTGCTGCGCATCTCCACTGTGGTTTCCCTGGTAAGGCGCCAAACGATCATGATGGACCACGACGGGTTTCCCTCTGGGAATTTTCACGATCCGATAAATGACATCGTTAATCTTCTTCTTGATGGTGTAAGGACCTTCCCAGTTCTTTTGTAATTTGGGACAAATACCTCGACGCCGTCGGGGGTTATAGAGCCAGACTAAATCTCCAACTTGGTAACTCTTTTCCATTGTCCGTGTGTCATAGTACCTCTTCATCCGATCACTAGATAATTGTAGTTTTCCACGCACCAGGTTGTGTATATTCTCCATTCGATTCTGAAGGTCGGCGACATATTGTTCACGTGCCATTTCTTCACCAGGTTTACAACCAAACAACAAGTAACATGGTAGCCTCATTTCCCTACCGAACAGGACCTTCGCAGGCGTTTGGCCAGTTGATTCGTTGATGGCCGATCGAATTGCCATTAGAAATAGTGGAATATGTCGATCCCAATCCCTCTGACAATCTGACACCACTTTTGACAGATAGTTGGTTATAGTCCGCTTCATTCGTTCCACCATTCCATCAGACTGAGGGTGCATCGCTGTGGTTCTCGTTTTGTGGATGCCTAATCTTTGGCAAACTTCCTGAAACAGCTTGCTCTCAAAATTTCTTCCTTGGTCTGAATGTAATTCTAATGGTACCCCAAATCGGCTTACGAATTCTTCAACCAATATATCTGCTAAAGTGGTAGCTTCCTGATTGGGAACTGCATATGCTTCAACCCATTTAGTGAAGTAGTCCATTACAACAAAGATGTACTTGTTTCCTACATCGGTCTGTGGAAGTGGCCCCAATACATCTACTGCGATTCTTTCAAAAGGACTTCCAACCAGGTATTGCTGCATTTCCGCCTTCGGTTTTCGGTGCGGACCGTTACTGGCAGCACATGTAGTGCATTTACGACACCAATCTTTAACGTCATTAGTGCAATTTACCCAGTAAAATCTATCTCGGATCTTTTGCAGCGTTTTCGTGATACCCAGATGTCCTTTTCCTAATTCATGGTCATGGTTCTTCGGCTCTATCATGGCTGGGGCACCATCTGGCTCCAGTCCATCCAACCGCGCTGTGACGACACATTCGCAACTTGCCGGAAGTTCGATATCATTGATTAGCTTGATCGAGGCATTGTCAACTTGTTTTCGGTGCAGGAATATTACTTCATTACCAGTACGAAGGATACGTTGACGAAGATCCAAATGAAAACCACAGTGGAGCATAACATCCATGCCCAGAACAACATCTTCATCAACGTCAGCCACCAGCACTGAGTGAACAAGAGAGGTTGAACCAAACTGTAGCGTCACCTGTATCTCACCGTAGACTCTAGCAGAATCTCCGGTAGCGGTACGCAGTCTCCAACTGGTAGGCCACATCTTCTTTCGCATAATGATGGATGGTCGAACGATAGTTTTCGTAGCTCCAGTGTCTACCAGCATGCTAAAGTTCTTCCCATCAATGAGGCCATTCACATATAAGCTGTCCACGTGATGTCGCAGAGTTGCCAATTTAATGGTGTAAGGGGCTTCGGGAATGTTTGGGGTCGATTTCGCCCTCCAGGAGTCGACCCGTTCTAGTTTTCCTGCTGCTGGGGTACTTCAGCAGAAGATTTTTCTTTTTGGGGGCAAGTATTTCTTATATGGCCTAGTTCTCCGCAGTTCCAGCATCTCACTGGGCGCCTTCTTTTTGGAGATAACTTCATTAACCTCTCTACTACCGCTTCGACGTCGCTAACGGAATGAACGGCATGGTCATAGTTACCGGTGACTTCCCTTAGTCGAGCAACTCCACGTGAGGCCTCCGTCGCCGCCTCAAACTCCAGGGCAATGGTCAAGGCGTCCACAAGAGTCTTCGGCCGCGCCAACCGTACAGCGCGCTGCAGCTCGACGTCTCGAAGACCATCGGTGAAGGTTTGGACTGCTAGGCACTCCAGGAAATCCTCCGCTGCATTTGAATACGCAAGTCGTACCATTCTTGCTACATCCGCCTCAAATTCCTGGATAGTTTCTCCATTTTTCTGTTTTCGGCTCTTTAACTGCATTCGGTACACCGGTTGTAGATGAGTTTGACCATAACGCATCTCTAGACGATTCACCAATAACTCGAAGTTGTCAGCTTCGTCCGGTGTCAATGATTGCAAGACGTCTAAAGCTTCGCCTCGCAGAGCTACGGTTAGGGACAATGCTTTCTCCTGGGATGACCATCCATTAGCTCTGGCCGCTGCGTCGAATTGTTTCAGGTAATTTGGCCAGGAAGTCTTCCCGTCGAAGGTCGGGGGTTTCATCGTCGTTCGTACATGGGTCGTCTCCTCGCTTCTTTATCGTTCGATGTCTGCGTGGCAGGTTTCCATCCTTCTTGCATCTCCGTCGCCGTGGTGGATGGTTTGGTTTTGGCGGCTAGCTTCCTGTTCTTGTTGTAGCTTCCTTATCTCGGACTGCATTTGCTGGTTGATCTGGTTTTGCTCGTCTCGCAAGTTGGACACTTGCTGATTTTGTTCGTCTCGCAAGCTGGACACTTGCTGATTTTGCTCGTCTCGCATGTTGGCTACTTGCTGATTCAAGTTGTCCACTTGCTGATTCAAGTTGGTCACTTGCTGATTTTGCTCGTCTCGCAAGTTGCATATTTCGGAGCGCAAATGCGATATTTGCTGGGAGAAGGAACTGGATAACTCTTCTGGTAGGGTAGACATCCGTTGTGATAGCTGGGACACCTCTTCGCGCTGGCTCCTTATCTGACTGGATAGCTCCTCTTGCTGGCTCGTCATTCGTCCTGATAGCTGGGACACCTCTTCGCGCTGGCTTCTTATCTGACTGGATAGCTCTTCTTGTTGGCTCGTCATCCGTTGCGACAGCTGGGATATATCTTCGCGCTGGCTCTTCATCTGACTGGATAGCTCAGAAATTGCTTTTTGAACCGGGTCATCGAACTCCACAATATCAGGGTCCAAATTATTACTTAGGTAGTATTCACGGAGCCGATTCAACAATACAGATTTGGTCCCAGTAGTTTCCAACTCTAATTCTTCGAGCTCTCTTCTGAGCTCAGCCACCAATAGTTCATTTATCTTTTTTCCAGGCATTCTTATATCTTCACCCCACACCTGACACCAATTTGAAACACGTATGGGGGCTTTTTACACAATTTATTTACAAAATTGTTAAGATACACTGAACTCTGCTGGATAACGTCTAACTACTTGACAATACAATGAACTCTTCTGAACACTTGACTCGAACTGACGTTAACTGCCCATGCATCCCCTTATATACAACATTATTTAATCTAGTCAGTGTGTTTAGAAGTTTCTAGAATTTTCTAGAAACATTATTTAAAATGGTCAGTTGATTTTTTTACAAACTTCTAAAAATCAACTGTCAACAACAATCTTTCACATTAAGGTCCCTTCCTTTACGGTTATCCCGTTACAATACTTACGCAAAATTTTATAGTTTACAGTTATGTCACCAAAATATTCTAAATTACACTGAGAAACAAACAAGAGATAATCTCATAATGTGGTACAAAAATACCCAATGATTATTAAATTTAAATCCAAAACAGCAAGGGATAATCTCATAACATTCCGGAGATTAATAACAACTGTTTTTCTGGTTGATTTGTAAATGATGTTTAAGAAGGTCTCTCAGACCATACTCCTGTTCTTCTTTAATTAGATTAAAGATTTTGCAAGGTATTTGATTCAGATCAGGTGTTTTGTGATTTTTAATGACTTTAAAAATAATAAAAAGAATTACCATTTCGATAGAAAAATCAAATACCTACAAAAAAGGTATAGGCTATATATTTTGGCTAAAATTACTTAGATTTCTAAACATTTTAAAAATACTTAATTCTCAATAATGCAATGCTAAATTTTATAACACCTTCTAATTTGTATATACCTACTTAGTTACCCATTAAATTACTTTATTGTTAAATACTAATGTTTCGGTAAATGGTTGTTTGTACATTTTACAAGATACGTCTATAATATTGAAGCACCTGAGATAGCAGCTTATATCTCGCATTTTCTTCCATAAAGGATCCAACTTGTGATACATTTTTAGAGTCTTTATATCAATCGTTTTTGACATTAAAAATCTCCTACCTGTCAGTCACAAACAAGAGGAGCTATCAAATATTTATCCAGCGGCAACGAATGATATGCATACAATATGTCCTAGGGCAAGAACATTTTGAGATGCCTAGGAAAACACCGACGACCGAAACCTCGACTTTGGCTGTATATAAGGTTTTCTCCATATAAAATCGATCTAACCCCACCAGAATTTTCACTGCCCCCACCACTGTATCCCCACCCTTTTTCTTAGTTTCCCGACCGCTTACGCCCGAGTTGGGCTTTGGACTTTGTGTCGTGCGCGTCTGACACGTGGATTTTCAGCGGAAAACCGGTTTTTCCTTACGCGATAGTTTTATAGTGGGCAGTGCTCGCGTGCTTTGACCTATTTACATACTGAAATTTTTGCTTTATTAGTGATTATAAAATATTAAGGTGATATTTTAGTACAGAAACAGTGAGTTTTAAATAAAGTTTTGAAAGTTAAGGAATAATTTTCAATAAAGGTAACTTTTTATACACTAAATAATCTAAAAAGTTTTTGCAAAGTTAGTAAAAAATTCAAAAATATATACTAATAAATATAGTTAATTTTTTAAAAACACTGCATTTTTCTAATAAATATTGTTTATTATTTTTATATTTATAATTATAAAAGCATAAATCGAACCTCATAAAATGTGGGTATATTATAATATTTTTACCATACTGTTTTTGAACTTTTTATAAAGTTTTGATATCATAAAAGTTAAGCCTATTATTTCTTACTTCTTTCGCTCCAAACGACGAAAAAACAAACATCAACTTAAAACTATATTTGTTTGACTGGCGGGTTTTGACATGTCAACTCGAAGTTTTCCTAACTGTTTTTTAGATGTGCTGATTTTACTCTCTCTTTTTCCGTAGGTATGTTTTCCACAGTTAACAGATTCTGATAGGTTTGAATGATTGATATGTTTGTTTGATATAATACTGAATTTCATAAGAAAAGATATAAAAGAATAAGATCCTACTAAGAACCAAAGTATATATTATCGGAGATGGTGATACATACCTTTAAAATAGCAGTACAATTGTATAAATTATTTTTCAATTGTTAGCTATTTCTTATTGTCACGCCCAGGGGTAATATAGGTTATGCCCAGCTGGTGAATAGTCGACGCATTTTACCCCAACTACCTGATAGAAACAAAAATGTTCATAATCTAACAGGAATATTCAACAAAAAATGTTCAGAAAACATGTTCTGCCAATTAATATCTGTCCCTTCCAATTTGTTATTTGTATAATTAGCAGGTAAATTTCTTACACCTAGGAGCAATTTTGATTTTGTTTTGTTAAAATGAGTATAATTAAAAGTTGTCGTAATAGAGATTTGCTATTATTATAAAATTATACATTTTCTAAAAGTAGGGATTTAAAAAGTGGTGTAATATCCTGGCGAAGCATCCAAACGAAGTGCTCAGCAACAGCAATTACTATGGGGCCTAATGAAATAATAACTATAGCCAATTTAATTCATAATCGTGCGTTCAAGCAGAAGGCGGAAGAGAATATTGGTGAAAAATCGCCTAAAATTATTCGTCGAGCTTTAGTTGAAACATCAACACAAAATTTGACAGTTAGTGATATCGAGGATATTCGGCGGAACATATATACATGCTGCAGAAAAGTGCTACCGGGCGTCTGGCCCCCAAAATATCGAAGAAATTCATAGACTTGGGGATGTGTACTTCCCTAAAACAAACAATGGTGATAGATAGATAGATAGATTTTTATTGGGTTGGCTGTTAGCCTGTATCACTTGTATATACAACCAACGGGTCCTTTTGGGGTTCAGGCCCTCGTTCTTGTCACACAATTGTCTACACCTACCCAGGGCTATTGTAGCTTTTGCGTGTGACAATGGTGAAGATTTTTTATTTGTAAATGATCTGAAACATCATATAATAATTTTTTTATGTCAGACAAACATTCGTGTTTTATGTCAGTTTAATACATTATATATGGATGGTTCTTTTTCATATTGCACCAAATATTTTGGACAATTATTTACAATACAGGGGTTAGAAAATGGTCAATACATACATTTAGTTTATCGTTTGTTAAAAGATAAATCCAGAATTTTTGAATTGCTTAAATTGGGCTGGGATCCTCTAGAAGTTTTTATTGACTTTAAAAAAGCAATTCATATTGCTTTATCTAATAGTTTTCCCCATATTAAAATTAATGGTTGTCGATTTCATTTACACCAAAACTGGTTTAAAAAAAATCCAGTCACAGTCAGGATTGGTTTGAGAATTTAACAATGAAGGCTCAGATATTGGCAAATGGATGCGACATACTTTTGGTTTAACATAGTGTAACGGGATAACCGTAAATGAAAGGACCTTAATTTGAAAGATTGATTGTTATTCTTGTAGCCGGGAAATTTGTTGAGTTTGTTCTTCTTGTTGGCTCGTCATTCGTTGCGATAGCTCCTCTTGCAGTTGGGAAAGTTGTTGGGATAGTTCAGAATTCGCCTTTTGATTTGGGTCTTCGAACTCCACAGCATCAGGGTCCAAATTATTATGTAGGTAGTATTCACGGAGCCTTCTCAACAATACGGATTTGCTACCAGTAGTTTCCAACTCTAATTCTTCGAGCTCTCTTCTGAACTCAGCCACCAATAGTTCATTTATCTTTTTCCGAGGCATTCTTGTATCTTCACCCCACACTTGGCAATTCAATGAACTCTTGTGAATATTTGAACTTGAACTGCCGTTAACTGCCCATACATCCCCTTATATACAACAAATGAACATTCTGGAATTTTCTAGAAACATTATTTAATCTAGTCAGTGTGTTTAGAAATTTTTAGAATCTTCCAGAAGCATTATTTAATCTAATCAGTGTGTTTAGAAATTTCTAGAATAACAATCTTTCCAATTAAGGTCCTTTCCTTTACGGTTATCCCGTTACAATACTTAGCACCAGATGAAGTCTAGGATTGCTATGTGTTTGATCTTATGTCGTACAAACCTAATAATGAAAAATTATATAAATATGCTGATTATCTTCTCAAATTCTATATATCAGAAGATTCTCCATTTCTGTCAACAATTTGGGCAGATAAAAATGCATCGGTGATGAGAACGACAAATGCATATGAGTCGTTCCATTCCAGATTTAATTAATATATTTATTAACAAATTGATAAATTGTCAACTAGATTATATTTGTATTAAAATAAATAGTCTTAGCTAAACAGCCAACATTAGAGACAAAAATGTAAAAAATAAAATTACGTTTCCAGAACGAATGAATAAAAGTCTAAATTTAAATCAAATAAATAGACTTGCTTTTGTAAAATTAGTGTCTTATCATTCATGTAATAGTAATAGTAATAATTAGTTTATTAATAATATTTAAAATTACTTTTTAGGTAACTAAATTCTTGCGTAGAAAATTCCTGTAATAAAAACATAGTATTTCTAACCGTGTGTTGAAAGTTCCTGTCCCAAAAATTTACCTGCTTTCTTGCGTCGAGAATTTATACGCCCGTTGTGCCTTAGGGGTTTGTATAAGGAGAAGAAAAACTTGAGGCAAAACTCACATATGTCGTTGTTGGCATTCTGCTAAGAACAGTAACGTAATAGGAAAGTAACTTCAATAAAATTAACAGAAAATAAATACTTACATTTGTCACTCCTGGCCGATAGAAGTTGTGTCCTAATGATTTGTGATGAGGGGTAGCTTTACTAGACGCCCTTGCCACCCAGATCGTGGTTATCTATATTTTGTATGGATATCATTTTTCATGTTTCATTTTTCATTTTTTATTCGGGACGCCTCTGAGGTAACGCCTCATTTTTTGGTGCGTGCAGCCGGCTCTATCGAATTATAAGACGTTGTTACGTCAATAAACAACAGAAAACTAACAACATATATATTTACAACAAAACAACAATTAATAATCAGAAATAACTAACCAGGAAAATCTTAACTAATCTTACCAAATAAAATACATGGTGGCAGATCTATTTTAGATACACCCCAAAAAGTGACTCTTGTAGAGAAAGAACCTCAGAATACGGACTCTTCGAGTTCCACCTCAACGACGCTCTTTTATAGCAAATTCATATTCTACATGAGAATAGAATTTAAAATATTTAAGCTCGCTTTGAGATTAAAAGTACTGAATTTGAACGGTACAATAGGTACCAAATAATATACAGGGTGTCCCAGAATTAACTACGGAAACTTCGTATACGTATTCCTTGATGACAAATAAGTAGGGTCTTTACTATAAAAAAAATTTTTTTAGAGACTCCTGTCAGAGTTATAACCTACTTTGCAAATGTGCGCTGCTTGATCGCGATACACGATACTCAATTGACATGGTCCTACTTTTTATTTTTTTACTCCAAACCGAAACGATTTCGCAAAAAACGACAAGGAACAAAAAAGTTTCTAAATAATCAAAACTTCCTAAAATAATTTTTTGTTATTGCAAATATTAATTGCTAAGAAAGTTACAAAAAAAATATTAAGAGGGGTTCCTTGATTTGCACCCTTAGAATGGGGTAGGGCAGGTGAAAAGTGGCATGAGAAATTTTTTTATAGGAAAGACCCTACTTATTTGTCATCAAGGAATACGTATACGAAGTTTCCGTAGTTAATTCTGGGACACCCTGTATATATATATATATAAAACTATTAAATTAATAGGGTTAAACTACCCTATCACTTACCAACACAACTTTCTGGTGACATGTCACACTAGACACAAAATATGCCTGTATTCAAAACCGCATACACTCAAGTTTCTATCTAGAGACTCTCCAAAGGGACCACTTCAGACCCCGGGCTATTTTTCACTAAATTTACTGTATATACCTCGTTATTAAATATTCCACGGTCTATATATACATATATTTTGTATAAAATCTGCTAATAATGGATTAAACCTATATGTAACCGTACATGGATTTAGTTTTTGTTTAAAGTGTGCTGAATTTGGAATAATTTCCTATATTGTATTATATTGGAACTTGTAAATTTCTTTTTTTATTATGTAATTCTGATGGATTCTCTAGTGCTGCATTTTGAATGAAAAATTGTTTAAAGGATTATTTTTTTTTAACTTTTTTAGAAGTTGTCACTTAAATCGTCTATCGTCTCATAAATTTTTTTATATAAATTTATAAAAATTATACAAACGCACTGTGAAGGTATAATTTAAAACCGTCAGCCTTTAAGATCAATAATAGTTATTTATGATATGAGTGTTAAAAGTGAGGTTTTATTTTGTGAGTGAAAACGTTTGTGAAATGAGCGGAGCGAATTGAACAATTTCACGAACAAAATAAAATCACTTTTAACACAAATACCATACAATGTTTTTTGTACAACTTCCCTATTTTGATAATGAAACGAGCGAATTTTCAATGACAATGAACCAAACCGTGTTAAAAGTAAACTAAACCGTGTTAAAAGTAAACTTGTTTACATGGCAACGTGTTAAAAGTATTTTTATAATTCACGGTCACAAAGTTTCTATTTCGATACTAAAAACAGTATCGAAATAGATTCATTGTAACACTGTTTTTGGTAACTTTTTGTTTTGCACAATTGGTTGCACTGCACTGATTTTCAACGAAAGAGTTCAGGTAGTAAATCAAAAAGTATGTTGTAGTAAATGATTAACTACATTATCAGCGTTATTGCTAAATTCGGAATATTTTATACAAATTTGACAAACATTCTAATTTAAAATCATTAAAACTGACAAGTGTCAAAACTGTCAAGATTGCCAACATAAATAAATATTTCGAAAAACTCTCATTTTATTTTTTTTATACTTTTCAAAGTTCATTATAAAAAATAGTATGTAACACTCGAGTTACAATGACGGTTTGTAGTACTCGTTCTTTGCGAAACTCACCGCTTCGCGGTTCGTTTCACAAACTGAACTCGTACTACGGAACCTCTGTCATTGTAACACTTGTATTACAATATACTATTTTAACACGCTGCTATGTAAACAATCGTTTTTAACATTGTTTGCTAACATTAAAAGTGTCACTTTTAATTACAGTTGTACAAAAAAACATTTAAAAATTTACTGACACAAATATTATTTTAATCTAAGCTGATTGTTACCATAGTGAACATTTGAATTTTGACGTCACGTATTGTTCTATGTTAACTTAGTTTTGGACCATCTTCTTATATACAATTAAATGTTAATCTACTGCAACCTCTTACCTACGAAATTATCACCCTAAAAGATATTTTAAAGGTTTTACAAACCAGTCCATTGTTATTGAAAGCACTCTAAAATAATTTTTCTTAAATTAAACACATTTTGTAAGCTTTTTGTTACCCTTATTTTCTTCCAAAACTTTTTCTTTAGGGTTTGTTAAGATCTATAGAATGTTTGCTATGGTTTACATGGCTTTATTTCAGATTTTTTAATTAATCTGTGACACACTTTGCTACTTTATTACCTACCTTTTTAGGTTACCACTGCAATTTTAGTTATTTAATTTTGCAATTTTAATTCTAATCCAATATATCACAGAACATGCTGCTTTTATTTTTCTGCAAAATTATTTGAATTTCCTAAGGTACCTATACATCGGTATATATATGTAAAGTGATTTTCCTGTTTATTTTTATTATATCCTTAATTACTTGAAAGCAAGCTGCGCTGAATTACCCTTATTTAATTACTTGTTTCTCTCTGTAAATTTATACAATTTTTATTTAAAGTTTTATCACCAAATAAAGCGATTTAAAAACGTATATAACAGTGCAGTAGTTTGTTTATTATATTTAAAAACAAAAAAAATATCTTACTTTCTTGGATAAATTCCAAGTGAGCATTTCACAAATATCTCAGTCGTTGCATTCAAGACAAGAATATTAATTAGATGTGTGCTTTGAACTAACAGAAGCGAATATGCTTCCTCTCTTTTCCTTGCTTATCAGTAGTTCTGTGATATCCATTATCTTATTATTCTGCTTCGCCGTTTCCACTTCAAAGCTAATGAGGAGCTGTATGTACCTACTTACTTTATTTTTTGGTAATTCTATCACGCCATTGCAGAAACTGTACTAAAACTTTGCTTTATGTTTTCATATTTGTTCGTGTTTTAGAGTCATAAAAACAGTGATTTTACAGGTCATAAAATACAATATGATTAAGATAAATCAGTTATTACGTAATAACTTTAACAAACAGAGCTAAAAATAGAGTTATATATAAATATTCACAAAGGCTTAATTTTGATTAAACAATAAAAATAATAATAATAATGTGCATATGCATATACAGCTACAAAATTAACTAATAAAGAAAAAGTAATTATAGTCAAATGACAGATAGTGGATTATATAAGTTTATTCGTAAGGCTACTTCAATGACGCGGTTATCGTCGCAAGAAAGAAGAATGAAAATGACCTCTGCGACATAGTACAGAGAGGACTGAACAAAGAAAAGCAATGGTGTAATTCAGTGGGACTTAACATCAACCTCACCAATACCACTTTAGTAGCCTTTTCAGGAAAAAAGAAACCTAGCTTAAAAACCGTTAAAGTAGGTGAAAATATCGTTAAGTGGAAAACAGAGTTAAAATATCGATGGCTAACCCTAGATAACAGGTTACTCTGACATAAACACGCATTGCAATGATTTATAAGGCAAAAAAGAGACCAAACATAACTTATAAGGCAAGAGCTTGGGGCTCAAGAGCTAATCTGACTACTACGAGGACAAACCTCTCAAAGATTCAGAGACTAGACTGAGCATGCATCACTGGAGCAATGTAGACATGCCTTACTGTTGCAATGGAAGCAATCCTAAATCTCATGTCATTAAATGGTATACGGATGGCTCCAAAACAGATGAAGAAACAGGAGCAAAGATTTTTGGACCTAGAGCCAAATAATTAGAAATCGTGGGTTAATACCCAAGCATTTTTCAAGTGAAAATCCGTGCTATTAAAAGATGTGTAGAATTTAATATCGAAAGAAAATATCGTGAACAAAAGATTGTAATAATGTCAGATACTCAAGCAGTCATTAAAGCTCTATACTCACACATAATTAGTTCAAAGATGGTCTGGGAATGCCTAGACAAACTAAAAGAACTAGGACAAAATAACACTGTAAGCCTCTTATATGTTCAAGGGCACATAGAAATAGAAACAAAACGCAGACAAGCTGACAAGAAACGGAGCTGAAACCCCATACTTGGCACCAGAAAAACTATCTTGGGGAATCATCACTAGTACAATCTAAGTACTGAAGCGTTTTAGAAAACCCAAAACAACCGAAGACGCTTCTAGAAAACTTTACCCAGAAGAGACCTTTCAGCTGTCTAAACCTTAATAAAAAGAACCTCCGTATTATAACGATTAAGAGCAGATCCAAAGAAACTAGGATTGGTAAATGAAGCAACGTGCATATTCTGTGAGAAAGAGGACGAAATCTCAATACACATACTCTCAGAACGCATTGCATTAGATAACATAGGGTCACAGTCAAACGACATAAAAAAAAAGATCTACGTAACTTGAATTCCACCGAGATCCTAAACTTTCCAATAAAAATAAAACCAGAAGAGTTACTATAAGTCCGAGGATACATCAGACTTATAGCAAGAAAAGGAGGACACAATAGAACTTATAGGTCGTCAAATATAGGGCAGGTCACAAAAAGTGAGTTTGATGTATCAATTGTCGATTTGACAAAATCTTTCTCTCATTAACGTTATGCTATATGTGCTTAAGTAGAAAGTGAGTAAGTGTCACATGTGACATGAGTTAAATTTATCGACCAAAAAAAATAATTACTAAACATTCATAGCTTAGTTGTTAGATCATTGCCCCGTAAAGGCAAAGTTTGCAAGTTCAAGTCCTGCTGGATGTGATATAATTCTTTTTTTAAATATATTTTTCTTTGTAAAATTAAAAAATTTTATTTATCATATGTCTTGCAATCAACACATAAAAATTATTGGTGAATTACACAACGTCGGTAAACTATTTTAAAAAAACAAAAAAGTCATAAAATCGATCTTAAAAGTATAATTTAGAAACAAATGAGACAAGTATATAGGTCAAACAATTTATGTGTTGGAACTTTCCCAAAACTTCTAAAAAACTTTGAAAAATATCAGTAAAGAATAACTATTAGCAGGATATCATTTATTTTACAAAGACTGATTATTTACTGTGAATTTTGTTGGAACAAAGCAGAAAACAAAAAAATGTAAAGTATGCAAATAAGTCAACAATGAAAACATGAATTTAGATATTAAAGCGTAAGATATGAATGAGAAAATTTTTGTGATCCTTTATCAAATTTTATAGATAATATTTCTCTTTTAACTATAACCTTTATCCCTATCCCGACTAATTTCCTTATTTCTTTATGAATGGTAAATAAAAAAAGTAAAAATGAACTTAATCAACTGATTCTGAATTATTTGTTTATCAAAGTAATCTGAAAGAGGTTGACCCAACTCAGTAGGACGAAAAGAAAAACGGAAAATCTTTGGCAGGTTCTTTATTGGTCATTAATAATAAATCTGTATAATCCCTCCTACAAGGATTGAAATTGTCTAAGTAATTAACAGCTGTGTTTTTTTTACGGATGAGGAAAAAGAAATTTCGGAAGTAAAACTTAATAACTTAGAGAATAATTAATACATCAGTTATTTCGAAGCCGGAATTGATATATTACTAAAGTAAAGATTTATGTTTTCGAGAGTGTAATAAATTGTTTTAGAGATTAGAGTTAATTTTAATAATGTATTGTTTTCATAAACTAATAAAGTCGAAAAATTGGAAAATTAAAACATACTACTCTGTTTTACAAAGTAACACATAGAAAATTAAATAATTTTTATAAGTATATTAGTCTTATGGTTAATAAATAATAAGCTATCTCGCCAAGTCGTTGAGTTCCTTTTTAAGAGTATTAGTATTATAAAAAATTATTATATAATAGAAAGTTACTTCTGGTTAACTCTTATAATAAATGAAGGAATAAACAGTGTATAAGTCCTATTCTAGTACAACTCCTTTTTGATTATGTAAAGTGTCAATACCAGATAATCATAAAATTTGGCATATTAAAATGTCATACACTCCATAAATAAAATAAATCGTTTAACGCTTTTGGACATAAATTTAATTTCTCTTGATTCGTTTCTCTATTGACAGAAAAATTTATCTTAGCACAAAGAAAAAATCGTCGGTATCTATCAATAAAATGCTCACGGAGCGACTGATTTCACACTTGAAGAGTCCTCTAAAGGTGTCGGATAAAAACTGAAGTTCAGATTCATTATAATTTCATACCTCATAAAACCGTAATTGGAAAAGTTAAATCTTTTATATTCCAAGAACATACATGTTAAAAGTTTATATAACGAAGTAAAGAAGAGTCCCGATTATTTTTTTATGCTTTTAACTAAACCACTTAGGTAACTTTATAAATTTAAAATTGAAAAGAACTTATTAACTAGGTATGAATAGAATTATTATTTCTTCCAATATTTGCGGTTAGTTTGCAATAGATTTTTGTGGTAGTGTTAATTTTGTTTTAGGCATCAGTAAATGTCATAAAATAAATACGACAAGAATACAAAAAACGTCCAGTCTGAATTCTGAATACATCTTTATACATTTACTAGCTTACCCGACGGACTTCGTACCGCCTAACACTGATATATTTTTCTCATTTTTCGTTGTTTTAATTTTTTACGATTTTGTCTTGTTTTTATGATATTTTTTTTTAGTTTTGTCGTGTTCAACATATTTTTTCGTTAGTTACAACGTTTTTACATTTTTTTTTCGTTTTATTTTATAATTTATTGATTAAATATAATAGATATCAACTGCGTCAGCGTACAAAGGCATTATTTTACTTAATTTAAATAGTTATTGTCTTGGCTTTCGTTTTGCCGCAATTTTTTCTGTTTTGTTTTACTATTTTACATTTTATTTTAGTTTCTTGTTTATCTATTACTTTATAAATACAACACTATCTTTAGGGTTTTTCCACAACCTAGATGTTGAATAAACTAGAAATCAAAACACAGTGCCATCTACCGAGTGTCTATCCAATCTAATGTTAAAGGTTTATAGAGTTTATCAATAATTAACTTAAACTGCCATCCATTAGAAATTCGTAGAACTACACAATAAATGTCACTTAAAAAGTATTGTCACTTTACCGTCAAAGTACATAAATAGGTAAAAAAATAATTTAAAACACATTTACTCCGGGAGCTCAGAGGGTTTTCGTAGCCGTTAAAGAGACAAGGCTCCACCAAAGTTTTTTCTATGTATTTTGACCCCCTGATTACAAATATCAAAGGTGGATTCCCGAGAAATGGTTAGGAAATTTTTTATTAACAAATAATTTGTTACTAATAAACAAATATTTTTTTCGCAAAACAAAAAACATAACCGTAATCCTTGACTGATTTTAAGCAAAAAAGGTATTTTTTCATCAGACGCACTGTTTTCAAATTAAAAACTGTTAAACATTTGAAAAATAGCATTTTTGACATGTTTCAAACTGGCATAACTTTTTATATAATTAATATTTGTAAACTCTGCGAACATTATTTGACACTTAAGATCATAAAGTATAAGATGAAACCAGTTGCAATACGAAAATACAATCTTTTTGTTACTTTTTAACGCTATAAACACTATGCATTTAATCTCCTGTAACGTACGACGTATGAAGGGTATAGCCATTCACTTTTTATTTCCATCTCAGTAGGCTCTGTTAGTTACATGAAATTCGCCCAGTATAATACACGTCTGTTCATATTGTTCTGTGGTCTTATTAATTGTAAATACGATGTTGTCACGTCTTTAATAAAAATATGTGTATTCATTACAAATATCTTAAGTAATTAAATCTGCAAACCAAATTTAAAACTTGCCGAAAATAAGTCAATGTATTTAATATTAAATTGAATAGGTACTAAAGTAGATACGTCAGTTTTCGCTGTAAGTAGGTACTATTAATATCCAAGAATGGTCTATTTAAATTCACATGAATTTTGACTGATATTCAAAATAACACATTCCTTTGCACAGAACAGATCCCTGTTTATAGTCAATTATCATATTATATTATTGATCTAGAACGAAAATAGTTATTATCCTATCAAGTGCGGAAAGTTATACTTTCCCGCAAGAGTTAGGATCAATATTTTTTCTACAAGCATAAAAAAGATACTTTATTCATTTTTTAAATTTTATTTTCAACTCCTAACAATGTAACAACATTTTAATTTGTGACAAGTAAAGTTTGTTGTTGCTTTGAGTAACGTTTACAGAGGTGTTTTAATAAATTATGATTTTTTTAAGAACAAACATTTTAAAAATCTCTATTTTTATGCAAAATAATCTTTTTTTTACTATTTGTATGTAGTAGGTACAACAACATAAAAGTAATAATACAATAATTTTCCAAAAGGTTATTGAAGGACATATTCATTTAATAAAAAAAGAGAAAGAGATATTTTCTGAATTAAAATGCGTGCGGAAAAGTGTTGTTTTACGCATGCTTGTAGAAAAATATACTTTTATATTTACATTTTATTACAAATAAATAATATAAGTAAAATTCAAAATGTAGCACATATACATATATTAATAAAAATGTTTAATACAACTTTTAAATTATTCAAGCAGTGGTAAAAAAAATTATTTCATCAGTTTTGAGTTTAACATAAAAACACAGTACTCAAAGTCTATAGGTAT
The DNA here is from genome assembly GCA_964028335.1 of Altica lythri. Classification (NCBI taxonomy): domain Eukaryota; kingdom Metazoa; phylum Arthropoda; class Insecta; order Coleoptera; family Chrysomelidae; genus Altica; species Altica lythri. Next base: position 22,958,398 of record OZ034809.1, on the reverse strand, counting down.
CCATCTTTTTTAAAGTCTTCTATTTTACATCCAAATGGCATCATAGTGTAACATTATTGTATTAGTGGCTGTAGGATAATAAAATTTCACATCCAATGGGTTAATTGAGGAAACTATACTCCAGTAAAAATTTGATTTTCCTGGTCCGCCCCAGGTGGTGTCGCATTTGACTTAAATATGCTGATGTTTTAATAATGTTCTTTATAACAGAAATTTTTCAGAAAAATTAAGATTTGTTAGACATTTCAAACCGATACAATGAAAAAAATATTTTAATAAATTACATAAAAGCAAATAAAAACAAATACAGATGCAGATTTAGATGTAACATGTAAATGTTGTCGGTGTATTTGTATGATCAATCCTCTTCCATTATTTCACTGGAAGAATCAGAGTCACTATCAAATCCAAAATCGGAATCGTCAGAATCTGATTCCTCCAATGAAATAATTAAAGGAGGAATATTGTCATGTGCGCAGTTTCCCATGTAAGTAGTCCAATCTGCCAAAATAAGTTCGTCTATATGTCTACAAAAATTTTGCCACATGTCTGGTGTACATTTAGTCAATGCTTCTGTCCAAGTTTTTTTAACTCTTGCCTGGTCAACATAAGTAGATGTAATATGTTTGTTATAATAGGTATGTCTTAGTAAACCCCCATGCTAGTTCTATTGGATTGTAGTGACAATGGTATGGTGGTAGTCGAAGTACTTCATGTCCTCGTTGTTTTAAAATTTCATCCACTACATATGTCTTTTCGTCAGTTTTATAAGGTAAGATTATAGAGTACAGTTGTTTCTTTGTCATTTTTGTGTCAAACCTAATGTTATTGTTAATGAACCATTCCTGCATCATTGCTTTTTTCGCTGAAAAAGAGGGTGGTTTGTTAATTTGAACTGAATGGTATGGCGCGTTGTCCATGACCACCACACATTTTTCTTGAAATACAGATAGAGCAGGAATGAGTTGATTAACAACCCAGTTTTTAAAAAGGTCACCATTCATACTTTTGTTATAGTCAAGGTCTGTATTCGAAGAGTCTAGTAACAAGTCACATCCTTCCAAAAATCCAGTATCAGTCCCTGCGTGTAAAATAGTAAATCGCTTTCCTTCCGATTTTACACGAGCTGGATTACTTTTTAGGTCAGAATCGTGCACCCACTGACGCACTGAACTACCATTTTTATAGATCCATGTTTCATCTAGGTACACGAATCTAACTCTCTCAGCAAGACTTTTTAGTTGTTTATATTTCCGAATGAAAGCGATCTTTCTAATTTTAACGTGTCGTTGTTCACATAAAATATGTCGTCCATTTACTTTTTTAAATTTGTATCCCATTAATTTTATAAGTTTGTATAGTGTCGTACGTCCCCCTTTAAAATAAAAATTTTGTTTAGCATCAGTCAAAAGTTTGTCTAAAGTAAAATGTTCAGTTTTAGCATGGTACATCCAAATCTGTCGCTGTAAGTCTTTTTTTAAAATAAACTTCTCAAATGTATCAGTTTTACATCCTTTATCTGCGACTTTCTCATTATTTTTCAATCCTTCTTTAATAATCTTCCGTATTTTCGATACACTGATCTAAAAAAATTAAGCATTTAGAATGTTTGTCATATTAATTAGATTCAAAAAATATACCTCAGTTACACAACGGTAGTTAAGAGTTTTAAAAATATTTAACAAAATTTTGAATTAAATTATAGTTACAAAAATGTATAATTTCGAAATTTGAAATCTGACAACATTGTATATAATTTATTATGATATCGGTCAAAAAAGGTTATGTGTTCTTTTAATAATATAAATTTTATTTAAAAAAGTGATACATATTTATAAATTCATTACAAAAACCTCTCTCAATTAATCTAATGCAAAATATATAAGTTTATGTTAGCGACTAGCATTGATTTAAAAGAAATACACATAAAATCGTACTTACTTGAAAAAGATTTAAATAAACACTCTCACAGCCGTTAGCTTGTTTCCTAAACATACCATAACATCTAACGATGCTGTTGTGAATTTCTGTACTTATTTTTTTTGCATTGTATATTGAATCTAAGAAAGCATCAAATATTTCGTTCATGGAGACTAGACAAGGAGTACGAACTCCATGTATGCAAATAGGGCTATCAAAATAAGAGGGCGCTGGTGTTCCATTTGTACCAAAATGGCGACCAATGAGGGAGTAGTTTAAAATAAAATAAATAATTTTTAATTATTACATTATTAATTAATTTACACAATGAAAAAAATAGTTCGATCTATCAGATATAAATAATAAAAACCAATATAATAATATACGATTATTTAATTGTCTATATTCATACCGGTACAAAAGGAAAACTAGCGACGCTAGTGGTGAAAAAAGTAAACCTAATATGTACGATACCGTGGACAGATTTTGGCAATTCCTCCGGTCGAGTGCGTACTCCTTGTCTAGTCTCCATGATTTCGTTATTGAATCTTCAACAATTTTACCTTTGACAACGTGCTGTCAATATTTCGACAGTAGGTACCAACTACCAACCCAACAAATTGAAGTGCCAATCCAAGAAATAAAATGCATAGTCTACTGAGATTGAAATAAGAAGTGAATGAATTATATTGTTTATAGCGTTAAAAAGTAATAAAATTATTGCATTTCGTATTGCACCCGATTTCATCACATTCCAAAGTAATAAAATATGCGCGTTAAGATGTTTTATTTTTTTGCATAAAAACGGCGCCCCATACGACAAAAAGAAGTGAGGGATATTTTGGCACAAATTAAACGGGGATTTCCAAAATGATTTTTAGTTTGAAATATCTCAGTGGCGTACCAGTTCTTTCTTCAAAAACATTGAGATCATTACCCGTATGCGCGGCAATGATGAACATAAAATTTTTAATTGCATGTCAACCAATTCGCAATAACTACCTCTTAACAACCACCAAATTTCATTTGACTATCTTTACCGGTTTCAGAGCAATACATAAATAGTTAGTTTTTAAGAAAAACTTTAACTCCCCGTATCTCGGAAACGAAGAATTTGCGGACAAATGTTATACAGCAAACTGTCATTATTTTTTTATGCAGAATTACCCCCTAAAGTTTTTCGCACTTATTCACTAACACCCTGTATAAAGATAAATAACTAAACATTCTTTTCACTTAAGATACTTAGATACAAAATTATTGTGGCTGTTTTTTATAATAAAAATGTATTCATAAAAAGTGTGTTAAGTTGGAAAAATCAATTTTTTAAAAGCCGTAAATGTTATACAGCAAACTGTCATTATTTTTTTATGCAGAATCACCCCCTAAAGTTTTTCGCACTTATTTACTAACACCCTGTATAAAGATAAATAACTAAACATTCTTTTCACTTAAGATACCCAGATACAAAATTATTGTGTCTGTTTTTTATAATAAAAATGTATTCATAAAAAGTGTGTTAAGTTGGAAAAATCAATTTTTTAAAAGCCGTAGCAGACGTAATTCAAAGAGGCGGAAAACTGAAATCTTAGAAAATATTTCTAGAGTCATTTCAACAAAATTGGTTCTTTTCTTGCGGTTGGCTTCTTTATTTCTAGTTAAATTCTGTGATTTGTTCGTATATCTTCAAGTGCAGATCTTAAAAAATGTAAAAGAAATTGACCATGAAATCTCATATACAAGTTAAATGAATTCAAAATAAAACATAAAAATAGATTATACAGGTATATATTCTTTTACAAAACAGCCAAAAATACAAAATCTTTAAATGATTTGTTTGTGCCTATAGTTTTAAAGTTATAATTTTTTTGGGGGTTCTTGCAGACGATGTGCCGAAATGTATTGGTTGATTAAAATGTTTTGAAAGCGACACCCATTAACCAGTAAAGGAATCAAAATTTATACGCTATTTTAATATTTCATCTTCCACTTAAATACACAAACAAAAACCTTTTAATTTGTCAATTTATTCTTTATAAGTTAACCTGTCAGAGTATTTTGTTACAATGGAAAAATCCGAATATGTGATGAAATTCGTTGATTTAGTAGGTTTATAAGCAACAGAAGTTTATACAAAAATGGTAAAAGTGTTAAAGGAATCTGCTTCCTCATTTTTACTTAAGAATCAATGGGTTTTGGAGTTTAAACGTTTTTATGAGTATTTTAGGCGATTGTACTGAACTTAAAAAATCAACGCCAATGTTATTTACTATATTTATTTGAGAAATCTAACAAAATCTGTTAAAAAAAGGGTGTGGCAGTCAGTGGGACTACCAGCAGAAGTTATACTTCTATGCACTGTTAACTAATAAACTTAATAACTACAAACACAGGCAAGTGGAAATATTTTTTTTTTAAATTAACTGTATTCAATTATATAAATACTTAGAAAAATAAGACCAGTTGATGTGTGTCCTTACTTCAAACACGAAAACCAAACAGTAAAACGATCAATGTACAAAAGAGGTGTTTACAAAACCCGATTTGCTTACCGTGGGCTATTACAGATTTTAAAAGACTAGAAAACAATTCAAAACATTTTCTAACAACATATAGGTACACACTTTTACAAAATTTTAACGCACTTTGAACTGCACTTTTTAGTAACTTTGCAGGAACAGGTTTTAACTCACACGCATGTCTTCGACTCAAAAGCATAGTGAAGGATATAATGCAACCATGTGACGGTATTTTAGACTACAATACAATACTCATTACTGAATATTATTATTAATATAAAATACTAAACTTAATATGTATACTTACTGGACAGAATTATAAAATAATATGTCAAACATAATGCGATACGTCAATGTAATACAATAACAATAGCTCATACTGTTTGTTGTATATCTATCTTTTTTCAATGCAATGAATGTTTAAACGGTATTCAAAGGACTTATAGTGATGACTAATGACATGTAAATATTTCATCTTTGTTTTTACCGAACAATATACCTTATATGTGATTCTGTCTCTCTCTTACTCACACCATTACATATGTAATGATTTTTCCCATTTAGCTACACACTAATTCATTCCACAGAGTGTCCGAATAGAAGTATAACTGAAAAAATAAAAATATAACCATTATCGAGAGCTCGTAAAACTGTTTTTTTATACATAGTAATTTGATTCATTACGTTTTACAAAAATTTGACAGGATAGGTTTTTCCCCAATAAGCGAACTGAAGTCATCAAAATGAAATCATAAATCTAGTTTTATCTATGGATAACCAATTACAATTCAAGACGCAAATGTTAAAGTCTACATGTATGGTCGAAACGTACTTTGCTATTCATACTTCTAATAAATGCCGTTTTGCCAGATTTATGTAAAAGTGTAAATCTGGGTGTGTAAAGTACTTAATAAACATTTCCAAGGTAATCAAAATAACAAAATAACAGTAACAGTTAATTAAAAATTTCTAAACGAATTCATTTGAAAGGCTGTAACTAATTTGTAAGTAATTATACACTCGAAGAATCTTTTCTAAAGGAATGAAATCTTGCGTATTAGATTTTTTTTCTTGTGGTAAAAATAAGATGTCTAAGCCTTTCACTAAGCGAAATAACTTTTGTTTTTGAACCGAGCCTTTTACGAACTTCTAAATTGACTTTTAAAGGGCGTTTTACTCGTACTGTTTTGAAGGGAATTTATGTGTGAATAATAAGTATAATTGGAATTTAGAGAACGGAGGAGTAAAATTGTCAATAAATTTATTTATTTTCGCTAGTAACGTACGAGAAAAAGTTTGGCCTAAAATCTCTGCCAAATTTTGATGTTTAGACTAGTTACCATAAACCAAGTAAAACAATAGTTGATTGTTGTCATTACTGAACGTCTAATTGTTTAAATAATTAAGTTTAAAATATCTTACAAACTTGAGATTTTTAAAAATATTTATAGCTTAGTTGAACGGTTGCCCAAAAGTAAAATTGTAAACTTGTTCAGAGAAATAAATGTTAGCCAAGCAACCATTTATAGGGCAATAACAGACTGTGAAGATGGTATATCTTGCAATAATCTGAAAAAAATGAAAGACCTCATGTTTTGTGACAAAACAGGTAGACTGGTAGATATTGCGCAACACAATTGGAATCTATCTCTAGCCGAAAGCTAGGTCGCTGTTTTAATATCAGGTAAAAACCGCGCATAGAATTTTTTTTCAGAAATACCGTGCATTTTCGAAATAAAAGGAAGTGTTCTTAATACACCCATGGACAACTAGAAAGAATGCCTAGATGTTTCAGGCGTAGCCATTTTGTAAGAAACCGATTGATTATAATGGACAATGAAAAACCTTTCGGGTTTTGAAATAAAAAGCAATGATGGATTTTACACCTTCGATTTAATTTTTTTTCCATTAAAATAAAATTTAAAGCAAAGTTTGATAAACATTTAGTCCGGTGTATGCGCGATTTCTTAAGCTGAAATTTTAACACTCTATGTTGATCGAGTTCGAGGAGAAACTGTGGACGCCCATTATATGCTTAGTTTTATTATTACCCATTATCGAAACGACGATATATTTTGGCCTGACCTCGCTTTATGTCATTATGCCAGGCGAACTCCAGAATTGTTGGAATAGAATAACGTTAATTATGTACCGAGAGGAGATAACCGCCCAAATGTACCACAAGTTCAGCCAATCAAAGAATTTAGGTCATTACTTTGTCGAAATTAAATGATAACGGATGACCAACAGTTGGGGGTACGCATTTTTAAAAAAATCCAGAAAGTGGATCGTCAAACGAAAGATGAGTAAAGTATATATAATTAACTACTAGTTTTAAGATTTCAACAAAATATTATTTCTTTGATGAAACCTGTTACATATTTTCTTAAAACTTAAGTCCAATCGATTCAAATAAAACTGCAATGCCCAAGATTTGTTTTCGTTACTTCTGAGAGAATGACACATTTTGCTGTTTTGTATAAGTACGTTTGACAACTAGTTTAATGACACGTTATACGATGTACTTTTTACAGTTTTTTTTGTTTTATTTTCATCGTATTCTTTCTGTCTGCCTGTCTCTTTGACATTCCGGGTGGAATTTTCTAATCTAATTTAAACCTATTTGCCGACCACCTAGAGCTCTGAAATTTTCAGGTTAGCTCAGAACTGGATGACAATGCATGTTTCAAGTTTGTTTAGGCAATTTCGGGTTGATATGATTTTTAAATGGATTACAAAATTCCCACATAATATACAAATTCAAGTAACAAAATAATTTATTTAATAGTAATGTGACCTACAAATCAGTAAAAAAAACTTTCTACTATAAAAAGTTCTTTTAGAAATTGTAATTACTATATATTAAAAAAACTATATACTGAATTTTTTTACTTAAAAGTTTAATTATCTAAAGCGTTTTCTACTTTAGATATCATTTACTAAATTGCATTCTCTATTTGGATTTAATTTACTTTTTATCGTAAATGATTTTTCCTTTTTACCTTTCTACTTTTTTACTTTTTCTGTTTTTATTTTTCTGTAATAAGAAATGGAATTAAAGTGAGACTTAAGGGACTGTTTAAATAATTCTTTGAAAAATACTTTACGTAAAAGCTTTTTTATCTGTTGTAACTTATAAATTATTATATATTGTAATGGAAATAGCATGATAGTTTGGATTTTTATATTAAATCGTTTATAAATTCATAAGTCAGACATTGTTACAAGAAACAGAGAGAAAAAAATTTCAGTGGCACAAATATTAAATTTTATTTCTTGTCATTCCACGGCTTAGAGTTTTAATTAAAATTGACATCCGGGAATATCTTATTAAAGTACTAAATTAAGTCTTTCTTCATCTGAATGCATTAACATATTCCAGGATGATAAAAAGAGAAAGTCCAAATCCACTTTAATTTGTTTTCACAGTCCAATAATATGCAACTTTTGGAATTTGCATTTTTAATCTCGAATCTTTACATTTTTTGGTAAATTGATTTAATAAAATTGTATATTGAATAGTGTGCACTAAACTGTTATGCTACCGTCGTATTCTCGGCGGGTGTCTGCGAGAGCAACAAGAACGAGAGTTTAGTACGTGCATTAGCCTCGTCGTGGTCTTTCTCTCTCTCATCATCTTG